>JARHVA010001699.1:2445000-3178336 GCA_037957365.1 Torreya grandis | reverse complement strand
ATGGCAAGAGTGTGAAAATCACCAATAAAATACTGTAAGATGTGCCACCTACATACTAATAACTAGAAAGCCAAGTTGAGCAATAGGAGGAAACTAATCAATTATGACATACTATTTATGGGTACCTTATGGGAAAAAACACCATTGTTTAGGATTTTTTACACTTTTGAATGTTTAGGATTTTTGGGATATTTAAACTTTGTAGGGATTTTGGGGCTGTTTGAACTTTTTAGGTATTTTTGGAATAGGGGATGAATGAGAATATTCTGACCAGAGAGTGTAAATAAATGGGAACAAAAAATCTAAAAATGCCTTTTAAAGGGAAAAGTACTCATGGTTTTTAATTCCTAAATATGGATAGGATACATGAATAAGGGGAGTGATCAGATACAAATAATTTTACCCCTCAACAATAATGGATAATATGATATAACTTCTTCCTTTCAATAATGAACATGGGTATGAATGAGTTGTATGGTGGAATGTGAATAGGAAATTACCATAGACTTCAAGGGAATAATACTAGTCCTATTAGCTAGTAGATCATAACTTTATATAATTAGAACATTTTTTTATAAAAGAGAGTCTAACACAAAAATCATACTCCACTTTTGATCTTCATTGATTTTGAATATTACTATGATTCATTTGTCAAAATGCACTTGAAATCAGATCAAGGTGGTAATTAGATATAATATGAAGAAGAGTGCTAGAATTCCCCAAGCATGGGTGAATAAGAATGGGGAAAGATAGAATGAAACATAAATTCCCTTAAGTAGGAACATTTAGAGACCAAAATGTGATAACCTTAAGCATGAAAGTATTTAAGATACATGATATTCATTGGATCATTGAATTCATCACCATCTTCAATAGCTACTCTGTAAGCACCAAACCCATATTTAGCAAGAACAAAGGAACCTAACCAATTTGGTTCAAATTTATCTTTATGTTCTTGTTCAACATTAATATTCCTTTGATTCTCCTTGAGCATGAGATCACCAAGATGAAACTATTAGGAAATAATCCTCTTGTTATAACCTTAGCATAGTTGATTCTAATAAGATTTTAGGTGATTAAGCATGGTCAGCTATTTTTCATCCAAAAAATCTAGCTCTACTAATCTACCCACTTTATAGTCCTCTTCATCCATAATATCTTGTAATGAAATGTGCAAAGAAGGTAGATATAATTCAATAGATATAATAGATTCAAAATCATAAACCAATGAATAAGGTGTGGCACCTGTAGGGGTACAGACATTAGAGTGATATGCCCACAAGGCTGATAAAATTTCAAATGCCAATCATGGCCACTAGTAGTAACAATATTCTTCAAAATTTTGACCAATATATTATTATAATATTCAGCTTGGTCATTACCTTGAGGGTAATATGGCATAGATAACTTATGATTGATGTGGAATTTAGAATATAGGGAAGCAACATCTTTATTTTTGAATGATCCACTATTATCAGATATAATAGTGGATGGAATGCCTTAGCATCAAATGATATGATTCAAAATTAACTTTTAAATCTACTTTTTAGTAATATAATTAAGATGGATTAACTCTACCCATTTTGTAAAATATTTGGTTGTAGTAAGAATGTGATTATGACCATCATAAGAAGTAGGGTTGATCTTTCCAATGAGATCAAGTCCCCATGTGGAAAATGACCAAGGAGTCAAAATTGGTTGAAGTGTTTGGGCTAGAGCATGGATAAGATCACAATGTTGTTGACATGGTAAACATTTTTTAATATATGCACATGTTTCTGCATCTATAGTAGGCTAGTAGTATCTAGTATGAAGAAGCTTTTTGACTAAGACAAAACTACTAGTGTGTACTCCTAAATCCCAGTTTATCCGTCTTTCTAAGAGATTCAAAAATCTAAGTGTGGGGACTCATTTTTAGATTAATTTAGGTTCTCAAATTTAATTTACTTATGCCTTTGAAGTAAGTTGTCACCTCAAACCCAAATTACACCATCTAGATCAAACCAGAATTGAGTAATGACTTTGCTTCTAGTGAAAACTAAGCAAAGTAGTTTTGTAAACCCACAAAGCACTAATTATAACAACCCAAGGTTTTGAATTTTCTTCACTTTATTAAATTCATAAGTAAAATCAGTGAGATTTCATAAGTCTGAAGTCTTCACAAGCATAGACCAAACTAGGGTTTCGAAGGTACTTGACTTCATAGACCAACTCAGTCAAAATAATTCATGAAACCCAACAAATGTCAAGATGCTTTCATGGATTTATTCCCACATGTCACTTAGTTATCATTAATTAATGGGTTACTATAAATAATTGAAAAATCCACCTCATTTCCTACCTAGATTTCAAGTTGTTTAACCTAGTTGTTACCCTTACAAATCTTGAGCGACACCATTTGAGCTTCTGGAGCATTTTTTGAGAAATTTATTCTCAACCCATTTGCATTCAAGGTATGTAGAGTGTTTTACCTTTGTTTTCATGCTTCCTTTTTTGGTATTCATCTCATTTTTTCCCTGGTAAGTTTTCCTTTACTGCTTTAAAATTTTATATATTATTTCTTGTCTTTCTTGCAATTATTTTCCATGTTTCACATGCATTGATGTATTAAAACCTTTTAAAACACTTAGAGACATTTTTCATGAGAAAACCCTAAGTAAAATCCCCAAAACATTAAATTTTTATAAAAATGCCCTGACATTTGACTTAGAAGGTATTGCCTAAGCTTTTTATAACTTCTTACTTACATGGAGTCCCAAACCCTAATAACTGGTCTTAATAAACCTAAAGCTCGTAAAATACTTTGTCTACTTGGATTTTGAACAACTGCTTGCTTCCCAAAGTTTTGATTACTCACTATTTATACTTCATCAGGTTTTTCAACCCAAGTAACTTAACCACAGAAACTTGAGTGACTTGTCTAGAGAAACCCATAGTTGTAAATTCTTGTTACTCACTCAAATTTTATAGGACTTAAGACTTGCATAATTATCAAACCTTCCTAGAGTTTTGACACCTTATTACTTAGAATGAGTTTCCTAAAGTTTTCAAAGATTTCTACTAATAGAAATGCCTAATACATGGAGCTTGCTTAAGATTGTTTCTCAAGACAATAAATCAACTCAATTATTCAACCTGTTTTAGATCAGTAGGAGCAATTACTAACTTTTCAAGAACATTCACCAACCCTTCCCACTGTCAATCACAACAAATGTCAAGATCAAAAGAAGAAGAAACTGGATTAGAACAAACAACTATGATTGAAGAAGTTCTTGAGTTATCACTTGAAGAATTTATAGGGACAATTAGGAGAGGGAAGACTAAGGAAAAGAAAGTTCAGAATCTGAAGGAAGCAAAGATGAAGTATGAAAAAAGATATCCCATTGAGTCATGTATTGCTTTCAAGTTATTTTAGATAAGTGATACTAACATGGGACATGTTTTCATAGCTAAACTATTATAAAGGTTAAAAACCATAATCAAGACACCACTTATACAAGAAATGACCAATAATGGGATCCTACGAGCTATAGCATTCCCAAGTTCTACACAACTTCCTGAGTTTGTCTTAGATTGTGGAGTACTATGATTCTCTTACTAGGACAATAAAGGATACTACTAATAATGTAGTCATAAGGTTAGATGTTCAATATTTTGATTACTATTTGAAGATCTTAATGACATATAAAGTGCTTGATCAATCAAGGGAGAAAGATAAAATCAAATGGGAGAATAAGACATCAGATTGAATCAATATAATGAATACTAATTATCTAAGGAAACCAAAGTAGACTTCAAGGTATCCAAACCAAATTATAAGATCTGATTTGGTTCAAGAAGTGGATGATATCACTTAGTTGTTATGTAGAATTAATGGGGAGAATAATTATAAGTGCTAATCCACATGGATGTATGCATATATTATGGATATTGATGTTAAATAAATCTCTACAATGATTGAATGGTTTTGGATGATAAGTGACAACATTAACCAGTAGTTAAGTAATGTACTATAGACTCTTGACTTTAATATGACTTCATATCTAGTATATGCAATAGCATCAAGTGTAGCATTTTTTTGGCTAATTATAAAAGGGATGTTGGAAATAGAGCTTATATATGAATATTACCCTTAGTTAACTCTATTTGAATACTTAAATCATTACAAGAGGGTAAATGATGGATTTTTTATGAAATCATATGTAAATTGAATGTTACCTTAAAGACCAAAAGAGAATCAGATATAGATTGGGAAGTAGCTTCCCATTTTAGATGCATTTTCATTCAATTCCTAAATTTCACAGATCTTAGAGTTAGTGCTTTCACAGGGACACTAGTCAAATTGCACATATACCCTATCAACAAATGGATTATTATGGAGTTATGTAAGTAGTTGGTAGAGATGCATGATCTGTATTCTAAGGTTCACCATTCCTCTAGTGGTTTTCCCATTGTCATTGGCCACTATCACCATTCAAGCATTTACAAGGAAAATAATGTGCAAACAAAAATGTATCACAACTATAATCAATCCCATTTTGAACCTAGATCAAATTTTGACTATAGATTTATAGCTCAAAAAATAGTTTCTCTTGAGTATATGCATATTCTTACACTTGAAGACTTTTGGATTGATTTTAGAGATGAATTTTAGGTAAGAAGAAGAGACAATAATACGATGATAGTTGAGAAAATTTTCTCATTTTATTTGGTTACAATTCCAAAATATATTGAAGATGATGGACAAATGATTCATGATTCTTATCATGCAATGGGAGGAGACAATGTTCCACTTCCAGATATTGAGTTTAAGAAGAATCAATTCAAAAATATTGTTAAGAGAACTTTAGTAGTTCTCATTATGATTTTAGCATGGCTTATTGGTAAAGGCTAATGTATGAAAGAACTAGTAATGATAAAAATGGGCCAAGAAAGTCACAAAATGAAAGCAGTACAAGGAGAAAGTAGTCAAGAACCAAAAAAGAAGTTAAAATTGAAAAAGAATGTTGATGATACTTATTTTATGGTGAAAGAAAAGGAGTCAATTTAGCTAGTTACATCTGTATCTCCTTTAGTCTCTTCCACTATTCCTACTTTAACCACTCCTCCTTATACCACTCCCATCACATCTTCATCTTCACTACCATTGAAAAACATACAACCAGTAATGAAAGATGTAAACCCATCCATACTCATGCCACCTCCAAAGTCTCCAATCTTCAAATCCTCTGAGAAACTTGTTTAGAAGGAGACTAATATTCCTCCTCCTCCACCTTCATCCACTCCTCCTCCACCTCCTTCTGAGGATCATTCTACCATTCCTTATGTTCAAACCTAGAAAGAGCCAAAGTAAGTAACTGCTAGAGAGGTGACTACATCTTAGGAGGTATCTCAGCAACAAGTAACAATAGAACCTGAGATAGAGGTAAAGAAAGAAAAAAATAAAGAGATATAAAAAGAGAGGGAGAAAGAAAAGGATAAACAAGTAGATTATAGTGTTGTTCAAGATACTCTAGATGCACAAGAAATTCCTTCTCAAAAGATAGTGGTAAGAAATAATCAGCAACAAATGGTAGTACATTCATCCACCTCCACTGGTTGGCTTTGAAAACTACTTCTATGTCTAAAGAGGAAATTAACTAAAAGAAGATATACTTACAGCTTCTAAGAAGTCTTAATCATAAGGGTAAAAAGCCTAAAAGTGCCAAAGTGACTTCAACTCTGATAATTGAGCCTTTAGGCCAGAAATTTGTAGAGATATCAGTTATTCCACAAGGCAAGAATAAAGGTGAAGTCATTGAAGAAGACTTAATAGTCACAAAAACATCCCTTGGAGAATTCACTATAGAGGGATTGAAATAGAACATGTAGACCCTGATCAATACTCTTTTCTAGAATATCAATGAAGAAAAACCTGATAAAGCTAAGTTAAAATAAAAAATTGCTAAGTTGTGTGAAATAATTGCCAAGATGGTAAGATCTTCTCCACAACAATCAATACTTTTAGGAGATGCATTTTATCAAAAAAAAATAACTAAGGTAGAAGAAACTAGGGATAAGGTCAACGTAGTTGATGAGTAGATAGATAAAATGTTGCAAATTGCATAGAAATGGTTTCCCAAAGTTCTAGGTACCCTAGCTGATATTGAAAATAAATTAGCATAGATAAAGACAATGATGAAGGAAATAGAAAATGAAAATGAAATATTTGAATTGTAACAAGAAAGCCTTAAAATATTAAATTCTTTAAGTGAGAAAGTTTTGATTGAAAAACACATTGTTCTAAAAGGATTGATAAAGAAGGCAAAACAAGAAGAACATCTTATATCTTTTTGCATGTCCATTTTGGGAATAATGCTTGAAGAGATGAAGACTATATAATAAGATGCTCATAATTTGAAAGTGGATTTGGAGGACTACATCTTCTATCTCATAAATTTCTTGTCTGAAAAAATTCCAAGGACACCTAAATAGTTGTATCAATAGTTCAGGTACTTAATTGAAAAGGCCACAACTCATTTCATAGAAAAATATATAAGGGAGTTAATCAAAACTCAAAAATAAGTCAAGAGGATGGAACCTAGGCTTGAAAAGGTGAAAGCTTATTGCAAGAATATGGAAAGGGAACTATTGAGAGATGAAATAGAAAGGAAATCAGTTACCAAAGCAAATGATTTAGTAATCTAGTTCATGATGTCCCAACATATCAAGTATAGAGAAAAGTGTAGATCAAAATTTCATGAATTGGAATGATTTCTATTGCTCTTTCTTAGCAACTTCTTCTATCTTCTTTTATTTTCTTCTAACCTCTCAAGTAATTTATTTAAAATAATCTTGTTTTAAGTAATTACTTTTGTAGTTACTTTGTAAGTAATATCATTTAGCAAAGTTACTTATAAAAGTAAGTTACTTTGTAAAATTTAAGACTCAAGTAACTTGGTTGGAAGCAATTACTTAAAGTTATTTTTTAAAAATAAATTACTTGATCGAGATCTACGTAGCATGCAAAGAGATTATTTTTTACCCAAATAATGAAACCAACAGATGTTACATGTCATCGGTCATTGCATGCCACATTGGATAAATTTTAGGAGGATGCCTCTTTATGGTTTTTAGTTTTTAGAACAACACATGGGAATTCAAGAAGTTATCTCCTAATTGATTTTGACATCTAAATTAGTATAAGTAATAATGAAGACCTGCATGTCAAGATATGGTAATTTTTATAAAGCAATTGTAATTGAATCAAGAAATTTTAGTCAATATAAAACTTTACATTTAGATTTTTGAATGTTTTTGTGTGAAATTAGTTTAAAGTGACTAAGAAGGAAGTTGATTTATGTGGAACTTTGCATCTAAGGAGATCATTTGGTATATTTTGTGAAGATTAAAATGGTAAAATTTGTGTTATATTTGAATCTAAACATGAATTCCAATTTTTCTTAATCATTTGTTGAAAGAATTATCATCTCTTAAATGCTTATCTGTTTATATGAATTCAATAAGCTCTATAAAACTAATTGTTGTGAACTACAATTTTATTCTTTCTCACATATTTTGGTCTTTTCTTTACTCTTCAATTTCTAAAAACTTCTTCACATATTCTCTAAATCAGTTACTTACTTATTGAAAAATCACTCTATTATGGTTCATGAACTTTGTGATTAAAGTAATAGCCCAAGATAAGATCACCTGTGCATAATTTATATATCCTATGAGCAACTGAAAGTTATGAATAGTTAGAAATAGATGGACATAAATCATATGGATATTCACCATTAAATGAAGGGGATTTAATCCCATTACTACTTAGGTACTTTTTCTAGCCTAAAAAACATCTAGCCAATAGTTTATGGTGACTGTGTTGTGGAACATGAACTTAAAAAGAGCTTAAATTATATTATCGACTCTAGGGTAAGATAGACATAGCTAATATTTAGTTCTTCAAAATTACATGTTTTCCAGACTGCCATATAAGAAGCCACATGTAAAATTTAAGGTGCACTTGTGATTTAAAAAGTATGCATGTCAAGCAATCACTTTGTTTTTCTTGAGTAAAGTAATTATTTTTCTTTTCTTGAGTTGTTGCATGTCAAGTAAATGATTTGTTTGTTTAAGTTATTTCATGTCAATCAATTGTTTCCTGAGTCTTTCCTTATAAATTTTATGTAATCTAAATAAATCCTTAGAAAAGTATAGGTATTTCAATCTATCAAATTGGCTTTTCACCAGAGCAAGAAGAGCTCAAGGCTAAATGGATGACTTCTTTCAATTATAAGAATGGTTTAATTTCAGCCTTCCTCCTCAAACAAGAACAAGAAGAGTGACTATTCACCTTGAGACAAGTTCAAACTCCTGTGAATCAATTGTAACATAATTATTCAAGAAAAATCCAACCATTAATCCTTGGTTTCTTATTCCCAAAATAATGATGCAATAACTCCCTATTCCTTGGGGGTAGTGATTGGCCCATTGAATTTAACTCCTCTCCATGACTTGCCTAAGGGATCAAGAAAGAATTTTCCTAAGTTCATAAGGGATGGAAAATAGAGTCTAGATGAGCATTTATATACCTTATTTGTAGCTTGTGGAGTGATTGGCATTGAGCATGAAGATGTATCAATCAACCCATTTATTGAAACCTTGCATGATTTAGCTACAAAATGGTTTTACCATTTGGCACCTGGCACCATAATCAATTTGGCCACTATGCATGAGCAATTTGAAAAAATATTTAATGCTACTAAAGACTCACACATATTTTTCACCCAATTGACTTAGCTTGAAAAAGAGCCACATGAGCACATACAATATTTCATTACTAAGTATAAAAAATTGCTCTATAAAATACCTCAAGTTTTTCAACCCACTGGTGATAACTAGAAGTGTTTTTTTGTTAACTATCAATTACCAGAGGTTAGCTACCAGCTATGTAGAGCACATTCTATTGCTTTAGTAACTACTCAAAACATTACTATAGAGGATGAAGATGACCTTATCATGAATAGAAAGATTAAGAAGATAACTTCCAAGGTGGACAATTTTCTTTTGACTACATTATAAAACACTATGAATCCTTTGTTACAAAAACTTTTTAATGACTTGTTACAAATTAGAAGGTAGATTACTCAAGGTGGTCATGTTTCTCCTATCAAAAATGTACCTACATGCCATTTTAATAACCAGAACCAAAATCATATTTTTAGACCCCCATAAATACTAGAAATTGAAGATGTTCAAAAGAATCATGTCAAAATGAATGAAGAAGATCATATGGTTGCTAACCTTGTCAAATTTTTACCAGTGAAGATGACTTTGTAGATCCTATTGGTGACTCCAACATAGGCTACCTTGAATATCAATCAAAAAGTGATTATAAAGAAGCACTTGAATAAGACCATATTCACTCTTTTGTAGTGTTTATAAGGTCCCAAAATTATCAAGTTGGTGAAAAATCTTCTAAGAAACAATCAAAAGATAAAGAAGACTCTAGCCCAGATGTTAGCATTCTCAAAAGAGGCAGTCCTTTACCCCCTTCTCTTGCTCCAAAAGATAAATATGCAGCATCATCTTCTTCACAACCTCATAAGATAGTCACTCATAATTTTGAATCCAATCCTAATTTGTTTACATCTATCCCTTCTTTTGAAATTATTGGCCATATCAAAAAAACCAATATTCAAATGTCAAAAGCTAAATATTTGAGGTCTTATCTAGATCAAATGAATAGACTAGTCAAATATGTACAAAGTAAAGGATCAAACAATATATTCAATTCTTATAAAGGCATCTTACCTACTCTTATACAAGTCTCTTCCTAAAATAATACTAGAACTACTCCCACATTTACTTCCACATTTGAAAGAATTGAGCCATTCTATGTGTCTCTCTTGATCAATGGATTTAAGTTGAGCAACTGTATCCTAGATTTTGGAGCTTCTTATAATGTCATGCTAGCTAAAGTAGTTGATGCCCTTAGATTTAATTTAACTAAGTCAATCGGGATATCTTAATCAATGGAGAGACAACTTCCTTTGATTGGATAAATCAAAGATGCTCAATTTGTTCTAATAGCCTTTTTAGATAAAAGGTTTAAAATGACAATTCTAGTAGTAGATATTTATGTTTCTTAAAAAAATTTGTTAAGTAGAAACTTCTACAAAGATCTCAATGGAAAAGTCAAGATGGATTGGTCTTGTGCTCACATTCTAATCAAAGGTGTGAATCAAAAACTTGAGCTTGAAAAGAAGTCCCAGTATATAGTTTCTAAGTTTGATGATCCAAGATCTCAAATTATTTTTAAAAAATTAGATCGTGGATTCTATTACCTTGAATTGGGTAAGGACATATAAGAACCAGAGACATAAGAAGAAGAAGATAAAATATGTATGCTAGAATTTGATGGTAGCTATTATTTTATTAGTTTAGGTGTTGGATTTGTGTTGATATCACTAGATGGTAAGGTATATCCTTACTCTTATAAGTTTATGTTTGAAAATACTAACAACACAATAGAATATAAAGCACTATTGTTAAGACTAGAATAATCAAAATAAAAATTAGTGAGAGTTCTTAAAGATAAGGAGATGTTGAGTTAATAGTGAGACAAATTCATGGACAATACTAGGTGAAGAAAGATAAGTTGAGGCACTACCATGACCGAGTTTTGAGTGCAAAACTTGATTTTCCATCCTTTTTAATCAATTCCCTTCCTTGTGATCAAAAATATAGAGCTAATTCTCTTGTAGTTACTATATCTCTGCTCATGCCAAATCAGCAACCCACACTTTTTTGAGAAGGTGACTATAAAGTAGATATGGTTTTCCATTCAAAAGTTCTAGACAATGTCAATCAGTGGCAAGACTTCAATGATGACAAATAGATAGTTGTTTTTCTTAAGTAGTAAGATAATTTTGAAGAATTATATTTTGAAGGAAGTAGTTCACTTCCTTGTCAAACATTAAAAGGTAATATTGATCCTGAACATGATGATAATGAAGAATTAATTTAATTAAAGGTAAATAAAATTCCTAAAGAGTTAGTTTCTTTAGAATAAATTTTTGACAAGCATGATCAGTTTCTAAAGAAAAAGAAAGAGTATGGTGAGAGATCCTCTCCAGAAGTACAACAAGTTAATTTAGGTACTGAAGAAGAGCCCAAGATGGTCAATATTGGAAAATGTTTTTCCCAATAATAAAAAGAAGTATTAATTAAGCTTATCAATAAATGCATAGATGTTTTCTCTTAGTCCTACAAATACTTGAATACCTTTCAGCCAAAAAAGTACAACACTATATCCCACTTCAGCTAGTTATGAAGCCTTTTAGGCAAAAGCTTTGCCATCATAATCCCACAATTTCAGGTACTATCTTTGCTTAAATTCAAAAGTTACTTGATGCTGAAATCATTTATCCCATTCACCATTCAGAATGGTTAGCTAACATTATCCCAGTAAGGAAGAAAAATGGAGAAATACATTTATGTGTTGATTTCTAAAATTTAAACCAAACTTCTTTGAAATACAACTATCCATTATGAATTATGGATCATACCTTGCAAGT
Organism: Torreya grandis; assembly: GCA_037957365.1. Lineage (NCBI taxonomy): Eukaryota > Viridiplantae > Streptophyta > Pinopsida > Cupressales > Taxaceae > Torreya > Torreya grandis. The sequence continues at coordinate 3,166,775 of JARHVA010001699.1, read as the reverse complement.
AGTTACAGGGTCATAGATGTTATCCATTTTAGATGAATTTTTAAGATATAATCAGATAAAATTAGTTGAAGAAGATAAATACAAGATGGCTTTCACAACACCATGGGGGATATTTTCCTATCATAAGATGCCCAATAAGCTGGTTAATGTTGAAGAAACTTTTCAATGAGAAATGGACCTAGCATTCTCACATCTAAATAAAAAGAGTATAGTTGTATACCATGATGACTTGACAATATTCTCCAAGAAGAGAGGTAATCACTTGGTTGATTTAGAAGAAGTACTCATCTAGTTTAGAAAGCATGGGATTTCTTTGAATCCCAAGAAATTAATATTTACCATGATTTAAGGGAAGCTTTTTGGTCATATCATCTCAAAGAAAGGAACAAATTTCGATCCAAAAAGGGCCAAATACATTCAAAGTTTACCTATGCCTACGTCCAAGAAAGGGGTACATTCATTCTTTGGTAAGGTCAACTTCTTCAGAACATTTATTCTTGACTTTACTGAGTTAACTCACCACATTTATGACATGATCAAAAAGAAGCAAGATTTCAAGTGGAAGTTGAAGGTAAGTTAGCATTTGAAAGGATTAAATCAGCCATTGCTCAAGCTCTAGTATTGGTTTCTCTAGATTTTAGTAAGGAATTCATTCTCTACTATTATTCTTTTTAGCATACCATATTAGCCATACGTATACAAAATAATGATGAAGATATTGAATCCCCTATATATTTAATGAGTCGGCCATTCAAAAGCTATGAGTTAAAGTATACATATATGGAAAAACATGTGTTTTATATAGTCAAAGAATGCAAAGTTTTTAGGTACTACATTTTATCTTCACATACTAAAATATATGTACCTAATACAACAGTGAAGTCTATTCTAAAACAATAAGAGTTGGGATTACTAAGAGGCACTTGGGTGGCTAAAATTCAAGAGTTTGATATTGACATCAAACCAACAAAGCTAGTGAGAGGAAGAGGCTTGTGCCAACTAATGATAGAAAATAAAATAGATGAAATGGATAAGATGGTGTCTTTTCTTCAAGATGAATTAGATAAATATTTTTCCATGGTTCTTTTTGTTGATCTTTTTGATGAATGGTATAGTAATATTGCTTTCTTCCTAACCTATGGATAATTCCTAGTATATCTTACACATAAGGAAAGATAGACCATGAAGATGAATTCAAAATATTATGTCATTTGAGACAATGGTTTGTACAAAAGATGAATTGATTGTGTTTTCCTTCATTGTGTGGATAAAGAATAGAAAAAGAGACTACTAGAATAGTTCCATGACAAAGCATGTGGAGGTCACTTTTTATCATGAGTTATAGAACATAAAATCCTGTGAGCAAGGTATTACTATCCTACTCTTTTCTAGGATACTTTAGATTAGGTTTTTAAATTTTAAGCATGTCAAAATTTTATGGGACATCCAAAGTTGTTAGCATTGCCTTTAAAACTAGACATTATTAATGAACCATTTTGCTATTAAGGCATAGATTTTATTGGTATGTTTAATCCCTCTTCAAGTGTTGGCCATTGTTATTTCTTAATGACCACTAATTACTTCAGAAAGTGGGTAGAAGCCATTCATGTCAAGCATGCCACTTCTAAATTTGTATGTGATTTTATCAAAGAAAACATTGTAGTGAGGTTTGGTGTTCCTCATAAGATAATAATAGATAATGCAGCTAATTTTTATTCAAGTAAACTAACTCATTTTTGTTAATTACATGAAATAAAATTAGTTCACCCTTCAAATTACTATCCTCAAGGGAATGGCCAAGCCAAATCAAGTAATAAGAACTTGATGACAATCATTCACAAGCTAGTGGATGATAATCAATGTACCTAGCAGAAGAAGATATTTGATGTATTATGGGCTGATAGAATACTCCAAAGAAATCCATTGGCATGTCACCATTTTGGTTGTTATATGGAATGGATGATGAAATACCCATCACAATAGAGTTGCCTACTTTACAACTATCCAAGGCCATTGAAGATACAACTTATCAAGATTCATTGAATAAGAGGATTATGTTTTTATCTGAACTATAAGAAGTGCCTACTCAAGTTGTTAACCATTTGGCTAATCATCAAATGAAAGTGAAGAGGATTTTGAAAAAAAGGATAAAGAAAGGAATTTTGAAGTTGGTGACCTGGTCCTAATATGGGATAAGTGACATGAACCAAAGTGGATGCATGGAAAATTTCATTCACTATGGAAAATCCCTTTCACAATAAAAAAAATTGCTATGAAAGATAGCTTCATCTTAGCTTATCAGGATGGAATTGAACTGTCATTATCTTACAATAGATAGAACTTGAAGCTTTACAAGAATTGAGTGGCAAGGTAACCCCTATATGTATATAAATAAGACCTTAGTTTTTCTTTTATACAAGTTATTTTTCTTATTTGTTTTATGTTTTTTCATGATTGATTTTTTACATGACTCTATACCTAATAGACAAGTCTAAAAACTAGAGATACTAGGATATCATCCTTATTTCTCTCTTTTTGATAGAAATAAAGATGTCCCCAATCAAATCCAACTGGTGTCCCCCAAAATTTTACACTTAGAATTTTAGGTTACCCCTATTAATTTTTTATCTTTTATCACTTTTGAGTTAGATGTCCTTGTTAAAACATAATCCCATAAATAATACTTAGTCTTTAGTAGTTTTCCTTGTGACTGCTTTCATTCCCAATTGCTTCAAATTACTCCAAAAAATTAGAAATGTTTGCTTGGGTCATTCTCATAAAACCCATTTTATCCATATTTTAAAGAGATTCAAAAAGCTAAGTGTTAGGAATCATTGTTAGACTAATTTAGGTTCTCAAAATTACTTTGCTTATTCCTTTAAAGTAAATTGTCACCTCAAGCCCAAAGTACACCATCTAGATCAAACCAAAATTGAGTAATGATTTTGCTTCTAGTGAAAACTAAGCAAAGTAGTTTCATAAACATGTAAAGCACTACTTATAACAACTTGAGGTTTTGAAGTTGATTCACTTGATTAAATTCATAAGTAAAATTAGTGAGAGTTCATAAGTCTAAAGTCTTCACAAGCATAAACCAAACTAGGGATTCAAAGGTACTTGACTTTGTAGACCAACTCAAGCAAAGTTGCTTATGAAACCTAAAAAATGTCAAGATACTTGCATTTTTTTATTCCCATGTGTCACTTGATTATCATTAATGCATGGGCTAACATAAATAATTGAAAAATCCACCTCATTTCCTACATGGCTTTCAAGTTTGTTTGACCTAGTTGCTACCCCTACAAATCTTGAGTGATACCATTTGAGCTCCTAGAGTGACTTTTGATAAATTTCTTCTTAACCCATTTGCATTGGAGGTATGTAGAGTTTTTTCCCTTTATTTTCATGTTTCATGTTTAGTATTCATCTTATTTTTCCCTGTAAGTTTTTGCTTGCTGCTTTGAAATTTTCTCTATTATTTCTTATCATTCTTGCAATTATTTACCATTTTTTGCATGCATTGATGTTGTAAAACATTTTAAAATCCTTAGAGACATTTTGCATTAGAAAATCCTAAGAAAAATCCCCAAAACATTGAATTTTTTTGTGAATGCCCTAGCATGTGACCTAGAATGTATTACCTAGGATTTTCACAACTTCTTACTTACTCAGAGTCCTAAACCCTAGTAGTTGGTATTAATAAACCTAAAACTCACAAAAAACTTTACCTACTCAGATTTTAAACAACTGCTTGCTTCCCAAATTTTTTATTACTCAATGCTTCTACTTCATCAAGTTTTCCAACCTAAGTAACTTGACCATAGAAACTTGAGTCACTTATCCAAAGAAACTTGTAGTTGTAAATGCTTTTTACTCACTCGAAGTTTCTAAGACTTAATACTTGTATAATTATTAGACCTTCTTGAATTTTTGACACCTTATTACTTAGCATGAGTTTCTTAGAGCTTTCAAAACTTTATACTATTGGAAATGCCTAATACCTAAAGCTTGCTTAAGATTATTACTCAAGACAATAAATTGACTAAGTTATTCAACCTTTTATAAATTATCATGATCATTTACTAATTTTTCAAGAACATTCACCAAACCTTCCCACTATCAATCATAAAAAATGTCAAGATCAGAAGAAGAAGCAACTAGGTAGAAGAATCAACAACTATGATTGAAGAAGTTCTTGAGTTATCACTTGAAGAAGTTCTAGGGCTGAGTAAGAGAGGGAAGACTAAGGCAAAGAGATTTGAGAAGCCAAAGGAAGAAAATATGAAGTATGAATACAAAGGATATCCCATTGAGCCTTGTATTGCTTCCAAGTTATCTAAGATAATTGATACTGACATGGGACACATTTCCATAACTGATCTATTAAAAGGTCAAAAACCATAAACAAGACACCGCTCATACTAACCAATAGTGGGATCTTACAAGATATAACATTTAAAAGTTATGTCCAACTTCTTGAGTATGTCCTAGAGTGTGTTAAGTGCTATGATTCTCTTAATAGGACAATAAAAGATATTTCTAGCAATGTAGTGATAAGGTTAGATGTTCAATATTTTGATTACTCTTTGAATATCCTAGTGATATCTAAAGTTCTTGATGTATCAATGAAGAAAGATAAAAGATAATGAAAGAATAAGACATCAGATTACATTAAGCTAATGAATACTAATTATTTGAGGAAACCAAAGTAGCCTTCATGTTTTCCAAACCAAATTGTAAGATCTAATTTGGTTTAAGAAGTGGATGATATCACTTAGTTGTTATGTATAATTAATGGGGAGAAGAATGCCAAGTACTTTTCCATCTAGATATATATATATATATATATATATACATTAGGTCTATTGATGTTATCAGAAGTTTTTCAATGATTGAATGGTCAAGGATGATAAGTGACAACATTGACCAATAGTTAAGTAATGTACTACAAACTTTTGACTTTAAGATGACTTCATGTCTAGTATATACAACAGTATCAAGTGGAGCATTTTTAGGCTAACTACAAAAAGGATGTTGGTAACAGAGCCTATATATAAATATTACCTTTAGTTAACTATGTCTGAATACTTCAACCATTAAAAGATGGTAAATGATGGATTATTTTATGAAATCATCCATAAATTGAATGTTCTCTTAAAGGCCAAAAGAGTATAAGATGCAGCTTGGAAGGTAGTTTCACATTTTGGATGCATTTTCATTCAATTCCTAAATTTCACATATCTCAAAGTTTGTGGTTTCATAGGGACACTAGTCAAATTACCCAAATACCCTACCAAATAATGGATTATTATGGATTTTTTTAGGCACTTAATAGAGTTACATAATCTATAGTCTAAGGTTCATCGTTCCTCTATTGGTTTTCCCATTATCATTGGCCACTATCACTATGTAGGCATTTACAAGGTAAATAATGTGAAAATAGAAATGTATCACAGTTACAATCAATGACATTTTGAAGCTAGAGAAAAATTTTATTACAAAGGCATAGCTCAAAACATAGTTTCTCTTGAGTATATGCATATTAATACACTTGAATACTTTTGGATTAATTATAGAGATGAGTTTGAGGTGTGAAGAAGAGACAATAGTATGATTAATATTGATCAAATTTGATCTTTTGATTTGGCTATAATTCCAGAAGATATGGAAGATAATAGACAAGTGGTTCATGATTCTTATCATGCAATGGGAGGAGATAATGTTCCACTTCAAGAGATTGATTTCAAAAAGAATCAAGTCAAAACTATTATTGAGATAACTTTAGTAGTTCTCACTATGACTTCATCATGGCTTCTTGGTAAATGCTACTATATAAAATAACCAATAATGATAGAAATGGGCTAGGCAAGTCACAACTAGAAAGTAATGCAAGGAGAATGTAGTTGAGAATCAAAAAAGAAGTTGAAATTGAAAAATAATGGTGATGATACTTATTCCATGGTGAAAGAAAAGGAGATAATTCAACTAGTTACATCTACATCTCCTCTGGTCTCTTCCACTATTCCTACTTTAGACACTCCCCCTTCTACTACTTCCATCACATCTTCATCTTCATTACTAGTGAAAAACATACAACTAGTATTAAAAGATGTAAACCCATCCACACTCATACCACCTCCAAAGTCTCCAATATTCAAATCCCCTAAACAACCTATTTAGAAGGAGACTAATGTTCCTTCTCCTCCACCTTAATCCACTCCACCTACTACTCCTTCACCTCCTTCTAAGGATCATCCCACCATTCCTTCTATTCAAACCTAGAAAGAGCCAGAACAAGTAACTACTGGAGAGGTGACTACATCCTAGGAGGCATCTTAATAACAAGTAATAGTAGAACCTAAGAAAGAGGTAGAGAAAGAGAAAGATAAAGAGAAATAAAAGGATAAACAAGTAGATTTTAGTGTTTTTCAAGATACTTCATATTCACAAGAAGTTCCTTCTCAAGAGATAGTGGTAAAAAATAATCAATAGAAAATGGTAGTACATTCATCCACCTCCACTAGCAGGGATTTTTCTTCATGGTTAGATTTAAAAACTAATTTTGAGTCTAAATAATAAATCAACTTAGAAGAGATATACTTATATCTTATAGAAGCCTTGATCATAAGTATAAAAATCCCAAAAGTGCCAAAGTGACTTCAAAGCTAATAATTGGGAAAGAATAAAGGTGAAGTCACTAAAGAAGAATTAACAGTCACAAAGATATCCATTAAATATGTCACTATAGAGGTATTGAAAGAGCACATGCAAACCCTGATCAATACTCTTTTCCAAAAGCTTGATGAAGAGAAAGATGATAAATCTAAGTTGAAGGAAAAAATTACTAAGTTGTGTGAAATAATTTCCAAGGTGGAAAGATCTACTCTACAATAATCATTAATTAATTTTAGGAGGTGTGTTTTATTAGCAAACAATAACTAAGGTATAAAAAACTAGGGATAAGGCTAAGGTAATTGATAAGTGGATAGATAAAATGTTTCAAACTACACATAAATGGTTTCCCAAGGTCCCAGGTACTCTAGCTAATATTGAAAATAAATTGGCACAAATAAAGATAGTGATGAAGGAGATATAAAATGAGAATGGAATCTCTGAATTACAACAAGAAAGCCTCCTAAGATTAAATTATTTAAGTGAGAAATTTTTGATTGAAAAATAGATTGTTATAGAAGGATCAATAAAGAAGGCAAAACAAGAGGAACATCTTATATCTTTTTGCATGCACATTTTGGGAACAATGCTTGAAGAGATGAAGACTCTAAAAGAAGATGCTCATAATTTGAAAGTGGATCTAGAGGATTTCATCTTCTATCTCACAAATTTTTGGTATGAGAAAATGCCAAGGACATCTAAATAGTTGCATCGGTAGTTTAAGAAGTTAATTGAAAAGGCCATAACTCTTTTAACAACAAAATCTATAAGGGAGTTAAACAAAATTCAATAAGAAGTCAAGAAGCTAGAACCTAAAATTGAAAAGGTGAAATATTATTACAAGAAGATGGAAAGGGAACTATTGAGATATGAAATAGAAAGGCAATTAGCTTCCAAATCATATGATGCAATAATCTAGTTCATGATGTCCCAACATATCAAGTATAGAGAAAAGTGCATATTAGAAGTTCATGAATTGGAATGATTTTTATGATCCTTTTCAGTAACTTCTTATATTTTCTTCTGACATCTCAAGCAATGTATTTGAATTAAAAAAATTTAAGTAACTAATTTGTAAGTAATGTCCTTTAGTGAAGCTACTTACAAAAGTAAGTTACTTTGTAAAATGTAAGACTTAAGTAACTTGGCTAGAAACCATTACTTAAAGTTATTTTGTAAAATCAAATTACTTGAGTGACATATATGTAGCATGTAAAGACATTGTTTTTGACCCAAATAGTGAAACCAACAAGTGCTACATGACATTGACCCATTGTATGCCACATAGGAGAAATTATAGGAAGATGTCTCTCAACGGTTTTTAGTTTTTAGCATAGCAAATGAGAATTCAAGGAGTTGTCTCCTAATTGATTTTGACATCTAAATTAGTATGTGTAATAGTGAAGGCCTATGTGCCAAGGGATGGTAATTTTTGGAAAGCAATTATAATTGAAGCAAGAAAGTTTAGTTAATATGAAACTTTGCATTTAGATTTCTAAATGTTTTTGTGTGAAATTGGTTCAAAGTGAATAAGAAGGAAGTTGATTTCTATGGAAATTTGCATCTAAGAAGATCATTTGTTACATTTTTTGAAGATTAAAATGGTAAACTTTGTGTTATCTTTGAATCTAAACATGGATTCTATTTTTTCTTAATCATTTGCTGAAAGAATTATCATCTCTTGAATGTTTATCTATTTTTTATGGATTCAATAAGCTCTGTAAAACTACTTGTTGTGAAGCATAATTTTCTTCTTTCTCACATATTCTGGTATTTTCTTTACTCTCTAATTTCTCAAAACTTCTTTGCATATTCTCTGAATCAGTTGTTTACTTGTTGCAAATCACTCTGTTATGGTTCATGAACTTTGTGATTAAAGTAATACCCAAAGATAAGATCACTTGTACATAATTTGTATATCATGTGAATAACTAAAAGTTATGAATAGTTATAAATAGATATACATAAATCATATGGGAGCTTCACCATTAAATGAAGGATATTTAATCTAATGACTACCTAGGTACTTTTGATAGCCTACAAGATATCTAGCCAACAAATAATATTAATAATAATCTTCTTTATGTTCAATCATATAGGACAGATTATAAATATATAGGAATATGATTCTTAAAATTTCTCCATCATTTTCTCATCCCTATGATTATGCAAATGTATATCTGATATATTATTATAACTTATAATAATGTATCTCAACAATATAATATACTAATCTATTATCATAATATTGTTATACAATATTATTCTGATAACTAACTATTACCAAATAATAACTAACCAATTACTATTTACCTTTCGATAAATATTCATAATGTAAAAGATAATCCCTAAAATTCCCCCACTTAGTTATTACATGGTGCAAAAACATTCACACTCTTACCTATAGTATGTTTACCCCTTGTAACATGCCAAACTATGTGGCTCATGATTATGATATAAAAATAAGGCACTCCTCATCAATCCTCCCATGGTTTTCAATAGGTTTACCACAAACCTAGATGTAAATAAAGACCCATTAACCTATTCACCTCATGTAATTTTTTGGATTACTACAAACCATTTCAGAATCCATGAATTGTCTTACACTAGTGTTTTTGTCCTTTCACTATGTTTTCATATTAGGGAAATATGTTTGGAATTTTCACATAAATTACATTACTTTTAATAGGCATATTTTTCTATTCTTATCTTAAAAATACATAATAGAAACTATAAAAACACACCACACTACATATGTCACCAAATCCTCTTGGGCCCTATCATTGGTGACTAATGAGAGGCTCTGAAAACATCCTTCCTCTATGTATCCTCCAACCTCCAATTGAATAATTTGTTTACTTAGCTGATGAAATCATGAATTTTAAGTACATGTTTCTTTAAATATAATGGGGTCCCCCCAACAAGACTGACACAAATGACATTTGACTTTAGGATGTGTAATATAAATGATAATGCATCCTTGTACATTATAACCCTTTTGACTATGACTCTATCTCTTGATTTTGACACTTTTGAGATTTTTGATGACAATAAAGACTCTTTAATAAATAAAACTGACTCTATAAAAATATTTTCTAAAGACATGACTATACCAAACAAATCTAATTCTAATATTCACCTAGACAAATTTTAAACTTTTGAAACTTATTCACATTACTTTTTAAATGACACAAACATATTAAATAAACTTAAAAACTTAGCCTAACTAAATAACAATTATGAACCTAAACCTATCAAATTTTAAATTATATTTAACAAACTCTCTGATAAAATTTTAAAAACTATATAAGAATCCTAAAACATCAATACTGACTCATTAAAATATTAACTTTAAAAAAATACAAAGTAAATGACTAAAATCAAATAATAGGTCAATAGATAATGGTTTCAAAAAACCTTGATTCATGAACAGATGGTGGTCTCGATTAAACAACAATGACGCATGTAGAATTTTTGAACAATGACATGTGGATTGATCATATGATGATGTTGATAGGTATACAGATCTAAAAATGGATAGGATTTGATTACTATCTCAAAAAATCAACATATGATTGTTGTACATATTGTGTCACTTTCCATGGATCAAAAATGGATTGCGATGCTCAAATAAATCTGACAAAGAATATGATGTTATTCTTTAGACCTAGGTTGTCACTAAAAGAGTGAATATGAGTCAATGCTGCTATGTAAGCACTGGTGCAAATAAAAAAATATTACTAATAGATCTCCTAGATTACACACATAGAGATTCACTATCACGTAGATCTTATTGTATAAATATAATATATTTAAATTTAGAGCTATGCATAATAACTTTGATTTCACTTTGCACTCAACACTATATCTTGATTTGGTACATCTTAGGCTTGCACTGGTAATTTCTTGATCAAGAGAAGATTTTGCTAGATCTACTAAAAATTAGATGAACACAAACATATCTATTGATGACACTTTTAGCTCATATGAGGATGTATTTGGCACACCTTTCTTTCTACTATGAATCAATTCACCAAAACTAAACATATATATTTAACCTTTAATTTACATAGATTCTATCATCAACAAAATCTCTCATGAGTGGGGTGATCATAAATAAAATAAAGTTACCCCTTAAAAATTCATCAATAATCCATTACATTATCCTCATGTCCTGATACCAATATTATGAATTCAAAGAGTTGAACACAAATATGAATAATGCAGAGAGATAATTTTAATCACAATAATAATAATCTGATCTATATTCAATCATATGAGAAGCACTGGTGCAAATAAAAAAAATATTACTAATAGATCTCCTAGATTACACATATAGAGCTTCACTATCACGTAGATCTTATTGTATAAATATAATATATTTAAATTTAGAGCTATGCATAATAACTTTGATTTCACTTTGCACTCAACACTATACCTTGATTTGGTACATCTTAGGCTTGCACTAGTAATTTCTTAATCAAGAGAAGATTTTGCTAGATCTACTAAAAATTAGATGAACACAAACATATCTATTGATGACACTTTTAGCTCATATGAGGATGTATTTGGCACACCTTTCTTTCTACTATGAATCAATTCACCAAAACTAAACATATATATTTAACCTTTAATTTACATAGATTCTATCATCAACAAAATCTCTCATGAGTGGGGTGATCATAAATAAAATAAAGTTACCCCTTAAAAATTCATCAATAATCCATTACATTATCCTCATGTCCTGATACCACTATTATGAATTCAAAGAGTTGAACACAAATATGAATAATGCAGAGAGATAATTTTAATCACAATAATAATAATCTGATCTATATTCAATCATATGAGACATATTTCAAATATATAAGAATATTATTGCTATAATTTCTCCATCATTTTCTCATCCCTATGATTATGCAAACCTATATATGATATATTGTTTTAACTTATAATAATATATCTCAACAATATGATAAACTAATCTATTATTTTAATATTATTATATAATAATGTTTTGATAACTAACTATTACCAAATACTAACTAACCAATTACTATTTACCTTTATTTAAATACCCATAATTTAAAATCTAATACCTAACATTCTCTTAATCTCATTAATTCGATAATAGATTCTTCATTTTCAAATGTATCAAAAATGAGATCCTAGTCTTGTTGGTCCCAATCAATAAGGTTAGGATAATGGAGAGTGAGGTAAATAGTATGAATATCATAAATTGTTAGGAAATAATGAGTGTTTAATAAGTTATTACCGATAAGCGCATCGTAAATACTATAAAAGGACTCTGTGTTAATATTGGGAACATCATCTTTTAATGCACAGGGTAGATCCTTTGGGCGATAGGTGGATGCCACCTTAGGATTGTATATAAGACCTAAATTTTTATCATGTTTGATAGGTATAATAATATATATTCTACCTTTCTCTCTTTATCCCAGTCCTTTTCCTTTGTATGCATTATGGGCCATGATCTTATTAGGAATAGAGTATTCTTTACTCAAGAAACAAGGAGCTAGATCTCTATTGTATAACCATGACTTGGCATTTTAGATTTAAATATTCTTTCCTAAAACCCTTTCTTGTAACAAATGGGAGAGGTGTCATGAGATGAGATAATATGTTATACTTTTCTTGTGCCACTACATCTTGGGCTGATCATAAAACTTAAGAGATCTAGGTAATTTGGCAATATGAAATGCATCATTGAACTTATAAGTCCCAATACCTTTTTCATGAATATTATAATAACATTTAGTTAGAGGAAGAAGCAATGAGAGAGTCAACATATATATATATATATAGATATATATATATATATACATATATATATATATACATATATATATATATATATACATATATATATATATATATATATATATATATATATATATATACATATATATATGTATATATATAATATATATATATATACATACATATATATATATATATAAATATTATATTAGGTGGATTAGACATGACTTTCTTATCCTTTTTAATAGGATGAGCAATACTAGGACAATGAGTATACTAACACCCTTCTGCTTCTAGATGTTTACAATATTGATAGGGTTGTAAATATCCTAGAATAGTCACCTCCATGCCATCATGTGGAAACTTAATAAATTTATAAAGCATGGAAGGCATTACATGCATCTCATTAATCCATGAATGACCAAGAATAAGATTGTATGGCAAGTCAAGATCAATAGCATGACAAAGGGTGTTATGATAAATGGACCTAACTTGGATAATGGTTCTTGCATATTGTCACTCTATGTTATCATACCCCTTGATGGTAATGGTATCATTCTTTAAGTCTGATAAAGTATATCCTAGTTATATAAGTAACTTTAGTAGAATAATGTTAAGACCTGACCCATTACCTATCAATACTCTTTTGATCTTATGATGGGTAATTGTAACCTCAATGTATAAATAATTTGTGTGAGAAGCCCCACGGGAAGATATATTAGTTTGATCAAATGCTAAATGTGGACTAGGAGATAAATGTCCCATTAATTCTTGAAATTTGTCCAGTGCAATACTTTTAGGCACTTGATATTGGCACAAAATTTCATATAAGATATCCTTGTGCAATTGAGAAGTACACAAAAGATCTAAAATGGAAAGTTGTGTTGGAATTTTATTCAATTAATCCAAAATATCATTTTACTTTTTGATAGGAGGTACATACTTGGATTTAGATTGATTTTGAATAAGAGGATAACTAGAAGGTGGATTCTGACCAAGGCCTTAAATGGTAATCTTCTAACATCAAGTTATGTTAGCACAATTTTGAGTGGGGATAGAAATTTTAGAATGTGAAGTGGAATAGACAAGTCCTAGAATAATCACTCAATGATGGGTATTATGATATGGAAGAACTCCTAAGATAGATGAACTTGATCCTAAAATGGAAGGATTTATTTGTTCATAATTACTAGTACAAGAATAGGGATTTATGGTAATGGTTGCAACATAATGTTTCATGACATGACCCACTATATCTTAACCATATGTAATGGTATGGTAATCAAAATTGTTGGTCTAAGCTCCTTGATTCTAATTATGACCATTATTCATCTATTGATCATGTTGATTAGTATTATGCTGAGGGAATGGATTTTTGTAGATTCCCATATTTTGACTAGTGTTAGCATATGCTACATTGTTCAACTCTAATTCTCTTTTATCAAGAAAATATTCTATAATATGCCAATGTTTCAAACACCTATGAATGGCATGCCCTTTAATTTAATGATATACACAATAATCATTATCCTTATACCAATCTGGTTTAGGTTAAGATTCATCAAAAGGCTTAGTGTTAAGCCATCCAATCAAGTTTATAACCATAATTTTTTAGAACACAATCTCAATAGGTTCCCCCAATTTAAAAAATGGATCTCAATTAAACTACCCTCTTGGAGGAGGCTTCCTTTACAATTTAAGTGGTTATTGTTGAGGTGTCTTTTGTACAAGTGGTAATTAAACTATTTGAACATGTTATTCATCTATAATACCATTTTACACTATTTTTATTACAGTTGAATAGTGTTGGCTTGTCTACCACATTTGTTAGATTTGACATTGATGCTTGGTTTTGAGCGTGATGTTGACTTTTATTTTGATTAGAATATTTACCTTAAGACTGATTTTAAAAATAGATTTAAATAAATCCTTTATCTATCAATGCTCTCTCTATTTAAACCCCCTTTGTGATAACATCATCAAACTTGTCTGAACATTGTAATCTTAGATTGAGTGCAAGATCATAATTTAAAAAAATTATGAATATATTAGTCAACTTAATGTCTGGTAGTGTATAGTGACATCAACTAGCTAATGTGTGCCATATATGAAGATAGACATCAAAACTATCAATTATAGTTTACTTAATAGCATATAAATCCACTATAGTTAATTCATGCTCCATATTACATGCAAAATGTTTGACAAACTTCTTGAACAAGTCATAAAAGTTTAGAACAAAATTATTTAGAAGATGTGTGAACCACTTTAATGTAATTCCAACCAAACTCTATAAGAATAAATGAATTAGGATGTTGTCATCATAGCCAAAATATTGACAAATGATAAAGAAAAAACTCAGATGCTCTCTTGGGTCTCCTTTTCATTTATATTAATCAAACTTTGGAATATCGGAGTAAGATGGAAAAGGTATATGGAAAATACTAGAATCAAATGGATATGAACATAGATGATCCATATTATATTTTCTATTCTAATTACCGATCTGTAATTGTGTTATTGTATCTTTGATTACTTACAATTCATGTGCGAGGAGAGTATTATGGCAAGTGGATGAAATATTATAGGACTGAGAATGGTATCATGGATTAGTAGGATTTGAATAATTGGAATTATTCATTCTATATTTAGGATTTAATAGAGTGGAAGGAACTTGATGTGGATTACGATTAGAAGATGGAATGGAAATACATTATTGTGGCAAAGGAAGAAGCATTTAGTTTTGTCTTAGGAAATGTTGTTGACCAGTTGAAACATGTTTTTGTGTATTAGATAAGACTTGGTGATCATTATAGGGGCCTTTAGACACATCATAATGGAGAATTTACAAACTTGATGGAACATTTTTTGGTTCAATAGGAACAAGTTGAGGATGACCCAAACTATGTAATGGTTATGAGGGAATTTGATCAAATGACTTCACAAGAATGGGTTTGTAAGGCACTTGATGGGGATTGGGAAATGTTTGAAGTTCTTCCACAATAGGTTATAAAGGCTCTACAAGTACCTTTTGTTTTGGATCCATGGACATTTCAACATGAGGAAGTGGATCAACTATGGGATATTTTCTTGATATTTAATTGGAATATTAATAACTAGATTGATTATCAATACATGAAGGGCATTAATTATTTTTTCAAATTATTATAATTTAGTAGAAATAATAGGCAATATTTGGGGTTTAGACTCAATTAATTCCTTCCTTTTTCTCAATGTTTTTGTATTTATTGATGGTTGAACCTCTTTGGGACTATGGAAAGAATAATGTGTATCATCAATCCACTTAGTAAGTATAACATGGTTATATATAGTTTTTGGTATTTATACTCTACGTATACTTTCTACAGGGAAATCATAAGGGACTTTAATTCCCATCTCTAGTAAACACAATAGATTGTTTTCTATATTAACATATAATTGATGCTCAAATTGAGTTTGAGTTGCATCATAAAGAGGTGGCTCTTCTTCGTATAGTAATTGATTAATGTCCATACCCTCTTGATCCTAAATATAATCATTCTCATGCAATGGTTACTCGTATTGGTCTTACACAAAGGGACCGGTTTGGTTTTGGATTTAATCATAGGATGTATTATAGACCATACCACTTTGAGTGTAATGAGGCATATTGGAATAAATTATTGAAATAGACTTGGATAATAAATGACAAAACTTGAATATATTTGGCATAAGGTAAACTTACAAACTATAAAGGTAGTCAAAATTTACATGGATAGCACAACAATATTGTTTCACATAATAATAAATGTATGAAGTATACATGTTTGACTAATATGGAATGTAGAAGAACA
Organism: Torreya grandis; assembly: GCA_037957365.1. Classification (NCBI taxonomy): domain Eukaryota; kingdom Viridiplantae; phylum Streptophyta; class Pinopsida; order Cupressales; family Taxaceae; genus Torreya; species Torreya grandis. The sequence continues at coordinate 3,150,489 of JARHVA010001699.1, read as the reverse complement.
CAAATTTGATCAAGACATAGATAGAGTAATGTTACTATTTCACACAAACAAAGATTATGAAACATATACATTTTGAACAAGGTAAAATGGAACAAGACTTTGAATAGAGAAATAAATAAAGTAATGTTATTATTTCACATAAGACAAGGGTATGAAACGTAAACATTATTTACTAAGGTAGAATGAGACAAACTTGATTAGAGAAATAGACAAAGTAATGTTACTATTTCACACAAGATAAGGGTATTAAACGTAAATGTTTTAAACAAGGTAAAATAGACCAATATTTGACTAGACAAATGGATAGAGTAATGTTACTATTTCACACAAGACAAGGGTATGAAATGTAAATGTTTTGAACAAGGTAAAATGGAACAAGATTTGACCAGAGAAATAGATAAAGTAATGGATTTTAGTGTAAGTATAATGTGAAAAGTTTTGACCAAAGATGGACTCAAGAAATCTTTCCCTATGCTAGAAACTAGAAACTGACACAGGGTTAAGGGAAAATCATTGATCCTTTTGATATACTTACTTTTGAGAGGATAAATTTTTATATTATTTAAAATTAATTAATTATTGTAAGTTATTGGTAGGGTTTTTACACTCCCCATTATTTTAAAAGGTTGTACGTAAAAGGAAATCTTCAGGAACTATTAACCTTTTTATCCCTACATCAGTGACAATTTCATGGCAAATAGGCTTCTAGTCTAAATGTTTATTTTGCTTAATAAATGGTCCTAATATACCTTTCAGTAATGGGCACATTAAAAGTATCTATCAATTAAATTCAAACTATCTATATGAAAGGGTCTAGTCCCTTTCACAACCAATACAACCATCACTTTCTTAGTAGAGTGCAATGTCTAGACCATCGCATAGCCCAAGACCCTATTTAGATAGTTAGGTTAACTATTCAACCATTATCCTAATGAATGGTACACTCAATTTATATACCCCACCAGATAAGTGGGGTTGGTATGATGTTTAGATATGAAACCACAGGTTAATGTACCCATAAAAAATAAAAAGGAAGGTATTGTCATTCGGATTCATGCAACTCCTACTAAGGGTGAGTGAAGATAATAATAGGCAAATATTCAAGATTAAAAACAAATAGAATAATTACATTTTTATTCACCCAAAAGGGGAGATCATACACACAAAATATCCCCACAACACACTCAAGAAGTAATAAGCAACAAAGAATACTTGCACAAAATGAGAAAATTTTGACAAATAAGCAAGTGTTTTTTTTAAAACCCAAAATGAAATGTGAATTGAAAATAGGATTCGTTTAACATAGATTACTACCCTTTTGAAACCTGTAGGCAAATAAGGTAAGTAGTTTTACTTGGGATCTTTGACAAGTGAAGGAAGTTGATTTTATTAAGTTTTTTCAACTGTCAATTTTTCACATAGAGATAATTTCGTTGATATACATGACCTTTTTATTATTTTCAAAAACCTACATAAAACATAGATAATAGATAGAAAACTAGACAAGGTTGAATTTGTCAATTATGGGGATGATTTCATTGATTAACAGAGAACAATTTCACTAAAGCTATGATAAATTCACTAAAACTAGTGATAATTTTGTTGAAATTAAAAAAAAAATCACTAATGAATAGAAATAGAACCTAGATCAATTTCATTAAATAGTAAACAAATTCACTAAAATATAGAATGATTTCACTGAATAGTGAAACAAATTCACTGATGATAGAAAACCTACATAAAACATAGACAATATACATAAAACCAAATAGGGATGAATTCTCCATTTATGGGGATGATTTCATCGATTAACAGAGAACCAGAGATAAATTTGTCATTTTCAAGAACAAATTCACCAAAAAATAAAGATAGAATATGAAAATTTGAATACAAAAGATCCAAAATATCAAGATTATTTACAAAAAAAGATTAGTATATAGTATCAAATAAAAGGTGTGTTTTGAGGTCCCATTCAATGTGTTATATGCGTCGATAGATCATGAATATTCTATATTTTCACAAAGTTTCAAAACAAGCAAAGTGATAGCAAATATGGAAAAAAAAACCTCTATGACCTCATGAGTTCAGTAAATATAAAAGGAACTACAATGCTTACAAAGATTCAAACAAAGTGTGATGAAAACATTTATTATAGCTTGTCTCTATTGGGATGTGGCTTAGATGTATCTTTAGATAGTCTTTGTCAAAGTCAATTTTTGTTAGACACCTCCATTAAAGTTATGGATCATGTAAATTTGGTCAAAGAGTAGAAGATTGATGCACAAGTTTATTTAAGAAATGGTTAGCACTTTTTTATATATCTTAATCATATTAAATTATATTGTAAAGAGGTATATTTATACAAAATCTAGATCAAGGAGGGTCGTTCATCTTGAAATCAAGATGAATAGTTACCAAAGGGTCCTCAAGTGTGCATAGTGATTAAGCACATGGATCAATGATGCAATCCATTCATCTTAAGGGTGGAGGATGACCTTTACAAATATAAATGATGGATGAATATAATTCATTCATCTTGTTTCTAAGATGAAGGGTGGAGGATGCCCCTTTATAACTAAAAAAGATGAATGAATGTGGGCCCTTAATCTTGTTTCCAAGATGAAGGGTGGAGCATCCTCTCTAGGAAAGCATATGGATCCCAAATGTGGGCCCTTCATCTTATTTTTGAGATGAGGGTTGGAGAATAATCTGCCTTTATTGTTAATTTTTTTCATAATTAGTGTGATCTCAAGGGTATATTCTTAGGATCTAAAGATTACTCTTTGCATGAATATGTCCTTTGGAGGGGGACAAGAGAGAAATTAGTAATTGAATGAGTATGAATCAAATATCTCAAAATACCTATTTAATTAATACAATGTGAGAATATGATTATTAGACTAAAATTAAGATGGAGAATGTGATTGAATAGAGAAGGGGAAATTGTTGAATTCATCAGAAAAGAAGGAATTAAACAGAGAAAATTGATAACCAAATAAAGAAATTAAAAAGAGAATGATAATTGATTAGATAATATGAATAGAGACTGATAATTGATTAGAGAATATGTGAAATTATAAGAAGTCATTCCATTATGTAATTTGACACAGAAGTGATAAAATTAGAGTGTTTATACATATTATTTTATTTGATAGGTAAAGATGGGTTGAAGGGACCCAGACCTATATAAAAGAGAAGAAATAGACAAAATGAAAGATATAAACAAAACTCAAAATGAGATAAGGGTGAACACCCTGATGATTAGCCTAACATCCAATAAAATTCAATGAAAAGTTAGCTAGAAGATCAAAAAAGACCCAACCCAGAATGGTAGATAATAGAGTTATTCTGACTCAGAGTAAGCAACCAATTTCTTGGTCACTATATTAGCTTTTTTATGACATTTGCCTCTAGTATGGCTACCAATGAATTGTTCCTCCTCATTATCCATCTTCTTTCTTTTGAGTTCCACACGAGGGGATTCTTTTATGAAGTCCTTACCAGCCTGGGTATCTACCCCCCCCAATGTCCTTATGGAAAGAGTCCTTGTTGGAGTTTTGGGTCTTGGAAGTCCTACCATCATGAACCACAAATTTGTTAAAACCAAGGAAATTACTTAACCTCTCAAATTCCTCTAAAACTTCTTTGTAAACTATATTTTGGATTGAAATTTTGGTAAGGAGTTTCTATAGATAATCTTCAACACCCTTGTTTCCATCAGCCCCTAGAGTAGCTTTTCCTTTAGAAGTGAAAGAAGGGATTCCTAAATCAAATTTATGGTTTTTTGTTCATGGGTGCTAGAAGCCCCCAATTATTTTCCTTGATTCTCCTCTTTAGAAGCTGAGGATTGAGCACCCTCCACCTCCAACTCCTCCTTTTCATTGTTAATATCAATTTCCTCTAAAATGTTCTTGGACCAAACCAGTTTTCCCCTTTTAATAAGTAGAAAAATGAGACCCTAGTGGATAAGATCCATGGCAGGGTTCTTCTTGAAATTTAAAATAGAAACCTCCAAATATTGCAGTAGAAAGAAAGGAATGTTAATAAGATGCCCCTTGAAATGGTTCAAAATCAAGAAGTGATGAAAGTAGAGAATGGTGTGTTTACCTTCTAAAGTGATAAAATGCATTATTTGGAGACATACCTTCGGCCATTTCCTTAGTAGATCAATGCACATGTAACCTTTGTTGGATAAAGGTTTTAGCCTATGTTTCTCCTTCTCTTTCCTAAATAAAATCTACATGAGTTTTTCCTTATGATGCTTATCTTTGAATGGCTTTACGTTGTGGCATTCCATTCTTATTGTCTCCCTAATCATCTCCTCTTTAATTCGAATCTTCATCCCATGCATTCTCACCTCATGATTATTCCAACTATGGGAAAAATCCCTTGAGAGTGATGTGTCGTGCCCCACTAGATGTTCTATAAATGGGGCCAGCCCCCCTTTAACCATTTTCTACCAGACATGATCATTTTTCTTAATGTCAAAATAGGAAATTGGTTCAAAATAATCTCTATCTCTACACATATTCACTTTAACTTTGTTATTTTCTTTATAGGTGTTCTAAAAATCACTTGGTGGTTTTAGAGAATAAAAACATGTAGATTAATGATCAGTCATGAGATAAGTGTAAGGGCATGATGACTGGCCCTCGTGCCACTCTTTGGAAAAAATGTCTTTGCATGTGTGGAAATCCATATGTTTAACCCATAATCTAAGCTTAAAATAATTTATCATCATGACTCTAAATGGCAAGTCCCTTTTCCTTCTTAACTATTTAGATGACATCATCCAAAAATTTGCCATCATGTCAAGTGATGTAATCACTGCTTAGGACCCCTATATTTATAAGGCAATCAGTTCCCCTATTTCTTTCTCTATATACATGATCAATAATAACTCCTTTGAAATGGTTGAGAAGGGATTTGGCATCACTGATTATTCCTAAAATGTTCTAGGATGATGGGGATAGGCCCTTCAGATAATTAATGATATTCATTGAGTCCCCTTCTATGTGAATAAATTGAGAACCTAGTTTGGCTACCTCTTCAATGCCCCAAAAATCCATCAAATCCTCCACAACATGATTGGTTTAAATCCCAAGTAGCCCTGCATAAGTAGCTTTGATGTTTCTTGAAGAATCTTTGATCAAACCACCCACCCCAATTAGACTAGGGTTCCCCTTTATAGCCCCATAAAAATTTAATTTGACCCATTGAGGAATGGGGGGAGACCATTTGATGAGAGATATATCTACCCCTTTAGCCTGGGCTTTACCTGGGATGACCAAATTAATTTATTTCAAAGTTGAGGAAGAATGTGGGGATCTAGGTTGATCAAAGGTGTGGGTAGAGATTGACCAATTTTCTTACATGAAGGCCTTGATCCTTTTGAAGGTAGACTCAATATGAGGTTGAAGAAACTCAAATATACAAACATTCTTGGCTTTCCAGATACCCTAGAAGATATGGGGTAGATCCAGCTTATACCAGTGAGATAACGATGATTCATCCCAAGGGGGTTTCTATTGGGTAATTAAGTCTAGAATAGATCTTAGAAAAACCCATGAAATGTTGGACTCATTAAAGAATCACTAAAAAATAGTTTCCTTGAATGAGAAAAAAGGAAAGAGATGTTCCATTGTTTTTTCTGCCTATTTTTAAAGTGAACATCTGTTAGGGATAGTTAAACCTCTTTTGATTAGATTGTTCACTATTAAAATCTTGTTTTGAGCTACTAATCAGTAGAAGACATTGATTTTAGGAATGATGTTTTTTATCCAAAGAGATTTCCAGTTGAAATCCTCCTCATCCATATTCCACATAGATAAGAATACTAATTTCACCAAATAAATCCCATTGGGATTATGTTTCTAGACAAGTTTGTCTTCTCTAGGAACTCGACTAATATGAATGTGTTGGATGGATTCATTCAGAGTTTGGAATATATGGGTTTGATGCTGGTCTAGTCCTAGTTTATCTAAAGTTTTATAGCACTTTCTCCCATTTTTAATTTCCCAATAATCCATTACTTTCAATCTATAGTTAATCTTGAAGAAAGCTATCATTTTAGGGTCTTGGAAAATGGATTCTAGAGGGGTCAAGATCCATGAATCACTCCAAAAATATACCATATTACCTCTTCCAACATTCCATTTGATCCCTTTATTGAGAAGGTTCTTTCCCACCTATAGATCTTTCTAGAAAGTAGAGCTATTAATAGGACCAAGCTCCACTAAAAAATGGAAACCTTCCCCCAATGAAAGGTATTTGGCCCTGATGATTTTGGTCCATTGGTTTTCTTCTGTAACCACTCTCTAGCCTTGCTTCACTAGAAGGGCTTGGTTCATGGTTTAAACCCTTCTTAGACCCAGACCTCCTAAGGAAATTGGGTGATAGGCATGGTCCCAAGAAATGAGCAAAAATATGAATTTATCCTCTGAACCTCTCCAAAGGAAAGTTTTATAAATACTCTCCACCTTGTCAAAAATGTATTTTGAAATGGAAAAAGTGGACATGAAATAAATTAGTATGCTCTAGAGGTAATTCTTCAGAAGTTAAACTTTATCGGATTGAGTTAGGATATTCCCCTTCCAACCAGCCAACTTCTTCTGAATCTTATCGATGAGGGGGATCCAGAAAGAAGGTCTCAGTAGGCCCTCAAATAAAGGGATGCTAAGATAAGAAGATGGTAAATTTATATTGTTACATCCCAGAATCTTAGTGACTTTAGATTGGAGAATTGGTGGATTATTGATAAAGAAAAGAGAGATCTTATTAAAATTCACACTTTGACCAGACATTCCTTCATACATCTCAAGGATCTTCTTGAAACATATGGATTTAGAAATTGAGGCTTCTCCCATCATAATAGTGTCATCAACAAATTTTTGGTAGGTGACATGCCTGGTGTTAGGAGTACAAGTGATTCCCTTGATAATGTTGGAAGATTTGGCTATAGAGATAAGTTGACTTAAGCTTCCACCAAGATGATAAAAAGGTAAGGGGAGAGAGGATCCCCTATCTTAACCCTCTACCTACTGGAAAGAAACCTTGGGGCACCCCATTAATAACTAAGAATAAAGGATTGAAAATACAAGAAGCAATTAATTTTTTGACCTGAGAATTGAAACCCATTTTACTCAAAATGTTGTCAAGGACCAGGAAACCCAATCATAGACTTTGTTCATATCAATTTTTAGGAACATGCCTTGTTGATCCAAACTATAAACTGAGTGGATGGTTTCATGAACCATAATGATCCTGTTATAAATTTGTCTATCAAAAATGAAAGTGCCTTGTTGCTCCACTATTATTTTATCAAAGATAAGCTGAATTTTAAAGGTAATACCTTTGGAGCAAATTTTATGGAAAGTGGAGCACAAGCTAATGGATCTAAAATCTAATACCTTAGATGCATCTTGTTTTTTATGGATTAGGAAAATAAAAGTGTTTTTGAAGTCCTAAAGCATGGATCCCATTTTGAATAATTTGGTAACTGCCAAATAGACATCATGACAAATAGTGTCCCAAAAAACTTGAAAAAAGAAAGGAGGGAAGCCATCAATCCTAGGGGACTTATCCCCTTCTAAATAGAATACAATAGCCTTAATCTCTTCTTCTAAAGGGGGTTTGAGGATAGAATCATTATCTTATTATTGAAGAACCCTGCTAAATAGATTAACCATTTGATCCTCAATGCTAGAATCCCAAGATGAAGAATGGGAAAGTAGAGATTTTAAAAAATTACCAAATATTAAGTCATTTCATCTTCCTTCCTCAACCAAGTTCCATCTTCACCTTAAATATCTGTAATGAGATTTTATTGTTGGTTTCTAGATGCAGATGTGTGGAAAATTTTAGTGTTTCTCTCTCCTTATTTAAGCCATAACTTTCTAGATCTTTTTCACCAATACATTTCTTCTTTGCCCTCTAGATTGTGAAATCTACTAAAGAGAACCTTTTCCTTCATGTGGAATTCAATAATAGCCTACATCCAAAATTTATAGTTTAACCTTGTGAATTTATTCTTCAATAATTTTTTTTTGGATAAATATATTCCCAAACACATTCTTGCTCTAGATTTTAAGCATATTTTAAACATGTCTTAATTTCATTACCAGGATGAACATGACCAATCCTTGAATTTTGGTGCTCCACCACTCCGTAATATGGTCTTCCAGAGTGTGATTAGAAAGCCACATTTTTTCAAATCTAAAAGGAATGGCCTTTTTTTAGAGACTCTGTCACTTTAGAATAAAAGGGGATTATGGTCAAATCCAATCCTTAGGAGAGCCAAGAGAAGAGAGGAAAAATAATGTATCTAGTTAAGAGGAATTAGGAATCTATCCAATCTTACTTAGATGTGATTGTTGTTGAACCTTATATTTGACCAAATGAATTGGTTGCCTTTGATTTCAACATCATGGAGATTATCACTAGAGATGAAATCATGCAAGTCTACCATACTGGCATGGTCAAAAAATATCCCCCCTTTTTTCCCTCGAGAATAAAGGTGAGTTGAACTCTCCTAAAACCATCCAATCCAAGTTTTTTAATTTTTTCTTAATATCAATCAAGTCATCCCATAGCTTCTTCCTTTCAGTTTTAGAATTTAGAGCATAGACATTAGTGATAATCCAAGAGATCTTCTCTCGCACATCAAAAAGAGGATGGCAATATGGTTATCCTTGTTAAGAAGATGAACTCCATTTAGGACAACAAGGTCTTAGAAAAATACCAAGCCCATAGAATCTCCTATGGTACTATTATAGCTACAAAAAACACTTTCCTAAACCTTAGACTTAATCTTCTTGAGTTTCTCAGTAGACATCTTGGTTTCTTACAATACGAGGATATATGTTTTATGTTTTAAAATGAGGTGTTTAACCAGTCTCTATTTATTGAGGTAATTGAAACCACTTATGTTCCAGGAGAGAACTTTCATTTATTACTATTATGATAGTGACAAAGGGTCATTTATGTACCCTTAGCCACCTATTTTTCTATCTCCTCCCAGTGAGAGTTCTGGGAGGTGGGTCTGCCTTTAGATTTCTATTCACTCCCAACTTCTACATTATTCCTACCCCTCTTATTGTGTACATTAGCCCATTTTTACTCATCTTGGGAAGTGATATATTTTTCCTTCAAAGAAACCATGGAGCTTTGGCCTTCTAATAAATTGAGACATCTTGGTTCATAACTAGAAACTTGAGGAGAAAGAGGGGCAGGGACCTCCTGAAGGATCAAATCATCACTAAGCAAAGACAAAACATAGGGCAATGAACGGGAGGAAATAGGGGAGGGAGGAACTAGATGGAAATGGTGGGGAGGAGGGGAAACCACTAGAGAATCAAATTTGGCCTTGATTAAAAGGTCCTATAAAGAGGGAGCAGGTCAAGGTGAAGAAGGGGGAGCAAGGGAGGAGATGAAGACTAAGGAGAATAAGGAGTGCTCTAGATCTTGAGTGTAGGCGAGCCTCATGGTGACTTCCCTTTACTGGAGATAGATAGAGAAGAAGGAAAGGTGAAAGGAAGGGGGTGGATGGGAGGGGGAGGTTAGGGGGAGGGGGAGGAAGAGAAGAGGAGGGGGGACATAGAAGGGAGGTGGGGGGTGGGAGGAAGGGGAGGAATGGGAGGGGGAGAAAGGAAGGAAGGATGGATCAGTAGAAGGGAGGGAGGAGGGAAGGGAAAGAAGGCCCCAAGAAGGGGAAGCAAGGGGGGAAGAGGGAGGACAAGGAGAAAGGTGGGGATTGGAAGGGGAGAAGGAGGACAAGGGGGGTTTTCTTAACCTAGGTTAGGGAGGGATGCAGTAGAGGCTTCTTGAGATGGGGAGAAGCTTTGGAAGAGTGGTTAAGGATGTTATAAGTCTAATATATATTTGAAGACCTATCAAAAAGGATCTTCTAGGTCTAATATCCATACTTAGATTTGAGAATGATGAAATGGATCAAAGGTTTGTCAGTGGGAATGAAGACATAAACCCTAGCTACTAAAAGGTGCCTTCTAAAATGACTAATTAGGTTGATGGAGATAGGCTAATTGAGGGCCCTTGCTATGTCTAGAATAACTTTTGAAACCCAAAATTCTAGTGGGAGTTTTAGAAGACTGATCCAAACTGGGATATCTTCAAAGAGAGTAGTTAATATTAAGGCATACCTTCCATTTGTGAATACAGACTGGATTTTCCCATAAACCATGGGCCACTCATTAGGGTCTTTAGAGTGTCTTTAGGAAGGGATAATTTTATCAAGAAATATTTTTGAGACAGCTATAATGTCCATCTGGCCTTTGGATTTCTATTTGATATTTTGGAAAGAGTTAATGTTAGTGCAAAAACTCTTAAAATTAGATAAAATGGAATTTGAAAGAGAGGTGTCGATATTATCAATAATACCATTTGGGACCTCTAAACTTACCTCATTTGAATCCTCTATGGGCATAAGAATAGATTTAGATGAAACAAAGTGGTGTTTATCTCCCTTGACCATGTCCACCCACAAGACTTGTTGTTTTCCTATATTGGGATGGGGAACATATTTTTGTGGGCCCTAATTGGCTCCTTGTCTATTGACTTTTGATTCTTCAAAGCTTCAATCAAGGTGGGTGTCTTCCCCAAAGTCTCTACATCTAGATCTATTATTGGTAGAATGAGAACATCTATACATGGATCCCCTGACTCTTACCCATCGATGTCATTCAAATCTTCCTTTGCTATAATGTTCCAACCCATCATTGTTCAAATTTCCCATGAATTCAATATCTATGTCTACACATATTATCATTTTAATAAGTTATGCCATTACTATAATAAAATTGGGTAGTTTTAGATATTAAATACTTGACAATGATAAGAATGAAACACATTTACCATGCCTAACTTGAGTGCATAAACATGGTCCTAATCCACCATTCTCTCATAATTACATGTTATCTTGTGATTTTGAACCTTCCATTCTATTGTTGCACACCTATAAGAACCTCACTATCTATTTCACACCTAATAAATATGTTTCATAGACATCTCCATACCTTCAAATCAATCCACTTGTACACAGGTTGGTTTCATTAGTTTCGATCAATATTGTCAATCAATACTAACCTAATCTAGTTGAAACTAATTATCTCCCAATAAAGGATAATTTTTAAAATTAAAAATTTCATTAGGGTCAATTCATCTCCCTAACATGTCACTGGCATGAGAAAATACCCAATTGGACTCATATATAAACAATGTAAGGTCTCCCTTAATAGGCGATTGAGAACTTATCTAGCACACATCTATACACTATTCCACACTAAGAAAATATGTCCTATTATTCCAAAATTATGAATCCATCACTAAGAAAAATCATAAGCCAAGTCTAAAGCATACCAAATCTAAGTCAAAACAAACTTTTTCAAGTATCAAAGATAAATAATTAGATACATACATATAGAGAAGGATCATAATTACAAAATCATATTATGTGGGAGAACTACATGTGGCTTGATTTTCCTTCAAAGATTATCGGATGTGTAGTAATCAATCATAAAATAGGGGATATTGGGGTCATCTAAACCCATTACATGCTCCTAATTTATGTAGAATTTTATCCCTCATAAGCACACCTAGGGTTTCAAGGTAAAGGAGGCTACTTTTTAGAGTTATGAACATCATTAGGGTTCAACATCACACATACAAAGCTTTCAGAGATAGGAAAATGTGATTGTATGGTCATATACCCTCATTTACACATAGGTCAGTACTAACCAACACATGTTAGTATCGACAATCAATATTGACTCAAATAAATGAAACTAACCTAGCACAAACATAAACACACTTCCTAAACTAGATAAATCATATGCCTACTTTAGTATAATTTTTACTTCTTGAATATAGTCAAGTCAAACAGTCGACTATAAAAGCTAAGTACTCATCCCTTTGTTGTACTTACTATATTTAGCATATGCCACTTATTGAATCATTGCAATCAGTTCAGTATTTTACATTTAAATGTATGTTTGATGCCATATTTATCAATCTAAATTATTCTACTACTTTCTATCCTATTAAGGTTGTAAAAACCAAATTAGGCTATAACACTTTAGTAGTTATGTAAATGGTTATGTTTTATCAACTAATTGAGCCATAAAACACTGTATTGCCTAAATTATCCCTTTTAAACATGTTAATTATTTTAATCCTTTAGGTGGAGGAATTTCCATAATAGCCTTGAATATTTTTGGATCAACTTCTATACCTTGATGGGATATGATATAACCTAAAAAAATCCATAAGTTACCTAAAATACACATTTCCTAGGATTTGAATGCACATTATATTTACATAAGTGTTCAAATATTTTCCATAAATCTATAGCATGATCTTATTAATGTTTATATTTTGTAAGTAATTCATCAACATAGTCTTCTATATTTTTATGTATAATTTCATGAAACATGTCTATGTTATAGCCCTTTGATAAGTAGTTCTGACATTCTTCAATTTGAAGGGCATGACATTCCCCTTGGTGTTGTAAATGAAATTTTAGGTTGATCCCCAATATTAATCTTAGTTGTTTGCACCCAACACCACCATCCATAAACAATATCATTTAATAACCAATCATGGATTACACAATCATATCAATATTAGGTTATGGGGATTCATCCTTAGAACAAACCTTATTCACATCTCTTAAGTATGTACAAATTTGAATTTGTACATTAGGCTTGGTGATCAACATAATATTATAAATCTAATTAGAGCAATTAATTGGTAATATTAAAACCTAAATCAAGTATTTTTTGAATTTCATATTTAACAAGCAAGACTACTTTTAGATGCATCTCCCTAATTTTCTATTTGATTGGCTTCACATTAGGATTGAGAATTATATTGTATAATGTAATTAAAATATCTATGCTTAACATATTTGATTGAGACCAAGTAAATAACTTAGGTAAATCATGTAATATTTCTCTATAATATTTTACATCATCATCTTTGAGCATTGCTACAAGAAGGATGTTGGGTTATTCTTTATAATTCATTATTGCAACTGAAGTCTAGCCCAACGAGCTAGCACATTGTCCCTTTGATGCAAGAGTTATGTCTTGTGCTCGCACCCAAAGCATGTAGAAAAAGACCGGTTCCCATAGGTTTTGTTGCATAGTTTGGATAACTTGTTCATAATCTTCTTTTTATGCTAATCAAATTGGGAAAGCATAAATAGACTACCTTGATCCTTTGAGTTCTAGGTTTGATTATTATTACTACATAGAATATTGTAATTTTTTATTAGAATTAGTTATCTTAGAAAATAAAATTTGATATGGTATAACTCATATATAATCCAACACTTAATTCACACCATCATTCATGAGAAGATAAGATGTTAACAAAACCCCACTATTCTCATATATTAAGCATAACCTATAAAAAGGTATTTGTTTGTCATAATTACATCCCAAAATCCATCCCTCCATCCCTCCATCATTGTAATGATTTAAAATAGGGGTATTTATACTTTTTTTTCCCTGACCAAGTGTTTAAAATCAGTAATGTCATGAAGAATTGGCCAACAAACTCTCAACAAACTAGGAGTCATGGCACTTAACAATTAGTTCTTCCTAAAGATACAGGCCTATGCACCCCCTATGTCCTTGATCTATGTTATATATTTGTTGTTATGTGTTCCTCTCCTTTTAGTTTGGTGCAACACTTCCTATTAATAATTTTAGAGTGACTTGTATGAATCGTTCTTCCAACTACTCATGCATCCCATGTGCTACCCTAGTCTTTCATTACTATTCTGAGTCCTACATCCTTAGGTTCCTCGAAACTCATTCCCATTTAAATGGTTCCTCTCACACTAGTTCCTTCACACCATTGTACACTTTTGCCTCTTAGGTCCCATGTCACAATGCTTTTGTGCCTATCAGATGCATGTCATGGTCCTTCCACACCATGATCCTTCTACACCTATCAGATGTGTGCCATGGTCCTTCTTCACCATGGTTCTTTCACATTGTGTCAATTCCATGCCAAAATTGGAAAACAATTAGTCAATATTTTGAGGCCAACATCACCCCACACTACGCTTTTATTCCATCCCAGACTAAGTCGTGTTAGCATCCTCCAAAAATTTGGGCCCAGACTGCTCGAGCTCTTTCTTTAGATTGTCCCAATAAGACAATGCCTCAAGAACTTTTATAGCTATTTATTCTATGGTTCCCTTTAATTTATTTATCTCATTGGGTTGGTTAGGGGTCTCATCAGCCTTCTTGACATGTTCATCCAGGGATGCAGTGGCATCCTTCTAGATGTCTTCGAGTGTAGAGACCTCCTTTTCAACCTATCCTCAGAAGGTTACAAAATTCATGTTCATCTATTGATGATGTTTATTGATGGAATCCTCCATCATCTCTACATCCCTAAATGATTTTGTATGCTTGGTGTGGTCTTTTATTAAAATCACAACATCGATTAGTTGTTTCCTCTAGGCTTCTTCAGCTTGGAGTTGAGTTTCCAATCCTATATTAGGGCATGTTAATCATGCAAAAATGTCATCTAAGATGGGCATCAATTCCCCAACTCTCCCTATGGTGAATTTTTAGGCATTGATGGTTGTGGTGAATTATTCAACCAACTCTAATCCCTCATCTTGTGGTGTGGGTTGCTCCTTGCATCATTTGAGCAGTAGTTCCATCAGGGTTTCTAACTTTCCTATGGTGTCCCCAATAAGAGGTATGCAGTCTGCTAGCATTGGGTATTCATTAAAAATTGCTTTATAGAGGTTTAAGACCCTTAATTTTACCATTGTTGCCTCTTGGAGCTATTGTTTTAATGTGACCACTTCCTTTGCAAGTGCTTGTTTCACTAGAATTTATTTACTATACATGCCTACAACTTTGGCATGTTTCCTTTTAGTTGTGCATACATCAGAATCCAAAAAAAATATTCTAGCACATAATTTCCATGCCCAACTTCAAAAAGGTGGTGCTTGTAAGAAGAGGGGAGATCTTTTTTGGATCTACCTATAGTGGTTTTGGTAATGCTAGAGCATTTAGGCCTAGGGAAAGGCTATCCTACAAGAGTTTGAACTCATGCTTCTCATTATACATATCAAGAAAGAAGAATACTTCCTTATTTCCATAATTACCTCCTTTGGAATGAATTATGGCCAAATATAGAGCATCTTATCTTTGATTCTTAACTAGTAATGCTTCTATATATTGTTATCTGCACTACCATCCTGCTCTTCTGAGGTCTCAATCAGTCCCTTCTCCTTACTAGGGTTACACTCAAGCTCAGCCTACTTATAGCCACTAATGGCCATCTCACTTTCTTCGTCACCATCCCCCTCATCATATTAGGTTCCAACATCAATCAAATAATCATTAGAGGTGACTTTCTCCTCATGTACCAAGGAGGGAGTTTTCTCAGAATCACAACCCGAGCTATGGACTTACATTGCAAGAACTTCTTATTAGGTTGCTTACTTTAGGGGCTAATACTAGGTAGCTCTTATAGTAGAAGTAGTTGAGGGAGATGGTGGTGGAGGTAGAGAAGGTGGGGGTGGAGAAGGTGGAGGTGGTGGAGAAAGAGGAGGGCTAGGTTGGAGAGATGAAGGGCATAGAAGTGAAGAGTGCATAGGCATAGAGGGTGGAAGAGATGGATAAGTGTGGGGAGATGGAGAAAGGTGAGGTGTAGGTGGCATAGAGGGATGGGAAGGCACAAGTCTAGAGGACTACACCTTTGTAATATTTTGACATTTTTGGAGGGCCTAATGCCCAATTATGCTAGTGCCCACATCTGATCGCTTCTTCTTCAAGGGTGGTGATAATGGAAGTTTCCCCTTGGGGTCCCCACCCTATGGATTTTTTTGGGGGTGTAACATGTAGAAAAATTTATGAATTTTCTCCCCCACTAATTTTCATTTGACCTAAATGTCAGTTAGGTATATCTTTATCTTCTCTATGTGGGCCATCTTGCTTGGATATACAAATAATTTATGGAGAATGTGAATCTTTGAGTCTATTCTTTTATCCTGCAGGATGATAGGTTGCATATCATATATTCAAATGAAAAATTCTATGAAGTACCACATTGAAAAGTGTAAGGTAACTGAAGTCATTTTGAGAAATTACTATATGGGTTCATTCAGATATACATGAGGGAAAAGTGTTTCTTTACAATAAACTATGTTTGCTTTACAACCAAAAGGGCAAGTCATTGGGAATGTGCCACTCATCCCCAAATGCCACCTTCATCCCACCAAACTAGTACCTCATTTTGATCTTATATGAGGGAGTGATGTGAATAAGACATGTGAATGTCTTATACTATTTAATGAGGGACCTATGTGTGGGAGGGTACACCCACTTTAAAACTCCAGAGCTATAGTCTAGCACCCTAATTTCATCAAAAATAATTAAGTGGAGGACCACCACCCATGAAAACTTATACTTTGGCACCTGGGTCCTCTTTGTCTCTTTAATAATCTTTTGGGTGAAGTACATAACCTAGTTGTACTTCAACCCTTGTGAGACCTGATGAGCAATATAGAAATACACCATGTCAACCTCTTTCCAATGATCGGTCCCTTTGATCTTGGTCATGAAAATCCACGTCGCAACCTGAAGGGTGGGATCTTATAGGTTCTTGATGTGCATGGCATCACCCTACTTTTGATACATCAGTGCCATGGTGGTGTTTTGGATCTTCTTAGTACTGACCAAATCATCAATTACACTCATCCCCAAGCACTGTAGTCATGTGACCTTGTTGATCCTTTAAGGAATGATTTTCATGCTATACCTAGTAAAGTAAATATAGTCCTCATGGATGCAAAAAAGAAGGAATTGAACTACCTTTATGGGCTTACCAAAATATGGCAAATTAAAAAGTTGAAACAATCATGTAGCATCCAGCTGGTTGAAGATCATGAGATAATACACCACTTGGTTCCTAGTGTTAGTGGTCTCCACCCAATAATAATTTTGGAGATCGACATCATTCCCATATTAGTGATGATTATAGTCAAAGATAGTAAAAATGGAGACTTTGGAGACCCATTTCTCTATGTGCAACACTAAATCCAAATATTTCATCTATTTAATTAAAAGAGATGTGGGTGGGGATGCTTGAGCTTTCTAAACCAAAGATGATTGGGCTTGTTTTGCCTTGTGCACCATACTTTCTTCTTATTTCACATTTTTAATTATTTTTTTGGTGTCTCTTCCCTAATTGGAACCTAGTATCCTCTGTTCATCTTTTCTTTTGGTATTATCGACAAGTTTTCAAGTCTTTTGGACTCTTTCTTAGGCTACATTACCCTTCAAAGAGCCCAAAGGTTAACGTGTGGCCATCCAATGTTTCTAAAATAATATGTGGATATAGATTATTTCTTCAGCTTTTTGAGCTTAAACACACTTCAATGGTAGACCAACAACCAACAACTTTTGAAACTATCACTTTTCCAATGAACAAGACTCAAAATGTCTATTTTTAACTCGATAATGACCTGCATAATTCACTAAGGATATGAGATCTCTTTGCTTGGATATGGATTTAATTGACTTGGCTCTAGTAGTTGCTTAATCTTTGGCTCTGATAACTTGAAATTAAATGCAAGGTAAAGTGTAAAATGAGTCTTATGTGTCTATTTATAGGATCCAAAAGGGGTTTATCCTCATGAATGCCTTCCCATCACCCATTGCTTCATGACATTAATGTGGATCCTTAATGGCCATCATATTTGAATACTTGATTTTTGTAATTAATGCATTAACAATATTATCCCATCATGTCATTAGCACATTTTTTCTCCATAACTATTCTTTTTTGCATTTATGGCACATCTTATCTCACACTTGAAGTGGATGACATTTGTGTCTCATAATTTTTGTGGGGTGGGAGATAGTTGTCTCTTTTAAAATTCTAACTTATGGCAGGAACCTTACTCCTTTGTGCCTTATATGACTCATGCACCTTTAGTACCTTTCATGCCCTTAATATCTTGCATGCTCATGTAACTCATGTGCCTAAGTAACTTGTGTGCTTTTTATCTATGCCTTTTTAAACATGACTTCTTACCCCACATTAAAATGTGTTGTGTTCCTTCACAAAAAGAACAAGAACTTTGAAAATAAAATTAAAAAAAAAGGAAAGTTGTGCACAATAAAGGCAACATTTTTATTGAAAGTATTAAATCTTAAACTAATGGCATGAGCCTTACTGAACACAAAAGCATCAGCTATTTTGAAGTAAAATATGGTCAAATTTGGCTTCCATTATAGTGCCTAGGAAGGATCTAACCATTCATACTTTGTAACTAACATGTTCTAGTAGGTCTAATTCTATGTATTATAAAGGGGTCATCCCAGTGTATGCATAGATTTCCTAGGTGGCATGTGAACTTAGATTATAACAAGACCTTCATTCTTGGAGAAAATGTTTTGTTCTTTATATAGTGATCATGTCATGCCTTCTACTTGTATTTTGCTACATCCTAACTCTAATGAGTAAGGAATCAAGCTTCATCTACTTTCAATAAAGAGTCTAGGCATGCTTTCAAGGATGACTCTTCATCCAATTATCCTACTCATGCTATATGTAGAGATGCTACCAAGAACTCTACTGGGAGGACTATTTCCTTTCCATTCACCAAGTTGAATAATGTGCTTTTATTTGGGTGCTTGAAGGTTGTTTGGTAAGCCCATAAAATTGAAAACACCCTATCATCCCAATTAGTTCAGCCAATGTTATAGATCTTTGTTAGTGTGGTACCTAGGATCTTGTTGAAAGCCTCAGTAGTTCCATTGGCTTGTGGATGAAATGGTGTTATTTGTGGTGCACGATCATGAACTCAACCAGCAAGATGTAAATTATTTTATTCAAAAAGTGGGTTCTGAAATCACTAGTGAAACTTAGGGGGCATCCAAACTGAGTGATGACATTCTCCTAAATGAACCTCATAACAGTAGTAATAGTATAATCCTTTGTTATCATGGCTTCAACCTAATGCGCAAGATAGTCAATTGCTATAATGATGTACCGAGAACCTGTCCATCATCTTGTTAGATTTATGTGACTAACAAAATCAATAGCCCATTTTTTAAAGGGTTCTTGATAAAGGATGGGTTATAGAGGCATAACATCTCCCTGATTAGGTTTCCCTATGCATTGACATATGTCACATTGCTTAACATATGCTTTATCATCTTGGAAGAGACTTGGCCACCATATTCCAACTAGCATAACTTCTACATGGTAGCTCCAACATAGTGTCCACCAGTAATGCCTTTATGAACTTCATAAAGTACCTCAAGGTGCTCATGTTGTGTTGCACATCATCAAAGAACTCTATCATAGCCCATTTTATAAAGATCACCTTCTATAAGCTGAAAAGGTATGACATGAATCATGAGTTTCTTTTTTTCCTACAAGGTGAGACAGTTAGGTGTGGAGCTAGTGGTCAAGAATGTTGTAATATCTTCCAACTCTTCAGGTACCTAAGTAATGTGAAAAAGTTATACATCAAGAATATCATCCTCTATGGGGTATGGTGTTAGGTTGTGGAGCTAAAAGCTTCACAGGTATGCAAACATGGAGGAGGTGCTGAGTGTCACAGTAATCGGTGTCGGTCAGGCCAACCGACATCGATCAGAGGTGGACAGAAAGTTGTCGACATCGGTCATGGATCGGCTGATGTCAGTCATCTCTAGATAGATAGCGACTGATGTCAGCCACCTGTGCAGTTCTAGAACTGTTAGTTACATGAATAGTTTGTTTAACGAACCGGTTGTTTGCATGTAAAGACTAATTTTAGTCTTGGAGCTGTGTTTCTAATTATTATAATTGGAAAGTCTAATTATTGTTTGTATGGGATCTATTTAAGAGACCCATGGGCTATATTGTAAAGGGGTGGACTCTCAAGGATTCTTGTAGAATCAATTTTGTAGAATCAGAGTTATATCCAAGGGAGAATCATAAGGACTTGGTGAGGCAAGGACAAGGGTTCTTTTGAGTGTGTAAGATCTAGGTTGGTAAGTGTGCAAGGCTAGGTTGATTTGTGATATAGCAAGATCAGGTTAGATCTACATGGTAAGTAAGGTCAGTTGATCTGCAAGTGTGTGTGTGTGAGAGAGATCTAGGTTTGTAGGTGTGTAAAACTAGGTTGACCTGTAAGTGGCAGCAAGATCAAGGAGATCAGCAATACAACAGGTAGCAAGATCAGGTGAGATTTACTTGGAGTACATGGTGTACTCAGACTTGGAGTATGTGTGTATACTCGGTGGTACTGGTAGTATTGTTACTGACTGGTTGAAACACCAACTCGGTTATTGAGTTGTTTGTGTTTGTAATTGAGAGAGAGAACTCTTGAGGGAGATTTTGTATGCCCTAGAGGTGTGGGAGCCCTAGAGGTGTGGGAAGAGGAGTGTGACTTATTTATTGTAATTCCTTCTGGATGAGTTGAATATAATTGTGTGTTGCCTCTCATATTCTGTGTTATTTTTGAATTCTAGTTACTTATCATTCTGGTTAAATTATGTGTTTAGTTGCTTATACAAAGGTAATCAAGTGTGCTCTTACTGAGCAGGGATCCTGACAATTAGTATCAGAGCTTGGTTAGGTACACTAATAGGTGGTCAGAGCGTGTTAAGTGTTTGTTGATTATAGGTCACTCTTAGGGGTTTATGATTGAGTGGGAGTATAGCAATGGTAGAAGAAAGTACACTAAGAATGGAGGAACTCAATAGCAAGAATTCTCAATTATTGAATTATGGAAAGAAAGAGCAGGTAAAGAAAGATTGCTGGTTGGTTGAAGATCAGCATGAAGGAAATGAAGAAGCAGGTCTTGTAGGGATTGTTACACAGGTTGCTCTTGTATGTTCCTTGGATAAAGTAGAATCTTGGTTTATATATTTTTTTGCCTCTTTCCATGTAGCCTGAAATAGAGTATTTTTCCATGTTAATGTCTTTGGAGACTTTGGAAAGATTTATTTAAGGGTTGGTGAGCCTTATCAAATTGTTGGCAAAGGGGAAGTGTAGTTGAAATTGTAGACAGCCAACACACAGGTGTTGAAGGATGTCATGCAGGTCCCAGTCCTAAAGAGGAGTCTAATTTCTACAAGAAAGTTGGGTGATGAGAGATGCATAGTAACTCTCACAGCGGATGCACTTGAATTAGCATATGGTAAGAAAGTAGGTATTCTTTATCTAACTACTTGTATTATTGATTCTCCTTTTTTTGCAAAGATGTGGCTTTGTAGGCTTGGTCACATGAGTAAGAAGGGGATGCATGTTCTTAAGAGGAAGTCAGATGTGTTTGACAAACTTAAGAACTGGAAAGCCTTGGTTTTCTTGGAGGAGATGATGGACAGAGATTAGTTAAAGGGGCTGAATAAATATGAGCAGGGCAGTTTGGATAGGGTTTTGATCCAAAGAGAGATCATGGGTAAAAAGTCATCACTCACAGGAAAACATAGTTATCAACTTCGGTCAGGTGGAATCGATGTCGAATAGGTAGGTACCAACGTCAGTCATGTGCAGACTGAAGAAGTGGTGGTGTTAGGTAGGTTGACATCAGCATCAGTTAGGGAACTAGCATCGATGACCAGGTGGAAACTGACGTCGGTCAGGGAACTGACGTCGATGATCAGGCGGATTTGACATCGTTCAGGTGCAGACCAGGGTTAGCCAGGAAATGGATTTTGGGTGGATAGCAAGTTGTCAAGGAGTCTCAAACACCCATGTGGAGGACTAAAAGGGTAAGTAAGCCTCAAATTCATTATTTGTCTTCTTTATACTACCTAAAATTGTTGCTCATTGATGGTCAAGAGCCAGGAAGTTTTGAAGAAGCAATGCAGGTAGAATCCAGGAAATAGTGAGAACATGGCATAAATTCTTTGGATGAGAACCAAATGGGAGATTTGGTAGAGTTGTCAGCTAGAAAGAAAGCACTAAAAGACAAATGGATTCCTTGGTTAAATAAGAGAGAGAATGGACACGTGAGATAGAAGGCCAGGTCATATGGTCTTGAGTAAGCTCCAGGACAGGGTTTATGACAAAGCATGGCTTTAATCAATGTCAATGTAATCACTGTGTTTACTTTACTAGGTTGGATAATGATTGCAACATTATCCTGTTACTATATGTAGTGGGGTCACACATGCAGGGTTTTGTTGAGCTAAGGGTAACATTAGTTCAGAGGTGTGCCAGGAAGGATTTAAGAGGAGCGAAAATCTTTGGCATGAGTATTCCTAGAGATAGGGAAGATCACAGGTTGATGTTATCTCAGGATGATTGTGTGAATAAGGTAGTGGTGAGGTTCAAGATATAGTATGTAGAACCGGTTAGCATACTTATGGATAGATAGTTCACATAACATTGTCCCAATTCACATGATGAGGTTAAGTACATGTGTACTATACCTGATGTTGCCCCAGTAGTGGGATAGGGATTCATGCTATGCAGGGTTAGGGACTTCTCTACATGGGTATGTAGATTCAGATGTGGTAGGTTACTTGGATGACAGGGGAAGCATCACAGGGTTCACTGTGGTGGTTGGTCTTCAAGATTGATCTTGAAGAGGGATACAAGCTAGGAAACAAATTAGATGATGTACAGGTATAGATATAGGTGCAGCTGTTTATCTCCAAGTGGGAGATTGTTAGGTTGTGGAGCTAAAAGCTTCATAGGTATGAAAATATGGAGGAGGTGCTGAGTGTCACAGTAACCAGCATCGATCAGGCCAACTGACATCAGTCAAAGGTGGACAGGAAGCTACTGACATTGGTCATATATCGACCGATGTCGGTCATCTCTAGATAGACAACGACTGACGTCGGTCGCCTGTGCGGTTCTAGAACTATTAGTTACATGAACAGTTTGTTTAACAAACTAGTTGTTTGCATGTAAAGACTAATTTTAGTCTTGGAGCTGCATTTCTAATTATTGTTTATATGGGATCTATTTAAGAGACCCATGGGTTGTATTGTAAAGGGGTAGACTCTCAAGGATTCTTGTAGAATTAATCTATAGAATCAGAGTTCTATCCAAGGGAGAATCATAAGGACTTGGTGAGGCAAAGACAAGGGTTCTTTCGCGTGTGTAAGATCTAGGTCGACAGGTGTGCAAGGCTAGGTTGATTTGTGGTATATCAAGATTAGGTTAGATATAAATGGTAAGTAAGGTTGGTTGATTTGTAGGTGTGTGTGTGCAAGATCTAGGTTTATAGGTGTGTAAAACTAGGTTGATCTATAAGTGGCAGCAAGATTAGGGAGATCAGCAACACAATAGGTAGCAAGATCAAGTGAGATCTACTTGGAGTACGTGGTGTACTCAGAGTTGGAGTATGTGTGTATACTCGGTGGTACTGGCAGTATTGTTACTAACTGGTTGAAACATCAACTCGGTTATTGAGTTGTTTGTGTTTGTAATTGAGAGAGAGAACTCTTGAGGGAGATTATTGTATGCCCTAGAGGTGTGGGAGCCCTAGAGGTGTGGGAAGAAGAGTGTGACTTCTTTATTTTAGTTCCTTCTGGATGAGTTGAATACAATTGTGTGTTACCTCTCATAGTCTGTGTTATTTTTGAATTCTAGTTACTTATCATTCTGGTTAAATTCCGTGTTTAGTTGCTTATACAAAGGCAATCAAGTGTGCTCTTAGTGAGTAGGGATCCTGACATATGGTGGTTCTTCACTCTCAATTCATGATAGGTGTTTAGGTATATAATTGGATAACTTGATCATAATTCTAGATTGGTGCTAAAGTCTAACCCAATAAGCTATCACACTAGCCCTTTCACGTAAGAGTTATGTCTTGCGTGCTCACCCAAAGCACGTATTAAAAGACCAATTCCTGTAGGTTTTGTTGCATAATTTGGATAACCTGTTCATAATTATATTTTTATGTTAATCAAATAGGGAAAGAATAAATAGACTACCTTGATCCATTAAGTTCTAGGCTTGATTAATATTACTATGCAGAATATTATCATTTTCTATTAGCATTAGTTATCTTAGAAAATAAAATATGATATGGTATAACTTGTATATAATCCAACACTTAATTCACACCATCGTTCATCAAAAGATAAGAAGTTAAAAAAAAACCCACTATTCTCACATATTAAGCTTAACCCATAAAAAGGTATTTAATTGTCACAATTACATCTAAAAATCCATCCATCCCTCCATCATTGCAATGCTTTACAACAGGGGTATTTATACTTATTTTTCCCTGACCAAGTGTTTACAATCATTAATGGCATGAATAATTCACCAATAAACTCTTAACAGACTGGGAGTCATGGCACTTAACAATTAGTTCTTCCTAAAGATCTAGGCCTCTACACCACCTATATCCTTTCTCTATGTTATATCTTTGTTGCCATGTGTTACTCTCATTATGAGCTAGTGAAGCACTTCTTATCAAAAAGGTCAGAGTGACCCATATGAACTATTCTTCCAACTACTTCCACTTCCCATGCGCTCCCCTAGTCTTTCACTACTATTTCAAGTCCTAAATCCTCGGGTTCCTTGTGACTCATTCCCCTTCTAACTGGGTCCTCTTGTGTTGGTTCCTTCACACCATTGTCTACTTATTCCTCATAGGTCCTATGCCATGGTGCTTCTATACCTATCATATGTGTTCCATGGTCCTTTCATGCCTATCATATATGTGTCATGGTTCTTCCATGTCATTCTAGTTCTACACCAAAATTAGACAACACTTAGTCAAAATTATGGGGCTAACAAAGGATTGGTCATGGGTCTCTATTAATTCCATAATTAAATTTAATTATTTCTTCATTTAACAATGCTAAGTGATCTTCCATAAATGGCAAAGTAGGAATTGTATTAGGGTCATCTAATTGGACATCATTTTATGAGTGTTCAATCTCTTGGAAATATTCATCAGATTTTATTGTAGAAGGAAACCTTTTTTTATGATATAAGAAAGGGAGATCCTCATATAACCCCAAACATTTTATTAATATAGTGGATTGCACCCTTTAAAGGGAGCCACATCTCTCTTCATCCACGTGACACAATGGAGATATCCCTCTTGTTGTGGGTGGCAAACGTGAGGGATGAATCTCTAGATTAGGGGCTAGATCCTATTAGGTTATGGATCTAAAAGCTTCACTGATGCAGACATGGAGAAGTTTGTTGAGAGGTTGATGAGTTGTAGAGCAACTGGCATCAGTCTGATCAACCAACGTCGGTCATATCCAGTGCAAAGCAAACTGACATCGGTCAGGGATCGGCCGACGTCAGTCATCTCCAACCAGACAAGGACCGACGTTGGTCGCCTGTGTGGTTCAGAACTGTGAGTGTTACAGACAGTTTGTTAATGAAGCAATTGTTTGCATGTAAAAGGCTAGTTTTAGTCTTGGAGCTGTGGATTTAATTATTGTAATTAGATGTCTAAATATTTTTTACATGAGATCTATATAATAGACTCATGGGCTGTATTGTAAATTTTTCTAGTTGAGTTGAGCAAGGTTAGCTCCTTTAGAGGGAAGAGAGCAAGGGGTGTTCCTCCTAGTTCCATAGGGGTGCCGAGTGTGTATGATCAGGTTGGTCTGTAGGTGTGCTAGATCAGGGAGAAGATCCACTGGGATACTAGTTTGGAGAATCATAAGAACTTGGTGAGGCAAGGACAAGAGTTCTTCAGGGTGTAAAGAGATCTACATGGTAAGTAAGATCAGTTGATTTGTATGTGTTTGTGTGTGCAAGGTCTAAGGTGGATCTGCAAGATAGAAATGTCAAAGGTAAAGGGCAACACAATAGGTAGCATGATCATGGGAGATCTACTTCGAGTATGTTGAGTACTTGGAGTGTGTGGAGTGTGTGGAGCACTTGTGTACTGGTAGTATTGATACTAATTGGTGGTACTGGCAGTAGTGATACTGACTGGTTGGAGGTCAACACCAACTCTATGTTTGAGTTGTGTTTTGGGACTATAGGAGAGAGAGTGAGCTCTTGAAGAGATTTACTATTTATGCCCTAGAGGTGTGGGAGCCCTAGAGGTGTGTATGAAAGAAGACTGTGGCAATCTTCTTTGTTGTATTTCCTTTTGGAAGAGTATTAATACAATTGGGTATTGTCTCTCATATTCTGTGTTGTTTCTAAATTTTATTTACTTGTGCATTCTGGTTTAATTTTGCATATTAAGTTACTTGTACATGGTAATCAATGGTGCTTCCAGATCCTAACAAGTGGTATCAGAGCTAAGGTTGCAGGGAGCAGGTTTGTATTTGATTATAGGTCACTCTCAGGGGTTTCTGATTGAGTGGAAGTATAGCAATGGCAGAAGAAAATAAGCTAAGAATGGAGGAATTTAAAACATGAATGGTCAATTATGGTGTTATGGAAAGAAAGAGCAGGTAAATAAATATTGTTGGTTGGTAGAAGATCAGCATGAAGGAATTGAAGAAGTAGATGTTGCAGGTGTTGTTGCATAGGATGCTCTAGGATGTTCCTTGGATAAAGTAGAATCTTGGTTTATAGATTCTATTGCCTCTTTCCATGTAGCCCCAATTAGAGGGGTTGGTGAGCCTTGTCAAAGTATTGGCAAAGGGGAAGTGTTGCTGAAATTGTAAGTGGCTGACACATGGGTGTTGAAGAAGGTCATGCAGGTCCAAGTCTTGAAGATGCAGCTAATTTCTTTAGGAAAGTTGGGTGATGAGAGATGCACAAGAACTCTCACAGCAGATGCACTTGAATTAGCAGGTGGTAATAAAGTAGGTACTCTTTATCTACTTGCTTGTATTACTAATTCTTCTTCTATTACAAGGACGTGGCTTTGTAGGCTTGGTCACATGAGCAAGAAGGAGATGCATGTTCTTAAGAGGAAGTCAGATGTCTTTGACAAACTTAAGAACTAGAAAGCCTTGGTGTTTATGGAGGAGATGATGGATAGAGATCAGCAGATGGGGCTGGATATCTCTGAGTAGGGCAGTTTGGATAGGGTTTTGATCCAAAGAGAGCTCACAAGTAAAAAGTCATCACTCACAGGAGAACATAGGTACCGACATTGGTCAGGGAAAATTGGCATCGAACAGACAAGTTCCAACATCGATCATGTGCAGACAGGCAAAGTCAGTGGGTCGAGCAGGTGGAGACTGACATCAGTAGCATAATCGATGGTTGTGACCTGGACAGTCGCATGGAACCAACGTCAGTCGAATGCAGACTATGTGGTGACCGAGGTCGGTCACTGGAATAGATTTTGGGCAGACAGCAAGTTATTAAGGAGTCTCAAACACCCATGGGGAAGACTGAAAGGGTAATTAAGCCTCAAATTCATTGTTCCTCTTCTTTATACTCATTGCTCACTACAAAGTAGGAAGGATCCAGGAAATAGTGGGAGCATGGAATGAACAGGATGCAGAACCAAATGGGAGATTTGGTAGGGTTACCAGCTTGAAGAAAGCACTGAGAGACAAATGGATTCTTTGGTTAAAGAATAGAGAGAATGGACACGTGAGATGGAAGGCCAGGTCATATGGTCTTGAGGAAGCTGCAGGACAGTGGTACAGGTTTGACAGGTGGATGACAAAGCATGGATTTAGTCAATGTCAGTGTAACCATTATGTTTGTCTTACCAGGTGGATGATGGTCGCAACATTATCCTATTACTGTATGTGGATGGTTTGCTAGCTAAAGGTTCAGACATATAGGGTTTTGCTGAGCTAAAGGTAAGGTTAGTTTAGTGGTTTGCCATGAAGGATTTGGGAGTAGTGAAATTCTTTAGCATGAGAGACATGGAAGATCACAGGTTGATTTTGTCTCCAGTAGGAGCTGATGTGAATCAGGTGTTGGTGAGGTTCAATACGCAGGATGTAGAATCGAAGTACACCAAGGGTTGAATAGTTCAGTGTCTAAAATCACATGAGGTCTAGTATAGACCTGAGTTTTCCCCAGTAGTGGGAGCTGTCAGAGAGTTTGGAGCCAATTCGGGGAAGTGGGTTCACAGGTATTTGAGAGAGACCAGCAGCAGGTATACATGTTATGCAGGGTCAAGACTTCACTACATGGGTTTGTAGGTTCGGATGTGGCAGGTTACTTGGATGACAGGTGGTGCACCACAGGTTGTATGGTGGTTGGTCTTCAAGATTGATATTGAAGAGGGATACAAGCTAGGAAATAGATTAGATGGTGTATAGGTATAGGTACAGTGCAGTTGTTTATCTCCAAGTGAGAGATTGTTAGGTTGTGGAGCTAAAAGCTTCACTGATGCAGGCATGGAGGAGGTTGTTGAGAAGCTACTGAGTTGTAGAGCAACTAGCATTAGTCTGATCAAATGATGTCAATCATATCTAGTACAAAGCAAACTGACATCAGTTAGGGATCAACCGATGTCAGTCATCTCTAGCCAGACAGGGACTGACGTCGATCACCTGTGTGATTTAGAACTGCAAGTGTTACGGACAGTTTGTTAACAAACCAATTATTTTCATGTAAAAGGCTAATTTTATTCTTGGAGCTATGGATCTAATTATTGTAATTAGATGTCTCATTATTGTTTGCATGAGATCTATATAATAGACTCATGGGTTGTATTGTAATTTGTTCTAGTTGAGTTGAGCAAGGTTAGCTCCTTCAGAGGGAAGAGAGCAAGGGGTGTTCCTCCTAGTTCCACAGGGGTGCTGAGTGTGTATGATCAGGTTGGTCCGCAAGTGTGCTAGATCAGGGAGAAGATCCACCGAGGTACTGGTTTAGAGAATCATAAGGACTTGGTGAG
The DNA here is from genome assembly GCA_037957365.1 of Torreya grandis. Taxonomy (NCBI): domain Eukaryota; kingdom Viridiplantae; phylum Streptophyta; class Pinopsida; order Cupressales; family Taxaceae; genus Torreya; species Torreya grandis. Next base: position 3,121,742 of record JARHVA010001699.1, on the reverse strand, counting down.
GTAAGGACAAGGGTTCTTCAGGGTGTAGAGAGATCTACATGGTAAGTAAGATCAATTGATTTACAGGTGTTTGTGTGTGCAAGGTCTAAGGTGGATCTGCAAGATAGCAAGGTCAGAGGTGACGGGCAACACAACAGGTAGCAAGATTAGGGGAGATCTACTTGGAGTACGTTGAGTACTTGGAGTGCGTGGAGCACTTGTGGAGTGTGTGGAGCACTTGTGTACTAGCAATAGTGATACTGACTGGTGTTACTGGCAGTAGTGATACTGACTAGTTAGAGGTGAACACCAACTCTGTGTTTGAGTTATGTGTTGGGACTGTAAAAGAGAGAGTGAGCTCTTGAAGAGATTTATTGTTTATGACCTAGAGGTGTGGGATCCCTAGAGGTGTGTAAGGAAGAAGACTGTGGCAATATTCTTTGTTGTATTTCCTTCTGGAAGAGTATTAATACAATTGGGTATTGTCTCTCATATTTTGTGTTGTTTTTGAATTCTAGTTACTTGTGCATTTTGGTTTAATTCTGCATATTAAGTTGCTTGTACATGGTAATCAATGGTGCTTCCAAATCCTAACAAGTGGTATCAGAGCTAAGGTTGCAGGGAGCAGGTTTGTGTTTGATTATAGGTCACTCTCAGGGGTTTCTGATTGAGTGGGAGTATAGCAATGGCAGAATAAAGTAAGCTAAGAATGGAGGAATTTAAAAGTATGAATGGTCAATTACGGTGTTATGGAAAGAAAGAGCAGGTAAAGAAATATTTTTGGTTGGTAGAAGATCAGCATGAAGGAATTGAAGAAGTAGATGTTGCAGGTGTTATTGCATAGGATGCTCTGGGATGTTCCTTGGATAAAGTAGAATCTTGGTTTATAGATTATGTTGCCTCTTTCCATGCAGCCCCAATTAGAGGGGATGGTGAGCCTTGTCAAAGTATTGGCAAAGGGGAAGTGTTGCTGAAATTGTAGGTGGATGACACATGGGTGTTGAAGAAGGTCATGTAGGTCCCAGTCTTGAAGATGCAGCTAATTTCTTTAAGAAAGTTGGGTGATGAGAGATGCACAAGAACTCTCACAACGGATGCACTTGAATTAGTAGGTGGTAAGAAAGCATGTACTCTTTATCTACTTACTTGTATTACTGATTCTTCTTATGTTGCAAGGATGTGGCTTTTTAGGCTTGGTCACATGAGCAAGAAAGAGATGCATGTTTTTAAGAGGAAGTTAGATGTCTTTGACAGACTTAAGAACTGGAAAGCCTTGGTGTTTATGGAGGAGATGATGGACATAGATTAGTGGATGGGGCTGGATATCTCTGAGCAGGACAGTTTGGATAGAGTTTTGATCCAAAGAGAGCTTGTGGGTAAAAATTCATCACTCATAGGAGAACACAAGTACCGACATCGGTCAGGGAAAACTGGCATCGAACAGACAGGTGCCAACATCGGTCATGTGGAGACAGGCAAAGTCGTTGGGTTAGGCAGTTAGAGACTGATGTCAGTAGCATAACCGATGTCGGTGACCTGGACAATCGCATGGAACCGATGTCGATCAGATGTAGACTATGTGGTGACTGAGGTCGGTCACTGAAACAGATTTTGGGTGGACAATAAGCTATCAAGGAGTCTCAAACACCCATGGGGAGGACTAAAAGGGTAAGTAAGCCTCAAATTCATTGTTCCTCTTCTTTATACTCATTGCTCACTGCAGAGTAGGAAGGATCCAGGAAACTGTGGGAGCATGGCATGAACAGGATGTAGACCAAATAGGAGATTTGGTAGGGTTGCCAGCCAGAAGAAAGCACTGAGAGATGAATGGATTCCTTGGTTAAATAATAGAGATAATGGACACGTGAGATGGAAGGCCAGGTCATATGGTCTTGAGGAAGCTGCAGGACAGTGGTACAGGTTTGACAGGTGGATGACAAAGCATGTCTTTAGTCAATGTCAGTGTAACCATTGTGTTTGTCTTACTAGGTGGATGATGGTCACAACATTATCCAGTTACTATATGTGGATGGTTTGCTAGATGAAGGTTCAGACATACAGGGTTTGCTGAGCTAAAGGTAAGGTTAGTTTAGTGGTTTGCCATGAAGGATTTGGGAGCAGCAAAATTCTTTGGCATGAGAGACATGGAAGATCACAGGTTGATTTTTTCTCCAGTAGGAGCTTATGTGAATTAGGTGTTGGCGAGGTTCAATACGTAGGATGTAGAACCGGAGCACACCAAGGGCTAGACAGTTTAGTGTCTGAAATTACATGAGTTCTGGTATAGACCTGATTTTTCCCCAGTAGTGGGAGCTATCAGAGAGTTTGGAGCCAATTCAGGGAAGTGGGTTCTCAGGTATTTGAGAGGGACCAGCAGCAGGTATACATGTTATGCAGGGTCAGGACTTCACTACATGGGTTTGTAGGTTTGGATGTGGTAGGTTACTTGGATGACAGGTGGTGCACCATAGGTTGTGTGGTGGTTGGTCTTTAGGATTGATCTTGAAGAGGGATACAAGCTAAGAAATAGATTAGACGGTGTACAGGTATAGGTACAGTGTAGTTGTTTATCTCCAAGTGGGAGATTGTTAGGTTGTGGAGCTAAAAGCTTCACTGATGCAGACATGGAGGAGGTTGTTGAGAGGTTGCTGAGTTGCAGAGCAATTGGCATCAGTTTGATCAAATGGCGTCGATCATATCTAGTGTAGAGCAAACCAACATCGTCCAGGGATCGGTTGATGTCGATCATCTCTAGCTAGACAGGGACTGACGTCGGTTTCTTGTGTGGTTTGGAACTGTGAGTGCTATAGACAGTTTGTTAATGAACCGGTTGTTTGCATGTAAAAGGCTAATTTTAGTCTTGGAGATGTGGATCTAATTATTGTAATTAGATGTCTAATTATTGTTTGCATGAGATCTATATAATAGACTCATGGGCTGTATTGTAATTTATTCTAGTTGAGTTGAGCAAGGTTAGCTCTTTCAGAGGGAAGAGAGAAAGGGGTGTTCCTCCTAGTTCCACAGGGGTGCCGAGTGTGTATGATCAGATTGTTCTGTAGGTATGCTAGATTAGGGAGAAGATCCACCGAGGTACTGGTTTAGAGAATCATAAGGACTTGGTGAGGCAAAGACAAGGGTTCTTCAGGGTGTAGAGAGATCTACATGGTAAGTAAGATCAGTTGATTTGTATGTGTTTGTGTGTGCAAGGTCTAAGGTGGATCTGCAGGATAGCAAGGTCAAAGGTGACGGGCAACACAACAGGTAGCAAGATTAGGGGAGGTCTACTTGGAGTACGTTGAGTACTTGGAGTGCATGGAGCACTTATGGAGTGCATGGAGCACTTGTGTATTGGCAGTAGTGATACTGACTGGTGGTATTGGCAGTAGTGATACTGACTGGTTGGAGGTGAACACCAACTCTGTGTTTGAGTTGTGTGTTGGGACTGTAAGAGAGAGAGTGAGCTCTTGAAGAGATTTACTGTTTATGCCCTAGAGGTGTGGGAGCCCTAGAGGTGTGTAAGGAAGAAGACTATGGCAATCTTCTTTGTTGTATTTCCTTTTGGAAGAGTATTAATACAATTGGGTATTGTCTCTCATATTCTGTGTTGTTTTTGAATTCTAGTTACTTGTGCATTCTAGTTTAATTCCGCAAATTAAGTTGCTTGTACATGGTAATCAATGGTGCTTCCAGATCCTAATAGCTCCCCCTGATGCACCTTGAGTCCCTAGATCTCCTACTACTAATAATGGGGGGATGAAAAGGGAGAGAAAATACTAAAAATGGGACCTAAGCTAAGAGGTGATGCATTAAACAATTGATCTACTCGACTTTGGCATACACTTTGAACCATGGACAACAAGCATACACTATCATTCAAGATGAGAAACTCTCTTGCAATAGTATTTCAACAAGGGGCCTACGGAGATACAGGGAGGAAGAACAACTAGAGGTGTTCTAAGACACACTATCATAGCATGTTCACATGTGCCTATACTCTACTATGGAAACTTCTTGTTGGAATAAACTTATGAAATCATGATAATACACTAGATATGTTGGAATAAACTTATGAAATCATGATAATAAAATGACTTAACACAAGATAAAACCATAGACATATACAAAAGTGCAAGCTCAAATAGAGGTTAAAATGTTTTTTCTAATTTAAGGTAAATTCCTTCAGGGCTTTGCCATACAAGCTAAGATATCCCTTCTCAAATGAGAAGTTACAAATATATAGAGAGCTAGAAACAAGATGCTAATAAATCCTCAGGAATGGAGACCCATGCTGGAGTTAAACACATGGCCATGAAAAATGACCATGTTGCTTCCATATTCTTCAAACTACATATGGGAGAGCCATGTTGTAGATGTCTAAACCACCACCCTTGTTGGCATGGCCCTACAAAAGCATGGGATGCTCCTAGCAACTGAAAAATCCATCCCCAAATTATTGTGGTTGAACCATGCTATTTTCAATGCTAGGCACAGCTGACTGTATATTAATGGTGAAGCATGAAAACATGGGTCACTCTCCTCTATAGTTTGAAAACCAATATATTTTATTGGTTTTTGGTAGATATATTCACCAAATGTATTGATTTTCCTTATTGAGTTGTCTATCCCACTTGTCTTGGTCTGAGTGGTCATTGATTTTGCCTTTTGACCTGATCGACTACTAGAACTATTCTACACTTTGTATTTTTCCACTCTTTACTTTGCTCATGTTTTGTCTCTTCCTTGCCTTCTCCTTTGCCTTGGCTTGTCTTTGACTTATCAAGCCTTCAGGTTCTCGGCAGTCTCTACTCCTTTATTTTAGGCTTTTTGCTGTGCTTTCCTTTAGACAAAATGTTTGAAGGAATTCCTTCAGAAATTTTGTCTAAAGGAAAGTGTGGAAAAAATCCCAAAATAAAGGAGTATAGACCACTAAGAACCTAAATCCTCGATAATTCAAATACAAGCCAAGAAGAAGCCAAGGCAAAGGAGAAGGCAAGGAAGAGACAAAACATATGTAAAGTAAAGAGCAGAAAAAGACAAAGCACAGAACAGTTCTAGCAGCTGATAAGGTCAAAAGTTCTATGCTTTGTCTTTTTATGCTCTTTTATTTTCCCATGTTTTTTCTCTTCCTTGCCTTCTCCTTTGCCTTGGCTTCTTCTTGGCTTGTCTTTGACTTATCGGGCCTTCAAGTTCTCGACGGTCTCTACTCCTTTATTTTGAGATTTTTGGCATGCTTTCCTTCAGACATTTTGTTTGAATGAATTCTTTCTTTTGATTGCTTCTTTTCTCAAATGGTACGTGCCCTTCGAGCCTTTTGTCTTCATTCTTCACTTCCTCCTAGTGCCCTCTACAAGGGCACTTGGCTCCCCAAATTACCCTTTAGCGAAATTGTAATGGTCTCTTTTCCTACCCAGGTGCCCTCCACAAGGGTTTCTTTCATCTAAAAGTTCCCTTTGGGATTTCTTCAATTGTCCTTTAAAAAAGTGAAAGTCCACTTCCTTTGTTTGGTGTCCTTCAAAGAAATTCATTGCCTTGGTGAGCATGCTAGACCAAATCGGGTTCATCAACATAAACAACTCATGAAGCTTTCAAGTAAAAGCACTTTGAAAACTCGTTCCTTCTTGATAGACCATTTTGGACTTCCTAGGAGCTTCTACTTTAGGTTTCACATTAGCTTCAGTTAATAAGGCAAATAAGTAAAGACACTTGGAAAACCGGATTTGGTCTATGAAGACCAAATCGAGTTTTGCAAGTGAATTTACTTATAAGCCTTTATAAGTAAAAATGCTTTCAAACTCTGAATAACACTACAAGGACCAAATCAGGTTTATTAAGCAACTCAACTTATGAAAATTTCACAAGTAAAGTCATTTGGAAAACCCAATTTGGTCTGTGAAGACCAAATCAGGTTTTGTAAGTGACTTAGCTTATGAAAATTTCATAAGTTAAGTTGTTTTATAAAACCTAAAATGCACTATTGTAGGTGAAGTAACTACACTTGACAAACCTAAAATGTGCTTGGCTAAGCAAGATGATAAAACACTTGGATTTTTCATGGACCAAATTTGACAGGGGGTATTTTACACAAGGCAGTTGAGGGATGACTTAGCCAAATCATGGATGTGAAAGACTCTTTGAAAATAAAAAAGAATGGGTGCCCAATTTTGGCCTATGGGTCCAAAAATTGGTCAACACATTTGGTGACTCATAGGGGAAGCATGCCTGCTATGCTTGGAAAGACTGGTAGCCTCTAAGTCTATTTGGTTTGGAGTCAGGATGCATATTGGAGAAGTTAACAATAGCCTTGTAAGGACCTATGAACTATTAAAGATTTTACTCAAACACAAATGAAAACACACACAACAAAGGCTAAAAAACTACACACATGTGTACAATAGCACTTAGGGGAAATGAAAGATCACAACTGAAAGCAAACTAATATGTAAAACTAAATAGATACATTTGCCTCTCTCCTGGATCAAAGGGAAAATTTCTTAAGTCTCCTTCACGACAAGAAAACTTATGGTGCCAGACAAGTGGCTAAATGGAATGGAGACTTGGTGACTTGTTCTTCTTGCTTGCCACCTTGATTGGCTTGTATCCAAATAAATCAAGGTCAAGCATGCTTCCAACATATATGTATTCATCTTGCTTTTGGAAGCTTACCTCATGTTGGCCCTTCATGCTAGTGTATCTCACCAAGAAGTCAATGGCTGCTAGCTCATCACCATAGGGCTCATCTAGCTCATAACCCCCTTGATATGCGTCATGGATTGACTTATTTCCTTCTACCTCATTGAAGATCCTATCAAACTAATCTTCTGCTTCATCATGGCTTTCTTGAATAAATGTGACTTTTGTGATACCTAAAATGAGATAACAAATTGCTTGATCATCCCATAGAACATCACCTTCTTGTTCAAGGCTCTCTTCTTCAAATCTTTCATCAAGATGGATAGGCCTTTCCTTTTCTTACTAAAAAATAAGAGTCTCTAGTTGTTCAAAGACATGTTCCTAATCCTCCTCCAACTCAAGTCCCATGGCATGGTCATTCTCCTCATCAAAGCAACAAGGAAGTTCATCAAATAAGGGAGGAGAGAGCTCACCATGCTTACATTCCTCATCATCCATTGTTAACAAATAAATTTTATCAACATCTTCTTCATATTGTTGGAACATGCGCATGTATGCATGACCTATTATCCATTATTGATGATGTCTTCAAAGGGACCATTCATGATGATCTCATCCTTATTGTCACTCATGATAGCCTCTTGGGCAGATATAAATTGGATCATCTCTTCTTCACTTGCCTCTTTCAAAATAGGTTCCTCCTTGAGAAGGAATGGAGTGGAGGGTTGATGGATAAACTCATGTGGAAGAAGAGGCAATCTTTGAGCTAGAATCAAATGATTCTCTTCCTTCTATTTGGCCAGCACTTCATCTACATCATATGTGGCTTGATAGCTCTCTTGAAGGAGTGTAGATGGGGTGTGTTCAGACATGGAATCTACTATTCTATCTAAACCATCCATCACATCTTGGTTGAGGAACCTCATTCTGGACTCCAACTCTACAATTTGACTAGTTATATTCTCTTAGAAGAGCCTTTCTTGGAGATCATGAGAATCACCATGAGCAGGAGTAGCTTCACCTTCTTCAAGGTTTTAAGCAAAACCTTTCTCCTCCTCCTTCCTGCCCCATGATTTCATTATTTCCTTCTAACTTATGACCTTGGGGCTGAAAATATTCTCTTGAGAACAGGCATCAGTGTCATCATTTCCAAGGCCTTGAGTTAGTTCATGGTAGTCCCTCCTCCAACTTGGAATCTTGACATCATGTTGAAAGACTTGAGGAGGTTGAGGAAGACTAGGAAGAGATTGTTGATGCACAAGAAGAGTTTATAGAAGAGAGACATGTTGTTTTTCAAAAGGCATAGGATGATTCCCTTCAAAGGAGGATTCACAATCAAAGGAATTGAGAAGGTTCATTTCCATGGGAGGTTTCTCTAATTCCCTTTGGTGTTGAAAAACTAGGTGCAAGGGATTAAGAGCAGGAGTGGTTAATGCATTAGAAGAGCTAGAGTGAACAAGTGCTATTTGGTAGAAAGGATTTGGTGCACAAGAGGGGGATTTCTTTAGAATAGGAGGGGGATGCTTTGGAATGGGAGAAGGCACACAAGGTTTATTACCTTGAATGAAATGACTCTTCCATTTTTCTACTTCCTCCTTCATGGATTGCAAGGCCTGAGCTTGCCTAAGCAAGCACTCTTCTTTGTAAATAATCTCTTGTTAATATCTATTCTACTTCTCCAATCTGTTTATCTCCATCACTTACTTCTCAAACTCCAACATTATTTCCTTTACACTAGGTGAAGGGCAACTAGGATAGCTTCTTAAGGTGATTTCATGAAAAACCTGAGCTTAATCAAAGTTATATGAAGGAACACAAGGCCCATGCTACTGAGCAATGGGATTGTGCATACCAAAATGTGATTTCTTGATGGCACTAGGACTACTTAACTAGCTGACTCAACTCAGAGTCACAATTGGTGTTAGTTGAAATGCCTCCAAAGGCTGATTGGTTAAAGAACACACCAAAAATCCTTCAACTCCTTGGACAAACTATCCCACCAGGCATGCCAAAAACTATTGACATGATAGATTTCACTCTCTAAAGGGAGGCTCAACTCTCTTTATCCATGTGATATAATGGAGACATCCCTCTTGATGCTGGTGGCAAACATGAGGGATGAATCTCTAGATTAGGGGCTAACTCCCCTTGATGCACCTTAAGGCCTTGGATCTCCTATTGCTAACAATGGGGGGGATGAAAAGGGAGAAAAATACTAAAAATGGGACCTAAGCTAAGAGGTGATGCACCAAACAATATGTCTACTCAGCTTTGGCATAAACTTTGAACCATGGTTAGTAAGCATACACTATCATTCAAGATGAGAAACTCTTCTGCATCAGTATTTCAATAGGGGGCCCTATGGAGATATAGGGAGGAAGAACTACCAAAGGTGTTCTAAGACACACTATGGTAGCCTGTTCGCATGCACCTATACTCTACTATGGACACTTTTTGTTGACCTGTAAGAAATAGCTCACAATACACTAGATATGTTGGAATAAACTTATGAAAGCATGAAAAGAAAATGACTTAACATAAGATAAAGCCATAGACATATGCAAAAGTGAAATCTCAAATGGAGGTAAAAATGCTTTTTATGATTTAATGTAAATTCCTTTAGGGCTTTACCATACAAGCTGAGAGATACCTTCTCAAATGAGAAGTTACAAATATATAGAGAGCTAAAAACAAAATGCTAACAAATCCTCAAGAATGGAGACCCATGCTGGAGTTAAACACTTGGCCATGACAAATGACCACACTATTGTTGTATTCTTCAAACTATGTATGAGAGAGCCATATTGTAGATGTCCAAGCCACTACCCTTGTTGTCTTGGGCTTGCAAAAGCATGGGATACTCCTTTTAACAACTGATAAATCCATCCTCAAGTTATTATGGTTGGACCATGCTCTCTTCAATGTTAGGTGAAAATGGTTGTGCATTAATGGTGAAGCATGAAAACATGGGTTGTTCTCCTCTATAGTTTGAAAACCAATCTATTTTATTGGTTTTCGGTAGATATATTTTACCAAATGTATTAATTCTCCTTGCTGAGTTGTCTATGCCACTTGTCTTGTGGTCATTGATTCTACCTTTTGACCTTATCGACTAATGGAACTATTTTACGCTTTATCTTTTTCTACTCTTTACTTTACCCATGTTTTGTCTCTTCTTTGCCTTCTCCTTTGCCTTGGCTTCTTCTTGGCTTGTCTTTGACTTATCGGGCCTTTGGGTTCTCAGTGGTCTCTACTCCTTTGTTTCAGGCTTTTTGTCATGCTTTCCTTCAAACATTTTATCTGAAGGAATTATTTCTTTTGATTTCTTCTTTTCTCAAAGGGCACATTCCCTTCAGGCCTTTGTCTTCATTCTTCACTTCCTCTTGGTGCCCTTCGCAAGGGCACTTGGCTTCCTGAATTACCCTTTGGGGAAATTACAATGGTTTATCTTCCTGCCTAGGTGCCCTCTGTAAAGGTTTCTTTCATCCAAAATTTCCCTTCGATATTTCTTCAATTTTCCTTTGAAAAAGTGAAAGCCCACTTCCTTTGCTTAGTGTCCTCCGAATAAATTCATTGCCTTGGCGAGCATGCTAGACCAAACTGGGTTCTTCAACATAAACAACTCATGAAGCTTTCAAGTAAAATAACTTTGAAAATATGATTCCTTCTTGATAGACAATTTCAGACTTACCAAGAGCTTCTACTTCAAGTTTCACATCGGCTTCAGTTGATAAGGTAAATAAGTAAAGATACTTGGAAAACCCGATTTGGTCTATCAAGACCAAATCAGGGTTTACAAGTGACTTTACTTATAAACCTTTATAAGTAAAGATGCTTGCAAAGTTTGAATAACACTCCAAGGACCAAATTAGGTTTATTAAACAACTTGACTTATGAAAATTTCACAAGTAAAGTCATTTGGAAAACCTCATTTGGTTTGTGAAGACCAAATCGGGTTTTGCAAGTGACTTAGCTTATGAAAATTTTATAAGTTGTTTTTAAAACCCAAAATGCACTACTGTAGGTGAAGTAACTGCACTTGACAAACTCGAAATGCACTTGGCTAAGAAAAATTACTAAACACTTGGCTTTTTAATGCAACAGATCTGACAGGGGGTATTTTGCACAAGGTAGTTGAGGGATGACTTAGCCAAATCATGGATGTGAAAGACTCTTTGCAAAGAAAAAGGAGCGGTGCCCAATTTTGGCCTGTAGGACCAAAAATTAGTTAACACATTCCAAGAAAGACCCATTGTTAGGAAACTCATCAATTGTTGAAATTTCTAGTGAAATTATATCATCAATGAGTTTAGGATTTATAAACTCTAGTATTGTTAGATGATGAACTTCTTGCACATGATTAGGTGTTGATCTAAGTGTGTATACATATTCAATTTCTTTGTCTCACTTTCCTTATTAACCTTTGAATCATTTTTAAATATAATGCCTTGTGTACCTTTATGATTAGAGGGGGGACACTGGGTCAATAATGCCTTGTGCTTGATTCCCTGATTCTTGTCTAGTGTATCCCAACTTTTATAGATGTTTTAATCCAAAACCATATTTTATTAAATTTGTTGTTTGTGCTAGAAGAGTAACCTTAGTAAATATTGGTGTTTTCATAAAATTTATTCAAATTGGGATGCCATATTATTGAGGAGAAGAATATAATTGTGCATGATCATAATTAGTTCTCTCATGTTATGACACTAGAGAAATAACCAAGGGTTATATATGAGGTATGTAATTCCCATAGGTTGGGTCAATGCGTAGTGATTGAAAGGTTCATGATCCATAGGATGAGTGTATATGTATCCTTCATAACTAAATTTGATACATGAATGCAATGTAGAAAGAAATGAATTCATATCATGAATCCTATCAGGATCCTCTCCTAAGAGTACAATTGATTACTTTTGTATAAGCAACTAAACATGGAATTAAACTAGAAGTAATATGTAACTAGAATTTAAAAACAGCAAAGAATATGAGATACAAGAAACAATAAAATATTGTATTAACACTCTTCTAGAAGGAAATACAATGAAGAAATATCACTCTTCTTCCCACACCTCTTGGGCGTACAGTAATTCTCCCTCAAGAGTTCTCTCTCTCAATCAATTACAACCAACTCAACACTGAGTTGTTCCCTCCAATGACAATCAACCCAATGGTTGTTGTTGCCTACTCTCATCCACAGACCTTCTTGATCTTACACCCTATAGATCTAATTGGTCTTGATTACACCATATGTTACAGATCTTACCTAATCTTGCTACCTCACAGATCTAACTGAGCTTGCACACACACACACCTGCAGATCTTCTTGATCTTGCTACCCCACAGATCAACTGACATTTCTTACCTATAGATCTTCCTAATCTTGCACTCTTGCAGACCTTGTAGATCTTACACTTGAGGATCAAATCCTTCTTAGTCCCTAATTACAATATAGCCCCATGGGTCTCTTAAATAGAACCCAAACCAAACAATAATTAGAAACACAGAATCAAGACTAAAACTAGTCTTTACATGCAAACTCACTTTCTATTTAAAATTAGACCAGTAGTTTTGAAAACACACAGGTGACCGACGTCGGTCACTGTCTGTCTGAAGATGACCGATGTCAGCCAATGCTTAACCGATGTCGGCAAATTTTAGTTCCTGCCTGACCAATGTCGGTAGATTCTGACCGACATCGTTACTTTGTAACCCAGCAACCTCCACCATTTGCATAATAGTGAAGTTTTTAGCTCCACAACTTAACAATCTCCCACTTGGAGATAAATAGTTGCACATGTACCTATACCTGTACAGCAACATCCTCTAATTTTGTTTCTAGTTTGTATCCCCATCTTCAAGTTCAATCTTGAAGACCAATAGAAGTTGAATGAAGATTCAACTTCTCCTTTGTTCTCAGCTTTGTTAGCATACCTGCAAGGTTCCTATCCGTATGGATCTTTTCCTTGCTAGCCTCTGTGACTGCAACATCCTTCTGCAACTCTAAAATCCAGCTAACCATCGTTCCACCAATAGTGAACACATATCCTGTGGTGCTTCTCCTGCCATCCAAGTCACCTGCCATATCCAAATCTACATACCCATGTAGAGAAGTGTTTGACCCTGCATAGCATAAATACCTTCTGCTGGTCCCTCTCAGATATCTGAGAATCCACTGAATTACTTTCCAGTGCTCTTTTCCTGGATTGGCCATAAACTTGTTGACAACTCCCACTACTTGGGCAATATCAGGTCTAGTACATACCATGTACCCAACCTCATTATGTGATTTAGGACACTATTCTTTGCTCAACTTAAACTATCCAACCATAGGTGTGCTTACCAATTTTGCATCTTGCATATCAAACATCTCCACTACCTTATTCACATAATCCTCTTGAGACAAAATCAACCTATGATTTTTCTTGGATCTAGAAATACTCATGCCAAGAATTTTCTTCGCTGCTCTTAAATCCTTCCTGGCAAATGTCTGAGCTACTTTTACCTTTAGCTCAGCAATTCCCTGCATGTGTGACCCTTTAACAAGCATATACACTACATACAGTAATAGGATAATGTAGCTATCATTATCCAACCTGGTAAAATAAACACAATGGTCACATTTACATTCACTAAAGCCATGCTTTGTCATAAACCTATCAAACCTAAAATAACACTATCCTGGAGCTTGCTCAAGACCATATAACCTGGCCTTCTGTCTCACCTATCCATTCTTTCCTTTCTTTAACCTATGAATCCATTCGTCTTTCAGTGCTTTCTTTCTGGCTGGCAACTCTACCAAATCCCATGTTTGTTTCTCTTCCAAGGAATCAATTTCCTCATTCATGCCATGCTCCCATTGTTTCCTAGATTCTACCTACATTGCCTCTTCAAAACTTCCTGGTTCTCAACCATCAATGAGCAAAAAGTAGTATAAAGAAGGGGAATAATGAATTTGAGGCTTACTTACCCTTTCAAACCTCCTCATGGGTGTTTGAGACTCAATGACAGCTTGTTGTCCGCCCAAATTTTGTTCTAACATTGACCAATCCTAGTCATCTCTCAGTCTACACCCGACCGATGTTGGTTCCATGTGACTAACCTGACCGACGTTGGTTCTCACCTGATCAACATCAGTTTCCACCTGCCTGACATCACTAACTTTAGTCTCCACCAAACCGACGTCAGTTCCTGCCTGATCGACGTCGGTCTCTTCTTGACCGAAGTCAGTGTATGTGTTCTCCTATGAGTGATGATTTTTACCTGTGAGTTCATTTTGGATCATAAACTTATCCAAATCAACATTGCCCTACTCAAAAATATTCAGCCTCTTGAGCTAATCACTATCCATCATTTTCTCCTTGAAAACCAAGGCTTTCCAATTCTTAAATATATCAAAAACATCAAATTTCCTCTTTATGCAATAGACCCAATCCTTTCTTGTAGCATCATCAATGAAAGAAATATCATACTATGATCCTCCAATAGAATCTCCCTGAGCTAGTCTCCACATGTTTATGTGAACAAGCTCCAACCTATGCTTCTTCTTTGTTGACCCAGTTGTGAGAAACCTCACTTTCACCTATTTCCCAAAAATACAATGCTCACAGAAATCTTGGTCTATCAAATCTGAAAGCTTACCTTTTGACTTAAGAACATCCATTCCCTTCTCACTCATGTGACCAAGCCTACAGAGCCACATCTTTGCATCTACATCTAAAGTAGATAAAATAGAAGGAGAATCAGTAATACAAGTAGATAGATAAAGTGTACCTACTTTCTTACCTCTTGCTAATACAAGTGCACCCTTGGAAACTTTCCAAGATTTTGCTATGAGAGTTACTGTGCAACCCTCATCACCCAACTTCCCTACAAAAATCAAATTCCTCTTTAGGATGGGTACATGCATGACATCCTTCAACACCCATGTGTTGTCAGTCTGCAACTTCAATTGTACTTCCCCTTTGCCATTGAATTTATCCATTCTTAGCTTACTTTCTTCTACCATTACTTTACTCCCACTCAAATAGAAACCCCTGTGAGTGACCTGTAATCAACAAACACTAACACACTCTGATGAACCTGCTCTGATACCAACTATTAGTGAACCAAGCTCTGATACCAAATATCAAGATCCTCTCCTAAGAGTATAATTGATTACTTTTGTATAAGCAACTAAACACGAAATTAAACTAGAAGTAATATGTAACTAGAATTCAGAAATAGCAAAGAATATGAGATACGAGAAACAATACAATCTTGTATTAACACTCTTCCAGAAGGAAATACTATGAAGAAATCTCACTCTTCTTCCCACACCTCTTGGGCGTACAGTAATTCTCCCTCAAGAGTTCTCTCTCTCAATCAATTACAACCAACTCAACACTGAGTTGTTCCCTCTAGTGACAATCAACCCAATGGTTGTTGTTGCCTACTCTCGTCCACAGACCTTCTTGATCTTACACCCTATAGATCTAATTGGTCTTGCTTACACCATGTGTTACAGATCTTACCTGATCTTGTTACCCCATAGATCTAACTGAGCTTGCACACACACACCCACAGATCTTCTTGATCTTGCTACCCTACAGATCAACTGACCTTACTTACCTATAGATCTTCCTGATCTTGCATTATTGCAGACCTTCTAGATCTTACACTTGAGGATCTAATCCTTCTTAGTCATTGATTACAATACAGCCCCATGGGTCTCTTAAATAGATCCCAAACCAAACAATAATTAGAAATGCAGACTCAAGACTAAAATTAGTCTTTACATGCAAACTCATTGTCCATCTAAAATTAGACCAGCATTTCTAGAAACACACAGGTCACCGACATTGGTCACTGTATGTCTGGAGATGACCGATGTCGACTGATGCTTAACTGATGTCGACAGATTTTGGTTCCTACCTAACCAATGTTGGTAGATTCTGACTAACATCAGTTACTTTGTAACCTAGCAACCTCCACCATTTGCATAACAGTGAAGCTTTTAGCTCCACAACTTAAAAATCTCCCCTATTCCTGTACCTATATAACAACATCCTCTAATTTTGTTTCTGGCTTGTATCACCATCTTCAATTTCAATCTTGAAGACCAACAAAAGTTGAATGAAGATTCAACTTCTCCTTTGTTCCCAGCTTTGTTAGCATACCTACAGGTTTCCTATCCGTATAGATCTTTTCCTTGCTAGCCTCTATGACTGTAACAACCTTCTGCAACTCTGAAATCTAGCTAACCACCATTCCACCAATAGTGAACACATATCCTGTGGTGCTTCTCTTGCCATCCAAGTCACCTGCCATATCCGAATATACATAACCATGTAGAGAAGTGTTTGACCCTGCATACCATAAATACCTACTACTGGTCCCTCTCAGATATCTAAAAATCCACTAAACTACTTTTTAGTGCTCCTTTCCTAGATTGGCCATAAACTTGCTGACAACTCCCATTGCTTGGGCAATATCAGGTCTAGTACATACCATGTACCCAACCTCATTATGTGATTTAAGACACTGTTCTTTACTCAACTTGAACTGTCCAACCATAGGTGTGCTTACTAGTTTTGCAGCCTGCATATCAAACCTCTCCACTACCTTATTCACATAATCTTCTTGAGACAAAATCAACCTGTGATTTTCCCTGTCTCTATAAATACTCATGCCAAGGATTTTCTTCACTGCTCTTGAATCCTTCCTAGCAAATGTCTGAGCTACTTTTACCTTTAGCTCAGCAATTCCCTACATGTGTGATCCTACAACAAGCATATACACTACATATAGTAACAGGATAATGTAGTTATCATTATCCAACCTGGTAAAATAAACACAATGGTCACATTGACATTCACTAAAGCCATGCTTTGTCATAAACCTGTCAAACCTCAAATACCATTGTCATAGAGCTTGCTCAAGACCATATAACTTGGCCTTCTATCTAACCTGTCCATTCTCTCCTTTCTTTAACATGTGAATCCATTCATCTTTTAGTGCTTTCTTTCTAGCTGGAAACTCTACCAAATCCCACATTTGGTTCTCTTCCAAAGAATCAATTTCCTCATTCATGCCATGCTCCCACTATTTCCTAGATTCTACCTGCATTACCTCTTCAAAACTTCTTAGTTCTCGACCATCAGTGAGCAACAAGTAGTATAAATAAGGGGAATAATGAATTTGAGGCTTAATTACCCTTTCAGACCTCCTCATGGGCATTTGAGACTCATTGACAGCTTGTTGTCTGCCCAAATTTCATTCTAACAGTAACTGATCTCGATCATCTCTCAGTCTACACCTGACTGATGTCGGTTCCATGTGATCGACATTGATTCTCACCTGACCGACGTCGGTTTCCACCTACCCAACATCACTGACTTTGGTCTCCACCAGACAGACATCGGTTCCTGCCTGATCGACATCGGTCTCTTCCTGATCGACGTCGGTGTCTGTGTTTTTTTGTGAGTGATGATTTTTACTTGTGAGCTCATTTTGGATCATAAACTTGTCCAAATCAACATTTCCCTACTCAAAAATACTTAGCCTCTTGAGCTAATCACTGTCCATTATCTTCTCCTTGAAAACCAAGGCTTCCAGTTCTTAAATATGTCAAAAACATCAGATTTCCTTTTTATGCAATAGACCCAATCCTTTCTTGTAGCATCATCAATGAAAGAAACATCATACTTTAATCCTCCAATATAAGCTCCTTGAGCTGGTCTACACACGTTTGTGTGAACAAGCTTCACCCTATGCTTCTTCTTTGTTGACCCAGTTGTGAGAAACCTCACTTTCACCTGTTTTCCAAAAATACAATGCTCACAGAAATCTCAGTCTATCAAATCTGAAAGCTTACCTTTTGACTTAAGAACATCCATTCCCCTCTCACTCATGTGACCAAGCCTAAAGAGCCACATCTTTGCATCTACATCTGAAGTAGATAAAACAGAAGGAGAATCAGTAATACAAGTAGATAGATAAAGTGTACCTACTTTCTTACTTCTTGCTAATACAAGTTCACCCTTGGAAACTTTCCAAGTTCCGCTATGAGAGTTACTGTGCAACTCTCATCACCCAACTTCCCTACAGAAATCAAATTCCCCTTCAGGATGGGTACATGCATGACATCCTTCAACACCCATGTGTTGCCAGTTTGCAACTTCAGCTGCACTTCCCCTTTGCCATTGAATTTCTCCATTCTTAGCTTACTTTTTTCTACCATTGCTTTACTCCCACTCAAATAGAAACCCCTGTGAGTGACCTGTAATCAACAAACACTAACACGCTCTGATGAACCTGCTCTGATACCAACTTTTAGTGAACCAAGCTCTGATACCAACTGTCAGGATCCTCTCCTAAGAGTACAATTGATTACTTTTGTATAAGCAACTAAACACAAAATTAAACCAAAAGTAATATGTAACTAGAATTCAGAAACAACAAAGAATATGAGATATGAGAAATAATACAATCTTGCATTAACACTATTCCAAAAGGAAATACAATGAAGAAATCTCACTCTTCTTCTCACACCTCTTGGGCATACAATAATTCTCCCTCAAGAGTTCTCTCTCTCAATCAATTACAACAAACTCAACACTGAGTTGTTTTCTCCAGTGACAATCAACCCAATGGTTGTTGTTGCCTACTCTCATCCACAGACCTTCTTGATCTTACACCTTGCAGATCTAATTGGTCTTGCTTACACCATGTGTTGTAGATCTTCTCTGATTTTGTTACCCCGTAGATCTAACTGAGCTTGCACACACACACCCATAGATCTTCTTGATCTTGCTACCCCACAAATCAAATGACTTTGCTTACTTTTATATCTTCCTGATCTTGCACTCTTGCAGACCTTCTAGATCTTACACTTGAGGATCTAATCCTTCTTAGTCCCTGATTACAATACAGCCCCATGGGTCTCTTAAATAGATCCCAAACCAAATAATAATTAGAAACACAGACTCAAGACTAAAATTAGTCTTTACATGCAAACTCACTATCCATCTAAAATTAGACCAATAGTTTTGGAAACACACAGGTGACTGACGTCTGTCACTGTCTCTCTGGAGATGACCGATGTCGGCCGATGCTTAACTGATGTCGACAATTTTTGGTTCCTGTCTAACCGATGTCGTCAGATTTTGACTGATGTCAGTTACTTTGTAACCCAACAACCTCCACCATTTGCATAACAGTGAAGCTTTTAGCTCCACAAATTAACAATCTCCCACTTGTAGATAAACAGTTGCACCTGCACCTGTACCTGTACCTGTACAACAACATCCTCTAATTTTGTTTCTAGCTTGTATCACCATCTTCAAGTTCAATCTTGAAGACCAATAGAAGTTGAATGAAGATTCAACTTCTCCTTTATTCCCAACTTTGTTAGCATACCTGCAGAGTTCCTATCCGTATGGATCTTTTCTTTGCTAGCCTCTGTGACTGCAACATCCTTCTGCAACTCTGAAATCCAGCTAACCACCATTCCACCAATAGTGAACGCATATCCTGTGGTGCTTCTCCTGCCATCCAAGTCACCTACCATATCTGAATCTACATACCCATGTAGAAAAGTGTTTGACCCTGCATAGCATAAATACCTACTGCTAGTCCCTCTCAGATATTTGAGAATCCACTAAACTACTTTCCAGTGCTCCTTTCCTGGATTGGCCATAAACTTGCTGACAATTCCCACTGCTTGGGCAATATCAGGTCTAGTACATACCATGTACTCAACCTCATTATGTGATTTAGGACAGTGTTCTTTGCTCAACTTGAACTATCCAACCATAGGTGTGCTATCAGTTTTGCATCCTGCATATCAAACCTCTCCACTACCTTATTCACATAATCCTCTTAAGACAAAATCAACCTGTGATTTTCCCTGTCTCTAGAAATACTCATGCCAAGGATTTTCTTCACTGCTCCTAAATCCTTCTTGGCAAATGTCTGAGCTAATTTTACCTTTAGCTTAGTGATTCCCTGTATGTATGACCCTGTAACAAGCATATACACTACATACAGTAAAAAGATAATGTAGCTATCACTATCCAACCTGGTAAAATAAACACAATGGTCACATTGACATTCACTAAAGCCATGCCTTGTCATAAACCTATCAAACCTCAAATACCACTGTCTTGGAGCTTGCTCAAGACCATATAACCTGGCCTTCTATCTCACCTGTCCATTCTCTCCTTTCTTTAACCTGTGAATCCATTCGTCTTTCAGTGCTTTCTTTTCGACTGGCAACTCTACCAAATCCCACATTTAATTTTCTTCCAAGAAATCAATTTCCTCATTCATGCCATGCTCTCACTGTTTCCTGGTTTCTACCTGCATTGCCTCTTCAAAACTTCCTGGTTCTTGACCATCATTGAGCAACAAGTAGTATAAAGAAGGGGAATAACAAATTTGAGGCTTACTTACCCTTTCAAACCTCCTCATGGGCATTTGAGACTCATTGATAGCTTACTGTCTGCCCAAATTTTATTCTAATAGTGACCGATCCCGGTCATCTCTCAGTCTACACCTGACCAATGTCGGTTCCGTGTGATCAACCTGACTAACGTCAGTTCTCACCTAACCGTTGTCGATTTCCACCTGCCCAACATCACTGACTTTGGTCTCCACTGAACTGACTTCAGTTCTTGCCTGATCGACGTCAGTCTCTTCCTGACTGACGTTGGTGTTTGTGTTTTCATGTGAGTGATGATTTTTACCTGTGAGCTCATTTTGGATCATAAACTTATCCAAATCAACATTTCCCTACTCAGAAATATTTATCCTCTTGAGCTGATCACTGTCCATCATCTTCTCCTTGAAAACCAAGGTTTTCCAATTCTTAAATATGTCAAAAATATCAGATTTCCTCTTTATGCAATAGACCCAATCCTTTCTTGTAGCATCATCTATGAAAGAAACATCATACTGTGATCCTCCAATAAAAGCTCCCTGAGCTGGTCTCCACACGTTTGTGTGAACAAGCTCCAACCTGTGCTTCTTCTTTGTTGACCCAATTGTGAGAAACCTCAATTTCACCTGTTTCCCAAAAATACAATGCTCAAAGAAATCTCAGTCTATCAAATCTGAAAGCTTACCTTTTGACTTAAGAACATCCATTCCCTTCTCACTCATGTGACCAAGCCTACAGAGCCACATCTTTACATCTACATCTAAAGTAGATAAAACAGAAGAAGAATCAGTAATACAAGTAGATAGATAAAGTGTACCTACTTTCTTACCTCTTGCTAATACAAGTGCACCCTTGGAAACTTTTCAAGATTTCGTTGTGAGAGTTACTATGCAATCCTCATCACCCAAATTCTCTATAGAAATCAAATTCCTCTTCGAGATGGTTACATGCATGACATCCTTCAACACCCATGCGTTGTCAGTCTGCAACTTCAGCTACACTTCTCCTTTGCAATTGAATTTCTCCATTCTTAGCTTACTTTCTTCTGCCATTGCTTTACTCCCACTCAAACAGAAACCCCTATGAGTGACCTATAATCAACAAACACTAACACGCTCTGATGAACCTACTCTGATACCAACTGTTAGTGAACCAAGCTCTGATACCAACTATTAGGATCCTCTCCTAAGAGTACAATTGATTACTTTTGTATAAGAAACTAAACACGAAATTAAACCAGAAGTAATATGTAACTAAAATTCAGAAATAACAAAGAATATGAGATATGAGAAACAATATAATCTTGTATTAACACTCTTCCAAAAGGAAATACAATGAAGAAATCTCACTCTTCTTCCCACACCTCTTGGGCATACAGTAATTCTCTCTCAAGAGTTCTCTCTCTCAATCAATTACAACCAACTCAACACTGAGTTGTTCCCTCCAGTGACAATCAACCCATGGTTATTGTTGCCTACTCTCATCCACAGACCTTCTTGATCTTACACCCTACAGATCTAATTGGTCTTGCTTACACTATGTGTTGCAGATCTTACCTGATCTTGCTACCTCGTAGATCAAATTGAGCTTACACACACACACCTGCAAATCTTCTTGATCTTGTTACCCTGTAGATCAACTAACCTTGCTTACCTGTAGATCTTCCTGTAGACACTGAAATCATGTCGACTCCCCTGGTCATTCCCCGTCTTATTCTTCTTCACCTATTTAACCCTTGTCGATCACTTTTTCCATTAGCCTTGACCCTGGTAGCATGTAAAAATGAGCACAGAGCTAAAGCTAAACTCTATCCCCATTGTGCATCTGCCGACGACGGTCATTTCCCGGCCGATGTCGCCGACGTCGGTCACTTATCGGCCGACTTCGGCAATCCTGCCGATGTTGGTCACCTTACCGTTACCCATTTTCAGTTATCATTCGATTCCCAATCGGTTTCCTGAACGGTTATCGAACCGTCTCTGGAACCATCCCTCGCCTTCATCAGCATCCGTCAACCATTTTTTGAATCAACCCGATCAATCAATCAATCGACCTCCGAATTTTGACATCCACAGACTCTGGCAATCAACACTCTCACGATCAACCAACTCCGGCATCAACCAATCTGCATTCGTTTCAATCCGGCACTGCACAGACAACTTCAACTATGGCTTTCATCACGTCTTCTGGCAGGTAAGTATTTACTCTGTTTGTTTTATTTCTTCTTGGTTATTATTTGTTCATTATTTCTGTCATCCCAAATCTTCGAACCACAGACCCAAGTTTTGCATCTCTCCTTTACATCCCTGCCCACTACCCCAATCTATAACTCTGTCTAGACTCGACTAAAACCCCCAGACTCTGTCCAAACCCGACCTTACCTTGCCCAGACCCTGTCCTGACCTTATCTCAATTCTATCAGACCCTGTCCCGACCCTGTCAAGACCTTGTTCTGACTCTCCCAGACCTTTTGCAACTCGTCTGGAACCTGCCCCGACCGACGCCGGTCACTACCCCGACCGACGCCGGCAGTTTGACCGACGCCGGCACCTTCCCTGACCGACGCCGGCACCACAGAGACCGACGCCGGTGACTGTGCAGAACAGTGCTGCATATCAGGTATGCATCTTTATTTTTTGTCATTTATTTCTGTCATTTTATCTTTTATTATCTACTTTCGTCCAATATTCTGCTTTTTTATCAGTGGGTTGATATCCTTCTAGGAAGTCTTCATACTTCCAAGATCGGGCATTCGCCTGACAGCCCACCATATCTTTGACTAACATTTTTTCGTGTTTTAGTCTCTTTTCTTTGCAGGTGTCATTCCTCCACAGCCAAAGAGGAGAACCTTCCAACGTCTGATTTCGGTGCGCACGACTTTATCAGGTATCTTCTAGCCTTGTCCATTTCTTTTAGTTTCTTATTTCTTCTTTGAATGTTGAAAGCAATTTTGCATAGAAACATTCTGGCACGCCCGGTGGGACCCTAGGTCCTCCTTGGGTTCTTTCTTTCTTTTTTTCATTCATTTAGGTGCATTAGGTTCCTTCCTTTTCGCCTCCTCTCGTCTCTTCTTAAACGACATCATAAGCTGGACTAAAACGAACATTTCTTTCTTTCTTGCACTTCTAGACTAGCTAAAACTCATATTCTTCGACTCTTTCTCCATTCGTTTTCATACGAACAAACATTTCAACTTGGGCATTAAAACACTTTGCATTCATTTCTGTTTGCCTGCATCTCTTAGACCACACATAGTAATTAAACCGCATATTGAATTAATCTAGATCACTTGATGTTACACGACCAAACCACCTGCACAAAACAAATATTTTAACTTACCTGAGACAAGGCCCGACTAGGATTTCATCCCCCAGCGGATACCTTACCCGTCCCGGTGACCCTACTTGGATTTCATCACCAAGGGGGAAGCCCACTCCGTTCTCTGGCGGAGGATAAACTCTAGTGGAAGTATATTTTGGCTAAGTGAAACTAGCTAACCACTGGAATCGTGAAGTGAGGGGAGCTTTCTCCTTAGCACCAGGCCTGTACGAAAGCTAACATAGATTTCTTGAGCACCATAACAAAACCCGAAACCATCCATAGACTGCTTCTTCTAAGACCCGACTCACAAAGCCAATCTTCCTCTACACACATTCTAAGGCATAAGCCACTATAATCCTAATAATTTACTTCTAGGGTTTTAGGATCTGCTTGTGTCTTCATCTTTTTTTGGTTCTTATCTGCTTGTTTGAGCTTGTGAGGACGTTCTTCCTTGCCTTGAATGGTTCTGACTCATAGCCAAGCCAAGGCTCTAGTCGATCACGCGAGGCATCATCCTCTTCCATCTACCCCGCCTACAACCAGCCCTATAATGAAGTTCAACTCGAAAACTGAAAGAACTCCTACCAGACCATCTCTGACCCAAATGCCTATTATCCCAGAAGGGGACCAAGATTTCGCACGATTCTTGGACCTCAATACCAAAGCCTTGCAACACTATCTCGCGAATAGCCGAATGCGAGACCCCTTAGGCAATCCAATTTATGGAATGCCGACCTCTTTCCTTGAGACTGCGGCCGTATCAACGGCATCCGTAGTCCAACCCTTAGACACCCAGGCTGTTGCCTCAACCAATGACCAACCTTTTACCAACCATCCAAGTGTGGCCTCTCCTTCCATCATTGGGCCCACTTTCATCGGGGTTTCGACCCCCAATCAATCTCAGTCCACTCAACCACTTTCTACCCCCTTTCAAAACCTGGTCGTCTCTATTCCGCCCACCCTTACTCCTATCAACACTAGGGTGGATACCTATCCATTAGCCCATGTTACCTCTAACCAACCTCCCATGACAACATCAAACCTAGCCATGCCTTCCATCCAACCATCCTTAGTCACTTCTTCTGTCCCTACGACTAGTCATCCGTACGTTGCACCCTTATTGGTATAACCGACTACGTCGTATACCTCTTCCAGCCTCTTTCAAGTGCCTTACAATCTAGGAGGTGCTCCACCCGCCAATCCGTCAGTAGATATTATCAAGATGCTGATGGATAAAATGTCCAACCTAGAGACCTCCGTTACCGGCTCACGCAATACTCTCTCGTATGAGCAAATCTGTAATGAGCCCATCCATCCTTCTGTCCCCATCAGACCATATCCCAGCCAGTGGGAACTTCCTAAGTTTTCTCATTTCCAAAGCAAGGAAGACCCACAACAACATTTACGGGCATTCAGACACGCTTGTTACCTTATCTCCCACGACGATGCGTTGCTCTTACGCACATTTCCCATGTCTCTCTCGGGTGCTGCACTTGACTGGTACAGCTCTCTTCCCAGCCATTCCATCCTCACATTCACTCAGCTGGCCCAGCTCTTCCTTGATCATTTCTCCATCAATATCACCAAGAAGGTCTCCATCACAGACCTCTATTCTATTTGCCAGTTCGAGGATGAATCTATTGCTGATTTCATCGCTCGATGGAGGAGCCTTATCAATCAACTTTCATTTTCCTTACCTCAGCCTGAGCTTATTGAACTTTTCTCTCAAGCCTGCGCTAAACATATTTCTTCTACCTTGAGGGTTCAAACCTTCCGCACTTTTGACGAAGCCTTCACGATGGCTCGTAAACTTGAGTTACGTGCTGTCGAGGAGAATAAAGTCAAGTTGCGGAGTAAGAATCCCAACTCCAAAACCAATGACCCCTCTTCTAAGCCCTCCTCGTCCAATCCTAAATCTAAAGCTTCAGCAAATGCTGTGGTTGTTAGATCTTCCTCCTCTTCGCCTTCAACTAATCAACCTGAACCATCCACATCTATGAGCGCCACTCGCCAATTTCAGCAGAGATACATACAGTGACAGTTTACTCCACTTGGAGAATCATACACGTCTGTGCTAGAAAAACTCGTCAAACAAGGGGCCATCAATCTCCCTCAGATCCGACCTCCACCACAATTTGATCCCTCACGTGCCATCCCTGCGTGGTATAGGGAAAATGACTTCTGCCACTACCACCGTGTTAAAGGTCATGACACGGGTAACTGTAAAACCCTTAAAAACATAGTCCAAGACATGTTAGAAAAGGGTGACCTCATCCTCGACAATCCTAACGCCCCTCCTAATCAGGGTATCGATATTTTCAAACAACCATTCCCTAATCATCCACCAACCCAAAACAACGTCCAGACCTTGACTGACAATACCCACGAACATAATATTCGAACAGTCAATACGGTCTCGCCCCTCATTTCTAACCAACCCCAAGAGGTGAGTTCATCCATCAGTCCATCACATGTGGACGAACCTCTTTCTCCGGCTAGTTCTCCCTCAACTTCTCTCATTTTAGAGGACGCCTCGACCTTACCAGCACCGCCAGTTTCACCATCTTCCTTCTTGCTGCCCATGGAGGACCCAACCTTTCCTACTCCTCGACCACAAGTGGAGGGCACTATCATCCCTGCCCTTTACCCGCTTGAGGAGCTTCATTCTCCAATTTCTTCTCCACCCAGGGAAGAACCCATCTCTCCTTCGTCTCCAACCAAACATAAACCTGTCACGACTTCACCATGCTTTGGGCCCGAGACTACTACACCCGTCTCACCTTCACTCCCACAACCGTCGATGTCTTCTCAAGAGCCTAAACCTCATCCCGCATCTTCTTAGCCATTTTCTCGACTAGTGGAGAGACTCGAACTTCTCCCTTCTAGGAAAGTGGAACATCAGGGATTGTGGGATCGTCTCACAGCGCTTCAACAAGCCCGGGCCCTCTCATCTCATGCTGCTAATCCTCCCATGGCAGGACCTCCTAAGACTATCAACAAAAATCCGATCTCCACTTCCAAACCGTCTACATCTTCATCAACTTCATCAAAACCAAAACCCTCATCTACTCTGCCTAAACCTATCAAAACACTTGGCGTTCGCCCCGTCTCCAACCTCACTCATCCACAAGTGAAGGTGGACTTAAACCAAACTTCAACTAATAGTAGTCTTCAACCTAAATCACAAAAGACTGCCAAACCATAGAGGCGAACGCCTCCTCTTCCGTCACCATTGCCTTCCATTTTGGGCCCGCATCCTTCAACCTTAACCAGAGTCCTTCCCGCTTCAACCTCTAATCAAAACCGGTTGCCTCCTTTGCTTCCTTTACCTACCGCTAGCCTACCCTCTCCCAAAAGGGTGATACCTCTCATGAAGAGTGTATCGTCTCAGCCTGTCATCGCACCATCAACCCAGAAGGTGGTACGAAAACCCCCTCCAATTTCACCCAAGCAAAAGTCACCGACATCGCATACATCGATGAGCACGGACCCTTTAGTGGGCTCATACTCTTTGATCTTGCAACGACTTTTGCAAAATTCTAGCATAACTCTTCCACCCATCAAGCCCTTTCAACCTCTCGGGTCTAAACCCTCTTGGTTCGATGACACGAAGATTTGTTTATATCATCGTACACCAGGACACGACACCGAGACTTGCTGTGCCCTCAAGGCTGTCATTCGCCGATATCTGGAGAAAGACACTCTTCTCTTTGAGGACACTTTCAACCGCCCCCTGACTCCTTCTCATAACCCTTCAACCTCTTCAAACCCATCCACATCTCATCAACCGGTTACAACCCCTTCATCACCTTCACCTCCCATCTTTGAAATCAATGCCATTCACATCACCACTAGGTCACAGAAGGACAAGGCGAAAGAAAAAGCTGCCATTCCTTGGACCTACCCTTTTGTCAATCCACCTCAACCGCCTAAGCCTAAGATTTCTATCCTTAGCGCGCCTCAACTCTCCTCTTCTTCTTCCTCTTCCGGACCAATTCACGACTCCATGTTGAAACAGCTTCACCAGACGCCTGTGAAGATGTCCCTCTACGATCTCATCCAAACCTCACCCCAACATCTTCAGGCCCTCATCCAAGCCCTGTAGGTAGCGGAGGTCCAACCCGAGGATCCCCAACCACTTGCTGCCCTTGTCCACTCCTTAGCCCCTGTTGCCTCCATCACATTCAGCGATTCTGAGATTCCCACATCCAACACGGAAGATCAGGACGCCACCCTCTTCATCACTACCTATATCGATCGGACACGCATTAAACGCGTTATGATCGACGGGGGCGCTAGCATCAACATCATCTCCACCCATGCCTTTGATCAGTTGGCTCTTCCCAAGAATTGCGTCTCCAAAACTGACGCGATCTTGCGCTCTTTTAATGACACTACTGCCACGACCATTGGCACAGTCGTTCTTCATATTCGCGTTGGTCCACGCACAGTCCTGGAGCTCTTCTACATCATCGAAGGAGAGTTTCAATACAACATCTTGCTGGGCTGACCCTGGATCCGTGCCATGCCCTGTGTCCCCTCCACCCTGCACCGTTGTGTGAAGTTTGAGCATGATGGACAAGTCCACACCATTCCCGCTGACCCTTCGCCCTTCAAAACATGTAACACCACCTATCGTCCAAATGATGTCCTCATTCCTATCAAGCCATCAACCCCGGCACCGCCTTCATCCGCAGAAGCTTCGACCAGTTCCCAACAGGCAGTCGCCCTTACACCTCCCCTTCAAGCGATGACCACAGACCCCATGGAAGACGTCTTCCAAAGACTTTCATTGGGAGAGTATCGCTTGCTGGCTTTAGACATGTTCCAAACTCCACAAGAGTATGGACGCCTTCATCACAGCCCCAGCTACGACCATCAGATCGGGATGATCATACCTTATGGTCCCCCTCACCTCCGCACCAACCTCGTCTATGGGGGGCTTAATCAAGCTCCTACTGAAGGTAATCATCTTTCTTCACCCCAACCTTTCACATCAGATTTCTCGTTTCTTGGCAACCCCACCTTTGCACATACTTACCTTTACAGGTGTGCATGGAAGGGTTTTGGTTTCGGACGCTATGAGCAGGGCTCCCATCAGCCTATCCAATCGCTCAATGATGACGACGCCAAGAAACGATATGGTCTGGGATATCACGACCCCACTCCAGACCCTGTAGACCTTTGTCCTGAACCAATCCTTGACCAATCTCCTCCACACTCGCCTATTTCGCCACCTTCACCTATGGAGTCAGTGGTTTCCATTCCTCCTAGTTTTTTTTTTCTATAAATACCATTCGCCTGGATCCCTTGACTTATCAGCTCAATGGGGTGTCCAAATCTCTCCCTCTCATTTTTCCCAGCATGATTGAAGATGAGTCGGCAACCATTCACACTGTTCACTGCGTTGACGATGATGCCATTCTTTCTTACATGGGCGCTGATGATTCTTTCATCCAGCGCTCCCTCCCTTCTGAGACCCAGGTTATGTTAAATGAATCAACCATTGACATCAACCTTCCTTCTTCTGATGTTCCTTATGTCTTAAAAGATTGGCCAATCTTTAGACGCTCAGGAGCAGCTTGACTATACCCAGTTCCTCTCCGACCATAGCAAGGCCTTTGCCTGGACTTACAGTGATATGCCTGGCATCGACCCCACCATCGTTACCCATAACATTGTCACCAAACCAGAGGCTAAGCCTGTCAGGCAAAAGCTTCGAAAGATGCATCCTCGCGTTGCCCTCCTTGTCAAAGAGGAGCTTCAGCGACTTCTTTCTGTCTCCTTCATCCAGCCCATCGATTATCCACAGTGGGTCTCTAACATCGTCCCAGTCACCAAGGCAACTGGGGGGATTCGGATCTGCACAGACTATCGTGACCTTAATCTAGCCTGTCCTAAAGACGACTTTCCTCTTCCTAACATCGACCAGCTTGTTGATCTTACGGCTGGCCATGAGATGCTATCTCTTATGGACGGGTTTTCAAGATACAATCAAATCCTGATTGCTCTAGAAGATCAGCACAAAACTACTTTCATTACCCCATGGGGGACTTTCTGCTATCGAGTCATGCCTTTCGGCTTGAAGAACGCAGGCGCCACTTATCAGCGTGCCATGACCTACATTTTCCACGATCTCCTCCACAAAATCATGGAGGACTATGTGGATGACCTGCTCGGCAAGTCCAAACTTCGCCGTGACCATCTGACCATTCTCAAAATCATCTTTTCTCATCTTCTTCAGTACAATGTTCATCTTAACCCCAAGAAATGTGTCTTTGGGGTCCTCTCTGGCAAGCTTCTCGGCTTCATCGTTTCCTTCCGTGGCATCGAGATAGATCCCGCCAAGATTCGTGCTATCCTTGAAATGCCTCCCCCGACCAATCTCAAGTAGCTTCGCAGTTTGCAAGGCAAGCTCCAGTCCATTCATCGTTTCATCTCACAGCTTTCTGACCGCTGTCAACCTTTTCATCATCTCCTTAAGAAGGACGTCATTTTTACATGGGATAAGAACTGTCAAGAGGCTTTTGAAGCCTTAAAACGCTATCTGGTCTCTCCACCAGTTCTCATTCTACCTAAAGATGACCAACCCTTCTACCTTTATATCTCAGCCACTCACCATTCGTTAGGTGCCATGATCGCACACCGAGACGAGCATCACCGTGAGCAAGCCATTTATTATATCAGCCGAACACTGGTCGACTATGAAACTCAGTATACCCATATCGAGAAACTCTGTTTGGCATTAGTCTTTGCTGCTACTAAGCTTCGCCACTATCTTCTTAGTCACAAAACTTTTGTCATCACCCATACCGACCCTCTCAAGTATATGCACTCCAAGCCATATCAGAATCAACGTATGGCTCGGTGGCTCATGCTGCTTGCTGAGTTCGATCTCGAATTCATCCAGCAGAAATCTATCAAGGGGCAAACCATCGTTGATCAACTAGCAGATGCCCCTCTTCCTAACAATCAACCTTCGTAGTGTGAGTTCCCTGACGAGTCTATCGCTGCGCTTTCTTCCGACGACACCACCTATCAGATGACTATGTTCTTTGACGGCTCCAAATGTCAACTAGGTGGAGGTGCTGGGGTCATTCTCATCCCACTCGAAGGGGAGCCCATGCCTTTGTCTTTTAAACTCGACTTTGATTGTACCAATAATATGGCTGAATACGAGGCCTTAATTTTGGGACTTTAGACCACCCTCTCTCTCAGCATCAAGTCCATCAACATCTTCGGCGACTCGCAGCTCATCGTCAATCAAGTCAACGGTTCATACCTCTGTAAAAATGAAATTTTGCAAAGGTACAAAAACCGTGTTGACATTCTCCTTGCATCTTTCGACCATTTCCTCCTGCAGACTGTTCCTCGATCCATGAATAAGTTTGTTGACACCATGGCTTATCTTGCTTCACATATCCCATCTTCCTCATCTGCATCCAGACTTTTTGTCACGGTGCGTCGTGTGCCGTTGCCTTCATATATCTCTTCTCACATTTATCATGTCAACACTATAGACCCTAGCCCACAAGATGCTTGGTATAAGCAACTTGTAGACTTCTTATCTCTCTCTGTCATTCCTCCCAACCTCTCTAGTAATGCACGACGAGCTTTTATCAAGCGTACCACTCGTTATACCATGCTAGGGGGTCTTCTCTATAAGCGAGGCTTCGACGGCCTCCTTCTTCGCTGTCTCACCTCCACTGAAGCATCTCACGCCATTCAGCAAGTCCATGACGGGATTTGTGGCGGACATTTCAGTGGGAATTCAGTTGCCAAGCGCATCCTTCATCTGGGCTATTATTGGCCTACCCTTCATCAAGACTGTAGCGACTATGTTCGGCGTTGCATCAAGTGTCAGCAGCACTCTAACTTGCTTCATCTCCCTAGTCACGCCTTACAAATCGCTCAAGATTTCTGGCCTTTTTCTCAGTGGGGTTTAGATCTCATCGGTGAGATTAACCCTCATTCGTCTCTTCATCATCAATCCATCATCACAGCCACTGAATATTTCACCAAGTGGGTGGAAGCTATACCTCTTGTCTCCACAAAAGCCGACAAGATCGTCGACTTCATCAACACCCACATCATCTGTCGTTTCGGTGTCCCTCATAAAATCATCACTGATAACGGCAAGTCCTTCAAAAACAAAACTGTCCAAAAGCTATGCGACTCCTTCGACATCAAACTCAGTTTCTCTTCACCTTACTACCCACAAGCAAATGGGCAGGCTGAGGCTTCCAACAAAATTCTCACCAAAATTTTCATGAAAGTGGTCAGTGACACAGGCAAGGATTGGCACATTCACATTCCCTTCGCTTTGTGGGCTTACCGCACTAGCATCCGAACCTCCACGAGTGCTACCCCTTTTTCTCCCGTGTATGAAACAGAGGCTATTTTACCTCTTGAAGTACAGATCTCGTCTCTCTGCATTTCTCTACATGATATCCTTTCCAACGATGACTTTTGTCAAGATCGCTTAGCTCAACTTGAGTTACTTGACGAACGCCGTCTTGCTGCCCTTAATCATCTCCATGTCTATCAACGTCGCATCAAGCACGCCTATGACAAAAATCTGCGAGAATGAGATTTCAACATCGGAGACCTCGTTCTCAAAGAGAATCAACACGTGACCAATATGGAGCGAAGTAAACGAGGCAAGTTTGCTCCTAATTGGCTCGGACCTTTTATTATCACGCACAAGTATGGATCAGGGACTTACCGTCTGTCTTCTCTTGATGGATGACCAGAACCTGAGCCTCTTAATGTGTTGCATCTGCGACCGTTCTACTGCTAGTCGAGTACTCGTCCACTTGACACTTAACTTGAGCTCGTCCCTTGAGCAATCCCCATCCTCTTAAATCCTACTTCCTTTCAACCCTATTCCTCTTAACAATTCCTATAACCCTTTTATGATGTATGGATGCTTTGTCCTAATAAAAGGGAGCCCTTGACCTTCTATAATCTTGTCCATGACTCACATTTCTCTAAAAACAAATCAAGATGTCACAATATCCATGGTCACTATCTCAATATCAAAATCAAAAAGCAGACTGCTCCTTCGAAGGACAGCTGTACTATCATTGCTGTAATTAATAGACTGCTCCCTCGAAGGATAGCTATTCAAAAGCCTTTATATTAAACAAAAATCTAGACCACTCCCTCGAAGGATGGCTATGACTAATCTGGCAATAAACAGCATTATTTTAGAAGCTTCCCGCATTGATCAGCTTCACAACTGACCACCAAGCAAATGACATCTCTATGCAGGCTTCCCGCATTGATCAGTCTGTGCCAAAAAAAAAAAAGTCATGGACTTGACTTATAGTTGTCTCAGGGTCTCCTATAAAAAGGGGCATAGTTATCTCTACTCTTAAAATGGGTTAACCTCTTTCCTCCTCCTATCACCTGCTCAAGGGACTTCGAGCTCACTTTAATGTCACAGTGATTCGATTATCGCTCTAACATAACTATGGTCAACGACGTCACGCATGAATGGGGCTCTTGGTTCTCATAACCCCTATCTATGCTATCTTTTTGGTCCTTGTCAATGAAAGAGCAATATGCTTTTCACTTCTTCTACACTTTGGTCACATTCACCTTCATCACTTGTCAATCGACTCAACTCAACTCTCTTTTCAGACCATCAACATGACCTAGCCTATTCACCCTAGTTTCTATGGACACCAATACACATGGAAACTATCGACCTGCCACAATTTATGTTCAGCATAAACCAATACTTGCTGAAGCATAAATAAACCTCAATTCATTTTTAGCATACCTCCATCATGAATATGGAATATGGCTAGGGATGAAAAACCCCTCAACCAATGTTGCAGAATACACCATTTGGAAAAGGCTGCAACATCTTTTCTCCTCATCATTTCATCATAACCAAGACCAATCTATCAACCATTTTAACCGCTTGTCTACTACTCGGACCCTTTGTCTGAACTACATTGGTCTGAGGCCCTATGAACAGGGGCTATGTAGGCAGCACTCAGATGACACGACTGTCTTCTGGGGTTAGCTCGACCATTCTCGTTTGTTCGTCTCTCTGATGGACAAACCTTCTTTCCTTCTTTTAACCATAACCTTGCCCTTGACCACGACCCATTTTATCCCTTTGACCCTCCCTCCCTTCTAGGGAGAACTACATTGGCCTGAGGCCCTATCACCAGGGCTATGTAGGTAGCACTCAGTTGACATGGGGTCTTCTGGGGTTAGCTCGGCCACATCCTTTCGTCCATTCCTCCCCTCGACCACCAACCATTGGAGATCATGCCTATCTCCTCCAACCTCGACCACTTCCAAGACACTATTGCCTTGGTTGTTTTTGCCTGTATGCTTCCTCATGACTGGTTAGCAGAATTGTGTGCAGACCTTTTTGGACCCTCACAAGTATAGGATCGCACGCCGGTTGATCCACACTACTTATGACTTTTTTGTGTTTCTAGGAGCACTTTCTGAGCCCGGGATACCTAGAACGCGATGACCCATTTGGAGCTTCAGCTTAGATTGAATAACCCAAACAGCAGACGACTAAATGCTGGGGCCTGGTTATTTCAATTTTGGCACTCCTCGACCCTTGACCTGCGACACTTTGACCTAACCCTCTCGTGCAGTGGTATATGCGCAATCACGACTTTTCAGCGTTCACCCTCCCCCCTTTTTCTTCCACTCTTTGTCAAATCCGCACCCGATTCCCGGTTCCCTTCCCTCGACTCCTGCTTTGAGGGGGAATACCTTATCCATAATCGGAGCAAGCCGCTTCCTGTTTTTGTCTTGCAGTTCATTCGAACAACCAACAAGATGAAATCAACCTTATCCCTCACCTGGGGCAATCACTCCTATTTTTGTCTTGCAGTTCGTCTAGAACAACCAACAAGACAAAAAGGGGCAAATGTAGACACTGAAATCGTGTCGACTCCCCTGGTCATTTCCCGTCTTATTCTTCTTCGCCTATTTAACCCTTGTCGATCACTTTTTCCATTAGCCTTGACCCTGGCAGCATGTAAAAATGAGCACAGAGCTAAAGCTAGACTCTATCCCCATTGTGCATCTGCCGACGACGGTCATTTCCCGGCTGATGTCGCCGACGTCGGTCACTTATCGGCCGACGTCGGCAATCCTGCCGACGTCGATCACCTTACCGTTACCCATTTTCAGTTATCATTCAGTTCCCAATCGGTTTCCCGAACGGTTATCGAACCGTCTCTGGAACCGTCCCTCGCCTTCATCAGCGTCCGTCAACCATTTTTCGAATCAACCCGATCAATCAATCAATCGACCTCTGAATTCCGACATCCACAGACTCTGGCAATCAACACTCTCACGATCAACCAACTCCGGCATCAACCAATCTGCATTCGTTTCAATCCGGCACTGCACAGACAACTTCAACTATGGCTTTCATCACGTCTTCTGGCAGGTAAGTATTTACTCTATTTGTTTTATTTCTTCTTGGTTATTATTTGTTTATTATTTCTGTCATCCTGAATCTTCGAACCACAGACCCAAGTTCTGCATCTCTCCTTTACATCCCTGCCCACTACCCCAATCTATAACTCTGTCCAGACTCGACTAAAACCCCCAGACTCTATCCAAACCCGACCTTACCTTGCCCAGACCCTGTCCTGACCTTATCTCGATTCTATCAGACCCTATCCCAACCTTGTCAAGACCCTGTTCTGACTCTCCCAGACCTTCTGCAACTCGTCTGGAACCTGCCCCGACCGACGCCGGTCACTACCCCGACCGACGCCGGCAGTTTGACCGACGCCGGCACCTTCCCTGACCGACGCCGGCACCACAGAGACCGACGTCGGCGACTGTGCAGAACAGTGCTGCATATCAGGTATGCATCTTTATTTTCTGTCATTTATTTCTATCATTTTATCTTTTATTATCTACTTTCGTCCAATATTCTGCTTTTTTATCAGTGGGTTGATATCCTTCTAGGAAGTCTTCGTACTTCCAGGATCGGGCGTTCGCCTGACAGCCCACCATATCTTTGACTAACATTTTTTCGTGTTTTAGTCTCTTTTCTTCGCAGGTGTCATTCCTCCACAGCCAAAGAGGAGAACCTTCCAACGTCTGATTTCGGTGCGCACGACTTTATCAGGTATCTTCTAGCCTTGTCCATTTCTTTTAGTTTCTTATTTCTTCTTTGAATGTAAAAAGCAATTTTGCATAGAAACACTTCCTGATCTTGCACTCTTGCAGACCTTCTAGATCTTACACTTGAGGATCTAATCCTTCTTAGTCCCTTATTACAATACAGCCCCATGGGTCTCTTAAATAGATCCCAAACCAAACAATAATTAGAAACGCAGACTCAAGACTAAAATTAGTCTTTACATACAAACTCATTATTCGTCTAAAATTAGACCAGTAGTTCTGGAAACACACAGGTGACTGACGTCGGTCACTGTCTCTCTAGAGATGACCGATGTCGGCTGATGCTTAACTGATGTCAGCAGATTCTGATTCATGCCTAACCAATGTTAGCAGATTCTGATCGACGTCGATTACTTTGTAACCCAGCAACCTCCACCATTTGCATAACAGTGAAGCTTTTAGCTCCACAACTTAACAATCTCCCACTTGGAGATAAATAGTTGTACCTATACCTATACTTGTACATCAACATCCTCTAATTTTGTTTCTAGCTTGTATCACCATCTTCAAGTTCAATCTTGAAGACCAACAGAAGTTGAATGAAGATTCAACTTCTCCTTTGTTTTTGGCTTTGTTAGCATACCTACAGGGTTCCTATCCGTATGGATATTTTCCTTGCTAGCCTCTGTGACTGTAACAACCTTCTGCAACTCTGAAATCCAGATAACTGTCATTCCACCGATAGTGAACACATATCTTGTGGTGCTTCTCCTGCCATCCAAGTCACCTGCCACATCTAAATCTACATACCCATGTAGAGAAGTGTTTGACCCTGCATAGCATAAATACCTGTTGTTGATCCCTCTCAGATATCTGAGAATCCACTGAACTGCTTTCCAGTGCTCCTTTCCTGGATTGGCCATAAACTTGCTGACAACTCCCACTACTTGGGCAATATCAAGTCTAGTACATACCATGTACCCAACCTCATTATGTGATTTAGGACACTGTTCTTTGCTCAACTTGAACTGTCCAACCATAGGTGTGCTTACCGGTTTTGCATCCTGCATATCAAACCTCTCCACTACCTTATTCACATAATCCTCTTGATACAAAATCAACCTGTGATTTTCCCTGTCTCTAGAAATACTCATGCAAAGGATTTTCTTTGCTGCTCTTAAATCCTTCTTGATAAATGTCTGAGCTACTTTTACCTTTAGCTCAGCAATTCCCTACATGTGTGACCCTGCAACAAGCACATACACTACATATAGTAACAGGATAATGTAGCTATCATTATCCAACCTAGTAAAATAAACACAATGGTCACATTGACATTGACTCAATCCATGCTTTGTCATAAACTTGTCAAACCTCAAATACCACTGTCTTGAAGCTTGCTCAAGACCATATAATCTGGCCTTTTGTCTCACCTGTCCATTCTCTCCTTTCTTTAACTTGAGAATCCATTCATCTTTCAGTGCTTTCTTTTCGGATGGCAACTCTACCAAATCCCATGTTTGGTTCTCTTCCAAGGAATCAATTTTCTCATTCATGCCATGCTCCCACTGTTTCCTGGATTTTACCTGCATTACCTCTTCAAAACATCGTGGTTCTCGACCATCAGTGAGCAACAAGTAGTATAAAGAAGGGGAATAATGAATTTGAGGCTTACTTACCCTTTCAGACCTCCTCATTGGCATTTGAGACTCATTGACAGCTTGTTGTCCACCCAAATTTTATTCTAACAGTGACCGATCCTGGTCATCTCTTAGTCTACACCTGACCAATGTCAGTTCCATGTGACCGACCTGACTAACGCCGGTTCTCACTTGATCGACGTTGGTTTCCACCTATCTGACATCACCAACTTTGGTATCCATCAGACTGACGTCGGTTCTTGCCTGATCGACGTCAGTCTCTTCCTGACCGACGTCGGTGTCTGTGTTTTCATGTGAGTGATGATTTTTACCCACGAGCTCCTTTTGGATCATAAACTTGTCTAAATCAACATTGCCCTACTCAGAAATATTCAACCTCTTGAGCTGATTGCTGTCCATCATCTTCTCCTTGAAAACCAAGGCTTTCCAGTTCTTAAATATGTCAAAAACATTAGATTTCCTCTTTATGCAATAGACCCAATCCTTTCTTGTAGCATCATCAATGAAAGAAACATCATACTGTGATCCTCCAATAGAAGCTCCCTGAGCTGGTCTCCACACGTTTGTGTGAACAAGCTCCAACCTGTGCTTCTTCTTTGTTGACCCAGTTGTGAGAAACCTCACTTTCACCTGTTTCCCAAAAATACAATGCTCGCAAAAATCTTAGTCTATCAAATCTGAAAGCTTACCTTTTAACTTAAGAACATCCATTCCCTTCTCACTCATGTGACCAAGCCTACAGAGCCACATCTTTGCATCCACATCTGAAGTAGATAAAATAGAAGGAGAATCAGTAATACAAGTAGATAGATAAAGTGTACCTACTTTCTTACCTCTTGCTAATACAAGTGCACCCTTGGAAACTTTCCAAGATTCTGCTGTGAGAGTTACTATGCAACCCTCATCACCCAACTTCCCTACAGAAATCAAATTCCTCTTCAGGATGGGTACATGCATGACATCTTTCAACACCCATGTGTTGCCAGTCTACAACTTCAGCTGCACTTCCCCTTTGCCATTGAATTTCTCCATTCTTAGCTTACTTTCTTATGCCATTGCTTTACTCCCACTCAAACAAAAACCCCTGTGAGTGACCTGTAATCAACAAACACTAACACACTCTGATGAACCTGCTCTGATACCAACTTTTAGTGAACCAAGCTCTGATACCAATTGTCAGGATCCTCTCCTAAGAGTATAATTGATTACTTTTGTATAAGAAACTAAACACGGAATTAAACCAGAAGTAATATGTAACTAGAATTCAAAAACAATAGAGAATATGAGATACGAGAAATAATACAATCTTGTATTAACACTCTTCCAAAAGGAAATACAATGAAGAAATCTCACTCTTCTTTCCACACCTCTTGGGCGTACATTAATTCTCCCTCAAGAGTTATCTCTCTCTCAATCAATTACAACCAACTCAACAATGAGTTGTTCCCTCCAGTGACAATCAACCCAATGGTTGTTGCCTACTCTCGTCCACAAACCTTCTTGATCTTACACCCTGCAGATCTAATTGGTCTTGCTTACACCATGTGTTGCAGATCTTACCTAATCTTGCTACCCCACACATCTAATTGAACTTGCACACACACACCCACAGATCTTCTTGATCTTGCTACTCCATAGATCAACTGACCTTGCTTACCTGTAGATCTTCTTGATCTTGCACTCTTACAGACCTTCTAGATCTTACACTTGAGGATCTAATCCTTCTTAGTCCCTGATTACAATACAGCCCCATGGGTCTCTTAAATAGATCCCAAACCAAAAAATAATTAAAAACGTAGACTTAAGACTAAAATTATTCTTTAGATGCAAACTCACTGTCCGTCTAAGCTTAGACCAGCAGTTCTGGAAACACACAGGTGATCGACGTCGGCCACTGTCTATCTGGAGATGACCGATGTCGACCGATGCTTAATCGATGTCGACAGATTCTAGTTCCTGCCTGACCGATGTTGGCAGATTCTGACCAACGTCGATTACTTTGTAAGCCAGCAACCTCCACCATTTGCATAACAGTGAAGCTTTTAGCTCCACAACTTAACAAACCCAAGGTCTACTCAATAGAAGATTATAGTCAAGATCATTGGGTATAACATGGCATACTGTTGTTATTATTCTTGGAGCTATAGTGATATTCAATGTAATTTGTTTTGGAAATTTCTAAAGTATGTTATTGAAGCCATGAATAGTCATATCAGAGTAAGTAATATCTTTGGCTCATATACCAAGTATATGAAGAAATGATATATTAAAAATATTGAGTCCCAATCCATTATCCTTCAAAACCTGCATAACTCCCCTATTTAAGATTCACCCTTGAATATATATTAGGATATGTTGATTAATAATGTGTTGAGAGGTAAGTATTATTTCTCAAAATAAATATTATTTTCACTCTAGTGCAATGTATTGACAATAGATGCAAAATAATCAAGTTTTACATCATTTGGTAAGGTTGTATCACATAGTGTTGCGTGAAGAATATATTTATAATACTTGATTTTTTAAGCAGCTCTAACATAGAAATTTTAGCTGGAGTATTCTTAAGTTGATCAATGATATCAAACTCTCTAGTCATATTAGCTACCCTATGAGGGGGAGGAAAATTAGGAGGGGTATGTTGACTTTCTCCACTTTGTTCAATAGAATGATGCACCCTACCTCTTTATGTTATGATATCATGGACCTCAACATCTAATATAATATTATGGAAAATAATGGGGGAGGGATGGTAGTTATCACTATGTTGAGGTCAAGGGGAAGGAACAAAAAGAATCATACATGCCCTTTTTCATTGAGTAGTAACCGAAAACATTTTAGATGTTATATTCATACAATATGTGTTACTAGGGAGAGGTTAGAATTTATCATTATTAATTTCATCCTTAGTTTTATTGTAGATAAATTTAACCCATTTCATTCTATAATTTTGAAACATATTACATATTTTAGGAAAAAAAATGTAATCATGACAATCATAGCTTAAATCATAAAATATAAATTATGAATATCCATTACAACTATGATAGGGGTTTTGCTTATATGAATAAGGAGAAATCAAAAATCATATATGAAACCCTATTGCAGGATAAATCTAAAACCATATAAAGGAAAGATGAAACCTTAAGGGACAAAGACCTAGGGTTTGTTGTGCTCAAAAGAATGATCAAGTTTAACATAATGTTTTATTTATTTTTTTAG
The DNA here is from genome assembly GCA_037957365.1 of Torreya grandis. NCBI lineage: Eukaryota > Viridiplantae > Streptophyta > Pinopsida > Cupressales > Taxaceae > Torreya > Torreya grandis. Next base: position 3,081,386 of record JARHVA010001699.1, on the reverse strand, counting down.
ATGTGGGTGATCTAAATAAAATAAACTATTAAAATTTAGATTGTGTAAGATAGTCCCTTTACCTTACAAATATGAATGCTAAAGATAGATTGATTGCACTTATTAAATATATAAATGATTAAGCAAATAAAGAAAAGAAGGCACTTAGTTGATACTCTATTTTACATTACTCACTACTTGTGTCATAGTCCTCAAAATATTTCTGTGTAAGCTCTGTGATTGTTTGGATCAAGGAACAAACTATCAAAACTTGCATGGATGTTTTCAATGAAGCTCAAACACCTATTGTAACTAGGAATTTCCACTATCTATCAAAACTATCTAGGACAATTATCCCAATCTATTATCCTATAGATCGCTATAATTACCTTTCTAAATGATTTTTTATGTTGTCATGATCTTGGTCCTGTTCAGAGAGCCTAATTTTATTTCTATTTACTTTGAAACCCTATATTTACTTTCGACACAAGATTACCTTGGAAAAAAAGGTTAGAAATATGGGTTAAACATCCTCAACCACTCCCCATTGATGTTTGGGCATTGCCTACATTACAAATACTTTGAAGTAGGCTCAAATTACAAGTAGTTATCCCACCTAAAGGCATGTGCGCTCAATCTTGATCCACTATAATGTAATATAATGATTTGGATTTGTCACTTGGAAACATGCAACTTTGACCTTGTGTTTGTATTTAGATTTGGATTTAGGGTTGTTCATTTCAATTTTTTTCATTTATGAAGGCTTTTAGATAATGTCTCTGTTTAATCCTAAAATCTAGATTATGGGAATCTAAGGTTAAAAGGATAAATATATCTTAGGGTAAAAATATGGTAGACTATCTCTAAAGTGGGTCAATTATTTATGAAACTCAAATATAACATATACTGAATTTATTATCCTGAAATGCTAAAAATAGAAAGTATAACTATGCAAGATATTGTAATAACAATGAAACAAGATACTTAACTAGTTTTGATGTAAATATAGATCTAGATATAGATTAGGTAGAAAATGGACTAGATCTAGATTCTGGAATAATCTTGATTCTATAAATGATGCCTCTATAGCCGCAAACACTTGCATCGACCTAGGGTGGTTGCATCAATGCTACTAATTGACTTAGACACAAGTGTCCAATATGGAATACTTGCTAAAATTGGATGTGACCACCTGGATGCTTTTGGATTCTATGTCGCCTTCACTTTGATGCATTTAAATTTGGATAATAGATTATCGCTTCTTATCAAAGATCAAAACCCTAATTCTTCATCTTCATATTGGCTGTGGAAAAAATAGGTTAGTGGACACATAGTGTTGAGCTGCCCCAAATACCCCTCTGTCAATTAGCATTGTCTATATAGCCAATACTCCGAAGAGGGCCTCAAACTTATGTAGTTTTCCCCTACATGTTGGTTTGTGTGTGAATCATACAATGTGTGATAAGCAAGTACAACAATGACCTAGTTTGTAACTTGGCAAATATGGTTCATTGAATGTCCCTTCAGTACTTCAAACATGTAGATGTGTTGTCCCTATGACTGATATAGAAATAGGAGAAAATAGGGAATCTTTGCTCACTTGAGTGCTTGATTAAGTGATTTTGGTAAGTAGCCTTAGTCTTCTCTAGGCTTGTGCTAGGTTTTCAGGGAAGGAATGAATGAGGGTTGATCTTATATTTATATCAATTCGTTTGGATAATATTTCGTATTAAATCACTTAGGCCGACCATAGGAATACATTTTGTTTGTAAATTGGATGACTTTAGGGCACTAGACACTTGTGTCGATGTAGGCATCTGATTGGGACGCAAGTGTTCAGGTAGTTGGAAAATAGATGCAGATCCAAACTTGCAGAGATAGAAGATAAATAGGTTTATAACATTTTGGGCAAGGTAGAAGGCTCGGGTCATCAGAATGACAATGATCAGACTAAGAGACAAGCAATTAAGCATAGAGAGAATGCATGCGAGCCTTTTAGCAACGAGAAAGATCTAGAAGCTGAAGGTACATCCACGATATATATTTGTCAAGTGTACAAGACTACGGTCCTATATAATTTAAAATAGTGTCTACAGTCTCAAGGGTATGCAAATAGATTTCTCAATGTCTATACCGAATAGTGACTAAGTTAGCCCATAACATAAAACCTTATGAATGATTTGTATTTATATATAACTCTTTGATATTTCCCCCATAACTGACATAGGAAACATGTTTAGATCAACTCAAGGAAGACATTTGAATTTGAAAAGTAACCACTAGAAGCTCCTAGATGTTGTTGGGGAAGACAAATGCCTACTATAAATGCAACTGTGTAATTATTGTTGGAACTGCGCACAAAGGTAAAACCAGTGATTTGGAATATAACAACTATTTGCTTATAATTAAAGAATGTTTAGGTACAAATTAAGAAGACCCTGAATATAAATTAACAAATTGAGTTGACTAAGTCCATAGATAGATAAAGGTATAGGAGAAAATGTGTACATAAATCAAATGCATATGCACAAACCATTTATATCAAAAATATGTCAAAATTGATGTTTCTAAATGTCTAATACCAAATTTAAGTTGCTACACATATACAAAATTAATTAGTTCTATGTCACAAATGCACTAATATACCATAATACACCAATTTATTTATAATCTTCTCAGATTTAATTTAGGATGGAATGCTTAAAATGTAATTTCTGTTAATGTAAAACAATGATACATCGCAGGTTCAGCTTCATAGCCAATGACAACGATAAGTTTGGCCGCTTGCAAAGCTATCCCCAGTAAATATTACAAGTCATAGTCCTTTGATAGCAATGCAAGGAATCGAATTAGAAGAGTCGCTAGTCGCGGAAACGTTAAAACTATTTTGAATTTGATAAGGATTGTAAATTTTATCTGCCGATTCTTCCACAGGTTAAGAGTCTTACCCGTTTCATTCAGTCTTCCAATACCCCTTATTCTTTGGGATTTGGAAGCAGAGGAAGGAGATGGGCACGGTGAACATGGAGGAGAGGGAGGCTATCCTGATGGAAAACCCCCATAGGTTCTGCATGTTTCCCATCAAGTATGCTCAAGTATGGGAAATGTACAAGAAAGCTGTTGCCGGCTTCTGGACGGGTACTTTTCTATTTGGTTGTACTAGCATTTATTTTTCACTTCTGAATTTCAGGGATGGAGTAATGGACCGAGCAGGATTTTATTATATTGAATTGTATTGGCAGTGGAGGAGGTTGACATTTCACAGGACTTAAGTCAGTGGGAAAATCTTACCCCGAATGAGAAACACTTTATAAGCCATGTTTTGGCGTTTTTCGCTGCCTCGGATGGTATTGTTTTGGAGAATTTGGCCTTAAGGTTCTTCAAAGATATTCAAATTCCAGAGGTAGTTTCGTTCTTCCTTTCAAATTTGATGCGTATAATTTTAGCAGCTAGTACTAGGGTTTTCCTTGGCATTTTATTGTGATACCTTAATACAGTAATAGAGCTTTGAAAACTGGTAATAAGAAATTTCTCGTCGTAAGCTTCAATACTTCAAACCTGTTTAGCGTATTCTTAAACAATGGACCCACGAGTCTGTTCAAGAGGGTACAGTGTTCTAATTGCCAACTGATGGTTGCGAGTTTGAATTACTCCAGAGGAAGAATGAATGAATGGATAGATGTTTTTACGAGACCAGACATTCTATAGGACCAAAGGATAGTGACTAAACTGCTTTGTGTACAAAGAGCCTCTAAAAACAAGTTGTCATGCTATGTTTGTATCATATCCATTTCCTTTTTGATCTTTGATCTTCTGCAATGTATCGTGATTAAAAAATCTGCTGTGTTTGCTAATCTCTCCTTTTCTAACAAGACAATCAAGGAGTCAACTTTCAAGGTGTCGGTGTACTTGGTTCAGATATCCTTGTAAGCTGGACATTCCATGATGTAGTTTCATTCTGTCTTCACTAACTCCGAAGTACAGAAACAACATATTCTCTTTGCCCAATATTCTTTAGGCATTGTCCACCAGACATTCTCACACAGCTAGTCCTTCGCTGAACTATTAACATTTTTACCTTTCATTTGAATTCCACTCCTATGTATACTTTTTGTTCATGGTCACAAGGGGGATTGAATTCTCTGACATAGTATTTTCTCTTTTGCCTGAACTGTTTTATACACATGGTTACCTTGACTTTTTCTCTCACATACTTTTAGTTTACTGAGGTGGATTAGCAACGTTTAATGAACTCCTAAACTTTTTCATAACATCAAAACCCTTGGTAAAAGTTGTCTTTTGGGTCACAGCCAAGCCAAATGCCAATTTGGCATATGATACACCCTTACCAATTCAAAGGAGACTTCTTTCCCTTTATTTTATTTTATTTAAATTTTTGCACCCGTAATGTTTTGACCTCATGACCATGCTTTCCATTAAACAGAACCTTGGCAATCCTCATACTCCCAATGATACATGTATAAAAAGGGAAAACATACCTTTGTTTCTAAAGAGGGGTATATAAATCCAAATTGTGGTGTTGGTTAGCTGGAACCTAAAAAATTACCTTTAATTTTTATCTTACTCGGAATCATTCTTTCTATAATAAAACTAAATCCATGCAGGAAAATGTTGGGTTTTATTCTTTAGTGTGGGGTTGCCTGATGTCAACCTTAAATTGACATTGATTATCTTTTGTGTAGGCTCGGGCATTCTATGGATTCCAAATTGCAATAGAGAATATTCATTCTGGTAAGCGCATTTCAAGAGATGCTATGCTTGTTTCTTACCTTTACTTATTATTATCTGATTCTTTTGGCATGTGCTTTGACCAGAAATGTACAGCTTACTATTAGAAACTTATGTAAGAGATTCTAAGGAGAAAGCAAGACTGTTAAATGCCATCCACACCATTCCCTGTGTTGCAAGAAAAGCAGAATGGGCCCTTCGCTGGATTGAGAGGTTTATATAAATATATATTACTGGAAAACTTTATCAGTATATGAGTTTTCTTTGTCTCGTCATTGTACCCTGCTGTTTCCTTTTGAACATAAACATTTGCTCCTGTAATCTGACAAGTTAATGTCATATTTGTTACTTTCTGTTACACCTATGATATTTGTGACTGTAGGGTGCAATTTTTTTGTGGTTCTTAGAAGGCTATAGGGTACTGATAATCGAAATGTTAGTGCTGATTATATGTAGCTGAGTTACTTTGCAGTTCTGGTTCATTTGCAGAGAGAATTGTTGCGTTTGCATGCGTTGAGGGCATTTTCTTTTCCGGAAGGTTAGTTGATTCATAGCATTTCGTGGCAATACTGTTTAATTATTTCAGTGGAGTTTTGGCCTAGCTCATTCTTTTTAATTGCAGTTTTTGTGCTATATTTTGGTTGAAGAAGCGGGGCCTAATGCCAGGATTAACTTTCTCTAATGAACTTATTTCAAGAGATGAGGGTCTCCATTGTGATTTTGCTTGCCTAATTTACAGGTAAGACATTTTTAGTGCCAAGTTGTGTGTTTTATTTAGCTGTAGTGGGGTTTTCATGTATTTTAGTAATTGTAGTGCATTACTCCTAAGGAAGTTTTTTTTCTCTGTGTATAGTTTGTTGAGGAGCAGGCTTTGTGAAGAAAAGGTCAAAGAGATTGTTTGTGATGCTGTAAACATTGAAAGAGAGTTTGTATGTGAAGCCCTTTCTTGTGACTTGGTTGGCATGAATGCTCCTCTAATGAGCCTATACATAAAATTTGTTGCAGACCGGCTCATGGTAAATGTTATAATTTTTTTGCATTGGTTCATGTTTTTTCAAATATGGTATTTAACTTAGACAGGTGTTTTCTTCTGTCTTCTTCCCCATAGTTTTTTAACTTTTTTGTATTCTACAGGTTGCGCTTGGGTATTGCAAGGTTTATGATGTTGAAAATCCATTTGACTGGATGGATCTTATTTCGTTACAGTGAGTATATATATATTTACCTGTTGTGCGTTTTTTTGTGGTAAAAGTGATTGGAATTCTGAAAGCATTGTATCTTCAGCAAGTCTCAAGTTTTGCGTATGACTACTTTGATTGTGCAGAGGGAAAACAAATTTCTTTGAAAGGAGAGTGGGTGATTATCAAAAGGCATCCATAATGTCAAGCATAGGAAACAGAGAAGGGACTCACGTTTTCAAAATGGATGAAGATTTTTAAACTACACTATTAAATTACTTTTAAGATAGAGTTCAGCTGCAAATTAGTTTTTGCTCATATTGCTGTCTTTGGTTGATTCCAGAATCCATTATTTGATTTTGGTAGTTTTGGGATAATTGGTAATTCTTTGACTAGATTTTTAGTTGTACATTTTGCATCTAGTCCGATCTATGAACTCCAGTAATTATTTTGCCTCTATTGAGATTTGTTCCTTTTCTTCCTCTCTGTTATTTTTTAATTGCTGAGTGCCTTCTTTTATGGTTTATTGCCCTTGGGTTACCCACACCCATTCATGTAAACCTTAATGCATTTGTGTAAACCCTAACAGTAAAATTCACAAACATAACAAAATGTGATAACACAACATATTAGAAGATAAGATAATGATATCAATGCTCACAAATGGCCAAAACTGTAGAATAAATAAATAAAACAGCTACTGCTGCATCTAAACCTTGATCACACAAGACTAAAACAGTGCTGTTGCACTTGTGATGCTGCGTTCTATTCTGAAAATCACCTACGTACATTATGCCTCTATAAATAGGTCTTTCATAAACAATAAAAGAACAATTCTATTTTAAGAAGTTGATGATGACTCCTAGACATTACAACAGAAAGATAAAAAAAACAATGCAAAACAAAATACTAAAAATAGTAATGGGAGAATTTACAAATTCCAACACCCCTCCTTAAATTCTTCCACTAGCTATTACAACATCCATTACTCCTAAATTCTGTCTCAAATGCTCGAAGGTCTCATTCGCTAATGCCTTTGTAAAGATGTCTGTTAACTGATCTTCAGATCTGCAAAAAGCCAATTTGATTTTATCATCTTCAACCAATTCTCTTATGAAGTGATAACGAATCTGTATGTGCTTGCTTCGTCCATGGAACACTGGGTTCTTCGTCAATGCTATTGAAGACATGTTATCACAAAATATGATTGTTCCAACTGTTTGTTTCTTCTTCAAATTTGCTAAGACTCTCCTTAGCCAAATAGCTTGACATGTTGCATTCGCTGCAATGTATTCAGCGTCTGTTGTGGAAAGACAAACTATGGGTTGCTTCTTAGATGCCCAAGAAATGGCCTTGAACCCATGTGAAACACATAATCAGATGTGTTTTTCTTGTCAACTACACTATTTGTCCAACGTTATCTGTATAACCAACTAGATCAAAATCACTTGATGTCGTATAAAGAATGCCATAGTTCTTGGTTCCATTGACATATCTTAGAATCCTCGTACCTGTTTGCCTATGTGTATTCTTAGGTGTTTCCATAAATCTAGAAATCAAACTTATTGCATACACTATATCAGGCTTAGATGTTGTCAAATACATGGCTACCTACCATGCTCTGATATAGAGTTGAATCTACCTCATTGCTGCAATCTTCCTTACTCAACTTGAGACATGTAGTGGTTGGTGTTGGCGCAGGGTTGTTGTTTAACATTATGAACCTCTTCAAGATTTATGAAGCATACTTTGACTGAGAGATGAATATGTCATGATCCATCTGTTGTACTTCTATACCAAGAAAATACCTTAACAAACCCAAGTCCGTCATTGCAAATTCCCTCTTCATTGCTTCTTTGAACTCATCAATAAAAACATTATTTTCTGTGAAGATCAAATCATCTACATATAACACAGTAATCAAAATGTTACCATGGCTCTCCTTGATGTACAATGTAGGCTCATTACTACTTTTGCTGAAATCATTTGTAGTGAAATATGCATCAATTCTACTATACCAAGTCCTTGGTGCTTGCTTAAGCCCATAGAGTGCTTTCTTGAGTTTTCTTTTCTAGGTACTTCATATCCAGGTGGTTGATCAACATAGACTTCTTTGAGTACTCCATTCAGGAAGACGGATTTCACATCTATTTGATATACTTTCCACTTGTGCTGGGCAACTATTGCTAAGACAACCCACATTGTTTCCATTCTTGCAACCGGAGCATAAGTCTCATCATAGTCTCTATCAGACGGTTATTTGTATCCTTTAACAACTAATCTTGCTTTGTACCTGTCATTTTTGCTTTCTGTGGTGCTCTTGGCCTTATAGACCCATTTCACTCCAATCACTTGTTTACCCTTAGGTAAATCAGCTAACTCCCATGTTTTGTTTCTTTCTATTGCTTCTATTTCCTCATTCACTGCTTTACATCATTTTTTTTCTTTTACTCCTTCTTCAAAACATGTAGGTTCATCTAGAGAAAATAAAGCAAAATTCAAGTTTTCATCATCATACCTTGAGTCATCATATATCTCCCTCAAGTTCCTTGTCTTTTTAGGCATAGGAGAAGCAAGAGTTGAATCTGAACTGCTACTGGAGTTGCTTGATTGAGGAGCATGTTGTGAAGGTGATGGAGGTGTTGTTGATTGTTCTCCTTGCTGATCTATGACTTCTTCAATTTGAGCATCTTCATTTCCATCATCTATGAGTATCAATTCTAAGATACCCGATGTATTGTCAATGGTGCCATCCCATGATTCATTTTCAATGAATTTGACATCCTTGCTAATCATAACCTTCTTTGTAATAGGGTTTTACAATTTGTATGCTTTAATGTCTTCACAATATCCAACGAAGATACACTTTTCTCCTTCATCATCAAATTTATGCCTCTTTTCCTTTGGCACATGTGCATATGCCACACACCCAAATCTTTTTAGATGCTCAATACTATACCTTCTATTTGTTTCAAACAGCGTTTGTGGGACCCCTGTTTAACAAATACACTGTTGTTGCTACAGTTTCACCCCAATATTCTTTTGAAAGTCTTTTGACTTTCAACATGATTGCGGCCATCTCTTAGATGGTCCTATTTTTCCTTTTTGCTACTTTGTTTTGCTATGGAGTGTATCTAGCTGTGAACTGCTTTTCAATTCCTTCATTCTTGTAAAAATTTAAGAATTTCTTAGAAACATACTCTCCCCCTCTATCTGATCTCAAGGCCTTGATGAAATATCCACTCTGCTTTTCAACTAATGCCTTAAACCATCTGAACTTCTCAAAAGTCTCAGACTTATTCTTTAGGAAATAAACTCAAATTTTCTACTATAATTATCTATGAAAGTTAGGAACTATGCATTCTTAGAGTGGGTGAGAGTTTTCATTGGGCCACATAAATTTGAGTGCACCAATTCCAAAAGTGCTTTTACCCTTCTAGACATTCCTGATTGAAAACACTGCCTATATTGTTTTCTTAGTATGCATGACTCACATTTTCTTTCAGGTTCTACAATCCTTGGTAGACCTATAACCATATTCTTCCTAGATAAAAAATCTAACCCAAAAAAACTTAAATGTCCATACCTCCAATGTCAGAGTATAGATGTGTCTATCATGACTGTCTTGAACGTTGCTTGATGTAGTACTGTTGTACTCCTGAAAGGATCAATCTGCAACTAGAGAGGAAACATTTAGTTCCTTGTCATCTGAACCGTAGCTATAATGTTCTTGCTTCCTTCCCTGTCAAATATTTTTCACTCTCCATTCTCCATAAAAACTATATATCCCTTTTGAAACAACTATCCAATACTCAACAAATTATGCTTCAAATTTGGAGCATAATAGACATCATGGATTGCTCTCCTCTCACCTTGCTTAGTGTAGATAACAGCAGTGCCTTTGCCAATAACAATAATTCTTTCATTATTTCTCATCTTAATATCTAAATGAATATTTTTATCAATAGAGGAAAATAGATTCTCATTACCACTCATGTGGTTACTACATGCACTATCCAAATACCATACCTCAACACTGCTCTGATGAGCAACATTGCATACAATGAACATGTTTGACAAATGTTAAGATTCACCTATATTCTCAGTGGCTACATGTGCATTTTGTTTTGTTTGGTTATATTGCCTCTTTCTACATTCACTAACAAAGTGATCATACTTATGGCAATAATAACACTGAATATTACTTTTATCATACTTTCGATTTGAAATAATATTCTTTTTCTGGTCTTGAAAATTTGATTGGGAGCTGTTGGCTCCTTCTTAACTATTTGAGCTTGATCTAACATAGTGGCTCCTTACTCTTCCTCTACCTCTGAAGCTTATGTTTTCTCTTCCTCTCCCCTTGCCTCTGAAACTACCTGAGCCTTGAAGGCTTGCTCTAGGGAAGAAGGTCTGGATATTTTCAATCGGTGCTCATGGGTTTGAAGAGAACCCATCAATTCATCAACTGTCATCCTTGAGAGGTCTTTGGCCTCCTCAATAGCTATGACAATTGGATGATATCTCATAGGCAAACTCTTAAGAATGTTTTCAACGATCCTTTGATCATCTATTGTTTCACTGTTTACTCTTAACTGATTTGTCAAGCTAGAGATCCTAGTATGAAACTCAGAAATAGACTCATTTTCATTCATTTGCAACATTTTAAATTCTCTTTTAAGCATTTGGAGTTTCACTAACCGTACCTTATCTGTGCCTCGATAGAAATTTTGGAGGATCTCCCATGCTCCCTTTGCGTAATTTGCTGATGCAATTTTCAGATATATGGCTTCAACGATTGTCGTCTCTATCAAATTCAATGCTTTCACATCCTTCCTCCAATTCGCCTTCAATTGGGCCTTCTGGGTATTTGTCAATGCATTATACATAGCTTGATCGGTCACCTCTGTGAAACCAGTGATGACACACTCCCACAAATCATTTGCCACAAATATTGTCTTCATCTTCTTTGCCTGTACATCATAATTTTGTCTGTCAAATGTAGGTGGACGTTGCCAACTCTTACCATCTGATCCTGCCATATTACTGATCTATCCTCTTTTATTTTTTGATAGATCTGAAATAAATATGTTTTTGGAAAAATTGGCTTGTAGCTCAAATACTTGCCTTGATAAATTCTTGGATGAATGCTCTTCTACCTATAAATAATGACCTCTCCTTTCTTTTAAAAAAATGACAATCTCTCCCATTTTTTTAATTTTCATGATCTTTTTTAAAAAAAAAAACTTATGTGATCTGGTCCGAATAAGGCTGTAGCCTTTTATCTTTTCTGAGTGCTGCAATCTCTCCTTTCGTAGGGACTTATCTTACAATCTGACTGTGCCTAATGGCTCAGGCTCTTCTCCTCTGATCTGGTTAAATTTCAACATTTTTCTTAGCTTGGCTATGCCTTGGCTGCAGTCATGATCTAGACCGATTTCTTCTTAAATCGGCTATTAAGACTTTTGTCTTATATGTTTCTCCTTGCACGATGCTTATATGGAAGTTTGGAGTATCTTCACGGATGAATTATAATGTAGACTAACGCTGTGCACTCCTCTTGTGCTAGCTGTAATTTGTTCTTACATCAACAACATCCCATGATCTCCTTCTCAATTGTGCCTTACTTTTGCCTTGCTGTTTTCCAACAACTCAACTCTCTCTCTCCAACTTTCTCATGCTGGCTATGTGTTCTTTGGACCTGGATGCTCTTCTCCACGCTGGCTTTGATACCACACTATAGAATAAACAAATAAAACAGAGAAGAAAACAGCTATTGTCGTATCTAAACCTTGATCACACGAGACTAAAATAGTGCTGTTGCACTTGTGATGTTGCATTCTATTCTAAAAATGGCCTTCTTACAATATGCCTCTATAAAGAGGTCTTTCACAAACAATAAAATAACAAACAATTGTATTTTAAGAAGTTGATGATGACTCCTAGACATTACGAACGGAAATATGAAAAACAATGCAAAACAAAATACTAAAAATAGTAATGGGAGAATTTACAAATTCCAACAAATTGGTCCATGGAACTAGAAAGTACAAGGTAAAATAACAAATCATATTTTATGATATCTCACAAATCATTTCATATTTACAATATGCCATGAAGTCACTTCCTACTCAAAAATGAAAATGAAAAAAGGTGAATGAAAGAAGCAATTTTCCAAATGCAAAGCATTATGTAAGCAAAGTCTTAGCAAGATGTTAGCGAAGATCAAACATCTCTTGAAAGAAGTGAAAATAAACATTATGGAGTGGGAACACAAAAGATAGCAGATAGGACTAACTAATATATTTTCATGTTCTTCTCAATGGTCAAAACAATTAAAATGATCAATTTTGTTACGAAGAAGAGCATGATAAAAGGAAACTAAATTAAAATTGAAGATACAACCTCAACCCCAACTAACAAAAGTTAAGGGGTGACTAAAAAATGGGTTATTGCTATATTTGACTAATAAACAATAAATGATATAAGTAATATACTACATAATGGTTGTACAATATGGTGGCATGTTTACTTGGGTATCCTATCTTTGAGTAAATAACAATAAATGATGTAAGTAATTTAGTGCATTATGGCTGCATAATATGATGGCATGTTTACTTAGGTATCATGGCATGATGCTACAATTGCATATTTGTGTTTGCATTGTAGTTTTATTTGGTAGCATGTAACTTATGCATGCTTATTATTGGTGTGCCAAGATATCTATTTCCTTTGAGAATTTTGGGTAGGGAGGGATGATTTATGATTTATTGTATCTATATAAAATGTGGCCCAAATAGTTCAAATGTGAAAATGTCATAGGGAAGAGCTTTAAGAATGTGAATAGATGTCCAATATGATGACTGAAAGGCTTAAATAAAGGTTTGACCTCCCTTCATCTCATGATTATAACCTTACTACCAAATGGAATATTGCATATTTATTTATAAACCATTGGTGTCCATCTAATAAAAGGAAATGACATCTTAGCTAGTCTAATAGCCTCAAGTCAGTGCATGGACTCATGGAGTCAAGAAAGAGAAATTGTATGTGTTTTTTTTGGACACCATTACATATAATTTTTTTAAATCAACTTGAAATTATTGTTTTGAATGTTTGCATTCAAGATTGTTGATTACCAATAGGCATAGAAAACACTAAGATATCAATTGATATGGTTGGATGCCATTGCACGTGAGATTGTTGGATGCTAATAGGTATATAAAAAGTTTGAGAATAGACAAGGTTGGATATCAAGAGTCAAGGTTTATTTTTTGAAAGCTTACTTTTAGATTTATAAAGCTTTTCAAAGCTTTATACGTGATATTGAGCCTTTAATGTCATAGATATTCTATGTGTCATAGTACCTATGCCCATCATGTTTCACATCATCATTCAATCACTATCTTTTAGGTCCACTTAAACCCACTATTTCAATGGAAGGACCTTTTGGATGAATTTGAGACGTCCCGCAGTTGGCACTTAAGCCTTTAGTGACCGTTGACACCTTCAAGAAATTACAAAAATTTAGGAAGTGAGTAGGGTATATAAAGGCCTCCAAGTATCTTAATCTAGGACATCAAAACATGATTGCTATTATCATTTTAACAAACTATATCATGAGGGCATAATCACATCAATATATAGTAATATAACAAGTCACATAAGCAAAGTAACAACAATAACTTGAAAGAAGAGCAAATCCACATGATATAAGAGCATAATAGTGTAATATAGTATTGTGCCACTTAGAAGGGGAAACATCCACAATTCTCACGATAATAATAGAATTTGGAATATATGATCATTAATATCCTAACACTACGTTCTATATATACCATAATAAGGGTATGGGATCACCATAATTCAATTATAGGTTGACTACTCCTAATAACATGCACCTTAGATATTATTAAAATATTTATGTTAAATGATATGTGTATCATAGGTTGACCACATATACCCCAGTACATGCCAAAGTCTAAAGGTATAACATGCCTCCCCTCTCTCCAAATAAGTGTTATTGACACTGACTATTAAAGGAGGCTTATGTATAAAAGCTTCATCTTCCCATGTCGTATCTTCACTGGGCAAATTCTTCCACTTGATAAGATATCTTGTGATAACCCTCGTCCCAAGTCTTGTAGTGTGTGTCTAGAGAATCACTTCAGGTTTTGATATGACTCTTCCTTCTTCATCAAGCTATGGTAACTCTGTTTGGGATGGAATGTTCTAATCAATGACCTTAATTAAATAAGAAACATGAAAGATGGGATATATTTTTGCTCATTGAGGTAACTCCAATTCATATGCCATGCTATCAATTTTTTGCAAGATCAAATAAAGACCATAATACTTTAGTGACAATTAGTTAACATTATTTTGTTGTTTCAAGAACCTTTGTTTATATGGATACAACTTCAAAAAACCCAATCTTTTATTTCAAAAGTCTCTCACTCTTGTGTTGGTCAGTTACTTGTTTCAATATGTTTTGTAACATGTCCAAGTTCTCCCTGAGATTAGAGAGTGCCTCATATTGGTGTTAAATGCACTCCTCAACGACTTGAACTCTTAGCCTCACTTTCATGGATGAGACGATTGATGGTGGATGGTCTCTGTACAATGCTATAAATGGGAACATTTTGGAAGACATATGAAAATAAATATCATGCCACCATTGTGTTAGTGGTAGCCTATTAATCCATTGTGCATGCTTTTCTAAAGTAAAGCAATGAAGAAAGCCTTCGAAGGACTTCTCGAATACCTCATTTTTCTCAACAAATTTGGGATGATATGAAGAGCTATGAGATAGATGAGTACCCAAACAAGAGAATAATTAAGTCAAAAAATTACTAGGAAATATGGGGTCATACTTACTATATTATTTGGGGTCCCATGTAGCTTCAAAATTGTCTCCATAAATGTTATTGCCACAATACTTGCTACAATAGGATGTGGCAAGGCACAAATATGGGCATATTTTTTGAGTTTATCTATGACTACCATGTTGACACTTTTTCCTTCTAACTTAGGCAATCTTATAATGAAATCCAAGAAGACCTCCTCCCATCACTAACTAGGTATAAACAAAGGCTGTAAAAAACTCAAAGCCTTAATTATATCACCCTTGTTTTGTTGATACACAAAACAATCTACTACAATTTTTTTTAAATCACATTTAAGTCCATTCCAAAATAAAATCCTTTTTGATCCTATGATAAATCTTCAATAATCCTAAATGTCCACCCATGAGAGAAGCATGGAGCTCCACAAGAGCCTTATGCTTAAGGATCATGCTTTTACATAGGTGTAGCCTATCCTTGTATCATAAGGAGTCCCCTTTCCACACAAATTTATTTGAATCGTTTGGATTTTATTGAATTTACAAAATTAAATTACGTGTATTTGTGTCTTATTGACATTATGATCTTGCCTCATCCACTCAATCTTCCTGCATTATGGAGATAACACACAACAATGCCTCTCTATTTTCACCCTTTTGGAAAGTGCATCTTCCATTACAATCTCCTTTCCTTTCTTAAAAATAATTTCAAAATAATACCCCAACATCTTCGTGACTTATTTTTATTTCTCTTCTAATGATAAACTTTGTTCTAAAAGTTATTTGAAGCTATCATGATCTATCTTCACCATAAGTGACTTCCCAGTAGATAAGGCCTCCATTGCTTGACTACATGAAGAATAACCAATGTTTCTTTATGATAAATGGGTTTCATTGAATTATTACCTTTGAGTTGGAAAATTTCAAATGCAATAGTTGGCCATCTTGCATGAGGACTATGCCCATACCATCCCTCAATGCATCACATTCTACAATGGAAGTTTGGGAAATTATCCAAAACTAGAGTGGTACACATGGCATCCTTAAGCTTCTCAAATGACTTGGTTGCTACCTCATTCCAATGGAAAGATTATTTAATCAATATAGTTGTGAGTGGTGTTTCTATGCTAACATAATTAGTGACAACCTATGATAGTATAATGTAATTCCTAACAATCCTCCTAGGTTTTGGAGGGTTCTAGGTACTTTCCCCTCACCATGGCCTTCATATTTTGAGGGTCCACCTTGACTCCTTCATGAGAGATAGTTAGACCCAAGTATTCCACCTATTTGACCCCAAAATCACACTTTGAAGGCTTTGCATAAAGTTGATGTTTCTTGAAAATTTGTAAAACTTGATCTACATGGTATAAATAGTCCTCCCATGTTTTATTGTAGATCATTATATCATCAAAGAATGATAAACAAACTTATATAGAAATAGCTTAAATATAAAATTCCTCAAACTTTGAAATGTCAAAGTATTTGTGAGACCAAACACAATCACTATAAACTCATAATGGTCCTCACAATCAAAAAATTGTCTTAGGAATATCTTCCTGTTTGATCCTAATTTCATGACACATTCGAATATCCAATTTTGTAAAATAAATAACACCATACAACTCATATATAAAATCAAAAATTACAAGAATATGAAACTTATCTTTGAGTAAATTTATTAAGATCTTTTAAGTCCAAACACATGCACTAATTGTTAAGCATGGGATATACTGAGAGTGGGGGGTGAATCAGTATATCATATATCTTATAAAATTTCACTTAATCAAATTCCACTTAACCATACATTCAAGATATGTAATAAAACTGAAACAACAAACACCACACAAGAGAGAGAGACACCAAATTTTTACGTGGAAACCCAATGTGGGAAAAACCATGAAGAACAATCTCAAATATATGAATGAGCACCAACTCAAACTACAATATTCTCAAGCACCAACTTGTAGGAGCACCAACCCCTTTGTTGAGCACCAACACAACAACTATTCATGAGCACCAACCCATAGGAGCACCAACCTCTATTGTGTATGTCACACAACTATCTCTCAATGTTGCTTTCTCAACAAATGATAACACATTACAATATCTCTTTCTTTTCTCTCCTTTGCTCTTCTAAGCTAGATATGATAATTACAAACCATGCTTTCTTCCACATATTATAAATGGATTCCCAAGCCTTCATTTATAGCTTACCAAATGACCTTTGGCATTCACCCTTTGTGAATCTTCACTCCTCATAGAAAATGGTGCAAAACTTGCATGACCCTTCGAATCCTTGTATTTGAGAAGTCACATGGTGACCCTTCATAAGTAAATGTGTCCTTTTCTCCTTTGTCTTTATCTTGGTGACCTTTCGTATTCCTCAAAGTGTCCCTTCATGAAAAATTGTGCCCTTCCTATTTTGTCTTCACTTGGTGACTCTTGGAATTCCTCAAGATGACTCTTCATGGGAAAATACATCCCATTCCTATTTTGTCTTTACCCCATGACTCTTTGACTTCTTCATGGGCCCTCTTTTGACTTTTATGTAATCAAAAATATATTCGTTAATATTAAATAAATATCAACACACTTTATCCAAAATATGAACAGTAAAAACACCTTTAGACAATAAATGCTATGGGGCCTTTATCACCAATGCTAGACCTTTGACATCAATGACGATATTTCCAACAATCTCCCCTTTTGTCATTGATGGCAACCTCAAACTAAAACTGCCACATCCTGAAACCTATACTACACATGCCAACCTGCATATATAGCCAAACTAAAAAACATATAATAACTCCCCCTTACTGTATCATCTTGTACCTACTCCTTATACATGTACCTATTTCCACACCTGTTCCCTGTACCTATTTCTATTCTTCTTCCCCTTTGACATCAATGGCAAAGGGCCTATCCTGGAGCTAACACTTAGCTCCCCCTCAACTGATGCTGATCCTCAATGGTAGTAAGTAAAAGAAATTACTCCCAACTCCTCTTACATATCCTTGAATGTGTCTTTTGATTGTGCCTTTGTGAAGATATTTGAAAACACATATAAATTGTTTCCTATCCTCTGATCATCTGTAATCAACTCATCTAAATCTTTTCTTATAATCTCACAACCTTCTACATAAAACTTTAATGTGTATCCCTGGTCACATATTTGACTTACACTCAACAGATTATGCTTAAGACCTTCTACACATAATACATTCGTAGTCTTGGTTCTACCATTGTCCAAACTCAAAGTACCTTTTTTGGCTATCCTGGTAGTAGTTTTGTCTCCAAATTTCACTGTGCCACCATTGATATTCTTTAGAGTTATGAACTTTCTCTTATCTCCTATCATGTGCCTCGAACATCCATTGTCAATGAACCATGGCTGTTTTTCATTTCTTGCATGCAAAGATGTTTGAACTAACATAGAATCTTTAGGTTGTTTCTTCTACCATGAACCTGTTAGATATTTTTCATTCTTTTTGGATTCTTCATAGTGTGCTTGTAGATATTCAATATTTTTCCTTTACTCCTTTTCATTTTTCTTGATCTAGCACTTCAATCTTTGATTCTTCTTCTCAAGAGCTTCTAATTCTTCTAAGGCATAAATGAGTTCTCCTTCTAGATTCACCTTGGCTTCATCCTCACTTTCATCATGTTATTCTTCTTGATCATCTATACTTTTTTTTTGTGGAGACATCTTCATGTATGGTCATGAATAGATTCTCTTCTTCATCTAAGTCACTAACTCTATTATCTTCGACTGAGCTAATATCTTTAAAATATAAACTCTTCTTCTTAAATATCTTCTTGTATTTGCCTTTGAAGTTTTTTTTGTATGTAGACTTTCCTTCTTCATTGTCATCATTATTCTTATTTGGGCATCTATCTGTAAAATGTCCAATCTTACCCCATTTAAAACATTTAAATGATAATTTTATTTGATATTTACCTGTGCCCTTTTTAGGCTTGCAGATGAATAGAGCTATGTTGTCATATTCCTCACCACTCGAGCTGTCACTTGATTCTTTAATCTTGGATTTCTCTTTCTTTGATATCTTGAAAATAACTTCCCTCTTTGAGGGTTTCTCTTGTTCGGTCTGCATTTCATATACTGCAAGAATACCATGTAGTTCATCCATCTTAAGCTTTACTAGATCCTTCATCTCCTTGATTGATGAAACCTTTGCATCATATCTCATTGGTAGAGATCTCAAAACATTTTGTACCACCATTGACTCTTCTAAATTTTCTCCAAGATCTTGAATTTGATTTACTATTTGATCAACCTGCAAAAGATAACTCACTATATTTTCTTCCTCTTCCATATTCAAACTCTCAAACTGTCTTGTAAAAGTCTGAAGCTTAGCCCATTGAACCTTTCCATCACCTTTGTAAATATTCTCAAGCTTTACCCAAGTCTCATGAAATGATTTATATTTCATAACTTTAAAAAATTATGTTTCATATAAACCACATAGAATAACATTTAAAGCATTAGCATTATTTTCATTTGCCTTCTTTTCCACTGGAGTAGTTACAAGTGTTTGTGGCTCTTTGTATTCCTCCACAACTACTTGTCAAATGTAAAATCCAAGAGACATAAATTAAGTCCTCATACTTATGCTCCAAAATTCATAATTTATCCCATCAAACAAAGGTGCCTTAGTTATATAAAAAAATCCATGTGATCCAACCATCGTGCTTTCCTCGATCTACCTTCAAGCTGTAAAATTCTTTCCAAAGGAACTTGCTCTGATACCAATTATTAAGCATGGGATATATTAAAAGGGGGGGGGGTGAATTAGTATATCATATATCGTATATACTTTCACTTAATCAAACTCCACTTAACCATATATTCAATATATGCATCAAAATTGAAACAATAAACACCACACGAGAGAGAGAGAGAGAGAGAGAGAGAGAGAGAGAGAGAGAGAGAGAGAGAGAGAGAGAGAGAGAGAGAGAGAGAGAGAGAGAGAGAGAGAGAGAGAGAGAGAGAGAGTAAATTTTTACATGGAAACCCAATGTAGGAAAAACCACAGATAACAATCTCAAGTATATGAATGAGTACCAACTCAAACTACAATATTTGCAAGTAGCAACTTGTAGGAGTACCAACCCCTTTGCCGAGCACCAACACAACTATTCATGAGCACCAACCCACAAGAACACCAACCCCTATTGTGTATACCACACAACTATCTCTCAATGTTGCTTTCTCAACAAATGATAACACATTATAATATCTCTTTATTTTCTCTCCTTTGCTCATCTAAGTTAGATATGGAAATTACAAACTATGCTCTCTTCCACATATTACAAATGGCTTCCCAAGCCTTTATTTATAGCTTACCAAATGACCTTTGGCATTCACCCTTTGTGACTCTTCACTCCTCATGGAAAATGGCACCAAACTTGCATGACCCTTCAAATCCTTGTATTTGAGAAGTCACATGGTGACCCTTCATAATTAAATACATCCTTTCCTCTTTTATCTTTATTTTGGTGACCTTTCATATTCCTCAAAGTGTCTCTTCATGAGAAATTGTGCCCTTCATCTTTTGTCTTCACTTGGTGACTCTTGGAATTCTTCAATATGACTCTTCATGGTAAAATGCATCCCAATCCTCTTTTGTATTTATCCCGTGACTCTTTGACTTATTCATGGGCCCTCTTTTGAATTTTATGCAATCAAAAATATATTCATTAATATTAAATAAATATCAACACACTTTAGCCAAAATATGAACATTAAAAACACTTTTAGAAAATAAATGCTATGGCGCCTTTATCACCAATGCTAGACCTTTGACATCAATGAAAATATTTCCAACACTAATTATCATTCTTAGTATGCACCACCACTAGAAAATAATATGCACTTTAACTAACTAATAATACCTACTTCTAACATCTCTTGTACCATTTTCTCAATATCACTATTTTTCACATATGGATAAGGCCTCACAGCTATGGAGAAGACAACTCAATGGTTGGGGGGGATTCCAACCATAACAGGGGTAAATTTTTTCCCTCTCCATGGTTGGGAGGGCTCCCAACCATGGAAATGTCCTCTCCATGGTTGTTCCCACCATGGTTATGAGGGATCCCAACCATGGAGAGGGAAATTATTTGACTTGTCTTCTCCATCATTGGGAGGAATCCTAAAATTTTTCCCTCTCCATGGTTGAGAGGGCCCCAACCATGGTGAGTGAAATTTTTTCCCTCTCCATGGTTGGGAGCTATCTTGTGTACATTGGGCACATGCCCATTCTACACAAGATAAGAGTATTATCAATTAAAAATATAATATTCTTAGCTTGTGTAGAATGGACACATGACTATTCTACACAAGATAGGAATATTGGATTATTAATTGATATAGTTATTATAGACCTATGTAGAATCTAACAATTCATCCTTGAGATTACTTACTATATATATTTGGTAAATTCACTCCTCAAGAAGGGTGTTTCTCTCAAATGGAATAATGCACATCAAAAATATTTTAATAACATGAAGGAATCATTGCTTCAGCCCCCTACTCTTCGACCACCTTCTAATGATCGACCGCTCATCTTGTACACTTCATCTACCCCCATATCAATTAGGGTAATTCTTTCTCAACAAGATGAATCTGATAGATAATATGCCATATATTACATTAGGCCTTGATAGATTATGAGATCTGTTACCTAAAGTGGAGTGTGATTGTCTTGCTATTTAATTTACAATTGAAAATCTTAGGAACTGTTGGCTCCCTTGTACATATTTAAATGCATGATTATGATCTATTTTTGGTAAAAATCATTTTTCCATATCCTAAAACACTATTTAATTCTTGTCCATAATCACCTAAATATCTAGCCTTATTATTGCATTTTACTATTTTTCTTCTAATTATAACAATTGTTCTATAAACCCAACTACACCATTTTTTATCAAGATTTTGCAGTTGATGACAATTGACCATATGTGGAGACTTTAACCATAACCCTTTCAATTTGAATTTCTTGCATTTATAATGAAAACACATGAACAATTATTGGAAGTCCATCTTGATTATACCTAAGGTGTTGAGCCATTAAACTCCCAACACAATATATATTCCCCTTATGGGAAACATAGGAATATTCCCCATGATGAGTTTAATACTATTTAATTTTCTTAAACAAATTAATGTACTACTATCTTCAATCATGGCCTAAAAATATAGAGCTAGATAAAAAAAATAGTTCAAACATGTAACCAACCTATTGTTCATGAAAATGTGAGTGCTTACCAAGTCATTCAATATTATCACCCTCTATGTTTTCATAAATACCATTACCTTGAGGGTTTGTGGGGTACTAATACTTGAGAGCACATGACAAGAGGTAATTGGGTGTGGATCCTTTGATGCTTCTTCTAACTATTTTTCAATCTCAACATTGTCTTCTCCTCATCTTCGGTTCTGCCTTCAATGTATAATATTTATTTTATGCACACATATGTCCTCTATTATATTTTATTTCATAGTTAAAACATAACCCTTTTTATTCAATTTTATGGGGTGTTTATCTGGTTGGTTGAGTAAGTGATAATATTAGGGCATTACAATATTTGATGCTAGTGAATGCTTGTCTCCTGATGACTAAAACATTTTTCTCTACCCTTTGTGACATGATAATAGACTTGGAAAAAATAATTAAATTAAACATGTGTACCTCATGATTAATTTGGTCCTTGAGTACACCTAAAAATAGGTTTCTCAAATTCTCTTATGTAACCTTCCACTCTCAAGGACAGGGTTTGAAATTTTTGAATATAATCCTTGATTGAACCTATTTTTTGTGGCTTGGCCAATTGATTGAATTAGTTTTTCATCACACTACTACCATAGCGTGTTCTTAGTACCTTTTTAAAGACTGACCATGTGTCTTTGGGAGTCTTTTTTATTTTGATAAAAAATCCAAATATACCACATGAATTGGTTAGGTTCCAAAAATAAGGATTCCATTGTAAAATTTTTCCCACATGGAATCTAATGTAGATCAAAAATATTCTCCATTTGGGAAATCCAATGTAGCATGTCCTCACCATGAAATTTACACATTTCTACCTTCAACATAAATGACATGATTCCACATTAAATTTTGGCATGTTGCATTAGGGTACTATTATGGTTAGTAATCTATCGATCCATTAATAGAATTAGTTATATCATGACTCTTATTTCTTTTATCTACTTTTTTACTAATGAAATATAAATAAAATAAAACTATTGAATATTTAGATTATGTAGTAGGGCATTATCCATATAAGTCTCAATGTAAAACACATATTGATATTGCACTTACTATATTTATAATTGATAAGACAAGGGAGAATATATACAATTAGCTTATTTTTTAATTTATGTTGCTTGCTGTACTTGACACAATCTCTCAAAATAATTTGTATTAGCTCTATAATATCTCAAATCATTAAACATGACTTCAAATTATGTGCAGATGCTAGTGACAAAGCTAAAACCCATATGATGATTAGTACAATTCAAGTTTCATTGATATTGTCCATGTTGACTATGCTGATTTATTTCACTTCAAACCAATGTTCATATAACTCTAAATGTATTCTATGCATTCAATTACCTTTGGTCTTGCATGTGGATCTATGTTTTCCTTCTCTTTGATTCAAAACACTAATTACAATTTTGACACCAAGATGAACTAAAAATGGGTTATCTCTTTAGGTTGGACTAACCTCAGCCACCTCCCATTGAATAGTTGATCATTTCCTACATTATACTACTTTGAAGATGGCTCCAAAAACATGTAGTTCTCCCATTAATGTGTGCATGTGCTAAATCATGTGAATGCAAGTCTAAATGATTTTTTTCCTAAGTTATCCTTTGGTAAAACATGCAATTAATGTGTACAATCAAATTCATTCCATTACCTTCATATTTATGCTAAAATAGAATATCAATAAGTTAGATGTCTATTTTCTCTTTGTATGTCTTTATCTTTCAATGAATGCTTGTCTTTTAATGAATGTTTTCTTTTAAAATCCTCTTATGGAATTTGTATATTGATGTCAAATTTGAATTAGGGAATTATTGGCATGCAAAATACAATTCAAAAATACCTAATAAGATAAAATAAACTGACCCAAAAGATGTCACACCCAAAAGATACTTGAAAGTAATGCTAGGACACTACCAACAATATCAGACCTATCAGTAACTGACATATTTTGGGTTCAACAAAACTATCCTGAACACATAAAATTAATATAGGTGATAGAGACAAAACTATTGATCCCTATAATTGACCCAAAAATCACTAAAAAATCTTAGATAGAAGAACATGCAATCAAACTAAGTAGACAAGAGAGTGTAAGACCAAGATAAAATTTTCAATAAATGCCTCATTCTCAATGAGAGTCCATATATGAAAATTTTCATGAAAAATATTGTATAAACAAAGTTCATACTGAATTTGAATGTTTACAAATGACCCCCACCTCCCACCTCCTCCTTTAATTTATTATTTATAGATAATGTTAAATATTGGTTTAAAGGGATAAAATATAATGCAAACCTATGTTGGCATTTTTGGATTTAGATCTTTTATTTACCTAATATTCCATAATGTCCAATGTGTGCTTTCAAGAAATCATGTATGTAATCAGATAAATCACTACTCCAATTAAAAAATAATATATTCAAATTTAATAATTAAAAATATTCAAAAGAATGATAACACCTATTGGTATTCAATATTCCACTTCTCTTGGAGTATATTCCTTCCATTTTGAGTGGAGATGTCATAGGTCACAAATGACCTAATCCATATGGAGAATGTGCTTTTAGCATTTATCTCTTATTTTACAAAGAATCAAATAAGGTGTTTAACAACTATCTATAATTGGGGAACCCCAAAACAAGTTCATATATAGAGGTAAAACCCAAAAATAAGTTCGTATGTAAAGGTGAAACCCCTAAATAAGTTTGTATGCAAATTCAAAACCCTAAAATAGGTTCATGTGAAAATATGAAAACCTTAAATAGGTTCATGCGTAAAGGTGAAACCCCAAAACAATGTCATATGTAAATTGAAATTCTAAGTCAATTGATGTAGACAAAATTTAGATCTGATACATAGAACCATTGTTCCCCATCAATCCTCAATATAAAAAATATAAAAAGTGTTTGTATAAACAACATACATTCCCCAAATTTTATCCATTTGTATAAAATTCCATAATCTATCTCTCATAGTTTTCTAAAATATTTGTTAACTACTCAACCTGATCAATTAAATGGACCTACTCGATCTGACCTATGCAATCTAATAAATCTACTCAAAATAACCCATATAGTCTGATAAAATTTCTCAAATTTCCCCATATATTATGATAAATTTACTTAATATTTCCCATGTAATTTAATAAATGTGCTCAATCTAACCCATTTAAACCTTGTAGTATGTCTCAAAATACCAATTCTCAACTTGATATGGATTGATTCTATGAAAAAAAATTTAATGACTCACCCTATTTTGATATGAAGGATGAAGTCTATGAATCACTCATCTCAAAATAAAAAGTTATAGACATCATGTGTTATATATATAAATATAATAATGTAAAGTTGTTTAACCCTAAATTTATATAATGGGAGATCATTTAGGGTTAAGAATATAGAGCTAAATAAACACAAGGGTTATAAATAGATCTATAGCAGGTCAATTAATTTTAAAACTCAAATAAATAATATTCTAAATTTTTAATACTAAGATATGCCAAAAATAGAAAGTACAACTATTGATTGATATTGCAATAAATTGATAAGAGTACTTAGCTAGTTTACTGTGCATATGCATATATAGAATGAAATAGGTTGGAAGTGGAATGGATTAGGATTCTATAATATTCATCAAATTATGTCATTTTTCACTATGTGGCCTCAGACACTTGCATGGATCTAGATAATTATGTCAATTTTAGTGTCTAAATTGGATGCAAGTGGCTTGTAAGGAATATTGACTAGATTTGGGTGTGACCTAATGGGTCTTTTGGGTTTTATATCACCTTTATTTTGGTGTATATAGATCATGCACACAAGTTGTCACTCTTCATAAAATGATTAAATCCTAGCTTCCTCAACCTTGGAGTTACCATGGGAAAAATGGGTTAGTGTGTACACCATGTCGAGATGCCCCAAGGAACCCTCTATAAATGGGCATTACGTACATAGCCAATACTTTGAAGAGGGCCTTAAACTTATATATTTATATCCTATGTGTTGGTTTGTGTGTGCATAAGGATACAATGTGTGATAAACAAATACATAGAATGACCTATCTTGTAACTTGAAAATATGGCTCACGGGATGCTCCTTCAGTACTTTAGACCTATAGGGATTTTTATCCTATGAATGATATGGAAATGTGGATGAATAGGGAAAGTTTTATCATTTGAATTCTTGATTTTACTTCTTAGTAAGTTGCCTTATGAGTTAATGGTATTTTTTAGGAGGAATGAATGAGTGTTAATATTGTATATACACCAATCATTTTTAAAAAAATGTCATAATAAATCACTTATGTTGACCATAAGGATAAATTTCATTTACAAATTGGATGACTTTTGGGCACTGGACACTTGGTTGGAAAAGGGACACCTACATCAACTAGGTGTTTGGCTGGGATGAAAGTGTTTGGGAAGATAGAAAATAAGTACATGTCTAAAACTTATAGAGAAGGATAATGATAAGGTTTTGAATATTTTTTGCAAGATAGTAGGCCTAATCATCAGAATAATAGTGGTATAACTAAGAGATAATAAATTTGGCATAAAACGATAGTGAACATGAGCCTTTTGGTAGTGAGAGGGTCTTATAACTAAAGGGCACAACCATAGGTATTTACCATGTGTATAAGAATGAGGTGCTATATAATTTATATCTAGTGTATAAATTACCCCCTTTAATCTAGTAATGACATTTTTAGTTTAAAGGAAAATAAGTGCATACTGGGGTGTGTATAAAAAACCTTGTCTTTACATGAGCCCAACTTGAGTGCTTTTTTGATGACTAACCTACAACCAAGATCATGTTATAGTATATAATCAGTGCATATAATATGTAATTGAAAGAATTTGAAATGTTTGAAACTAAAAAGAGCAAGGTTAGGAGTACACTTTGTATTGATGCACCAATATTGCCTTTTAGAAAATTGATTTGGAGAGATTATTTCTTATGAAGCCTTGGAGATGAGATTAGGACAATTTGGAAACCTACAAGTGCATACATGTATATAGAGTTTGGAGGACAACATGACACCAACCTTGGTGAAAATGTGAGTTGCCATGACCATTGAGCTTATCTCAAGCATGCAACTCAATTATACTTATAACTTGGCAAGTGTGAGTGATCCAATCAAATCACACTATATATCTAGTGAGGATGGATGATTTAATCAATCCATCCTATAAATATGGTTAAATTTAGATTATTTAATCAATTCTAACTTAAAAAAATGGTAAGATTGACTGATTTAATCAACTCAACCTTGCCTAAAGTTGAACCAACTAATGCAATAGATTGTATCAATAAAAGTATATAAAAGTCCATCCTAGGTATGTTAAAATTCCATAGTAGTATTTAAAATCTAAAAATTATTTTAATTTTGTAATTTAAAGTGCTCTTTACATGGTATATGCACTTCATATATGTCTAAATCTGAAATCTAGGTATAAAAATGGTACCGATGTATAGAATGCTACCACAAATGTGTATTTGAATCATATAACTGTGAAATTTGGCCAAATTGAAAGTTTGTAAGTGTGGAGGACATGTTACCATGACATGCCCCCACTAAATCTAGAGAAATTGAGAACTAATGTAATTATGAAGAACATGTTTCCATAACATACCCCCACTGTAATCTAAAAATGTGGAACTTATGCCATTATAACATTCACCCATTGATATGCCCCCCATTTTAAGGTGAGGGGAAGTAAAAATTGGTAGTTGCCTTATCTCAAAAATATAAGATACTTGTATAATTTGTGTATGGATCATGTATCATATATGAGTAGCATGTCTAGGTAGATATAGCAATGATGTACATGGTATGTGATCACATCAAGTCCTAAGATGCATGATGTGAATCATGGAATGGTATAGAGAGTAAAAATTCAAGCTCCAAAATAGAACTTGAAAAAAAGAAAAAGGCAATGGTTCATAGAGACATCATACAAGGGGTATGTTCAAATGTCACATAATTGAAAGGATATGACTTAACCAAATGTCCATAAAACATAGAAGGGCACGTTAAAATGTCCACATATACCAAACTATGACATATGAAAATGTTGAAATAGGCAAACATAAGCATGAGGGCCATAATCAGTGGAGCATATTCAAATGCTCAAATAATTAATGCAATACAAGACATTAAAAATTAAGGAACACACTCAAATAAGTGAAAAAAGGAAAGCATAGAATCATAAGTAGCTAACATAAGCATACCATACTAGTCCGTGGATATATGTGTTAGCAAAAAATGTTAATTACATAGAATATCAAGTACATTGTGAAAGATATAAGCATGGATAAATGCATACATAAGTACATAAGATTGAACATGATAATGGGAATGATCATATAATAATGTAACTTAGGTGTATCATGATCAAAGAAGTGGATGCCTCAAACATACTGATGATGTTAGTAGAGGGAAGGTCGAACATCCGTATGTGCATATATCATATCCCTAGGTATGCCTATATCACATTCAAAATATGTGTGTATATAGAAAGAAAGGATAAGATACCTACCAACATGGAACCAAGAACATATATGCCAAGGATCTACTAATATATGGAAATGCTACATATTTTTGGATTTTTAAATGTTTTATCTCTTTAGTATTTTTGGAATATTTGAAAAGAGAATAATATCCTATGATATTATCCAAAGGATGGTCATAGGTATCTGCCCACTCAAAACCTAGTGTAATAAACTAGTGGTACTACTGAGGAGCATGTAGATGTGTAATCTATGGCACTGTAGGCTTTGTAATGCTCTACGTATGTATCATAAGACTATATGGTCTCAAAAATGAAATAGGAGTAGGTTTTTATGGAACCCATCATTTTTTTCTCTATGGTTTCTTTGAAATAGAAAAAAATAGAAACATGTTTGGTTACTCTAGGTAATTGAATATGTTGTGTAATAGTAGATGAAGATTTCATGGAGTTCAATGTGTATCTCTAATGTAATGATATTTAGAGTACTAACCACCTAAGAAAGGGTATTTCCTGTTACTTACCATTTCATGGAGTATTAACCTTAGTAGGTTTGATGATTACCTACCTAGGTATAAACTTATTTATAACAAATGGATGTTCATATGAAATTACAAAAACTATAACTACCCTATTGGCATGAATGTATTTTACACACCCATGCACTATAAAAGGTATTGTGTAGAGTGTATGTATCCAAGGTCATCCCAATAACATATCAAAGACTCTTATGTATGGTATAACTGAGAATGTAGTGATGACATGTATTGATCCAACCTTTAAAGGAAAATAAATCTCACCAAGTACCTATTATGAGGTTACATCAAATGCTATGACCAATTTGGTCGAAGGGTGTAAATCATCTTGTGTGTATCCCAAATGCATAAGTAATGTCATGGTATAGTTTTTTTAGCTAACACCATTATCAATCATACAACTATTGAGGTATAGTGTGAAACATTATTAATTTAATGTTATTATTTGATAACATTAATAGATTTGTTATTAGATTTTATGTGTAACCATATGGATAATATGGTAAAATATAATATTATCGTATATAGTGTTTGGTTACTAGGTTGGTTATTTGTGAGAGGATTTATAAGGATCTTGGGATCCCCACATATAGGCTTTGCACTTCCTATATAAGTGACTTATAACCATCATAATAATATACAACAATAGCATAATATTATTTGTATGATAAAATATTTCTCTATGTTTGTTTATGAAAAACTAAACCAAACTTATCATCTAGCATCAGAGCCTTGTTGCATTCATAATAAGAATCTTTATATTGTATTTTCTATCTCCACATGCAGTCTTACTAAAATATTATCTCATAAAAAGTCTTGACACTATGCAGGCTATGTAATCACAAGCTTGAGGAAGGTGGATGCATAAAGTGAAATCTTGAGAGGTCACGTAGATATCTGAGAGTTAAAAGGGTTCAATCAAGCATAAACAGATGCATCAATTCATAGTTTTTTGTATTTTCCAAAGCTTACACTGCACTGCCAGTTTACACCAAATTTGACATGACACTATCATAATTTGCAAAAATCCTAAATGGCATTATCAATTTATGCCATGTAAGTCTTTCATCCATAGTGATTCATTTGGAATTCATTAATAGTCTCATACGACTTTATAGACTCATGTCATATCTATATTGCATTACTTTGGACATCTATCTTTTGTTTATAGACATCTTGTTTATTTATTATTATATATATCTTTTTTTAGTTTGTTAAGTTATAAAGTTTTTAGTTTATAAAATTTTCCATATTATAGGGGTTTAACGTATAGTTTTTTCTTTCCAAAATATAGTCTTTGGTAGTTTATTATCGAGTTAAACCAATTAAAATAATGTATGTCATTAAATGTAAAAGAGTCATATTCCTTTATGTTTGTAGTTATAAAGTTATGTTAAATGTTTTTTTTTGGTATTAGTCAATTTAAATTCTTATATATCAAAAAGTTGTCTTTGGTTTTGAGTTATATAATTAAGTCATTTTAGGTGAATATTAGGGTTTATAGTCAAACATTTGTCAAAAATTATAAAAATATTAATGTCAATAGTCAAGAGTCATTTTTTTTTAAAAGAGTCAAAATTGAGTCGTTATTATCAAAAAAATAATACATGGATGCATTATCAGGAGTACCCAACATCTTGGAAACTTTTTGAGCTTCATTAACATATGAACTAAATAAGTAGTAGATACTAGAGGCTGGAGGATACACAGAGGATGGAGGTCTTTCAATGATCTCTCATCAGTCACCAATGATGGGGCCGCACCAATGTTTTGGTGACATTTTATGTGGCATGTTTTTTAGTGTGTGTTTGAATAAGAATAGGACATTTATATTCATATGTGTGGTGTGGTTTTTGATTTATTTAGTGTGGTGTGATCTATTCCAAACCAACTAACACCAAGGATAATTCTTTAGTGCTAGTGGAGATCATCTATGCTATTTTTGTTTGGGTTGCAACAAATATTAATAGAGGCTGCATTAGATGATAATGAGGATTTATTCCTCATGATATTACTTTTTTAGAGTTGTGTGTTTTTTCATTCCCCTACTTTTTTAGACATCTTATGATATTTGGAGAAAGTGAAGATTTTAGATATAATGGAATATGGAAAATAGTTGTATAGGAGGGTAGATAACTGCAAAAATCCTCTAACTACAGAGATCCTCTAACTATCTTACTTTTTTATGGAGATGATAGACCAGTGACACATCTATTGCAGTCACATGGAGTAAATGTGGGATGTGTTCCTTCACATAGTAGTGGTCATGTGAAACAAGATCTAGACAACAAGATTTAGACAATAGTATGCAAACTTAAAAGTATGCATTGGCATATGATTCTATTTGTGTTAATTCTTGAAGATGTATATTCTACCCATGCTCATATTAAGGGGGTGTAGATAGGATTAATAATGTTCATAAGGGGGTAAATTTTGAGGTATAGCGTGAAACATTATTAATTTAATGTTATTATTTGATAATGTTAATAGATTTGTTATTAGATTTTATGTGTAACCATATGGATAATATGATAAAATACAATATTATTGTATATAGTGTTTGGTTAGTAGGTTGGTTATTTGTGTTAGGATTTATAGGGATCTTGAGATCCCCACATATAGGCTTTGAAATTCTTATATAAGTTCCTTATAACCAGCTAAATAATATACAATAATAGTATAATATTATTTGTATGATAAAATATTCTCTGTTTTCATCTAGTCTTTCCATGTTTATTTATGTAGAACTGAACCAAACTTATCAACAACTATGTATAGGCTAGTGATCAAGGTATGCTCGAATGAATAATGAATGAATATTTGAGCTATCATCCATAATATCACTATCATCAAAAGTAATATAAGGTCTTGAAATCATAGGAGATGTATGTCTTGTATAAGTATCAATAATCCCATATAATGGGTACCCATAATGTGGTGGAAGAGGATGTGTATTATATGCCATTTACACTTTTGGTTTCTTCTTAGAATGGTCTTAAAAAGATTTGTTATATATCTTCTAGTTTTGGTGATCACTAGATTGTGAACCTGATTCCGTTAGAGGATCATCAAATGTATTTTTTTTGTCATCAATGAGGTCTTGGATCTTATGCTTCAAGGTAAAACATATATTCATAATTCTCAGGGCCTTGGTGATAGTCACAATAGGAATATACATCATATAAAACTCTATAAGATGAGGGAGAGATACAAGGTGAAACTCTATAAGCTTTGGAAGTAATAAAGCTGGAGACTTAGGTAAGCATGAAAATAATCTCCTTGGTGCATTGGATAAGACAAGATGATTATGTTTTTATGAAACTACATTAACCATAATAGTTTTTTCCTTTTTAGGGTCTATAGGTTTAACCTTATAACTTGGTTTGATAGTAAACTTGTTATTAGATATAGTTGGTGTGTTTGATACATACTTAAGTTTGTTCAATGAAATAAGTTTCATTTCATGATCATGAACATTATAGCATAAGTTTTAAAAAGATTTGAAAATTTTGAAAACAATGGACTCATGTAATCGAGCAAGCAATTTTTTATTGAAATGTCTTAAATCTCTTTATCTACCATTGGATTGGTCATTTTATCCAACATTATCTTGTACCTCAAGACATATTCATTGATAGGTTTATTGGTTCCTTGTTTGATATTTTTAATTTGGGCATAGAAAACCTTTTCAGTAATGTTGATAGATAAGTGTGACAAAAACTGGTCTAGAAGAGGTTTGAATACTTTTATTGATTGGATTGGTAAATCATAGAGCCACCTTAGTTCATAGTCCTTAAGGCTCCTTAGAAATAATTTGGTCAAAATTTTATCATTGGATCCATAATCAAGGCATACCACAAATAAAGATTGAAGATGCTATTTAGGACCACTCTTTCCATCATAAAATATGAACTTAGGTGCAACAAAATTAGTTGGCAAGGGGTGAAAATCTAATTCAGGTGTAAGAGGTTTAGACAAAACCTCTTATGAATTAATAATATAAGGTGAATTCCTAGAATTTTATTCAATATTTGTAACCTTAACTTGCAAAATTTTTATAATTTAGACAAGATCTTGAATATTTTGATCACTAAGATTTGAAGTTTGAGAAGTCACCAAAGGAGGTGTATCCATAGTTTAAGTTGATATAGGTATTGAAATTGCTAAAATTTTATTGAAGTACTAATGTTTCCAATGTATGTTATAGCAATAATAGGGTTTGTTTTAGGGAACAATGGTGTAACTACATAATCCATGATCCCATTAGAAGTATGAAGCAATGATGTGATCAATGGGAGGGTTATTGTTATAGAATTAGTTTTAACACCACCTAAGGATTCAACATCACTAGGTGAGGAATATTTAACCTTAACATGCTTACTAATTTCATCTCTTGTAACATACAAAAATGCATCCATTAATCCCTTGCTTTTATTGAGATGAATAACTAATGCTTATTTATCTTCTATTTGAAAATAAGTTTTATGGTTAATATTTTCCATTACTTATAGATGAAAAATTTAAAACTTGAAACATATTACATCAATTAGAAAAATAAGAAACCCTAAGTCAATGCTAGGGTTTTTTTTATCAAAGTTTAGGTTCACCAAATGTTTAACCATAAATTTAGATAATGGAAAGTTATCTAGGGTCAATAATATAGAAATGAATAAGCACAAGGGTGATAAAAAATCTATATCAAACTAGTTAATTTACAAACTCAGATAAACAATATTCTAAATTAATAATACTGAAATATGCCAAAAATAGAAATTACAACTATTGATTGATATTGAAAAAAATTGATAGCAAGAATATTTATCTGGTTTACTATGCATATGTAGATCTAGGCTAAAATAGGCTGGAAGCAAACTAAATTAAGATCTTGAGAACAATCATCAGATTATAGATTTTTTTATTTTATGGCCTTAAATTGTGTTGGATCTAGACAATTATGTCAATGCTAGTGTCTAAACTAGATGCATGTATTCTATACATAATAATGACTAGATCTAGATGCGACTAACTGGAGCCTTTTGGGGTTTTGATCACCTTTCTTCTAGTGTATGAAAATCACATGCATAGGCTATGACTCTTTGAAAAATGATCAAACCCTAGCTTCCTCACCCTTGGAGTGAATGTGGTAAAAATGGATTAGTAGGAACATGGTGTTGAGTCTCCCAAAGGACCCATCTATCAATGAAAATTCCCTACATAAATAATACTTTAAATAAGACCTCAAATGTATGTATTTATACCCTATGTATTTTATTGTGTGTTCATAAAGATGTAATGTGTGATAATCAAGTACACAGAGTGACCTAGCTTATAACTTAGAAAATATGGCTCATGGGATGCTCCTTCAATACTTTAGACCTATGATGATACTACTTCTATGACTGATATGGAAATAAGGATGAATGGGGTAGGTTTTATCACTTGAATTCTTGATTGAGTGCTTCTTGGTAAGTTACCTTGTGAGTTACAGGTATTTACTAGGTGAGGAATGAATGATGGTTGATATTATATATATACCAATCTATTTTAAAAATATCTCACATTAAATCACTTAGGCCGACCATAAAGATATGTTTCATTTGTAAATTTGATGAATTTTGAGCACTAGACACTTAGTTGGAAAAGGGACACATGCATCGGTGTAGGCATTTGACTTGGATGCAAGTGTTTATGAAGCTATAAAATAGGTATAGGTCCAAAAATGGAAGAGAAGGATAATGATTAGATTTTGAGTATTTTACACAACATAGAAGTCTTGGTCATTAAAATAATAGTGTTGGACTAAGATATAAGAAATTTGTCACAAAGAGTTAGTGAATTCAAGATTTTTGATGGAGGGAAAGTCTTAGAACTGAAGGGTACTATAGACACTTCATTTTAACCACTTCTATGTCTAAACTATGTTCGGAATGACTTTTTGTAGTTACATGTAAATTTAGAAAAAAATTAACACTGAATGTAATTTACTCACACAACTATTATTTTAACACAAAATCACAATAATACATCCCTAATATGGTAATGGATCATGTTGCATCATTTATCTTATTTAGTGCATCTTGAATTAAATCAATGATTTTCAAGTGTTTTCACAAGGTAATTGAGTGAATACTTGATTGATAAATAAGAAACATTGCAAAATCCACCATTCTTCTAATTCTTGATTAGTCCCACATAATTATGCCTAATCATTCCTCTAACAGGAAAATCCATGGATTCAAATTATCCTATTTTCCTAAAATCAAAATTGAAATATTACCTCACCCAAGATGACATCATTAGACAAAGTGTGCAAGAAACCAAAGGTTATGACATGTCTTACAATTCACTTACACTCTCAAGATAAGTTATTAAACCTCTCTTACACACTACTCTTACACCCCTCTTACATACTCAAGAGGACCAATGATTGTAATTTTATTTTAATGTGCCTTACATACTCCAAAATACTTTAAATGGCCTCTATTACAAACTGCATATGTGTAATCATGGATTTGAGGATTGATCCTCAACCCTCCATTTTGAGATGAGATGAATAGTCCCTAATAGTTAAATAAATTTATAAATATAACCCTCACACCTTTAATTTCAAATCATCAAATATCTCATGCCAAGCCAAAGCCAAATCAAGTATATACAAGGAGAAGTGATTCCCACATAAGGAATCAAGCATCGACAAAGATGTCTACAAGTTGATTTCAACCTTTTTAGACTCATATTCAAATAAATATTTAAGGGAGGTAAAAAAACATGGTTTATTTATCTTGTAATTTTCATTTCTTATTTGTAGTCCATAGCTCAACCTAGGGATTAGGCTTAAGAAGTTGTCTTTAAGTTATTTTGGTTTTTGATTCATTAACAATTGACTAATCTTTATTGGATTTATGATCTACATATTAACACACCTAGTGGGACCTCTTGAAGGATTGGATGCATCCCACAACCTCTTCTAGACCATTTGCTTTCTTATAATTACTAAAATTAACCTTTCAAACAAGCTAATTCTCTTTTTTCTTCCAAATTCTATTCAAGTCTGTTTAGAACCAAATATTGAATTCATCACTACATAATTTAGAAATTGGAGAGATCATCAACAAAATCATTGAGGGTAGCAGTAAAATCATTCATTGTGGAAAAAACTATGAAATTTAACCCTTTAGAAGTGAAATTACTACTTGTAGTAATGAAACCATCATTACCTATTTTACTTATTTTTTGACAAACCATAAAATTGTAAGGATAATCAGTGAAATCAATTTCACTATGGAGAAATTGTTCAAAAACTATGAAATCATTTTATGCCTTTTTCTATTATATTTTTCTATAGAATAGTGAAATTGCAATATTCAACAATGAAATCATCATTATTAATAATGAAATCATTTTATCACTATTATGTTTTTTTTTACAATTTACAGTGGTAAAATTGGAGAGATTAATAGTGAAATCAGCCTATGTAATCATGAAATCATTTTGTAACTATGTAGAGATTTAAAAAAAATCAAATTTCAATCCTTTTTGACTCAAAACCACTTTTATCAAACTTCTAATCTTTTTTGCTGCATGACCTTAGTGAAAGAGTGGTATTTTGAGTTAAACACATCATATTCTACTTCACATTTCAATTTGGGCATTAAAATGAATTCACACTTTAATTTGGGTTATAATGAAACTTTTTTATTTTCAAATTTATTTACTTTCTTGTAAGTTTATTTGTTGCTTGATTGTTTTGTGGGATTCTTTTTGCATGTATGCTCTCCTATTTTTGGGTGACTTAGAAATGTAAAAGTTCCTATTTTATTTTTACCCTATTTTTAATTTGAATTAGTGGGGTGGATTTCATTACCTTCTTGTAAGTCTTTAGGGGTGTGTTGACTTAGGAAGTGATATCCTATACTTGTACAAAACCCTGCTTATCTAGAAAGATATACAAATTGAGGAATGCTACCATTGTAAAGACATGTCTTTGTGCTTACATAAAGTCATGTAAGAAAATTAATCATGGGGAGTTATTTCTAATCTCCTAGGTCAATTTTTGGTACCCTTAAAAGGAGTAATCTTGGCAATGACATTTAGCTTCTTCATTGATGTATTTG
Organism: Torreya grandis; assembly: GCA_037957365.1. Lineage (NCBI taxonomy): Eukaryota > Viridiplantae > Streptophyta > Pinopsida > Cupressales > Taxaceae > Torreya > Torreya grandis. The sequence continues at coordinate 3,044,176 of JARHVA010001699.1, read as the reverse complement.
TGCCCACATAATGCAAGGTATATAGGGATCATATAGATAGCCCAAGTAGAATTGTAAGCAAAACCCAAATCTGATAACACTTCTCTGAGATCCTTATGAATGAAATGGTTGTGAAGGGAAAAGACCCTATCATGAATTCCTTGATCTTGGATTACTTCTTAGATGCCTCTTTTACCACATATCATTCATTGATGCAAGGGTGCAAAGGTAACAACCCAAAAATATTACCTTAATCATATGGACCTTGAGAGAGAAGGGGGCCTTAAAAACCCTACCAATAATTACAAATTTTTATTTAATGAAAATTTAAATTTTATCATCCTCTCCCAAGGTAAGTGGTTCAAAAGTTTCAATGGATGTGATGCAAACCCACGTCAGTTATTAAATTGCCTTGTAATGTTTATGTGTTATTGATTGATTATTATGTGAAATCCTTATTTAAAATTAAGACCAAATCAAACCAACTAATTCCAAGTATAAAACCATTTTTATCCACACACTATACACACACAATGAAGCATTACTCTACCAAAATTCTGAGTCAATCAAAAGTGACATGTTAAAACTTGGTCTAAATACCTTCCTTGCTTGTCCAAACTACGCCATTGGGTTGCCTAATTCAAACCATTATTTTTTTCCTATTACAAATTTCCATTTCAAACCAAGTCAACTTTCTCTGCAAAGCTAAACCAAACTCCAAAATTCTTGTTCATGTTGTGCCATTATGTCATTCATTTGATTTCAAATCCAAGTGCCAATTTTAAGTCATGTTATTTACAACATAAAAAAAAAGTCTAATTCCAAGCCAATTCTAATTATAGTTCAATTGTTCCAAGACTAATTCATTTTATAAGTCAAAAGTTTGCAACCTAGTTCAAACCATAATTCCTCATTTTCAAGCAAGACCATTATTATGCCAAGATTTACACATTCCAAAAGTTTATAAATTGTATTAAATAGGCCAAGTTCCCTTTATTTTTTTAAAAATTCAAGTTTCCAAGAATAAAACCATTCAAATCAAGATAAATTTCACACCATTTTGAAAGTCCAAACATTAAGTATTTATACTTGAAGTAATTGTGCCCAAAACTTGTGGATTTACCCTTTGGATAATACCTTTTAAAAATACACATTGATATAACTTTGCTTGGTGTATTTAAAATTTATGTTTTACCTTATAATAGGCCAAATAAATTACCTCAAACTAATTTATAAGTGATATTCCAAGTGAAGGTAATGTACCAAGTCAAGACATAGTTTTAGGCATTCAAAACCCTTTCAAGATGAAGATTATAAACTTCTACAAGCTTTAGTACACATATAGTGGGGACATTTTCATCCCATAATTTGATGATGAGGTAGTTTATAATCTTTATGGGTACGATCAATATAAAGAGGATGAGAAAAATCAATAATACCTTGCTCATGCCCCATCCAATGTTGAAATGAGAAACATAACCCATACCTTTTGATTGTCTCACCTAATGTTGAATAAGGCCAATACCAACCATACCTTTCACATGTGCCATTTGATATAAAGCATAGACCTAATCCAATGTACCTTGTCAATCTACCACCTTGATGAATATTGATAAAATCAATTTAATTGACAACTATTTGATAACAAAGATGAACATATTATTAGATTATTGGAGATGGGTGTAAAGTTTCCACCTTGTTTTCATGTAGAGGATTTTCACTATTTGGTTTGAACACAAATAAAAACATTTTTCATTAATATAAAACCAAGTTTACTTGAGCCAAGATCAAAATTTCAATTAAGTCTTAGTTGTGTTGAATAAAGGAAAGGGTTAATTAGTTGAACCTCTCACATAAAGCCAAATTCTTTCTTCAAAAATAGAACAAACCAATCTTGCTATGGATACTTTAGCCAAATATGTGGCCACATTAAAATTTCATAATCCCACGTTATTAGAGTGAAATTATATAATATAACAACCCTTGTATTTTTCTACCTATCCCTTATATAATTTGAATCCATTAGCCAAAAAAACATTAGTTGTAGATATGTTTAGCACACCCATAATTAAGATCTCCCATCTACAACTATCTACAACTATAATTAATATGGATTCAAGAAGAGGTACATATAATTAATATGGATCCATATTAGTTATTTGTAAATGTCACCTCCAAGAAGAGGTAATTATCATTACATATTTTTTAGTAATCTTGACAAACCTATTGAGATGGTTTTCCAAAAGCTAGTTACCACCAACATGATTGTTTGGATAGTACCAAAATCATTCTTAAAAACCAACCTAAACCAAATTGGTATAATGAGAATGAATTATTTTATTATCATCATGTTAAAGGCCATTACATTCACAAAAGTGTACAACTTTTCGATCTTATTCAATATTTGCTTAAAAGTGGAGAGATAACATTGGATAATGTGGCTATGACATCTAATCAAGATTTGGGTATTTATCAGAACCCTTTTATTTAGTATAATGCCAACAACCAGAATCATAATAGACCTCTACATTAGAGATTATAACAAGAACAAAAAAATTGAAATCAAGGTCAAGATACCCATTCAAATAAAGTTAATTATAAAAGTGTCCCTTACAACTACAATGTTGTATGTTATATCACAAAACAAACACATTACTACCATTAAGATCAATCTTAAGCCAATTGCTAAAAATAACTGAAGACCTCCACCACCCATTTTAGAACCTCCACCTCCATTTCCTAGTAACCATCCTTAGGATCATAATGGCCCAAACTCCAATAAATAGCTAAGATTTCTGATCATAGGAATCCAAGAAGGGAGGTTAGTATAGTGTTATTTAAAGTAATAAAACTCAAATAAACACACTAACACTTAAACTCATAGCCTAGATACCAGGGAGAGATTAGTAATAAAATTCAAATGAAAGCACAAAAAAAAACATACAAGACAATAACTGTTTTATCTTCCTTGGGAGCTCCAAATGACTTTGTTGAGTGGCTTGCTCAGCAAGTGCATCAAGAAGTCTTTGGTAATGAAGATTGTTGGATCCTTCTCTCCTTGGCACCTTGGCTTAAAAATTTGGCATGATAACCTTACTTGAAAATCTTGTCTTTCTCCAAATTATCATTATAACTTTGGCTTATGAGAGCTTATAAATGAATAGACCTGGATTGTATTTATAGCCTTAGGAATTAACTCTCACCCAAGGTGAGTTAGGGTTGAGTTTGGGCTTGGAATGGGTTCAAAATAAACCTAGGCGAGTTAAAACTAACTCCAATTGAGTTAATAGTTGTCAAGTAATTATGATTTGCAATTACTAGGAATGGATATCAAATTAGATATTTTAGGATATTTTCAAAGAGCTTGACAACTCATAAAGGCAATGATGAAAGGCTAGGATATTTTTATTTTTTTGAACTTCTTTTTTTAGATATTCATTAATTTCAAATGGATAATTCAACCAAGCATCTAATCTGGTTTAATTTGTTAATTTATTTAGATTAGTTTTTTAGCTCTTTTAATATTTGATTTAAGTGTGCAAGTGCCCCACTTAATAGGTCCACAGGCCAAATTGATATTTGTGATGCCGCAAGGTGATTAGAGATGAAATAATGAGGGGTTATTATTGAATATGATAGGATACCCCAAATAGGGATGCCTCAACATGATTTTGATCTTTTTTGAATGATGTGCAAGAAAATTTGGAATGTTCAGTGATTCTTAGGCTTAATTCTCAATGGTTGGTAGGAATTGGTCTGAAGTCTGGTTGGAGGCTAGTTGTGGCTAGTTTTAGGTGTCTATAAGAGTTACCATTTTAGGCCTTCATACCCCTTCTTCTAATTATCATAACCCTCTACTGACTCAAGGCTTCCAATTAAAACTTGATGCTCTAAGGTTACTATTGTCCCCTTTAAGTTCACCCTACTAGGTATTAAGACATGTTTCAAGAGACATAATGGAAATACCCCTAGGTTGTGGGTGACCTATGGTAGGGGTAAGTATTTGGAGAAGGGTAGCTCCTTTCAAATCATAATGTAATTGATTTAAGATAAAGTTATAGCCTTCTAACCTACACTAACAAAGCCTAATATAAGATGAAACTATGATTTGGTGTGAAAAGGGAGAAGAGATTGAATTAAAACCTAAAATGGGGTGTTACACTAGACTTGAATGTTTCCTTGACCTGCCTATAATTAATACAATAAAACTAAATAAGGATTGAATTTATCTTACACATTCTCTGAATTAGGCTTCTCATGCATTAGTATTTCATATGGAGTTCATGATATATGCTTAAAAATTGAAGGGATAGCTGGAAGGACCTACATAAGACACAATCAACTAATATCTATAAAAAATCATTATCATAATCAACTTCAACACAACATATAACTTGCATAAACTATCCCACTTATATCAAGGTGAAGGAAAATGGATATACACAAGGGAGAATGACATGTACCATAAATGTAGATTAAAAAACACTGAAATTACCCAATATTACAAGTTTGAAGAAGGTAAAGTTTAGTCTTTATTTGATTGAAAGGATTAAATCTAATAGTAAAAGTTCTCAAATGAGCAAAGTCATGTCATGCCCAGTAGGAGGGATTAAGAATAAGGAATTTATAGCCCAATATATAGAAAATAGATGTAAGAGAGATAGAGGATAAAGAACTAATAAAATTCATAATTATATCTATCAAAACTTATTTTTTTGCCTTTTCAAGATAGAAAATAAGGCCATTAGACCTTCCTCAATGCACTATCCTACCACATTGATGATCTTTAATGAGAATGGGCATAGGAATGGAAGAAAAGGCATTAATTATTTAATATAATTATATTATTAGTGTTTTAAGTGGTGAAAATTCTCCTATAGGGATGATCCTTTTAAAAACTCCTACATTGATTTCTCTAACTTGCCTCTCTCTTCACTCTCGCATGTCAAAACTTTTGCATGGTTGACTTGAGATGATCATTACTCCACTACTTGGATGGGGTTACATATTTATAGGGTCAAATTAAATTCCTTAGGTTTCCATTATGTACTTAATTAATCTCAACCTCAACCATGATCATGCTTAACAAGCCTCATGACTCCTTGATAAACTTGAAACCTACATTTTTAAACTTGACAATCTCCTTTTGTCCTCTTATCTCTTGGTGGACTTGAAACAAATCATTAGAGTGATTTTTTCATATATTAAAATTTTATTTACATATTATTAATGTGGTAAATATATATTTAAAATTAAGTTGCAAGTACACTAATTTTAAGACCATGAAGAGACTACTTTGGCCTTGTTGCATGCCTTGAAGAAACTTGTGCTTACCTCTTTCACAATATTCAGACATTGACATAAGACAAGAGAATATAAAAAGTATATTGAGGAGCATTATGAAATTTTAAAAATAGAAACAACATCACTTTCCTTCACATAGGCCTGCAACATTGATTTAGATCCCCTTAATCCTCCTCTTATTGCACATTAGGCTTATTTGGTAGACCTTGAAGAAACTAAGGTACTCTATAGACTTGTTGGTTGGGTTTTGAGAGTTAAAAACCCCCTATCTTAATTTTAATCATTAAAAATATTTATGAATCTATTTATATATGGATATGGATCTTAGGTCAGGGCTTAGATATTGTATCCCCCAAACTTATATCAATAGGTGTAAGGATCCATGAAACCTTTCTTAAAATTAACTAAAACTATGTATTTTGAAAATATCTTGATATCTAATCATAAAAAAATCATGAAAACACTTTAATACGAAAATATAAATACCAATTCATATATCCTAAAATTTTCAAAGGATTTTTAATTGGCATTTTTTAAGATATGGAGGTTTCAGGGTTGCTAGACAAGGTCTCAGAGCAAAAATGTAGACCTACATAATATGTTTTGGGATTTTATCTCTCTTAATGAATGTTAAAGATATTAAAACAACTTATTGTGTTAAAGGACATTGTACCCTAACTTTAGGTCAATTTTCATGAATTTTCAAGTATTAAGACTCAAGATATGACCCTTTTTTGTGCCCCAAGGGTTTTCCTAGCAACAAGTAGGCCTGTAGCTAAAATTTTTCATATATTATGTTATATTGGATTTAAAGACTTTATTATTGATTATTTAAGACTTGTAAAACCATTATAAATCTTCAAATCTTTTTTTGGGTTTAAAAAATCACAAAATAATGAGAAAATTGACTTTTTCCATGATTTGTAGGCTCTTTTGTCTTGAAATCTCTTCTTGAAAACCTTACTACTTGGGCTCTAATGGACATAAAAATTATATTAATGGTATTTAATAAAAATTATAGTCTATATGGGATTAAATTATAATCCCATTATCAATAAACATATCAAAATTGCATTGAGGCCCTATGTCTAGCCTACAGACCTATACAAGTTTCTTCATTAAGAATGATCACCTTGAAACCTTGGCCATGATATTTAGGGTTTGTAACATGTTTAGATAGTTTAAAATGTTAAAGGAGGGTATTTTGTGTAATAATGGTATATATAACTTTATTTATCCACTCAATGAAGTGAGAAATACTCTAACATGTTAAGACTCCATTCTTTTATGATTTAAGGCCTACACAAACCACCTCAATCTTGAACCCTTTATGAACCTTGAGAAGGAGCTTCCTTGAGATTTTAACTTGATTGGGAGGAAATATAAGTAATATGGATTGTTAATATCTTTCTTTATTGCCTATTTGAGGTTATATATTCAAAATAAACTCCCCAAAATCATTGAAACCTCATTTCCACCCTACAAACTTGTATGTCCTCTTTCAACTTTGAAACACCTCTATTCTACCCTTAAAATGATTCCCATGAGAATATAACCATGTTTAAGTAATATTAAGAGTATGATGGGAAGTATTTTGGATTGGTTAACCTATTTCACTAAGGGATACTCATCCTAAAACATATGGAAACCTTGTTTTCAACTTGTATAGGTCACTCAAGATTAAAACCTCCTCAAGCCTATAACTTGAGATCTGATGGACATGTGAATATATATAGATATAATGGGATGAAATTATGTAATTTTAGGCTTATATTTCATACCATCACTTCATGAGGAATTTTTTAAAGTGTAATGAAAACATGGTTCCTCTCCTATACTTACAACTCTATCCCTTTGTCTTAAAACTAGCTAATACCCTAGATAATGACTTCCAACGTTTAAAAATTACTTGGAATGTGATTTTATGGTATATAAATCATATATAATCCTCTATTTCTCATTATTTACATCATAACATGCCTAAAACATCAAAATATGGATCCATGGGCTCCTAGGGTTTGTGAGGGTTTAAGATTGCCCATGATGTTTTGGGTGGATCCACATGCCTCAAAGATTTTAAATTAGGTTATTTATCTTGAGATAGTTATAAATAGGTATACTAAACTCTTACATGAGCCATTATATCATGAAATAAGATAAATTAAAATAATCCCAAAATTGTACCTCTATCAAACTCCTTTAAAGATTTTTTTGACTTCTTAACAATAGTTTATAGCCATATCTACTTATTTCTTCTTCATAACACATGAGATGGAAATTTTAGATCTAATTATCCCTCTTCAATGGTATTATATGTCCATGAAACTCCTTAACATTCCTATCATGTCCTAGAAAATAGCCTATAGGTGCTTGTGAAGGAGATTTGGGGTTGGTTTTAACCTGTTTTGGAGTTTAAGAGCATAGTTCTCCTCCTTGAAGTCTTTTGAATGATTTAAAATGATGTGGGGGTATTAATTTGTCTCTATCCTACCTTGATAATGTAATATACAATTTGGAAACCCCAAGAAAGCTTCATAAAACCCTATTTTTTAAGTCAAAAACTCCATGTTTGGAAGCTTTGTTGTGTCTTTCTACCTAGAAAAGCCACCAAGGAGGTTGATAAACCTGATAAATGATTTAATAAGAATATTGAATCTAATTTTCATGCATAAAAATTTATAAAAACTTTGTAATAATGTGCTTTTAGGGCCCAAACCTATAACTTCCTTGAAATGGAACCTCATGAAAGCTTGTTCTTCTTTGATCTTTGCCTAGACCTATTATTTTTATCCATGAATGGATATATTTTGCATTGAAAGACCCTAAAAAACATATTTGAATCCATAAAAACTCCATAATCATACTTGAGATGAACTAGTTTTGTGCTGGTCAAGGAACATTTCCATGTTGAAGGAGAAATGAAAGCCACAAGAAGTCAAGAAGAGAGGGAAAATAAGAAATTCAACACATTTAACGCTTTTATATGGATTAGAGGGTGTTATGTAGATATTTTAAAACATTATAGAGCTTTATGAGACATAAATAAGGATTTAATTTCTTAATAATAACCTAAATGGGCTTAAATAAGATATCTTGACCTTTTACACCTTTAAATGCACTTTTAAGACCCATTTTTGGAAAGAAACTAATGTAGTAGTCAAAATTTTAAGGATAGAGGTTGATATTTGGCATAAGAGGCCAAAAATATCAATTTTTTTGGAAAATTATAAGGGTTGATTTATTTTTTATAAAGGAGATTAGTTGCCTTGGGAAGTCCATCAAGCATAGAGTTAAGAAGAAACTCAAGCCCAACTATACAAAGACTAAAAGTGCCTCTAAAATAGAAAACAAAGGAGCCAGAACAAAAAGAACATGTGCAACAAAAATTAGGGGAAGATAAGACACAATTAGACTATAGTTTTCTATCAACACTTGGAGGAAGAAAAAAATAGCTATACTCAACCTAACCTAAACTAACCAAGTAAAAGACTATCTAAATAGATCCATTAACTAGTTATTCAAAATAACTACATTTATTGACCAAATAGGAATTATTTTCATGCTTGAGAGTAGCCAACCAGAGGTGAATAAAGAGTGGGTACTAATAAATTAGGTGAAATACTTCTCCAAGGATGAAAACAAAATCACTTACTCACTTGAGTTGATTGGAAATAGTAGACACCTAAAAATGGCCACCAATGGCCTTCAACTGGACTTCATAGCAATTCTTACCAACCATTGATAATTACATTGAAGAATCACTAAACATCTTAAATTTACTTGTGAATCATTCATAAAAGCTTAGAATCATGTTGAGACATTCCTAATTTGGGTATCCTACCTCAAAAAATAAAAACCTCTCACAGATTCATCTCTAATCAACCTGTGGCATCATAACATGCAGTTTGGCCTATAGACCTATTAAGTAGGGCAAGTGCACACATAAAAATAAAATATTAAAAATACTAAAAAACCTAATCATAATTAACTAACAAGCTATGACAAATTAAATTCTTAGTTGAATTATCCATGTGTAATTAATGAAATTATAAAAAAGGGAATTAAAAAAAATGAAATATCCTAGCTTTTCATGATTACCTTTTATGAGTTGTCAAGCCTTTGAAAATATCTCACACATGACTATTCATTAAAAATAATTAATTATTGACACCTTTTAACTCTACTAGGGTTAAGTAGCTCACCAAGGTTAGGATTGAACCCATTCCATGTTTAACCTACGTTTTAAATCACCTTGAGTTGGGATTAGTTCCTAAGCCTATAAATATAATCATTTGCCTCTTCATTTGGAGAGCTTGGATATTGTAGAGTTATAATGTAGGTTTTTGCTTAAGACTCATTAAAATAGTGTTATAATGCCAAAATATTGAGCTAATCCATAAATTAATCTGAAGCCATATCAAGCCACAAGCCAACCATGGTGCCAAGGAGAAAAGGAGCAAAGATTACTCCATTGCCAAAGATTTCTTGAGCACAAACTGAGCAAGCCAAAAAAAATCACTTGGAGATCTCAAGGAAGGTAAATATTGTTGTTATTTTCATTTTAGTTAGGTTTTAAATTGTATTTAGTCCATTATGCTCCCACCAATATCTAGGATTAGAGATGTTAAGCATGTCAGTGTGATGATTTCATTTGTTTTGTGAAACAAACACTTGGATGTAGCCTCCTCTCTATTATCAAATTCCTATGATCACAAATGACATGCCTGGTGGGACATAGAGGCATCCCATGTACCAAGGATTCCAAGATGAAACTCCTAAATTTTCAAATGAATGATTGAATATCTTTAAAATTGGAGTTTTAGCTTTGTTTTTGCTATATTTTTGTTTTTTATGCTAACTCAGATCTACATAGAGACTGATATCAATCAAGCATAAATGGAATTAGTTTTACCTAACCATCATTAGTTCTACCTAGTCCAACTTAGTTCTAGGTAACCACCATCAGTCAAGATGTAGGGTAAACACACAACTTAAAAACTTGCATTTTGAATCTTTTTAGCATTCCTACTGGTTATTTCTTGGTTTCATTAACCTTTATATTCCATGTCTAATCATCTCATTGTAGTTTTTGAGGATTTGTTATTATATTTTGAGCTATATAACATTTTTACCTCATTTTGGTTTTGATTTTAGGTTCACAAGCAAATGATCTTGGTCCTTATAGATCAATGTCGATTATTACCAATTGACATCATTTCCCTGGTAACTGACATCAGTCATAGGTGACCGATATTAAACTCTATGTTTTTAAAAAATAAAAAAATTGAGAGATATATTTTCAAAACTTGTTTGCTCATCCATTAATGTGCTTTAAATTATAAGGAAAATACCTAACCCTTTTAGGACCAAGGTAGGATTAGAACACAAATTTACAAGTTTAAATGCTTAAACATTTCATTTTGGTGCCTAAAAAGAATGGTTAAGTCTTGAACATTTGTTTTTAAGTTATTAAAAGGAACCTCAATGATTTATGTTAAGTTATTTTATGGAAAATTATTACAACATTTGCAAATTTAATCAAGGGGGCCAAAAAACTTTATCAAAAATTTCATTTGGTAGATAAAATTAACACTCACTTAGATTGTAAATTCTTGAAAGTGTTTATTACTTGTTTGTTTATTTGTGTAAAATGAAGAGTGCATGTATGCTCTCCCCCCATCCCCTAGAGGGAAATTGGGTTACCAAAATTGACTTTCAATTTCAATTTGTGCCTAGTCCAAGGCATGGAAACAATGTTGTCTAGGCTCTCCCCAAAACCCATATAGTTTGGGTGATCTAAAAATAGCCTCTAAAGTCTTTCCACTTGTCATTTATTTCATGCAATTTGTCTTGTGGAGGGTAGTTCAAAGTTTTTTCATGAGTTATTTAGGGAAGATTTGACCTGAGGTTTCATCTCTCGACATTATTTCAACCCTTCTCTATGGTGGGGTATATAAATTAAGGTACACATACTACAAGAGCTAGGGTTTGAGTAGATAACCTCTCCTTTCACAATAAAAACTTGAGTTAGGTCTAATTAACCAAGGGATTCCACTAATAAGTACATAGATGGAATTAATACATAAAGGAATAAAACCTTGCATAGTAAGTTAATTGGTATGAACTCAATTGATGTGAAATATCTCTTGCATTATCCACACTTGTGACCATCTAGATGGTTAAAAAATTAAGTTTTAGACAAACCCCACTTACTGTAGAAATATTCTTGAGTAGCCTGAATGTCCATGTTTTCATACAACCTCTTGAGAGAAGGGGTGTAAAAACCCTACTACTTCATGAACTTTTATTTTTTGATTAACACTTAAAATCCTCATAAAAGCACGTATATAGATAGATTTTAATAATATGATACAACCTTATTAGTCTAGGGCTTAAGATGCTTTACTTAGTTATATTTGTATTTTTCCTTTTTAATTTCTTGGTCTTTGAGTCTAAATTTTTTTTGTCTTCTTGCGTCAAAATGAGTCTTGTGTCCACATTACTCCATTATTTGAGGAGGTGTTATGATATTTTTTTGACATCATGCTTTTATCTTATTCTTTTATGTCAAACACATTGTGTGTGTCACTTGATTGAAATGGGTAACATTACATTGCCCAAATCATTTAAAGTTTGTGCCTTAGAGTCTTTAAAACTAACCATTGTTTACATATTTAGAGAGCGATAACATCATTACACTACTCAAATTATTTCATAGACTCATCTTATCTTGTGTCCAAGTTTCATGTTTGAAACCAATCCACATGTGCCTTTTGGGTCTTTATTTAGTACCATTATGCCATTCAAATTTGCCTAGCTTGTTGATCAATAGAAGCCTAGTTTTCTTAAGTTGAGTTTTTAATTAGCTTTGACAACTTCAAATTCAAACATTGATTGATTTATATTTAAGCCTTGGCTTAGACACTGATCTTTCTCTTTTGGGTTGAGTAACTTAGGTAAATTATTTACCCAAATTCAAAAACTATTTGTTTGTACCATTATTTTAGAGAAAATGGTCTATCCCCAAGTGCCTTTTTACATGCCTCATAATAATTTGATCAAGTTTATGTCTAAAATAAAGTGCATATTTTATGCTAAAGTGTTTCAAGTTTGTTAGATTAAATAATCTTTTTGTTTAACATCTAGATTTTGATGTTATATTTGGCCAAAAGTCATAGCACATGCCTTTGTTTGTGCCTAGATTTTGATGCTGCATTTGGAAAAAAGACCTAGCAACCTTTAATTTCTTATATTATACCCATTTGGAATAGTTTAGGCCTAGAGTTTGGCATTTTATTTGTAGTTTATCCACTTAGATTTTTTGTGTGAGAAATTTAGCGTTAGATATTTGACCATGTTAGACCAAGTTTGAACCTTTTGTCTTTTTAAGACATTATTTTTTAGAGTTTGTAGAACTCTATTCCTTTTATCATAAAAAATTCACCATTGATTTAACCATGTATCACATTACACGTAGTGGTGTTGTGTACACTCTAGGGTATGGAAATGTGGTCTCACAAGAATATTTTATTCAAGACCCTTATAGAGATGATGTTGTTTATGAGATGGATCCTTATCCACCTTACAAAAATCAAATGGGGGAATATAGTCATGATATTTTAGCCCATTATTTGGTCAACATGCCTCCATACTCAGAGCAAAACCAAGAAAAAAAACATAATATTTGGATAGCATACCTTTGGTTACAGAATAAGTCTAACAACAATCATACTACATTATGATGCCATCAGATTATGACCCATACTTGTTTAATCATCACTTGATTACAAACAAGGATGAATTCTTAATCAGAGCCATGAAGATAGGGGATAATTTTTTAGTAGACTTTCCCCATGAAAACTTGCCAAGTCTAGTAAGAGGGCCTTACAACATATCTTATAATCAAAGTATTGAACAAGCCTCATCTAACAATTCTTACACTATAGTGTTGATGCTATATCATAGCTCGTGTATGTTTGTCATAGGAAAATGCATCATAGAGGACCATTTTATATAGATGTAGGCAACATAGTAGGCATATTTAAACTTAGCACACATATTTAATAATATGACCATGTCAAATACTCCTCTTATTAAGCTAGTTTCTTCAATAAGAGTTTTAATTGAATTGACAGGCCAAGAAATTTAGGGTATAGACCCATTTAAGAAAATCACTTCAGTTGGAGATATGTTCAAATCCCGTACCATTAAAGTAATGTATTCTACTTCAATGTAGAATAGTGAGCCAAACATAGTCGATAATACATAAGTTTCATCCAATCAAGACCAAAATCATGTAAGCACATAAATAACTAGTCAATAATTAAATGTGCCTCTAGTTAAAACCATGAATGGTTCACAAATGTAGGGGGTAGGATATTCTAACTACCAACCTCAAAAAATTACCTCTAATCCTTAACCAACTACTTCTTCTAGTACATAAAAATAAGGATCAAGTAGTCAAGTAATGACTAGTGCCATGCCTCAACATAATGTGATGAATGTTCCTCCAATAAAATAGGTGATGAATAACATTCCACAAAAATAGAGACCATCCAACATACCCATGCAATAGATGAAAAACATCTTGACACCTTAATAGGGGGAAACTAATGTTCCACCTCACTAGGGAGTGACAAACATACCTCTTCAGTCACATACCAACATGCCAATGTAAAAAAAATGACGTCTAATAAACAACATACAAGTATTGGTCAATGATAAATGATAAAATCTAACATACATCTAATTTTTAACAAGGGTTTGTGCAACTAAGATGTTTTAATATTCTATAAGTACCAATTAGGAAAAAGTTGCCTTTCATTCCAAACATACCACAAGATCAATGATAGGGCCTTGGTTCACAAGTTCCCCTTAATTATCAAGGTTTGAATAGTTGATAACAAGTCCCTATTTAACCTTAACAGGCATAGGACATCCATATCCCTCCATCTCAGCCTCAATTTCCGCAAAGCCAAGCCCATGTACCCAATCCCAACCAAAATATAACACAATAATGTATGCAATTTTAATAATCACACCCTAATCCACGTATGCATATTCCTGGTCAATTCATAAACCAAACCAACATTCCCTGAATTTCTCCACTATACCCCAGTCAAAGTAATCCAATTTTAACCACCTAGACTCCACCTGAAGCCAATGTTCCCTCTAGTTTCCTAGCCCAAGAACTGTAATAAATTAAGGATGCAATTTCCACCATCCAAGCTAGGAAATAGACCAAAAATTTTAAATTGTATGACATGTGTTCCTTCCCATTTGACATGGAGTACTTGTAGATACCATTTCCTCTAGGGTATGAACCACCAATATTTGAATAATACAAGGGGAAAGGAGACTCTAAGGCCCATTTGATGATTTTTTTTGTTGCTTTCCAAATAGTGCCTATAATGACATATATCTTTTACTATTGTTTTTGAGGAGCCTAGTAGGACAAGCATTAGAATGGTTTCTCAAATTACCAAAGAATTTAGTAGCTAATTTTGACGATCTTTTATACAAGTTCATGCAACACTTCTCTTAAAATATCAAACACAAGATTTCATTAGTAGATTAGACACAAGACAAATAGAAGGCTGGTAAAAGATTTGAAAGTTATCTATAGTAATGGAGAGCCCTTACAAGCTGATTCACCCACAATTTACTAGACAAACAACTAGCCACTGTGTTTACCAAAAAAATGCCCAATGAGATATCTTACCATCTAGAGCTACAATTAGCACATACTTTTAAATAAAACATTAACAAAGGTTTGAATTTCAAAAGAGCCCTTATTAACAAAGGTATCATTAAAATTACATCATCAAATCAGATTGAAAACCAAAACCAAAATAATGGCCAAAATCAATTATAAGTCCAAGTGTAAGAATCACAACTAGCACAAGCTAATAATTATGACAAACTCTAGAAGTTCAATCATAACAAGAATGTTTTAGGGAATGGAGTAACCAAGTAGTGACATGTCTAAATGGTGTAAAAACCATTTTCTTAGCCTAAACTTCATATGAAAATTACTCCTAACCAACAACCTCTTCAACAAATACATTAACCTTTGCCTTTACAAAACCCTATACCAAGGAGAACTATGCCTACTTGTCGCATCTTTAGTGACCTTAGAAAACCCATTGAATCCATGTTTTCAAGATTAAATCCACTAATCTAATTAATTAGCCTATTCTAAAACACTATTCTAATGGAATTAACTATCCAGACTGGTACAAGTAAAATGATTTTTGTAAGTATCATTGGGTCAATGGACATAATTTGCATCATTATGTGCAAATTAAACACTTGATCAAGAATATGTTGTAAAATAGAGAGATCAGATTAGATCATGGATCTTCCACATCTAATCAAAACTTTGGTATTTATCAAAACCCATTTCCACAATATAACAACCAAAAAAACATAAAAACTAGCAATAACATCAATAACAACTAGTGTAATAACAACTACAATATCAACAACCAAGATAGAACCAACAAAACCAACAAAAATAGAAACAATGCCAAATGAGTGGACATAACCAAGGCCAAAATTATTCTAATAAAAAATAGACTTATTATGTAGTTTCACATGACTACAACAATGTTGTAGTTCATATTGTAGGTGGTCACGTTTCTACCATCTCCATCAATTTGATACCAAATACCAATAAAACAAGACCATTGCTAATTGATTCTAATTAACCAAACCATGTTAGTGATCCTTCCTTGACTAAAGAATACATATAGGTCTACCAAAAAGTATGAATTCCCACTTTTGGACCTTATATTGATGACTCATTATTGGCTTGTGACTATACACAAGTGCACCAATAACCAAGGCTTATTTTATCTAGTCCCCCACCACCATCATTTATTAGCAACAATGGTCCTATATTTAATCTTGATGGTGAAATCACAAATTGGTGGTCAAATATTACCATACTAGGCCCATAAACATCTACAATATCACCCATCCAACCAACCATTTTGGATAAGAACAAGCCATTTACAATTTTTCAAGAAAAGATGTTCAATATTATGGAATAATTATAGAAGACACCCATACAAATATCCATTTTAGATTTGTTGCATATGTATACAATCCACAAGAACCCAAGTTCTTAATGACATGTCTCCAGACAAATTTCAAGCTTTGGTTAGACATCTATCTCCAGGCCAACAATTAACCTTTGACTAAAGTGATATTTCATCCCTTGGCCCTCTACATGATAATCCATTGTACGTCAAAGTTGTCATAACATGACACAAAGTGAAATGTGTCCTCATAGATAATGGATCAGGTCTAAATATTGTGTCACTAAACATCATCAAGATTATTTGGTACACCATGACTGATCTCCATCTAAACATGATAATAATCAAGGCCTATGATAATGAAGAATGGGAATCATAGTGCATCATCAACTTGCAAGCTATCATTGGGCCCTTAATGTATGATACACTATGCCATGTGTTATACCTCAATTTTACATACAACATGTTTTTGGATAGACCTTGGATGCATGATATTCATGCAATCCCTTCAACATTGCACTAGTGTATCAAGTTCTCCCATTCATGTGTAGAGGTTACCATTAATGAAGATTTACAACCATATGAACATTTCAAGCATTTAGAGGCCAAGTACTAAAGACATAAAAATAATTTATGCTTGAATCCAATTGTCAATAAGGATAAAGGGAAATAAATACTTGTTGATTCATTAGACGCCAATGTTTCTACTTGTTTTTGCTTTTTACATTCAGAAGAAGAAAGAAACTAAAAGTTAAATGGTCAGGGGTTAGATGATACCCAAATTAAGTTGCACACCGTATCCAGACGTTGTAGGAGCCCTCTTTGGCTGTGGAGGAAGACACCTGTAAGAAGAATAAGACTTGAACAAAGAAAAAGTTAGATAGAGATATGGTGGACTGCCAAGCAAAGCTCGGTCCCAAAAGTGTAGAAACTTCCTTACGAGATGACAATCCACTTTTTGATAAAAAAGAGTGTCAGATAAAGAAATAATAATGAATTAAATAAAGAGAAATAGATAATGCATACCTAATTCCTACAATCTATCTGTCACAGTCACCGATGCCGGTTAGTCTATTGTCATCAGTTGGTCAATGTTGCCGATGTCAGTTAGGCTGTGAATGTCGGTAGGGGAAATGGGCCTTGGACGGGATCCAGAGATATGTTTGTGGTTGATAGAGGGGTCTGGGAGAGTTTAAAGGTCTGTGTAAGGTTGTAGGGAGATGAACAAGGTCTGTAGAAAGGCAAAGGTGGAGGATAGGTTGTTAGAAAGGGTAAGGGTAAGAGGATGGCTTTTCAGCCTCTTCAGGAAGACAGTCAGGTCGGGTCTGGTTGATTGTATTTAAAAATAGTAAATAGACATTAATTACTAATGTATTCTAAATAACTGAGATGAAAGGCAGAAGAATACTTAGCTCTTATTCAGAAAAGAACCAGTGGTGTTAAGGTGCTTATCCCTATTGTGGTTGATGTCGAGATGTCCGTGCAATGTTCCAATCCAATATGGAGTGAGTTCTATAGAGTTTCTATAGCCTGAAGAGTGATAGTTGAATTCTAAGGTTTTGGTCTCAAAGTGTGCCCGTTGATTGTCCAAGAGTATAGTGAGAGAGACAAGAGCCAGAGAGAAGAGATCCAGAGAGGATTCATGATTCGACAGTCCAAGAGAATTTGCATTCGGGGCGTCCAACCAAGGTCAAAATTTAGTTTTAAGTGACCGATGTCAGTGATCCTACCAACGTCAGCCGATGGTTAACCGATGTTGGTGGCTAGAGAATGGGTAAAAAGGCTATTTTTAGCCTTTTGCCCATTCTTCCATTTTCCAAGTTCAATTGCCATTGGTGAACGGTCAAATGATAGGGTTATTAGGTGTGAGGGTTAGTGAGAGAGTTGGAATAGGTCTTAGGTAATTATGATTTGGAGGACTTAGTCATAGGGTGTTAAATGGTCTAAGGGTGAGGTATCCAAGGTGAGGTGACTAGGGTGATGTCATTAATTTAAAATAAGTAATTTATTTTAAATTAATAAAGTGTGCAAGGGACCAAGGGGAGTTGACACAACTTTGGTGTCTACATTTTCCCCTTTTTGTCTTGTTGGTTGTTCTGACAAACTGCAAGACAAAAATAGGAGTAAGTTGCCCCAGGTATGGGATAAGGTGTAGGTTACCCAAAGTATGGGATGAGGTATTCCCCCTCAAAGTGGGAGTCAAGAGAAGGTAACCTGATATTAGGTGCCAATTTGATAGGTAGTGGATGAGTATGGTGAAGTTGGATTGCAAACGTTGTAATAGTTGAGATTGCACATATACCACTTCACTTGATACGTAGGTCAAATTGTCACAGGCAAGGTCAAAGAGTGATAAAATTGAAGTAATCAAGCCCCAACATTTAGTCATAGCTAATTGGGTTATCACGATCTCTAAGGTTGTTGGTTGAGTCAGGTTGAGATATAAGTGATCTCAAATGGTTGTTTGATGTGGTCAGGGAGATGGCTGTGATCTCCAATGTGCCCCATGAGAAGTCAAAGGTGACTTATATAGTGTCAGGGCTAGTGGTTTGGTCATGATTTTGGGTTGGTATAGATAGTTGGTCCATTAGAGGGATGGATGAAGGAATGACCGAGCTAACCTCAGAAGACCTCATGTCAATTGAGTGCTGCCTACATAGCCCCTATTTGAAGGGCCTCAGGCCAATGTAGTTCTCCCCAAAAGGGAAGAAGAGGGTAGGTTATGGATTGGTTTTGACTAGGATAAGTTATGGTTAAAGGTTATAGGTTGGTCCATCAGGTAGATGAACAAATGAATGGCTGAGCTAACCTCAGAAGACCCCATGTCAACTGAGTGTTGCCTACATAGCCCCTGTTTCAAGGGCCTCAGGCCAATGTAATTCTCCCAAAAGGGAAGAAGAGAGTCGATTATGGATTGGGTTTGACTAGGTTAAGTCATGGTTAAAGGTGAAATGGTTTGTCCATTAGGTAGACGAACAAATCAGTGGCTGAGCTAACCTCAGAAGATGCCATGTCAACTAAGTGCTGCCTACATAGCCCCTATTTGAAGGGCCTCAAGCCAATGTAGTTCTCCCAAAAGGGAAGAAGAGAGTCGATTATGGATTGGGTTTGACTAGTTTAAGTCATGGTTAAAGGTGAAATGGTTTGTCCATCAGGTAGATGAACAAACGAATGGATGAGATAACCTTAGAAGATGCCATGTCAATTGAGTGCTACCTACATAGCCCCTATTTGAAGGGCCTCAGGCCAATGTAGTTCTCCCAAAAGGGAAAAAAAGTCCAAGAAGTTGTTGGGTTGTTTTGGTCAGGTTAGGGTTGTTAGCATTTCCCATATGTGTAATTGTATATGCTTGATATGATGAGTGTATGATGATGTTACAGCCTTTTCCATATTATGTGATGGTGTTAGGGTTGTTAGCATTTCCCATATGTGTAATTGTACATGCTTGATATGATGAGTGTATGATGATGTTACAGCCTTTTCCATATTATGTGATGGTGTATTCTGTAACATTAGTGATGTGGTTTTTCATTCCTAGTAATGTTCCATATTGGTGATGGATGTATGATAAAAATGAAATGAATAATGATGTTATAGCCTTTTCTATATTGTGTGATGGTGTATTCTATAACATTGGTTATGTGTTAGAGAAGTAGTCGAATCACTTGACATTAAGTGAGCTCAAAATCCCTTGAGTATGTTGGGGTAATAGGATTGATTATGTGATATGTTAGGATAGGGTAACCTTTTTTAGCAGGGATAACTTTGCCCCTTTTATAGGTGACCCTAAGAATGACTATAGACAAGTTCATGACTTAATTGTTTGTTAGTCATTTTTTTTTGGTAGCAGACTAATCAATGCGGGAAGTCTACTTGGGGATGTCGTTGTGTTTTATGGTCAGGTTGTGCTATGTATGTAGCAAAATTTAGGAATAGCCATCCTTTGAGGGAGTGGTCTATATTTTGCTTTGTATGTGTTGATGTCATTGAATAGCTATCCTTCAAGGGAGTAGTCTATTTATTACAGCAATGATGCATCTGTCCTTTGAGGGAGTAGTCTACATTTATAGTTTATGACCTTTGGTTAAGCATCCCCAATCTTATATTTTTTTGGTTTTTGACTGAACTTTTGGTCATAGACTAGACCATAGATGTTGAGGGGTTTCCCTTTTATTAAGACAAGGCATTCATGCTTGAAAAAAGGGTTAACTAATGTTTTTAGGAAAAAGGGTTGAAAGAAATAGGCATGACGATGATGGGGGGTTGCTCAAGGGATGAGCTCAAGTTAAATGTCAAGTGAATGATTACTTGATTAATCAATAGAATGGTCGAGGATGTAAGGCATTAAGGGGCTCAAGTTTTGGCTAGCCTTTGAAAGAAGATAGATGATAAGTACTTGATCTATGCTTGTGTTATGATGTAAGGTCTGAGTCAATTAGGAGCAAACTTGCCTCGTTTACTTCTTTCCATATTGGTCACATGTCGGTTTTTTGTAAGAACAAGATCTCTGATTTTGAAATTTCACTCTTTCAAATTTTGGTTATGGGTTTTTTTTGGTTGATGTTGGACGTGAAGTTGGTTAGTATGTTGTTGGCATTTGATACAACACCAAACACAGTCGTTGGAGTCTTGATTAATAGTGGGCCAATAATAGTCGAGGTAGAGGATGCACTTGGTAATCGAGTTACCACTGAAATGTCCCCCATAAATCCCATCATGGACTTGTTCGATGACATGAGATGATTCAGTGGTGGTTAGGCAGTGGATAAGGAGGCCGTCAAGACCTTGTTTGTAGAGAAGTCCCCCTAGCATGGTGTACTAAGTATTTTTTTGATAAAAGTCCGTCATCCATTGCTAGAGAGGTTAAGAGGCATGATAGAATATGTTAGGTAGTCAACAAGTCACTTATACCAAACGTCATGTAGACTAGAGAGGTTAGGAGACATTTCCCCCAGAGATGTTGGTCGAGATGAGCCCAAGATAGAAATCTTGGATTTTGGTGATTGAGAAGGCTCAATGAATGGACATGTCCAAGGTGTAGAAGCCTGGTCTTTTCCTTTATCCTATAGGTTTTGTGACCTAGTGGTCACATCAATGGTGCTGATTTCAAATAAAGGAGGGGAAGGTGGTTAAGGGACTATAGTCTTGTGTTGGAATTTTGATTTAGGTGAAGATGTTTATGAGGCATGAGATGGTGGTTTGTCAAAAAAGTGGTCAAAAGAAGCCTCAATGTGAGGGGTGTCCTTTTTCAAGTGTTGGCAAATGGCAACCTTAAGGGCACAGTAACGCTCAGTATCATGCCCTGGTGTGCAATGATACCAACATATTTTAGTGTCATCGAACCAAGATGGTTTTGGTCTGAGAGGTTGGTAAGGCTTGATAGGCGGGAGGACAATGCTAGATGACTACAATAATCGACATAACATCGAAGCATAAGAACCCTTTAATGGGTCTGTGCTCTTTGTTGTAGTGGGAGTTAACAACTTCTGTTTAAGAGTTGTTGAGGGAGTTTGTCGTGTCCTCTTTTTAGTCGGTGGTGTGGCCACATGTGTAGATGGCACTTACTTGGTGAGAGGCGCCGAATGTTCTAGAGGAAGTATGTGTTTGATAGGTGAAGAGAGTAATGGAGGCAATTTGCCTCTGTGATGTGTTGAAATAGGGAGCACTCCTTTTAAAGTAGAAGGATGTGGACCCAAAATAGATAGTAATGGTGAAGGTGGAGGAGTTTTTTGATGTGATTTAGTAGCCTTCTTTGATTTAGTGTGAGGACTACTATTGTGCGGGGTGAGGTTCAAATATACCTTCACCAGATCTTCTTCGACTGAAGTGGGTGAGGTGGCAAGTTCCTCTCTCAGTGGAAAAGAGATTAGCGAATGTGGCTCTTTGAGAGGATAGAGTGCAAGGATGATCATGGTCTCGATGTGTGGTCTAGGAGTGGGGGAAGTATGATCCCCCATTGATGATAAGGAGGATGAGGGTGAAGGCACCGGTGTTGGTGTCATCAAAGCATCCTCCAATATGGGAGAAGTTGAAGTTAATTCTCCTACATGTGAAAGAGGGGTAGATGGAAGATTATCCTCCATTGGTGGAGGACAAATAGGAGAAGAAGTCTCTTTTACCTATGGTGGAAAAATAGGAGAAGAAGACTCTTCTACTCGTGGTGGAGAGATGGGAGAAGAAGGATCTTTTACCTATGGTGTACAAATAGGAGAAGAAGGCTCTTCTACCTATGGTGGACAAATAGGTTGACTAACCTCTTCAAACTGTGGGAGAGGTTAGTTAAAAACCATGTTGACCGTGTGTATATTATGCTCTTGAAAGTCATCGGCCATGGTCTGAATGTTATTTTGACTTGGGGGATGGTTAGGGAATGGTTGCCTAAAGATATCTATGTTTTGATTAGCCGGTGCATTTGGGTTATGCAAAACAAGATCCTCCTTGTCTAGCATGTCTTGGACAATGTTTTTGAAGGTTTTGCAATTGTCTATGTTGTGACCGTTGACACGATGATAATTACAAAAGTCATTTTCCCTATACCATGTAGGGATGGATTTTGAGGGGAAAAATTGAGGCGGTCAAATTTGAGGGAGATTGAGGACCCCTTGCTTGACTAATTTATCTAACACAAAAGTGTATGATTCTCCTATTGGAGTATATTGACACTGTACGTATCATTGTTGGAATTGTCATGTAATGCTTTGTGATGTAGAGGGTTTAGATTGGTTAGTTGTGGTAGAAGAAGATGATATAAGTACCACAGCATTTGCCAATCCCTTGGATTTGGAATTGGAAGAAGAAGATTTAGATGAAGGGTCATTTGATTTTGCATTAGTATTTTTACTACACAGTTTGACTTTGTTTTCTTTGACATCATAGAGTTCAAGCTTCCTAGCCATGGTGAAAACTTCGTCAAATGTACAGAATGTTTGGACTAGTAATGTAGATGAGATGTGTTTGGCACATGCTTGTGAAAAGAGCTCAATGAGCTCAGGTTGAGGTAAAGAAAAGGAGAGTTGGTTAATTAAACTTCTCCATCGAGTAATGAAATCAGCTATTGATTCAACATTGAATTGTCTAATAAAATATAGGTCTGTGATGGAGACCTTTTTAGTGATGTTGATTGAAAAGTGGTCAAGGAATAGTTGGGTTAGTTGAGTAAAGGTAAAAAGAGAGTGACTTGTAATAGAACTATACCAATCAAGGGCAGCACCAGAAAGTGACATGGGAAATGTGCATAATAATAATGCATCATCATGTGATATAAGGTAACAAGCGTGTCTAAACACTCGTAGATGTTGCTGTGGGTCCTCTTTACTCTGAAAGTGAGTAAACTTGGGAATTTCCCACTGAATAGGATATGGTCTAATAGGCATGGAAGGGTGGATGGGTTTGTTGCATATTTGTTCGTATGAAAGAACATTGCTTGAATCAGAAATGGATGTCTCAAGGTTGGACATCTTATCCATCAATATCTTAATTAGATCAGCTGATGGATTGGTAGGTGGGGTACCCCATAGGTTGTAAGGTACCTGGAAGGTGTTAGGAGGGGCATATTATGTACTTGGTTGCATTTGTATAGGCACAACATATTGGTAGTTCATCATAGGGACTGATGTTGAGGTCAAGGGGGATTATGCCATGAAGTTAGAGGGCACAAGTTAACTAGATACCACCAAAGGTGGTTGAATGGTGGCATTGGTAAAAGGATAGGTAGTCACTCCTGCGTTTATAGGTGCAAGAGTGTGTGGAGTCGAGACAATCAAGTTCTGGTATGGTGTAGAACTTGGTTGAATTGTTTGTGTTTGAGGGGGTACAAAAATCCCAATGGAGGTAGGTCAAAAAATAGATGGGGAGGCCAAATCTTGAGCATTGGCCATGGTCAGGTTATTGGTTGAGGTAATAGCCTGAGTTATGATGGGTTGGGTAGCGAATGGTGTTGATGCCATTGCCGCTTCAGTCAAGGAAGTTGGCATCCCATAAATTGGGTTACCTGAAGGGTCTCGCATTTGGCTTCTTGCGAGATAGTGTTGGAGAGCCTTGACGTTGTGGTCAAGGAATCTCTCAAAATTTTGATCCCCTTTGGGAACAATTGAAGGTTGATTGGAGGTAGGCTGATAAGAGTATGTTTAGTTTCTAAAGTATGCTCCATCAGGGGACTTGGTATGAAAGGCAAAGGTGGAAGTGGTTGTTGCCTCGCGTGGTCGATAAAATTTTTGGCTTGACTATGTGTCAAAACCATTCAAGACAAAAAGGTTCAGGTTCCAAAAATTGTGTGTTTCAGCTTTAGAAAACCAAAAGTTATGTTTGACAGCAAAAAAGTTAGGTTTTATGGTTGCTATTTTGGAAGAAAATATGTTGGCAGTGATCGACATCAGTTTAAAAATTGATGTCAGTTATGAAAATTTGCCGACAATGGTAATACAACTGATGCTAGTGAAAGAAGTTACCGATGATAGTGGTAAAAATTGATGTCAGTGAAATAAGTTGCCGATGTCGGTTGAAAAATTGATGTCAGTGTCTGTGTATTTCTAGAAACTCAAAAAACTAAAAGTTTTTGGAAGAAAATAAAAATTCTAGGTTGTTTTTGGACCTCAAAATAATGAGTCCTCACCAGCTCAAATAATCAGATAAAAATAGCAAAAAAAATGAAGGCAATCAACCTCTAAGTGTTAAATTCTTAAGAATAAATTTTTAGAGTCGTGGTGGCTTATGCCTTAGAAGAATATGTTTAGGGAAGTGGGATTTTAGAACAGGTCCTAAAAGAGGCAGTCCAAGGTTGGTTTTGGGTTATGTTTTGGTGGTTAAAACTATGTGTTAGGTTCTGTACGTGGCCTGGTGCTAGGGGATTTCTCCCTTCGCTTCACGAACCCAGAGCTAAGCTGGGTTGCTTACCCAATATATACTTTGCCTATAGTTTATAATCTGCCAGAGAATAGAGTGGGTCCTCCTCTTGGTGGTGAAATCCAAATAGGATTGCCAGGAAGGGTAAGGTATCTGCTAGGTGATGAAATCCTAGTCGGGCCTTGTCTAAGGTATGTTTATATGTTCAATTTGATGTGATTGTGATTTGGTTATGTAACATATGTGAACTACGCTTTATTCATAATGCATTTTTAATTACTAGATGAGCTAAAAATGCATTCAAGTAAGAATTAAATGCAATATATTTTAAACCCAAATTGAGATGTTTT
Organism: Torreya grandis; assembly: GCA_037957365.1. Classification (NCBI taxonomy): domain Eukaryota; kingdom Viridiplantae; phylum Streptophyta; class Pinopsida; order Cupressales; family Taxaceae; genus Torreya; species Torreya grandis. The sequence goes on along the minus strand of JARHVA010001699.1, from coordinate 3,018,660 downwards.
GTTCAGATGCAAACAAGTGGGGAAAAGGTTAATAGCATGAATTTTCACTACTCTAAGATGCAAGAAAGAAATGACAAAAAGAAAAAGAAAAAGTTCTTTTTAACTTGTGCTTATGATGTCTTTTCGAAATAAAGAGATAAAAGAAGGATGCAAGAAGAGAATATTTTCCTAATGCATCTATATGAAAGTACTGTCCCACCAGGCGTGCCAGAATGTTTCTACTCATTTTTGCTTTTTACATTCATAAGAAGAAAGAAACTAAAAGTTAAATGGTCAGGGGTTAGATGATACCCAAATTAAGTTGCGCATCATATCCAGACATTTTAGGAGCTCCTCTTTGGTTGTTGAAGAAGACACCTATAAAAAGAATAAGACTTGAACAAAGAAGAAGTTAGATAGAGATATGGTGGATTGCCAAGCAAAGCTCGGTCCCAGAAGTGTAAAAACTTCCTTATAGGATGACAGTCCACTTTTTGATAAAAAAGAGTGTCGAATAAAGAAAAAACAATGACTTAAAGAAAGATAAATAGATAATGCATACCTAATTCCTACAATCTATCTATCACAGTCATCGACGCCAGTTAGTCTGCCATCATCGATTGGTCAATGTTATCGACGTCGATTAGGCTGTCGATGTTGATAGGGGCAATGGGCCTTGGATGGGATCTAGAGATATGTCTGTGGTCGATAGAGGGGTTTGGGAGAGTTTAAAGGTCTGTGCAAGGTTGCAGGGAGATGAATAAGGTCTGTAGAAGGGCAAAGGTGGAGGATAGGTTGTTAGAAAGGGTAAGGGTAAAAGGATGGCTTTTCAGCCTCTCTAGGAAGACAGTCGAGTCGAGTCTAGTTGATTGTATTTAGAAATAGTAAATAGACATTAATTACTAATGTATTCTAAATAACTGAGATGAAAGGTAGAAGAATACTTAGCTCTTATCCATAAAAGAACTAGTGGTGTTAAGGCACTTATCCCTATTGTGGCTGATGTCGAGATGTCTGTGCAATGTTCCAATCCAATCTGGGGTGAGTTCTGCAGAGTTTCTATAGCCTGAAGAGTGATAGTTTAATTTTGAGGTTTTGGTCTTAGAGTGTGCTCATTGATTGTCCAAGAGTCCAGTGAGAGAGATAAGAGCCAGAGAGAAGAGATCTAGAGAGGATTCATGATTCACGATTCGGTAGTCCAAGAGAATTTGCATTTAGGGCATCCAGCCAAGGTCAAAATTTAGTTTTAAGTGACTGACATTGGCGATCCCGCCAGTGTCGGCCGATGGTTAACCAACATCGGCAGCTAGAGAATGGGTAAAAAGGCTATTTTTAGCCTTTTGCCCATTCCTCCATCTTCCAAGTTTAGTTGCCATTGGTGAACGATCAAATGACAGGGTTATTAGGTGCAAGGGTTAGTGAGAGAGTTGGAATAGGTCTTAGGTAATTATGATTTGGAGGACTTAGTCATAGGGTGATAAATGGTCTAAGGGTGAGGTATCCAAGGTGATGTGGCTAGGGTGATGTCATTAATTTAAAATAAGTAATTTTTTTTAAATTAATAAAGTGTGCAAGGGACCAAGGGGAGTCGACACAATTTTGGTGTCTACAGCCAACTGCATTGACCCTAACAACCTTGATTCACTTTCCCACATATTGCCTCCTAAAAGATCTAATCATTATACCATCTCAAATAATGGCTTAGGAGAATATTTGACCCATAATACATTCCATATTTCCAAGCTTCCATAGAACCCCAAGTCTTTAGAAGACCAAAACCCAAACTATCTTGCATAGAATGGCAAAGAAAAGGCAAAGCCAAACTACATAGTCCTGCACCTATCATTTTTATACCAGCCATTATCCAAGAATAGGATCCTATTAAAGGTGACGAATCATGGTTTTATAATGACAAATTGGCTAATTTTTACATCAAATCCAAGTATCCTATTTCAAATAAAATCATGGAAAGACATGCCTATGAAGGAGGAGGCCTTGAGATGAATCAACAGGGTCCACTTGAGCCAATTTACACCATTCGATATAAAGGAACATATGGTCTTGGATTTAAACCACCTAAGGGTGACCTCATGTACCTTATTCATGTTCTAATGCCAATGAATAGTGATGATGATGCTGATAACAAAGTAGAGTCTAATCATATCCATTTTAATGACCTAGCCAATACCAATTTTTTTGACACTAATGTCATTTGTACCCTTAGACCAATTATTCACCATAATCAACTTCTATTATATTATCCTCAACTGATAGACTGGGACCAATAAGAATTAATAGTGCTAGTTGATGAGTTTTAGAATGATGAGTCTTTATATGTTTTTTTAGGCCTTAGGAATAATGTTCCATTGGGAGACCATAAATAAGGGTTCTTAATCAAATTAGATCTTGTATCCTATTTTGGAGAATGGGTGAACACCCTTAGCCATAAAAAATTAAATAATACATTGAGGTCCCAAAGTGAAAAGCTCTTTGAGGTAATTTTGAACTAAGTAAATAGTAAATAGAAAGGCTAGTCTAGTGGTGAAAACCTATTTCAGGCACCATTAGATGGGGGTGTTAAACATTCCTCAGACATAACTCATGAGACCACCAATGCTAAACTTACCTATGGTTCTGAGTTTATCCTTGAAGAGCAACAATATTTTGATCAAATCATCCAAGAGTTTCCAATAATATTTGTCACATGGCCATCCCTACTATTAGGGGATTCTAATTCATCATGCCTAGGAGAAATTGAAGAGACAATCCTAATAGAAGACTCTACTATTGTAAGCTGGTTCAAATATTTACCAACCATTCTAGAAGATAGTTTAATCCTTCTAGTGAAGGACATGATAGAAATTGACATCAAGACTCTAGATGACTTGAAATGGATCAAATTAGGCACATCCTTCACTAACAAGGAATGTGAAGTCTTTACCACCATTATGATGGAGTTTGTTGATATATTTTTCTAGGCCTACTCTAACATGCCTAGTTTAGACCCTGCCTTGGTTATACACCACCTTGTGGTACATCTTGATGTCAAACCTATAAAATAAAAATTATGAAAAATACATACTCGCATTACTATATTATTAAAGAAAGAGTTAGAAGAGATATTGGAAGTGAGATGTATTCGATCGATTGACTACTTAGAGTGGATCTCCAATATTATGCCAATCAATAAAAAGCCTAAAAGAATTAAAATATATACTAATTTTAGAGACATAAATAAAGCTTACCCCAAGGATGACTTTCCTCTACCAAATATCTAATGATTATCAACTCCATAATAGGTTATGAAATGCTTTCACTGATGGATGAATTCTTAGGATATAACTAGATTCAGATTACACCAGAAGACCAACATAAAATAATGTTCACCACTTCATGGGGAACATTATATTATCAAGTTATGCCATTTGGTCTCAAAAATTTAGGGGCCACATACCAAATATCCATGACCATCATATTTCATGATGTGATGCATGACATTATTGAAGACTACATCAATGATAACTAGGCAAATCAAAGACTAGGGCCAATCATTCAGTAGTGCTATAGAGGATATTTGAGAGACTGTGTATATACAAATTTAGTCTCAAACCTAATAAGTGTGTTTTTGGATTTAATTCAATAAAATTCCATGGATTCATTATATCTCATTGAAGCATTGAATTCGATCTAGACAAAATACAAGCCGTAACTCAAATGTCACCACTGACCAATCTAAAATAACTCTATAGTTTGCAAGGAAAAATCTAATCTATTAGATGCTTCATTTCTCAATTGGATGAAAAATTCCATCCATTCACACATCTAATGAATAAGGGTGTGACATTTCATTGGGATGATGAGTCCAAAAATCTTTGCAACAACTGAAGGACTCTAGAAAATTTGCCTATTTTATTACCTCCTATATCAGGAAAGCCATTTTTATAATATCTATCTACAACTAACAAAGCCCTAGGGGCAATTATAGATCAACATGATGATAACGGAAAGGAGCATGTAATGTACTATCTAAGACATACACTAGTAATGTATGAGCACAATTATATGCCCATTAAAAAATCCATTTTATTTATGGTCTTCATACCTTAGAAACTATGGCATTACATGTTAAACAACAAGACCATGGTCATTTCAAAAGTAGAATCACTTAAGTATCTACTATCTAAAATAGATTTACAAGGCCACATGGCCAAAAGGATCATGATTTTGAGTGAGTTTGAGATAGAATATGCCAACCATAAAGCCATCAAGGGATAAGTTCTTATAGATCAACTTGTTTTAGTACCCCTTGCAGATACAAAACCACTAACATTCCAATTCCCAGACAAATCCATTATGACCATCATTGATACACCTCTTGAGGAGTAGTACTAGAAGTTGTATTTTGATGGATCATTCATAGCACATAGATCATGGGTAGGCTTTTTTTTCATTACACCATAGGGGGATCTAATCCCTAAGTCATGCAGGATCAACTTTCCTTATAATAACAACATGACCAAATATGAATCAATCATTACAATACTTTGATAGGAGGTATAATGGAACATATAACATCTAAAGGTTTATGGTGATTCTTAGTTAATCATCAATCAAGTTATAGAACTATTTTCAGACCAAAGATGACAAGTTGGTATCATATAAGGCCATGATTGACTTTCTCAAATAGTAGATTATTGATGTATCATTTGAATATATACCAAGGGATATTAATAGAACTATAGATGTTATGGCCATAATTAGATCATTTATTTAACATATAAACATGGCCAAAGAATACTAGTTCCTTGTTAAAAATCTACTATTGTCAACTCATGAGGTTCCAACTCTTGTAATGATCTGTGATATTATTAGTCCCAACTGTATTTGGTATTCCAATCTTTACACTTATCTTCATGAAAAAATAATGCCACCAAACCTATCCCAAAAATAATCCAAAGCCTTTGTCCACCATGCTTCATGTTATACCTTACTTATATCAACCCTATACCACCATAGTTTTGATGAAACTCTACTTCATTGTTTAATTTTGATAGAATCTACATTAGCATTACAAGAAGTTCATGAGTAGTATGTGGATACCACACTAGTGGGGTAGTCCTATCAAAAAATATTTTACATAATGGGTTTAATTGGCCAATGATGGATGCAGATGCAATTACATATGTGAAAAAGTGTGACAAATGTCAAATACATGCCACTCTGATTCATACCCTATCCAAAAATCTAAAACCAATGCTTATACCATGGATATTTTCTACATGGGGTCTCAATCTCATTGGGAAGATAAACCCCACCTCATCTGATGACCATAAACATATCCTTACTTCCACATAATACTTCACTATATGGGTTGAAGTTATACCCATCACTTACATGATTGGAAATAAAATTTCCAAATTCATCTTTAACCATATCATTTTTCATTATGGTATCCCCTCCAACATTATGTCTAATAATGGTAGATCATTTAAGAAAAAGAATGTTGAATCGCTATGTGCTGAGTAAAATATTAAACAACATTTTTCCATGGCATATTACCCTCAAGGTAATAGCCAAACAAAATCATATAGCAATACCATTGTCAATATCCTCAAAAATATTGTCAATGATGTCAATTGTGATTGGCACCTCCAAATATTCTATGCCCTCTCGGCATATCACACCAATCACTATACTCCAATAGGAGCCACTCTATATTCACTTGTTTATGGCACTAAATCCATTCTTCCTATTGAGGTTAGGTTACATTTTTTGCACATATATTTGAAGCATGTCCTAAATGATGAATACTAACAAGTAGCTCACCTGAAAGAGTTGGATTTGATGATAAATTCCTATCCATAGTTAACATCATCCAAGTATACTAAAACTGGTTTTGTCGCCACTATAATCAATGCATTATACATATAGAATTTTATCTTGGTGATCTTCTTAAACAAAACAAAATGAATACCATGAACAAGAAGAAACATAAAGGCAATTTCAAACCCAATTGGGTAGGTCCTTTTATCATTTTTGTAAAATATGGTGCTAGAGCATACAGGGTCACTATACCAGATGGGGATGAACTTGATAAGCTGATGAACATTATACACCTCAAGCATTACTTTTTTTGAGTGACCTAGTGTATTGTCTATGAGGACCATTTAATTTATACCATAATATTGAATCTCTTATTTTTACCATTTTTCCATTATACCATTCCATCACTTTGCAATTCTACCATTTTACATTCTACCATACCTTGTCTATCAATCGACTTGTTTTCAACCTCCCTCCCGAGCCCCTTTGACCTTGGTTCCATTCCATTGGTTACATGGCCAATTTTAGCATGAGGATTCAGATCAAGTTTTAGTAGTTATTTTAATATTTTATACATATGCCATATTTTTGGAGTAGTATGATAATGGTTTGGCAGTTGTATCCTTCATTTTTTGTTTTATTCTATACCTACTGTAACTAATTATAATCACCTTTGGGTAAATTAGTTTCTCAGCATCTTGATACTAATTATAATTTCCTATTGGAAAATTATTGTCATGGACCTATGCCTTTGTTTCTTAGTTATAACTACCTATGGGAAAAATTAGGGGCAACACTTGTTTATCATGACTTGAAGTACCACCTTGCAATTCTTATGCCATACTATGCCATTTTTCCAACTTTGTCTATTTTTTTTGAATTAGATGCTACACTAGTTAGATTCATCCACTATAAGGTGGAACTACAATGACTTAAGGTACCATCTTGAGACTATGTAGGTAATAATTGATATCCATTGAGGTTAGCTTAGTCACCCTTTTTCATGCTCTCATGATCAATTTAAGTTTGAATGCTCTCACCATTTTATGAGCAACCTACACCACACTCTCACCATTTTGTGAGCACTTTTTAGTTTAAATGCTCTCACTATTTTATGAGTTTTTAACCTTTAGTATCTTGTAATTATCCATCGAGTGGAGATGCTGTAAAAGTTTCAAAAACATTTGTAAAATAGATCTAAAAATTCCAAAATAATGCCCATTGACCACTTCTTTGCCTTAAGGATTCTAGGAACCTTCACTACATCATAAGAAACCACTTATCATTTAGTTTCCACATCCTTATTGGCCTGATATCCCACACTTTTGTTGTTTTGTGATGCAATTCCCATATTCTTCTATAACATCAATTATGTTTTCTTTCTCATCATTTTTTTCTATCTCATTTCTTGGGAGAACTACATTTGGCTTGAAGTTTTTGGTAGATAGTATGTCCATAGAACTATGTAGGTAGCATCCACTTGCCTAGTGCATCTGGAGATAGCTTGACCACCCCCTTCCTTTTCTTTTATTCCCCCATTTTGTTTGTTTGTTTTGTTGTCTCCTATATTCTAGGGACACTGTTCATCATCTTGTTTGTGTCATGTTATTATTAATATTGTAATTAACCATTGTTTGTTTATTATTTCTCTTTATTTTGTTTTGTTTATTATTTATATTTTTGCCTATTTCTTTGCTTTCTTTTCATGATTTTATTTAGTCTATGTGCATTCATTAGGTGATTCCTTATGCATTATTCTTGTATCCATCTATATTCATACATCAACATTATCATCTCAGCTTTTATTAGTGGTGCATTATTTTAAATTGAGTATTAGATCGCATGTCAGTCCATATGTATATTTTTATCAAGTCCTCATGGTATTATATCATGATTCCTACCATTATGTGCTACAATAAAAATTATTTTGGAGAGTCTGCATGGAAATGCAATAATGATACACCTCCTTAGCCCTAGAAACATTCTCGATCTATTCCAAATCATATCCTACACAAAGTAATTAATCAATGAAATATTTTTTCTCATTGATAGTTTAGGTTCACATCTCCCTATTATCAATTTTACCAAATTCATCTTTATCCTTTGTACCAATTTTCCATCATTTGTCATCATCATATTTTCCACTATCAAGGTTTAATGCTTATAACTACCTATAGGCAAATCATTGTATACTATCCCACTTGAATTTCCAATGGTTCTAACCACCTTTGGGAAAATAATTGTGTTTACATATAGTTAAAGGTTAATGATTATAACCACCTTTGGAAAAATCATTCTCTTTATTTTGCCCAATTGGGGCATGTTTTTATCCTACCAATGATTATAAATGCCTTTGGTAAAATCATCCTCTTGTTACCCTAATTTTTTAAAAATGATTATAACTACCTTTATGTAAATCATTACCTTTTTTTATCCCACCTATGTTGATGATTATAACCACCTATGGACAAATCATCCTATTTGTCTACCCTAAATGGGGTAGTTTCATATGACACTGATTATAACCACCTATGGGTAAATCAATCTCTTCCACCCCATTTAATATTTTTGGTCTAATCATTTCCTCATTTTGAGGGACCAATTATTGACCCCTTTTCTAACCACTCCTTCGAGGGGACACCTATAGTTTATCCATTAATATTGAAATCATAAACATACATGACTTTTTCATTCTTTGAGAAGACATTATTGATTATAGATTGCAATGCCTTCCCAAACAAGGGAAAACTATAAACACCTAAAATTGGCCACCAATGGCCTTCGATCTAACTTCATATCGATTCTTACCAACCATTGTAAATTAAGCCTAAGAATCACTGAATGCCCCAAATTCACTTGCACATCATTTTTCAAAGTTTAGAATCATATTGAGACATACCTAATTGGGGCATCCTTCTACAAAGAATAAAAACCTCTCATGGATTCATCTCTAATCAACCTATGGTATTATAACATGCAATGTGGCATATATACCTATTAAGTTGGGCAAGTGCACACATAAAAATCAAATCTTTAAAATGCTAAAAAGACTAATCAAAATTAATTAAAAAGATAAATCAAATTAAATAACTAATTGAATTATTTATATGCAATTAATAAAATTATAAAAAAGTAAATTCAAAAAAATTAAATATCCTAGCCTTTCATGCTTACCTTTTGTTAGTTATGAAGCCTTTGAAAATATCTCAAAATATCTCACCCATGCCTATTCAGTGCAAATCATTAATTATTGACACCTTTTAACTCTACTAAGGTTAATTAACTCACTAAGATTATGTTTAAACCCATTATATGTTTAAACTATACTTTAACTCACCTTGATTTGGGGTTAGTTCCTAAGCCTATAAATATAATTATTTGCCTCTTCATTTAGAGAGCTTGGATATTGTAGAGTTATAATGCAGGTTTTTGCATAAGACTCATGATAATAGTGTTATAATGCTAAAATATTGAGCCAAGCCATCAAGAAATCACAAGCCATATCAAGCCATAAGCCAACCATGGTGTCAAGGAGAGAAGGAACAAATAATACTCCATTTCTAAATATTTCTTGAGCATAAATTGAGCAAACCACAAACAAATCACTTGGAACTCTCAAGAAAGGTAAAGATTGTTGTTATTTGCACTTTAGTTGGGTTTTCAATTGTAATTAGTCCATTATTATCCACCTAATATCTAGTCTTAGATATGTTAAGAATGTTAGTGTGTTTATTTCATTTATTTTATGAAACTAACACTTGATCTACCCTGCTCTCTATTATCAAATTCCTATGATCACAAAAATATAATTGAATTGGAGTGGATAGGTAGGCTGATTCTATCCTTCTTGATGCCCAATATTGTACTTTGGATTAATTATAACATGTGGTGAATTTTTATTCATGGTATCTAACTATAATTGATATCTAAGAGGACCTCTTCTTGAAAAGATAATGTTCAAACAATTAGTGACGATCTCATACTTATGTTTTATTGATTTACTATCCTACTTATTGGGTTGCTTTTATTATAGTGACTCACTTGGAAACATGGACACTTCCATCTAATATTCATTCTTCTCATGATTTTATTCTTTAAAAGATGTTGGTTTGAAGTTAAATCTTGAACAAAATTCCTCTAGCTCACCCCAAAAGAAGTCTTCTTCAAACTCTTAGTTACTCTTCTACATGAGTGGGCTCATATTAGCTCCATAGAAGCTCTCCTAAAGGTCTAAATAAAAATTAGGATCCTCTAATTGAATCATAGATTCTTATTTTATATCTTGTTCAACTTGATGAAAAACCTTATGCACATCAATCTCTTCCTTGCAAAAACAAGATTGTTCTTATGTTCTTCTTCATGATTTAAAACTTCATATTTTATACTTGTCTCTATAGACCAACAACTCATCAAAGTATTTAACATCCTCTTGCAACTTTAAATATATATTTTTTATGTGAGTATTGGTATTCTCTCCTCACATATATCAATAAATTAAAGGAGCTGGTCAAATAAGGATACCAACTCTTCATTTTGATCCCTACCCATTTGTTTATTGTTCCATGGTTCTAGCTAATCTTATTCATTTAATTCTTGTACAATGTTCAATTTTTCATTTTTAATAACACATGTAGTCTCAAAAAAAGTATATTGTTCTTATTTTTTCTTTAATAACTCCTTCTCTTTCTCATCTAACCAGATATCTTTCTAAAGAACTGGTCCATCATTGAAGAGTGAAATAGTGATAAGAAAAGAAAGTTGACTTGGTATGGGAATTTTAAGGGTTTGTTGAGTTTCTTGAAGAAGGCTAGGAATTTGAGAGGGTTATTCCTAAGAAATAATGGATTGAGTTTGCATAGGTACAATATTTGGAAAAGATGAGAACCTCTAAAACTTGGAATTTTGAGACAAGGAGACTTACTTGAAGGATCAAAAGACATTCCTTGCTTGAAGCTTGGGATTTTAAATGTGGGAGCCTCTTATTTTATAGGATGATCCATAATTATTAGAGGAGTTTGTCTAAAGCTAGGAATGCATTAATTTGGTTAGATTTATTTATTTTGTGTTTGGACAAGCACTTTCTTCATCTTTTCCTCCTTAGTTGCAATCTATCTAGAAAAACATTCTTCTTCATACCTTCCTTGTATCTCCCTCTCCTGTTGGTGAAGATAAGCTTAATAAGAAATCTCTTCTTGATATAAATTATATTCTTGCTGTCTTGTAACAACATCTAACTATTTTTTTAAGTTTATCATCATATCCTTGAGACTACTAATTTCCATATTGTCCATATCTTGGGGTTGACTAGGAAGATAACCATGTTGATTGGGAGAAAAATAGTCTTCTTGAGGTTTACTATAAACATTAGCATGATGATATATTGATATGATAGGGATATTTAGCATAATACAACTAAATTAAGATCAAATTATAGACTTCTAACATACACTATAAAATATTAATATAAGCTACAACTATGCTTTTTTGTGAAAAGGGAGAAGAGATTGAAATAAAACCTAAAATGGGGTGATGCACTAGACTTGAATGTCTCCTCCACCTGCCTATAATAAGCATAATATAACTAAATAAGGATTGAATTTTTATAACACACTCTCCAAATTAGGATTCTCATGCATTAGTATTTCATATGGAGGTCATGATCTATCCTTAAAACTTGAAGGGATAGTTGGAAGGCCCTACATAAGACACAATCAACCAATATACACAAAAAATAAATTGCATAATCAACTTCAACACAACATATGAACAACACAGACCGACCTAATTGTAGTAAGGTGAAGGGAAATAGACATACACAAGGGAGAAGGACTTCAACCACTAATATAGCTCAATAAAAATATTGAAATCACAAAGTAGCATAATCTTGAAGAAGGTAAAGTTCAATAATTATTTGATTCAAAGTATTAAATATAATAGTAAAATTCATCAAATGAGTAGAGTCTTATCATACCCAAGAGGAGGAATCAAGAACAAGGCATTTATAACCCAATATATAGAAAATATATTGAAGAGAGAGAGAGGAGAAAAAACTAATTAGCTTCATAAATGTAGTTGTTATAACATAATTTTTTCCTATTCAAGAGAGAAGACAAGCAAAAAATAAGGCCATTAGACCCTCTTCAATACACTAACCTACCACATTGATGATCTTCAATGAGAAATGGGCCTAGGAGTGGAAGAAAATGCCTTAATTATTTATTATTATTTTCTTCTTGAGTGTTTGACATGGTGAAAATGCTCCTATAGGGATGATATTTTTAAAAACTCATGCATTGATTTCTCTAACTCACTTCTCTCTTCATTCTTGCATGTCAAAATTGCTGCATGGTTGACTTGGGTTGATCATAACTCCACTCCATGTATGGAGGTACATATTTATAGGGTAAAATTTAATGCCTTGGGTCTATATTATGTAATTAATGAATCTCAACCTCAACCATGATCATGATTGACAAGCCTCATGATTTTTTGAGAATTTTGAAACCTACATTTTTAAGCTTGACAATCTCCTTTTGTCCTCTTATCTCTGATAGACCTACAAAAACTCATTAGAGTCCTTGTTTCATATATTAACATTTTATTAACCTATGAAGAATATGCTAAATGTATCTTTCAAATCAAGTTAAAATTCCAACAATCTTGAACCATAAAGAGACACTTTTGGGCTTGTTGTAGGCCTTGAAGAAACTTGTGCTTACCTCTTTCACAATATTCAAACATCAACATAAGATAAGAGAGTCTAAAAAGGATATTTTGGATCGTTGTGATATTTTAAAAATATAAAAACCATATATTTCCTTGACATAGGCCTAGAACATTGATTTAGAGCCTCTTAATTCTCCTCCTATTACACATTAGGCTTATTTAGTAGACCTTGAAGAAACTAAGGTACCCTATAGACCTATCAGTTGGGTTTTGAGAGCTCAAAAACCCCTCTATTCATATAAATCATTAATAAATTTGATTAATATTATATATATGGGCATTGATCTTAGGTCAAGGCTTAGACTTTGTATCCCCCAAACTTATATCAATAGGCATAAGGATCCATTAAACCTTCCTTAAAATTGATTATAAACCTATATTTTGAAAATATATTTATATATACTCATCAAAAAATCATGATAACACTTTAATATGAAAATATAAATTCCCATGAATTTATCCTCCAAGTTTTAAGGATTTTCAATAGTATTTTTCAAGATATGGAGGTTTTAGGGTTGTGAGACAAGGTCTCAAAGTAAAAATGTAGACCTATAAACTATATTTTTGAATTTTATCTCTACTAAAGAATGGTAAAAATATAAAACCACTTTAATATGTTAAATTAAATTTTAACATAACTTAATGTAAATATTAATTAACTTCTAAGGGTTAAAACTCAATATATGACCCTTTTTGTGCCCTTAGGGTTTTACTGGTAGCAAGCAGGCCTGTAGCTAAAATTTTTCATATCTTGGGTTATGTGGGATTTAAATAAATAATTATTGTTTATTTAGGACCTTTAAAAAATAATTTAACTCAAATATTTTTTTGGTTTAATAAATAAAAAAATAATGAGAAAACTAAATTTCTCCATGACCTATAAGGTTTTTCATTTGGGCTCTAATGGGCCTGCAACTTCTATGAATGGTCTTGAATACAAATAGGATTATTTATTGGATTTATTAAGGCATAAAATTATCAATAAAAATATCAAAAATTCATTGAGGCTATATGTCTAGCCTATAAACTTGTACAAGTCTCTTCATTGAGATAAATCACCTTGAAACCTTAGCCATGATCTTCTATGCATATAACCTATTTAGATATTTTAAAATGATGAAATGAGGTTATTTTATGTTATAATGATATATACACTTATTTTTATTTAATAAATCAAGTGAGAAACACTCCAACATGTTAAGGCTCCATTATTTTATGCATGCAAGCCTACTTAGGCCATCTCAAGATTGAACCCTTTATGACCTTGAGAAGGTGCTTCCTTGAGATTTTACCTTGATTGGGAGGAAAAATAATTAGGATTGATAGTTAATATATATTTTTATGAATTTTTTGAGGTTATATATTCAAAATATACTCCCCCAAAATCATTGAAACCTCATCTTAACCCTATAGACTTGTAGGTCCTCTTTCAACTTTTAAACACATTTATTCTGACCTGAGAATGAATCCCATGGGAATATACCCATATTTAGGTAAAATTAAGAGTAAGAGAATATTTATTTTTTATTTTTTAAGATATTTAACTAAGGGAGACTCATCATAAAACATATGGCAACCTTTTCAACCTGTTGACCTATATAGGTCTCTCAAGATTGAAACCTATTCAAGCCTTCAACATGAGCTCCTAAGGACTTGCACCTATATATGGAGAGAATGGGATGAAATAAGGGAATTTTAGGCTTGTATTTCATACCATAATTTCATTATGAAACACTTATAAGTATAATGAAAACATGGTTCCTCTCCCATACCTACAACTCTATCCCTTTGTCTTGAACTAGTTAAAATCCTAAAGAATGATTTGCAAGGTTTAAAAATTTATTGGAGGGTGATTTAAGGGTATATAAATAATATATAATCATATAATTCTTATGAATTCCATCAAAACAAGCCTAAACCCATGGATCCATGGGATCCTAGGGTTGGATAGGGTTTAAGACTACCCATGATGTTTTGGGTGGATCCATATGAGATTTTCAGTTAGGTTATTTGTATTGATATGGTTATAAATATGTATTATAACCTATTACATGATCCATTATATTCCATTCAATATGAGAAATGAAAAAATATAAAACTATGCCTCTATAGAGCTCCTTTAAAGATTGTTTTGGCTTCTTAACAATAGTTAATAGCTCTATCTGCTTATTTATTATTCCTAACACATGGAATGGACCCTTTGATACCTAATTATACCTATCCAATGGTTGTATATGACCATGCAAATCCTTAACATTTATATCACGTCCAATAAAATAGCCTATTGGTGCTTGTGAAGGAGATTTAGGGTCAATTTTGGCCTATTTTGGAGTTTAAGAGCATAGTTATCCTCCCTAAAATCATATGAAGTCTTGAGAATTATTTGAGGGTATTCATATGTCTCTTTACTACCCTGATAAGCTACCATATAATTGTTCAATCCAAAGAAAACTTCATAAATCTCCATTTTCAATGAAAAAATCCATGGTTGGAAGCTTTGTTGTCTCTTTCTACCTAGAATAGCCACCAATGAGGTTGATACACTTGATAAATGCTTGAATAAGACTATTTAATCTAATTTCCATTCATAAACCTTTATAAAACCTCTATAATATTGTTCTTTTAGGGCCCAAACTTGTAACTTCCTTGAAGTACAACCTCATGAAAGCTTTTTATTCTTTGATATTTTCTTTAGCCTATTATTTTTGTCCATGAATGGATCTATTTTGCATTGAAATACCTTGAAAAACATCTCTAAATCCATAAAAAATCCATAAACATACTCAAGATGAAATGGTTTTGTGATGGTCAAGGCACCTTTCCACATTGAAGGATAATTGAAAGCCACAAGAAGCCAAGAAGAGAGGGAAAACAAGACATTCAATGTATTTTATCCTTTTATATGGATTAGAGGGGTTATGAAGATATTTTCCAACATTATATGACCTTATGAGACATTAAGAAAGATTTAATTTCTTAAGAATAACTTAAATGGGCTCAAATAAGACATTTTGACCTTTTACACCTTCAAATGCACTTTTAAGACCCCTTTTGGGAAGGAAACTAATGAAATGGTCAAATTTTGAAGGATATAGGTTGATATTTATCCTAAGAGGCTAGAAATATCAAAAATTTTGGAAACTTATAGGGGTTGATTGCATGTTAATTAAGGAGACCAATTGCCTTGGGAAGTCTATTGGGTATGGAGCTTAGAAGAAACTCAAGCTAAAACTGGAACCCTACTAGACTAGCTCCACAAAGACTACAAGTGCCTCTAAAATAGAAAACAATGGAGCAAGAAAAAAAAGAATATGTGAAACAAAACTTAGGGGAAGAGAAGACAAAACTATACTACATGTTGCTATCAACACTTGGAGGAAAAAAATGGATATACTCAACCTAACCTAAACTAACCGAGTAAAAGATTATCTAAACAAAGCCATTATCTAGTTCCTAAAAATAACTACCTTTGTTGATCAACTAGGAATGATTTTCATTCTTGAGTGTATCTAGCTAGAGGTGGAGAAAGAGTTGGCACTCAACAAATAGGTAAAATACTTCTCTAAGGATGAAACCAAGTTCACTTACCCACTTGAGTTGATTGGAAATATAATTGCATTAGAGTAGATAGGTAGGCTAATTCTATCCTTTTTTATTCCCAATATTGTTCTTTGGATCAAGAATGACACGTGGTGACTTTTTTTGGTTGGTCTCTAACTAGGATAGATGTTTGATAGGACGTCCTCTTAAAAAGACTATGTTCAAACAATCAATGTTGATCTCATACTTATGTTTTATTGCTTTACCATCTTACTAGTTGGGGTGCTTTTATTCTAGTGACTCATTTGGAAACATGGCCAATTTGATATTTTTGATACTCATGAATTTCTTATTTAAGAGATGTTGGTTTGATGCCATATCTTGAATATAATTCCTTTAGCTCATCCGAAAATAATTCTTCTTCAAACTCTTCTTTATTCTTATACATGAGTGGACTCATCTTATCTCCATATAATATTTCCTTAAGGTTTGAAGAAACATTATGATCCTCTAATTTAAGTGTATTTTATTTTTTATATCTTTTTGAACTTGATGAGAAACCTTATGCATGTTGTAATCACCTAAAAGTGACACTTGAGTGTTAAGAGTGCTACTTGAGACCATCTATCCCTAGCTTAGCCCTAGACCTATGCTAGAGCCTATTTTCACATTTATCTAGCCTTTGTGTGTGAAAAAATCATCCTTAGTCATCCCTAAAGAAGTCTTATACCCTCATTCTTTCATCCTAGCCCTTTTTACATAGGGTTCTACCACCTAGACACTAGATCCTTAATAGGGACAATAGTGCCACATGGTGATACTAACCCAATATTGGCACTACTATCCTTTCCATCATTTTTACACAAATGGATATATTTTAAAATATTAGACCTCTTAGGGTCATCCTAGACCTATTTTAGTACTTACACAAGCATTGGAACAATATATATACAATAATTTTATCCCTATAACCACTAGATGGAAATTAGGTATAAATTACATATGCTAACTTAGAACAAGTTGTGCATAATTAAGGTTATCAATCCCTATTCTACCCTACTTATACATACTACCATCTACAAAATTCCTAAGCTTAAATTACTCATATTTATAATATCAAGCACATTTGAAACACTCAAGTTAACTATCATACTAGCTTCACTTGCACTTGCACCATCACTTAGATGGGGAGAAATACATTGGGATTGATTCCTCTTTAAAGTATTTGTATGTAGGAAACTCTCATCATAATGGGGTTTTGAGGATGTCCAACTTACCCCACTTATAAACACACTTTTTATTTTGTATCAAATGGATGATCTATCTATATTGAGGACTAGGGTTTAATCATAAAATTAGTTAAAATAGGTCATTTATAAGGTTTCAAAACTCATGCATGTAGGAACAAGCATTACAGATCCAGGCATCAAAGCACCCCCAACCTAAGGACAATCCTACATAGAAGATACTACCACAAAAATAGGGACACTAGTGCCATATGGTGATACTATCCAATAAGGAAGTTACTATTTAGGAGGGGTTTTGACACTTGGATCTTGATTGTGATACTTAGACTAGTCTTTGCCTCAATTTTTAGCCTCTAAATAATCCATCTAAACCATATTCTAGATAAGTTCTAATTTGCATTATTTATTACTAATTTTTAGAAGGTTGAATTTAATCAATTATATAAAAAAATAGTTTATTTATTTATTACATATTTATACCCTAAATTAATACACTGAACTCTTTAAAAATATAGGATTTGCATTCTATAAGTCCTAAAAGGTTAAAACATTCAGTGAACCTGACTTACTTCAAATACTATTCAAACCCTAACCCTAGATGATACTAGGGTTTGTATCCTTATTTTTCATATTTTCATTAGATGTGTTAAGCTTTTTATATTTCATACATTCTTTTCTAGTATCCCTATTTCACTTTGTTCACTATATTCCATTTAAAAAATCTATCTCTCTTCCACTAAGAATAAGTACTAGGCTTAATGGTAATCCTATTAAGCATATTCATATTCTTTTTGTTCAAGGTTAGACCATGGATAAGGGACCCGTTAAAACTCCCATCATTGATCCTTCACACCTTGATTATATGGATTAAGATGATAATGAATCCAAAGATGAGAAATATAATCAAGATCAAGATGATACAGAAGGTGGGAATTAGGACACTCTCCCCCCACTTAACAATGAAAACCTAATTGTCAATAAGGATGAGGTTAAATAGATATTTAAATATAGACTTCGAGAATAACCCCATGATCATGCACATATTTTACATGCCATAATGGAAATAAAGAATAAATAAAATAATGGTAAATATTGTAATCTTCCAAATAATAACATTATTGCACCTACATTAGGGCCGACACACCTAACATAATAACTAGTTTTAAGTCAACAACCTTCAGTGACAACTACAAATCTTATGGCTAGTTTCTCCTCTCTAGATGTATAATTCCTTATCCAAGAAGTTTATACTTTATAGGATAAGGTGTTACATATTGAGTAGGGAGTTAATAGGCCATCACATAGCTTGGATTCTCATGGTCTTTTACATACACCTTTGGCACATCACATAGAGGTAACTCCTTTTCCATCCATATTCATGGCACCTAATCTTACATTATATAATGCTAAGTGTGACGCAAAACACCATCTCTAAGATTTCCATGTAACAATGATTGGATCTTCACTAAGTTATTTCCATGTAGTCTAAAGGATTATGCCTTATAGTGGTTCTATGATCTATAAAATTAGTCTATCACTACATTAAATCCATTGACATATATATCTTTAACACATTTATCAATAAAAATTAGTGATAAGATCTCATATGCTCAACTATCACAACTAAAACACAAATAAAATGAGCCTATTGTAGAAGATGTCTTATGATATAAGACTATATTACCCAAGTTAACTAGCCCCATGGTAGATAAAGAGCTCTAAGACATATTTAAATATATCCTACTACTAGCATTACATGAAGCTGTCTTGTTTATGAAGTTTCTAACCTTCATAGATTTATGACACACACTAAAATAAAGAGAAGTCAAGCTTCTCTCTATGGGCAAACTAAAATATACAAGTGGATCAAATTCAACTACTAAGAATTATAGTAAGCCTACATACAAGGTAAGGGCCACTAAAAATAAGAGTGATCCAAAGGCCACAATTAACACAGCTTCAGAGCCATCTCCTCATCTAGTTTTTTTTATTCCACATAGAGTTTTCACCAACCTTACAATATTTCCAACACATGTTTTACATTATATCTTAGAATACAATGCCATATCTCTCCCTCTCATCAAAGAGGTTGATATAACATGGTATCTTCTAATGAAATATGATTCTAATGCATTATGAGAATATCACATGGTACCAAGCCATTCAACAAATCGATGCATCAACTTGAAACATAATATAAAAGATTTGACAGAGGCTAAAATGATTGATGTGGACACACCCATAGAAACACCCAAAGTTTAAAAAACAAAAGTTAAGGCATTGAAAATATTCTCAGATCCATTTCCAAGCATACATTAAATTAGGTAAGGGGTACTTCAAGTGTTCACTACATGAATCAGGCACATCCACCACAAACATCATATCAAACTACTACAAAGGAGACACACCTACTACACAATATCATTATTATGTACCATTCTATAGTTCATCTAGACCACTCATCACTTTCTTAGAGTAGGATATTTTTGATGATGATTTAGATTTATATGCACTCTGTATATGAGGCTACATAGATCATCATCCTATTCAAAGTGTTATGGTGGATAATGGGTCAAGTATTAACATGTGAACCATAAAAATTATACACAATTTCAGATATTTAGAGTAGGATATATATTATAAAAACATAGTTATCCATGGTTTTAGTGGCCATGTGTAGAGCTCCATTGAAGAAATTATACTCCCACTATAGGTTGAACCAGCACATGTGGCCATTAGATTCTTAGTAGTACCTAGTGCAAACATATTTAACATGTTACTGGATAGGTTATGGATACAATAGTTATGAACCATCCCATACACCATGCAAAAATACTTAAAATATATACATACAAATTGGGTGATCATAATTTAGAGTCTTTAATATGAGTATACTCTATCTATCCCATAGGAAGTTACACTATAGTAACTAGTTACAACATAATTACTAGTTATAGATTAGTTATCAATTATAGCTCTAATCACATTATCTATTAGTACACCATAGAGTCTTTTAGAGCCACCAATTTAGGTGATATCTACTCCTACAGTGTTTTCATGTATGCATACTCTCCCATGGGGACCATTAGTAGAGAGACCCCTACATTAAAGATATGTTATAGATTCTAGAGGGCCTCACTCTACTCATTTTATTTTAAGATTTGTCTTCTTGAGTTCTTAGGATTCTTAGCATAGAGAACCTATGCTAACTAAAACATATTCTACCAAATGGGTCCCTAAGATCCCTACATGTCACATGATACCATAATTAGTTTCATATATTCCTAACACCACTTCATAGGAAGTACCAGATATAGATCATTAGTATAATAGGTTATGAGACCATAATTACCTTTTCATATAGTATGCACAATCATTGTTCCTTAATTTGACACATGCCACATTGATAGTGAGTCTCCTAAGAGACTCATTGATTAATAGTGTCCCCCCTACTTGTATGTACTTTCCTTATTTATTGCTCCTTGTAAATTATTTAGATTTCATGTTGCTTATACATAGATTATATCAAAAAAATACAAAAACAATACATTATTTTAAAAATAAAAAAACATTCAAATATTTACTCAAAACATAATATTATAGATTGTATGCATTACAATGTTTACATATCTTATATTTTCCAGACACTACATATGATAACTATCTTAGTATTGTCAGTTTTATCATACATACATGCTTCACTTGTTCTTCTTGAGTGCTTGAAGATTTATATAAGACTTAAGTCCACTACACTGATCTAGATTCACTATTATCTACCCATTGGGGGAATCTACACAAATACATAGCTTTTTCATTTAACACATCTGCCCATTTGGGGGCACCCTATACATAATTTTAATTACCAGGTTACATCTTCCTATACTCTACATCATAGCTTTAACATTGTTATATCTTGATATTGATCATGTTACACTTAGATTATTTTACCAACTATTACTACTTGAGAATTAGTATATTTACATCTTGACTCTTACACATATTTGTATTACATGTTCATGTATACTTTAATTTCTAGATTTCCTAGTTTAGAATTGATTGTATCTCTATGCTTATTCTATTCGATGAAATTTGAATATGCCTTTGCTCTTTGGATCTATGCTAATTATTTTCATAGTATGTATGCTTTGGACATGTGACCATGTCTTTGTGTGTGCCTTTTTGATTATGTATGAAGACATTTGAACATGTACTTCCATATGGATCTAAACCAACTTGCCTATTGCTTGCATATGTAGACATTTAAACATGTCCTTGTATGCCCTATTTTCTTAGATTTAGTAACAGGTGACCATGTCCCTTGTATTTTGGTCCATTGGCCTACTTTACATGCCTCATGTGTTTTGCATGTATGCTTTCTTGTATGCATCATGACCATGTCAGTTGTCTCTTTCTTATTACACACTCTAATTTTAGATGGTGTGAGGGACCTCATGCATCTCCTCTTCCTACTTGGGTGCCATGATGTACATCATGACCCATCCCCCTAGGTATATACTCATTTATTAATTAGATTTAATGCTACATACATTGTTATATCTATCTTGACAACCTTGTGAGTGCTAGACATAACATACATAACACATTATGAACTTATGCTTAGATTATCTTACATTTTGATGTTATGTATGCACATTATATTGGATTATTACATAGATATCATATATAGGTTTTGGCTAACACAATTATTTTAGATATTTTTATTTTGAGAACATTTTCACAGGTTCAATAACTCCCCTCAAAAGAGGGGGCACTCATAGGGGTTCGTCACATAGATCAAACTACAAGAATATACATATAGTACATTTTTTGGCACACAAGCTTAGATTATAGAAATCAGACTCAAGTAAACATAGTAAAAGATAGTGACATAGAAATCATTACAATTACATAAAAATTAAAAAAGATAGATATTAGTGTCCAAATTGGGACAATAGTGCCACATGGCACTACTATCCAAGATATGCCACTACTATCAAGTAGCCTCAATTTCAAAAAAATCTAGATTGGCCATAAAAGTAAAATAGTTATAGTCTAGGTTTACATAGGTTTAGTTATAGACTTATAAATTTTGGTTCAATTTAGCTGAGATTCATACTAGTTTAGCTTAGATTCATACCATTTTATCTTAGATTCATACCATTTTTTTCAAATTTGGGGCATCATGATTGGAATGACCATTCCAATTTATAGTTTAGATACTTAGATATGAATTATTAAAACTCAATCCAAAATCCATATGCTCAGATATCAGATTTAGGGACATGTTTGTGGCACATTATTTATGTATGATTACTTACACATTAGTTAATCATATGGAATGACAAACTTCATGCCATTCTCTATGATGTATACATTAAACATCATACTCCAAGTTACATAGTAGTTTAATGCCTTAATCTATCTACAATGGTTGGCATTATTGAGTGTCCCAAAGCCACCTAATATACCTGAGTGGTTTTAAAGCTGATTTTTTTTGTTAAATATCTCTATTTAGACATTTCTAGTTACATCATGTAGTTTCAATTTTATATGCATATAATACACATGGGTAGGTAATGATGGAGTCATAGTCTACTTGAGTTATTGATCCATCTACATGAGAGGGTTGGACACACCATCAATCCAATCCAAGATATTCACAGGTCATGATCTACCAAGCAGGGGTGGACAATGATGGAGTCAAAACCAAATGGAGTTCTTGAGCCACCCATACATGAGGATTGAGTAATCCATACTCTTAGTCCAAGATATTCAATGATTGATCACTATCTACATACACACATATAGGTTCTCACCAATTTATGCATTGATTCATGTACTCAGTGAGGTGAATTCATTCCTTTCCTCTCTCTTATCCATTTACTCAATTTTATTTAGTTTTGCTTCTTTACTCAATTTTGTCTTTAAGTAAGGACTGATTTATGAAAATTTTATTTACATGATATGTAATGGAATATGATTCAAATAATCATATTTATACTCATGGGATTTACCTTAGGTAAGTCTAGGTAAACTTTTTTTTCCTTTATCCTAGTCATTTCACTTTGCTACATTTATAGAATAAAGGGGGGATAAATGTAATAACCTAAAAGTGACACTTGAGTGCTAAGAGTGCTACTTGAGACCACCTATCCCTAGCTTATCCCTAGACCTATCCTATATCCTATTTTCACATTTATCTAGCTTTTGTGTAGGCCATAGGCATCCCTAGTCATCCCTAAATTAGTCCTAGACCCTCATTCTTATATTCTATCCCTTAATGCATAGGGGTATTCCACATGGACACTAGCACCATAATAGGGATAATAACACCACATGACGCTAGTGTCTCAATGTTGGTGTTACTATCCTTTCCATCCTTTTTACACAAACATATATATTTTTAAATCGTAGACCTCTTAGGGTTGGCTTAGACCTCTTTTAGATCCTACATAAGAACTATAAAAATATATATACATGAATTTTATCCCTCTAACCACTAGAAAGAAATCATATGTAAATTACATATTCTAACTCAGAACAAATTGTGCATAATTAAGGTTATCAATTCATATTATACCCTACTTATACATACTACCATCTAGAACATTCTTAAGCTTATATTACTTAGATTTATAATCTCAAGCACATTAAAATCACTCAATTCAACCATCATACTATATTTACTAGAACTTGCACTAACACTTAGGCGGGGAGAACTACATCAGGCTTGATCCCTTTTCAGAGTATTGGTATGTAGGCAACTCTAATCATAGTGGGGTATTGAGGATGTATAGCCTACCCCACTAACAAACACACTTTTTAGCTTGTATCAATAAAATGCCCTAATTTCATGGAGGATTAGGGTTCACTCATAAAATATGTCAAAATAGGCCATCTATAGGGTTTCATAACTCATGCACTCATGAACAAGCCTTATAGATCCAAACATAAGAGCACCTAAAAGTTTGAGGTAGTCATATATAAAGAACACTACTACTAAAATATGGAAATTAGTGCTACATGGTGCTATTATCTAGGAGGGTTTTAACACTTGGATCCTATTTGTGACACTCATATCAATCTTTACCTTAGTTTTCACCCTCTAGATCATCTATCTTAGTTATCTTCCAACTAAGTTCTCATTTGCATTATTTATTACTATTTTTAGAAAGGTTAAATTTAGTTAATTCTATAATACATTAGTGGTTTTATTTATTTCATATCTCTAAATTGATGTAATACACTTATCTCTTTAATAACATAGTATTTACATTCACTAAATTCTAAAAGGTTAAAACACACATAAATCTCTTCATTCCCAAAAATAAGACTATCCTTATGTTCTTATTCATGAATTTAAAACTTCATTTTCATACATGTCTCCATGGACCAATAACTCATAAAAGTCTTTAACATCCTATTATTTTTTTAAATCTTTTTTTGATGTGAACATTGATATGTTCTCTTCATCTTTGTCAACAAAGTAAGGCATCTGGTCAAACAAGAATACTAACTCTTCTTTTTCATCCCTGCCTATTTATTCAATTTTATGTTGTTCTAGTTGATCATACTCATTTTATTCTTGTATAATTATGATTTATAATTTTTCATAACACATGTAGGCTCAAAAATAGTAGATTATTATTCTTTTACCTAAAATAACTCCTCTTTCTTAGCCAACCAGCTAGTTTGCCAAAGAACTGGTCCATTCTTAAAGAGTGAAATAGTGTTATGACAAGAAAGCTGACTTCGTATGTTAATTTGAAGGGTTTTTTGAGTTTATTTAATAAGGATAAGCCTTTAAGAGGTTTGTCCCTAAGGAATAATAGATCGAGTTTGCATATATACAAATTTTTTGCAAAAGATGAGGACTTCTAAAACTTATAATTTTGAAAGAAGGAGACTTACTTGAAGGCTCAAAAGAATTTCCTTGCTTGAAGATTAATATTTTGAATTTGGGATCCTCTTATTTTATAGGCTGATCCATAGTTATTAGAGGAGTTTGTATAAAAATAATAATGAAGGAATTTGGTTGGATTTCTTTTTTGTGTTTGGACAAGCACTTGCTTCATCTGATCCTCCTTAGCTTCAGTCTATCACAACATTATTATTCATACCTTCCTTATATCTCCCTCTCTTTCTGGTGAAGATAATCTTGAGAAGTAAACCCTTTCTTCTAAAAATTATATTAGTTCTCTCTTATAACAAGATATAACTATTTTTGTAAGTTTAACATCATATCCTTGAGACTACCAATTTTCATATTGTCTATATCTGGGGGTTGAATATGAAGAATACCATACAGATTGTGAGCAAAATAGTCTTCTTGAGGCTAATTATAAGCATGAACATGATTATATGTTGTCATGACAGGGCTATTTGGGATAAAACTAATAACATTTTTAGTCTAATATGGATAATATGAAGGCACAAAAACTACATTTTGACAAATAGGATGGGAAGAGACATATTTTCCATGATAGTTTGACATGATAGAGAATTAAAATAATCTATAAATTCATTAAAATATTTTTAAAAAATAAATAATGATCATGTCTACTTATTAAAGAATAAGTACATACCAATAGAGTCACAAGGTGTTTGGATTGATTTAAAAAAAGGAAAAGATCAAGAATGTCACCTAAATCTTGATCTTTGGTAATCTTTAAGTTTGTTCTGTACCTTCTACTCTTCATCAATACATAAATTTTACTCATTTTTGGTTAGAAGTCACTATTTATTATGATTATAACTATATCAATTATGTAAACATTTGGAAATAGAGTACAAAAGCTACAACTATCACATTAGCATAGAGCCCATTCCTAAAAAAGACAAGGAGGTAGTTGATCAATCATATGAATCCAATTACATGGATCCATGTACACTTTCCTTCACATCATATACACCACCTATAATATCCATTAATTTCATTATTTAATGTAAATGTTTTGGAATACAAAATTAGTAATGCATTTCATATAGGCAAATGCCCTAAGACACCTACAATATATGGTAAGCTGAAAGTGCAAACTCATAAAATGGAATGGATTAATAAGGATAATTATCATCATAAAGGACCCTTAGTTTTCATCAAAACCACTTCACAAGAGCAAGAACAAATCAAAGATGATGACGAGTCATGGATATATAATGATAATTTTTTTACCTGCTACCAAAATATGAAGTATCCTATTCCAAATATGATAATGGATAATCAAGCCTACAAGGCCAAAGGATTAGGGACAAAAAAATGACTTATTTAGCAAGTATAATTTTCAAAACATAAAGGAAATCAAGGTATTGGATACAAACTACCTAAGGGTGACCCCTTAGATCTTGAGAGTGATTCTAAATTTATCATCTAACACAAATAATGTTGACAACAACATACAATCATATTATAACATCTATAATGAGTTAGATGATACCATTTTATTTGACCCTAATACCATTTGTACTATTAATATTGTGACATCTTATCCCCCTATTTTCCTCCATCATTCCTAATTAATCAACTGGGACCAACAAGATTCTTATATACTATTAGATGATTTTCTTAAGAATGAGGTGATATATGAATTTATGGGTCTCAAAGATAATGTGGCACTTGGTGATCACAAACAAGGATTTTTAATTACATTGGAACCTAATACCTATATTAGAGAATGTGTGAACTTTTTTGGTCCCAAACAAAAAGAAAAAGAAAATCAAACATTGAGGTCCCAAAGTGAAAACCTCTTTGAGGCAATCTTGGACCAGTATAAAAGTAAATAAAAAGATAAGTCCCATGGTGAAAACCTATTTCATGTGACATTAGATGGGGAAATTAACCCTCTCTCAAATGTAACCCATGCCTATTATAGTTTTAGAACTTTATGCCACTTAGGAATTAGTTTAGAACAATAACAAATATTTGATCAATTTGTTCAAGATTTTTCACATGCCTTTGCTAAATTGCCTTTGCCAGACCTTGATGATTTAGATTATTTCTACTTGTGTGAACTTAATGAGCTAGTAGAGCCACCAAAGGAAGATGATGACCAATGTACCACTTTGTTGACTATTTTAGAAGATGGTTCCACACTGCTTATGGAGGATACCACTGAAGTGAAAATTAGAACACGTACTAATCCCAAATGGATAAAACTTGGATCATCCCTTAATAAAGAAGAATTTTATAATATTATTGCTCAGTTTTAGGAGTTTTTTGATATTTTTAAATAGTTTTATTCAAATATGCCAATATTAGACCTTGCTTTAATTATACATTACCTTGTTGTACACCTTGATGTCAAGCCCATCAAATAGAAGTTGAGAAAAATGCACCCTCACATAACCATTATTTTCAATAAATAATTAAAAACACTATTGGTAGAATAGTGTAATCATCTTACTGATTATTTTGAGTGGATATATAACATATTCCTAGTCAACAAAATACCACAAGAAATATGATTATGTACTAACTTTATAGATATCAGTAAAGCATTCCCAAAGGATGATTTTCATTTGCTCAATATTGTGGATTCCACCACAGGGTACATGATGTTATCTCTTTGGATGGATTCTCAAAATTTAATCAAATTAAAATTTCACCTAAAGACCAACACAAGAAAATGTTCACATCTCCATGGGGGATGTTTTACTATCAAGTGATTCCATTTGGCTTAAAGAATACTGGTGCCACATACCAATGTTCCATGACAATCATTTTACATGACATTATGCATGATATTATTTAAGAATACATGAATTATATTTTTGGAAACTCCAAGACTAGAACATGACATCCAAAAGTATTACAAAGAATATTTAAAATGATTCATGAATAAAAGGTTAGGCTTAAACTTAAAAATTTATTCTTTGGTGTTACTTTAGGAAAATTACTAGGTTTCATTATCTCCTACTAAGGCATTGAAGTTGATCCATATAAAGTTAAGGCCATTAAAAAAATTAGTCCACCTTATAATCTCAAGTATATTCATTGTCTAGAAGACAAAATCCAATCTATTAGATGATTTATTTCTTAATTGGCATACAGATACCTTTCTTTCACTCATATTCTAAAAAAGGGTACCATTTTCTCATGGAATACTAATTATCAATAGGCCTTAAAACAATCAAAATAATATCTTGACAATCCACCTATTTTATCTCTACTTACACCTAGAGATCTATTATTTATATACATCTCGACAACTGATTGTGCCTTGGGGGAACTCCTGACAAAACATAATGATCAAGGGAAAGAATGAAAAAAATACTATTTGAGTTACACATTGGTTTCCTATGAACATAATTATATATCATTTGAAAAATCCTATTCAGCTATCATGTTTGCAACCCAAAAATTATGCCATTATATTTTCAACAACATGACCATTATCATTTCCAAAATGAACCCTCTCAAATATTTACTTTCTAAGGTAGCCTTGACTAGTCATATGGAAAAGTGGATTATACTATTGAGTTAATCTGATATTGAATATGTTAATTAAAATCCCATTAATGGGAAATCACTTGGAGATCAATTAGTCTAATCATCCTTATTAGATACCAAGCTACTTATTTTCAATTTTCCTAATGAGTCCATTATGAGTCTCGATGACACTTTTTTGTGTCTCAACATTGGACCCTTTATTTTTATGGTTCCTATGCTTTTCATGGATCAAGAATTGACATTTTATTCATAACTCCACAAGATGATCTCATTCCCAAATCATTTCACATTGGTATTTCTTATACCAACAATATCACAGAGTATGAAGCACATATTGCAAGGCTTCATCTAGTAGTAAAATAGAATATTAAATTTTTACATGTTCATGGATACTCTTAACTAATTATTAACTAGGTGATAGAGAAATACCAAACCAAGGATGATAAGCTTATTCATTAAAAAAATATGGTGTAACATCTTACATAAAGCTTTGAACACATTCAATTTGAAAAAAATTCAAGAACTAGTAATAGAACTACCATTACAATTGCAACAATTGGTTCCTTAATAGAAATTATAGATCATGATATAGATTACCAGTTTCTTATTAAACATCTCTTAAGACAAACTCATGAACATTCTAAATATGAAATGGTATGTGACATTATTGGTCTCAACTCACCTTGGTAATCTGATATATATGCCTACCTTCATGATAACATTATTCCTTCTAACCTTTCTCATAAAAAATAAAGAGACTTCATTCATACCACTTCTCATTATAGAATTCTCACTACCACTATTGTAAAAGATATGATGGAACTCTACTTCATTTTTTAGCTTTGATAGAGTTCATATTAACATTTTAAAAGGTACATAAAGGTATTTATGAGGCCCACACTAGTGTCATGGTCCTTGCTAATAAAATATTATGTATAGGGTATTATTGACCCACTATGGAGGCCAATGCATGGGTATATGTAAAAAAGTGTATGAATTTTCAAAATCATGCCAATCTCATTCGTGTGCCAGCCCAACTACTTTTATAAATCAATATGCCATGGCCATTTTCCACATGTGGACTTAATCTCATAGGGAAAATAAATTCTAATTCATCAGATGACCATAAATATATCCTTACTACAATTGAATATTTTACTAAGTGGGGTGAAGCCATTCCACTCATGTAACTAGGAGGTAGATTTTAAAATTCATCCTTAACCATCTCATTTTAAAATTTAGCATTCCTTCTGATCTCATTTCTAAAAATGGTAGCTCCTTCAAAAATAAGGATGTCAACTCTCTCTATGCCAAATACTAGATCAATTTTTTTTTTATTCTACCTATTTTCTTCAAATCAATGGCTAAGTTGAAGCATATAAAAAACCCTAATTCAAATCTTAAAGAATACTATTAATGGCATCTATAACTATTTCTTTCCCTTTGGGATTGCCATACCAATAACTGCACCCCAACAAGAGCCATATTGTACTCCATTATTTATGATATGAAAGATATTATCCCTATCGAGATCAAGTTACCTTCCTTTCACATTTAATTAAAGAATATCATTGATAAATAAGAATACAGAGTCTTACAACTATAGGAATTATAACCACTCAATGAAAAATTTGTATCTACTTTAAATAATCTTTAGGACTATTAGATTAAGTTATGCCATTGCTAAAACAGGCATATTAAACACAAAGAATTTGAACTTGGTGATATAGTCTTAAAGGAAAACTAAAAGAATACTAATGCCATCCATGAAAATAATGGTAAATGTGAACCTAATTGGTTGGGACCATTCTTCATCACAACCAATTATGGATATGAAGCATAAATATTGGCTACACCAGATGGAAAATAGATGGATAAGCCCATGAATATTATGCATCTCAAGTGTTTTTACACTTGATTTATTTGAAAATTTTCTATGAGAGCCTATTATCACATTGAAGTTACACCTTTTTGCTTAAAGTGGTTTCAAGACTCCTCCTTCTAATTGATATAATGGGATCACTCCAAGGCTATGGGTCACCTATGATTGGAG
Source organism: Torreya grandis (assembly GCA_037957365.1). NCBI lineage: Eukaryota > Viridiplantae > Streptophyta > Pinopsida > Cupressales > Taxaceae > Torreya > Torreya grandis. The sequence goes on along the minus strand of JARHVA010001699.1, from coordinate 2,987,846 downwards.
TGAACCTCTAGAGAGGGATGGATCCCTTGATGAATCACCTAAAACTAATACTAAAATATTGTAATTAAAAGAAAAATGGATAAAGATAACATAAAAAGGAACTAAAATAAAAAAAGTGGGTGATACACCAGAATAAACTTGTCTCCTCTACCTATTTAAGATTGCACAATGGAAACCATGGGAACTACATCATATATAACTCACTCATGAACTATCAAACATAAGTGTTTCATAGAAAAGTAAAAATATATATGGAAAAATTATAAGGGGAAGCATTCATCACCACAACTAACACTACATAAACCATAAGGATACATAGACTATGACCTATAAAATATAATTTACTTGCATATATGTGAAGTGAAATTGGACACAATCAAAGGGAAAATACTTCACCATAGGGAGAGCATAAAAAAATCATAGAATACACACATAATGCAATCCATGATAGGATATAACTAGTTCTTCATTGATTTAAAGTCAAGTACATGGATGCTTTTTGGTAGGGCTATGCCATCACTAGAAAATGAGATGTAGAAATGGTCATTTTAAAACTTGAAAATAGAATAACGAGGAGAGAAGAAATTAGAGAACTAGAGGCTCATGAATGTGTCATTACATTATAATTTTTTTGTTTTAAATCATAAAAATAATCAAGGAAATTGAGGCCATCAACCCATCTCAAAACACTAGGCCTACTTACTTGATGGTCTTCTAAGGAGTGTGGCATAGAGGGAAATATCATAGGCATAATTGATCTTTGGAGAGGCATACACATGTAAAAATTATCCATTAAATTTTTCTCTTTATCTAATGGCCATACACTACCATGAATCTTCTTAGTTATTTTGTCACATCTCATAAAATATCCTATTTAGGATTGTGAAGGAGATATCTGATAAATTTTATCCATGTTTGGGCTCTTCTAGTCATGAATTTTCCATATGAGAGTAGTAGTGGCTTGGGTAGGATACACATGACATTCCATTATTCTAGTTTATTCTAAACTTATTCGTATAGTTTCATACATCTGAAGAAAACCTCTAAAATTCTACTTTTTTTCATGGAAAACTCCATTTTTGAAAGTTATTCTTGTTTCTTGCTTGGGATCGATGATTTTGAACCATGAATGGGCATCCATATCCTTTTGAAACCCTATAAAATTATTTGAAAATAAATAAACTTGCATGATCAAACTTGAAAAGAATGGTTTTGGGTCATTAAAGGTAGTTTTGTGCATTTGAAGAGGAAATGAAGGTCAAAACAAGCCAAAGAGGGAGAAAATAAGTCATTTAATGCAATTTGACCCTTTTGGTACATATTAGTGGAGATCATGGGGGTGTTTTGGTGTTATGTGTCCAAATAAGTCATTAAAGAGGGGTTTTATTTCAAAAGTGTCTTGAATAGGCTAGATGAGGTGATATTATGACCCTTTTCACACCCTCCCATGTATTTGGATACTATCTTGGATGGATTTATGACCTTATATGCCTCTTAATACCCATTTTGATCTTATTATTTATTGGTAAATATCTATACATATACATTATAAAGGTATGATTAGACCTAATATGGACACTAAGACATAATTATCCTCATTTCATGACTTCAACCAATGACTTTAAGACCTTCTTTAAGAAATAAACTAATGTAATGGTCATTTTTTATAGGGTAGGGGTTGATGTTTTGGCTTAGGAGGCCAAAATATCAACAAGATCTTTGTTTGGGTACATGAGCTGAATACACCTTTCTTTCATCCCATTTCAAAATTAAGATAGTCCATATTGGTCTTATTCCCTTATCGTATTACCATTATTTGATCTTGATTTTGGTGTATCAGTATAATAGATGATTTAGATGCTAGATGTTAGAGAAAGTTTCTAGTAGATTATTCATATTTGGTAACCACTAACACATCCAGAATGAGTGGTATCTCAAAGTAGCTTACAAAATATTTTCCTATCTGATGGTATTTTGAATTGCATATTTTAACCCTTCATCAATCTTGTACCATTTGTTATGTTCCTATATCATTCATGTTTTCAATCCTATTATTTATTCATAGTAACTTATGTTAGGGTTGAACTACATTTCCATTTGTTCTGTGTAAGTAGTGCTTAATTTATGAGGTTAGCTCAGTCACCCTTTTAAGCCATACTCTTATTATTTTGAGAGAAACCTAAGCTACACTCTTGTTATTTTGAGAGCAACATAATCCATGCTCTCACCTTTTTATGAGTAACCTAAGCCACACTCTCATAATTTTATGAGAAATTTAATCCACACTCTCACCATTTTATGAACAATATAAGCCACACTCTCACCATTTTTTGAGTAATTTAAGCCACACTTTCATCATTTTTTGAGTAATTTAATACATTATCTCACCATTTTTTGAGTAACCTAAGCCATGTTATCACCATTTTATGAGCAACCTAAGCCACACTCTTAATATTTTATGAGAAACCTAAGCCGCACTCTCACCATTTTATGAATTAAACCATTATACATGTCATAATCCTCCATTGAGTTGAGATCCTAAAAACCTAAAAACATTTAAAATAGTGCACAAACCCTAAAAATTTGAAAATCATAAAAATAACCTAAAATTAAAAATGTTCCAAAAAGTTTTAAAATATCTATGAGAGATATTAAACCATAAAATTTATACTTACTTTATCATCATGTTCACTAGTGGATTTTGGATTTGTTCTAGATGGTGTAATTTACCACATTCATTAAGTGGGAATCCATTATTCAACCGTTATCATTACCATTACCATTCACAATCATTTTATCTCCCATTTATAAGAGAACTACATCAGCTTGAAGTCCATATGGACTATGTAGTATCACTTGGATATGTGGGGCATCTTAAGTTAGTTTGGAAAATCTCAATCTCATTACCATTTAGCTCCAAAATGCTCTCATCATTTTATGAGTTTTACTTTCATATTTCTCTTCTATAGTCAAATATATTACTTATTATCATTCTTATTCTATCCCATATCTTTGGGAGAACTACATTTGGCCTAGAGGCCATACTACTATGTAGTCTTTGTCTACTTGCATGGGGAATTTGGAGTTAGCTTGGACACCCTTTCATTTTTATTCTATTCCCACCCTTCTATTTTGTCATGTAAATTGGTGAAGTACCCAAGAGAAACATCTTACTTTCATAGATGCAAAACTAATTTTCTACTTACTTATTTTTATGATGGGTTTGTACATCTATTTATAATGATTATATTTGATTGTTCCTGGTGTGTTTCTTTGAGAAATTGGATGATTTCTATTGATTTTATTTCAATTTGTGTTTGCTTACTTATTTGAATGTTTGTTTATTTCCTTTTTTTGTTGTTACCTTGATTTATTTTTCTATACCATCAAGGTCATCATCATGGTGTTTATTATCACAGAGTCATACTTAAGTCCATCCATTGACATTTGTCACCATTATCATAATGGTTTTTATAATTGATTCATTATTTCAAATTGTCTATTAGATCAGGGATCAATATTTATTCACATTTTTGACTAACTCATCATATTATTTATATCATGGTGTATACCATTTGGTGCTATATAAAAAATGAATATTTTGAGAGTATAATCAATAATGTTAAAACATGAGATCTTATTATCTACTATCCCCCAAACATATTCATCCAAATGCCTAATCATCATTTATTATAATGAAAATATGCCATACTAGGGAAAACCATTGAGACTGATCAGTGATCAAATTCACCTCATTGAGGTAGTCCCTTGAATTAGTGCTCCAATCTACCCTACTGGGGCACATTATTATGATCAACAAAAATAGTTATTTTTGGGGCCATACCCATAATTTCCCACTTGTTTCTTTACCTCTTTTTTAAGGGCCCATTATTTTAACTTCTTCCATAACTTTCCCCTTGAAGGGGCATCTAGGGATAATCAATCACCCTTTGGGGCATCAATATGAGGTTCACTAACTCATAAAATTCAAAAAGTAGAAGAGTGAAGACATCATTCTTCAAGACTTATCAATTTTTTTCTTAATGAATTTTTTAGTCTTTGAAAAAGATATTACTATGCCTAGTGTCTCACAACACCTAATTAAATAGGGGGAATATGTAGACACTTCATTGTAACTAGTTATGTGTCTAAACTACATTCAAAATGGCTTTCCACAATTACACAAAAATTTAGCCAAAAATTAACATTGAACCTAATTTACCCATGTAACTATCATTTTAACACAAAATAACAATGATACATCCCTAAGTGGAGTAATATATTTTATTTCATTATTTATATTATCTAGTGTATCTTGAATTGAATCAATAGTTTGCAAGTGTTTTCACCAAGTAATTAAGTGAATACTTGATTGATAAATAAGAAACATTGAAAAAGTCACCATTCTTTTGATTATTGATTAATACCACTTAATTAGGGATAATAATTGATCTAATATGAAAAATTCATGGATTTGAATTATCTTTTTTTCCTAAAATCAAAATTAGAATATTTCCTCACCTAAGATGACATCATCAGTAAAAGTGTGCAAGAAGCTAAAGGTTATGATGTCTTAAAATTCACTTACACACTCAAGACAAGTTATTACACCTCTCTTACATACTCCTCTTACACCCCTCTTACACACTCAAGAGTACCATTGACTACACTTTTCTTCCAATGTGGCTTCCATACTTCAAAATACCTTAAATGTCCTCTCTTACACACTTCATGTGTGTAATAATGGATTTGAGGATTGATCCTCAACCCTCCATCTTAAGATGAGATGAATGGTCCACATTAGTTTATGAAATATATAAATAGAATCCCGCCACCTCTTATTTAAAAAAATCTTCATAATATAAAATTAACCTATTAGATTCTTCCAAGAAGCTTAAGGTATAACCGTGATAAGTGTTTTCCAAGTGTACAAGGCTGGGGTGATATATAATTTATATTTAATGCCTAAAAAAGTAAATATTCTAACACAAAAATATATGTCATCATAAAAAAATTCATCTTTGCAAGCACATATGAAATTATGTATTCCCTAACAAATACTTAGTTTAGATATTTAGATGTAACCATTAGGCACTAGTGTATATAGTTTTTCATTAATTAGGAATAAAATGCTCATTAACAAACTTTTATATTGATATGTGCATTGAATTTATGTAACAAGATGAACAATAAATCTTGGATCACCATAAAAACAATAGTAATTTTTTTGAAGTTCTTAGGGAAAGTTATGAGCTTAATGGAGTTGTAGAGGACCAAGCTTTAGGTTTAATGAGTCAAAAAGTAAAAAGGATAATTTAAAAAGTTTCATGACTCTATACCAAAACTTTTTATGGAAATCACAATCTCAATGAGCCATCATAGGTTCAAGTCATAGGTTCACCATGGCTACACTTAGTATTATATGTGTTCATAGTGTTTCTAAAGGCCACAAAGGATTTAAATACTTAATGAATACCAATTATTGAGTAGACATAACATGATAATAAATTATAATTATTATTAAAATGGATATATAATCTCATAGGATTCCCATAGAGTTCATAGAAGCCATAATTTTTAAGAGAGATAATGTGACACACAAATTCTAAGATAGTGACATGTGTCACAATCATGATGTATTCTCATAAAAATCACACATCAAAGGTGAGGACCATAGTAGGAAAAAATTCATGATATACCATTAAATTAAATTGATAATTCTATAGGTCCACACATATACATAGGTCATGGTAATGTCTTATGGATGCATGCCCAATCTTCAAATGGAGTTTATAAATCTAACATACCTACATAGAGTAGAAGACAACAATGCATACATATATGTGTGTGATCACTAAGTGGATTTAACAACAAGTCCATAGATAACATGGAGGATATGGTGAAAAAATCAAGAATGTGGGGGAGAATTAGGTAGATCATGATATGTGTCACAATCCCATCATTTCATAGTGGCCATAGTTCATAGTGATCACAACTTACTATCCAAATGACATAAGAAAGTTCAAGTGGACATATCTTCTATGATGGACCTCTAAATGAGGTGTTTCTAGTCTCATTATAAATATATCTAGTAGGGATTTTGATTGAGATTTATCATAGGGTAGCTGGTCACATATGTGGGCTATTATTCACTCTTGAGAGATCTAGGATCCATTTTAAAACAAGATCATAAGTAGTTAATAGAAAGTCATAGAAACTAAGAGTGAAAGTTGAAGATTTACCCAAGGAATTAGAGTGTTAGAAGAGTAGAGTGTGGATATGGATATAACATAAAGAATATAATGACCATAAATCATAACATGGGATGCCAACGTAAATAAAAAGGCCACATATTAGAAAAAATGCCATAAGGAAGATGAAAGAAGAGGCCAAAGGAAAAAGAGTGGAACACAAAAAGAATAAGTTACAAATTTTGAAACCAAGAAATTGAGATTTTAGAAACCCAAGAGGCTTAGAGAGAGATAGAGTATAAAATCATAATGTCAACTTAAATGCCATAAAGGCTTTAAAATTTAATAAATTATATAATGGGTTATTATCCCTTTTTAAAATCTAGCTACATGACCCAGGTAATTCCTTAACTAAGACCCCCTACCATGACTACACAAATTGGTATTAAATCAATCCAATTGAATTTCATGGTAGGTGTGAGACAAGTCTTGAAAGTAAAGAGAGCTATGTGATGAAATATGAGACACTTGTTGAGTCATTATAAATTTATGAGAGAGAATCTCAAATTAGAGAGAAGATAATTTTTTAAGGTGTGAGATAAGTCTTAAAAGTGTAGATAAAGTATGAAATACTCTTACTTGAGTTTATTATAGGTTATGAAAGAGAAACATGTTTATGGAGAATATATGACACATAAAAGAGGAAGAGAACTAGGATTAGAAGACCTAGAAAAGATGTTGAAATAAATCAAAGAGAGATTAGATATGATTGAGAGTACATAAAGGGAATGATTTATTGAAAATGTGAGTGAAGTTTAAGAATAATAAGTGATGATAGGGTTGATATCCATACAAGAAATGTTGGATGCTTTAGAGAGAGGCCAATCAAGTAAAGATAAGAGATAAATAAAGGTCAAGGTGAAATAATAAGGTAAGCCCACTAAAAATATTATTTTATTTTATGGTAGAGAGCACACATAGGAGCTCATGAAATGGATAGTTGAGTTAGATTATTTTTGAAGAGAATATGTGAAAGACCCCATGAGGGTAAAGGTTGAAAATAATAAGTTATGTGATATTTTAACTTTTTATTATGAGATTTTAGAAGTGAGTACACAAGAGAAATGAAAAAAGAAGGTGAGAAGTTGAAAACATATGGTTTATAAGATAATGGGTCATGTTGTGCATCTAATATTTCAAAAATATTGGTGGAAGAAGGTTTAAGTATTAAGTCTTGAGAGAGATTAAAATAATATTTCCTTGAAAGGAAATAAGAGATGAAAGTTTCCATGTGAGAAGCTCAAATCTATTCTAATAAATAGGAAGGATAAATATATGATTTAAGAGAAGAATATTTCCTTGAGGGGTAATAGGAGAGCAAGGTTTCCATGTGAGAACCCAAAGTCTATTTAAAAAAATATAAAATATAAGGAACAGGTTAATAATCTGATAGAAGAATAATCCTAATTAAAGAGGATGTTAAGGTGATAAATTAATCATAGGAAAGAGACACATTATTGGAGAAAGAGTTTTTGGTATCCCATAAGTGGGAAGAGGCAAAATTATCCTTGCTAAATAGAGGATATCATTTAATTCTTAAAAATTTTCATGGAAGGGAGGTTGAGTAAAAAAAAGGAAAGACACATTTCCTTGAAGAAAAAAATATAAATGAATGAAGAGGATAGCTAATAAAAGTGTTAGGTTTCCATGGAGGTGGTTGAAGTGAAAGTTAATACACATAAGGAGAATATGGTTAAATACCATATTTATGTAGAGGACTAAAAATAAATTGAATAATAATGAGAGGATAGACATGGAAGTTGTTGAAAATGGGCCTTCAGGAGTCCATCATGAGAGTGAAATCTATGAAAAAAATGCGAGTAAATAGAGAAAGTTGTTAAAAATGTATTTGAGGCATGAAGGAGAGATGGAAGAGGTTTTTTTGGGAACTATTGATTCCATTAATGCATTATATTTATATGTAGGTTCAATAATGAATGAGATACCAAAGAAGAGGATGACATGTGTTTCAATATAACATGCTCATATGTATGAGATGCAGTGTGAAGAAGTAGAACAAGATGGTTTTCACTTGAAATAATTAGAGGTGGTATAGAATAATATCTCAAGAGAGATGAGAAGAATTTGGAAAGGTGATTAATGTCATTCACATGTATAGAGGAAAATAATAAGATGGAGATGATGGACATGGTTTTACCAAAAATATTGAAGGATGCTGATGGCATGACACATATGGGAGAAAACCACATAGATGTTGGAAGAGAGAATATTATGAGTCTAGGATTGATTTTTTTTCATAGAGACAAAGGGAGTGAAAGTTAATTTTCACATGACATACTTGTATTTAAAATAAGGAAGAGAATAAATAAGAATTAAATTGACTTAAAGTTGATGCAAAGAGGAGGACAAGTGAAGAAGATAAAGGTGAACTATCACATAGGTAGACGAGCATTGCTCTATGGAGAAGTTAGAGTGGAAGAGGATTTGAGAAGCCCAAGCTTGATATAAATAAATATAATAATTTTAATATGGAGAGGATAAAGTTTTTATATAGATTAAGAACCTATTGAGAATATTAAATGTTGAGTTTTAAAACTAATTTGTGACTATAGTTAGTGTGCATACATAGAGATGGAAACAAATGAGAAATTTAAAGAGGACTTCCAAGGTTAAGATACTAAGCCACTTTAATTCAAAAGTTTTGAATAATTAGATGAATATAAATAACTTTTTAAGACTCTTAAAAATGAATAATTATGGTATCAAAGAGAAAAGTAGAGAAAGAGATGGAAACCATAATAAAACACAATCTAAAATTAGATATGAATGAAAGGTGGTAGGATCTAGTATGAATATGGAAAAGGAGGAAGAGAACCATTTGGTGGAGGTGGATAATATGCCCAAGTGATGGGTAAATAAATAGAATATATTTAATGTTAGTAATAAGCTATAAGTGGAGGATAAAATGTGACATTCAACTGAGATATTTGCTGTGTTGGAAATCAAAACCATGGCCATCAAGTTTAGTGGCCAAAAAGTGGTTTCACCACTTAATACATCCATGTGGGTAAGAGATCACATTTTTTTACCTTAGGTGTTTGATGTATGAGCATACAAGGAAAATAGGAAAACATGCATCACCAAATATAGTGTATGAATTTTGGTTAGAGTTCTTAGGGAAAGTTTTGATAATAACAAAGTCATACAAACCAATCTTTGGGTTCAAAGAGTCATAAAGGAAAAATGATAAGTTCACAGGGTCATGGATTCATGACACTAGTTTTATGGTGATCATAGTCTAAACAAGATATAATGGGTTCAATTTAATGGTTCATGGAGGTCACACTTAGTCTTCTAAGTGCTCATAGTGTTAATGAAGGCCATAAAATATTTAAATCTTTAACAAAGAAAAATTATCAAGTGGACATATAGTGATCCTTAATTATAATTGTTATTCCAATGGATTCATGGCCTTGTAAGAGTCTCATAGAGTTAAGGACACAATGTTAAATAGAAATGGTGTGAATTTGAGAGTCTAATATTGTGACACATGTCACAATAATGAACTATTCTCATAAAGGTTGTAGCTCAAAGGTGAGGGTCATAGTAGTAGCATATGTGTGATAAACCATTAAGTGGAATCGATTATTCCATAGGTCCATTCATATAGAGGCTAAATTTAACTCTAATAGATGTGTGACCAAAATTAAAATGGAGTATATAACTCCAACAAAGCTACATAAATTAAAGCCCAAAATAATGAATGTAGATGCACTTATGATCACTAAGTGAATTTAATAAATTAGAAAATCCAAAAATAACATGGAGGCCATGGTACAAAATTAAATTTCATTTTAAAAAATTAATGGGATCTTGGCACATTTCACAATCCCAACACAATGTCCACAATTCAGAGTGATCATAGCTCACTGTGGAAATAACATAGGGAAGTTTAAACAACCATATCTTCCACAAGAGACCTTAATATGAGATGTTATTAGTCTCATTTTTAAGTTATTTAATAGGTATTTTTATTGGAAATAATCATGAGGTAGTTGGTATCATATGCATGCCACTGTTCACAATTGAGATATCCAGGGACCATTTCAAAACAAGACCATAAGTGGTTACTAGGATGGCAAAAAGGCTGAGAGTGGAATTTGAAGAGTTTCCCATGGAATAAAATCATTGATAAGATATTAGAGTGGAGTTATCCATAACACGAAGAGTATAATGTCCATAGAGCATAATAGGGGATTTAAAAGTAAATAGAAATGCCATAGGTTATAACAAAGGTCAAAATAATGAAGAAATAAAAGGCCAAAGAAAAAAGAATGGACCATAAGAAGAGGAAGTTGCAGAGTTTTCAACCAAGAGTTTGAGACTGTAAAATCCCAAGAGGTTTAGAGAGAGAGGTAGAGTAGAGAGTTGATGTTAATGTAAATTTATTTAAGGCTTTGTAAATTAATATAATAAATAATGGGTTGTTATCCTCTTTGTGACTCTAGTTACATGACCAAGGACATTCTTTAATTAGGACCCTCTACCATGATTACACCACCTTATGTGAGTGGGTGTATTCCCATTATTTAGTGTCACATTGATTTATGCTAGTAGGGAAACATATAATCACAAGAAATTATGTCCTCTAGATAAGAATTAGTTGAATAGTAAAATTTTACCACAGGAAATGTTGATTCCATTCATAATATTGTCATTAATTTACCCCAATCATAATATTGAGTTGATAATGTGAGAGTTATTAAGCCAAATGTGTATGTCCTAGAGATAGGTATATAACATGTACTGCTATAGTTTAGTATTAAATGAACTTAAAAATATCATTGTATGAAATATCTTCCTATGCATGTTCAAATAGAAATGAATAAAGGTGATATTTGTGACTAAGCATGTTTGAGGGGCACAATGTACCATTGATGTTTATACCATCCTTATTTATAATATATTTATATTAAATTTTCCATGATGTAAAATTATATGTTTCCTAATTGATTATTTCATTATTGTGGATGAATATGGCATGGATATCTCATATTGCATGCATGTGATTATTGAGGATGTTGAGACACATGGTACCATGTACTCCTAGGGTCAGACTATAGTGGCTCACTTGTATAGATATTTATATTAGTTCATGAAAGATGATTATAGTGGTGGTCTTGGTTTAAAAACATTATTACATATTTTGGATTATGAGAGCACATATGTGGCTCATTTAGTAGATTGACCATTGAAAAATTGGACACACCCATAGATGTATGCAAATAGATGGATTGGTAGCCCCCATAATTTTATATTTATTACCATGGATTCTAAGATCTTATTAGACTACATAACTACTAATTCTACCATAAAAATGTATTATTGGATATTTTATATATGGCTTGAGAATTCTGTTGAGTTATAGTTGATTTAGGTTATCCCTTTATTTCATGATCAATTTATTGACTTATATGAGACCTTACAGTATGAGAATATTACCAAGAAGTTTTGGATTAAACAAGGGGTACTCATATCACATATAGAATTAAATCACATGCACATATATATTTATCATCTAGGGGAGTGAGGTCAACCTATTACTATGGAGTTAACTCTTATACCGATATATAAGTAGATCCCTCAACTATTATTGCAGATGGTGATAATTTATGCTATACTACAATATATATCTAGTGGTGGGTTCAATCACACTAGGCCATATTATTTCCTATTATTGTGGGGATATATAATTCAAGTCATAATGCATAGCCTAACATTTCCATGAACCAATAATGAGAGGAGGGACAAGAAGATGAACAACTCGATGCCCCTACTATAGGTTGAGGTACATACACACATTAGCTTATAATGTTTAATAATTTGTCATATTTTTATTTTCATTAACTATTTTTTTTAAAAAAATGGAACATGCTATGTAGATCATGATTAATAGACCATAATCATTGAGGCATCTATTTAGGTTCATACTCGACATATCCTTGATGATGTGGTATGTGGAAACTTGATGTAGAGAGTTGGTGACATTATAAGAATTTATGCATCCCTTTTTAATCCTATGGTACATGAAAAAACTACCTATATTACTACTACATGAGAGCATGATAAAATCAAGAAAGAGGTCATAGAGTTAAAAGATTAGTTAACTAGTCATCAGATTCCTCCACTATCTCCAAGTACACACTTAGGTCAGACTAAATTCTTTAAGTATGTGAAACTCTAGGATAATCATGCCAAGATAGTAGTAGAGGATGATAATTTACATGATATAATATTAATATATGAGCATTGAGATAGACATAATAGGTCTCCATTTTAATTTTTATCACTTGAATACACCCAATGAGGAGATGGGACAAACTTCTCCTCATTCAAGTGAAACAATGGAACCACCCCAGGGTTGTGGGTATCCCTATTGGAGGGTGGATCTCTAGATTAGGGGCTATCTCCCCTTAATGCACCATTTAATCTCATATTCATATTAATAACAACTTAGGGTTGATGAAAAGGGTTAGAATAACTAAAATTAAACCTATTATACTATAGGTCATGCACCAAATTATTTTATCTACTCATACCTTCAACATACACTTGAAACTAAGGACAAGTAACACATACACTTCATTTAACATCAATTTCACCTCTCACATTAGTGTTTCAACATTGGGTCTTATAGATGACATAGGGTAGGAGGAAATAGACAATAGGAATTATAAGAAACTATATTGAGTATCCTAATAACTTACACATGCATTCTATTAAGACACTTCTTGTTGACTTGCAAGAAGGAAAACACAATACACTAGGTACCAATGAAATCAACATGTGAAGGTAAAGGAAATTACACTTGCAAAAGACTAATAACAATCATGTAAGCTTAATGAAATATTTGAGTGAGGTAAAAAACTTATATTTATTTATTAAAGGTAAATTTTTGGTAGGGATTTGCCATACCTAGGTAGAGAGATACAAATAATGGCCAAGAAGGCCCGATTTATAGAACTTGGAAGAAGAGAGAGAGAGAAGAAGTTGAAGAGTCATAAGGACATGTGTAAACAATGTTAATATTAGTTAAAAATGCATGAGAGAGAATTATGGGGTGATATAATCCATTTTAAGAGTTAAAAATATCATCTGGAATCATTCAGGACCCACAAATAGTCAAGAAACTCCTTTTCTATGCATAGAAACTGCCCCTCATAATTGGTCTTCCAAAACTACCCAAAATATGCACTTGATAAGTTTTTATGATAAATATGAGTAAGATGGGTTACTAAGAAGACAAAAAATTCATTGGGGATGCATTTGACCCTTCTTATCATCTTGGCCATGCATGATCACACTTGGTATTCTCAAAATAACTCTTTTCCCTTCGCCCTTCACACTTGGCATATAAAAACTACCAATAATTGAAATATGATCCATAAAAGAGGATAAATGACATTTTTAAGGATTTTACATGGCACCATTTACAATAAATTTTCCTTAAAAGGCCCTTGAAATGAAGATTTGCTATTTTCTCTAAGTCCTTACTAGCTGGCTCACTAGACTAGCTAAAAGTGAGAGTCTATTTGGGACACTTATATTTTTTTAATGAGATTAAATGAATTTTTGGAGTTATATAAAGTTTAAATACTCAATCCATAGTTTTTTTCATATTCTAGCTCCTTCTGTAGCTTGCATACCACTCAAACTGGTAAAAAAACCCTATTTTCCTCTAATCCATATAGTTTCATACAAAAAAATCACATGTATGGGATCATATTGGACTTATTAACAACTTATATTTGAAAATAAGATTTCAATTCCTCCATCTGGTGGCACTTTTAGGTTCATTTCCACCTCTAGGTCTCAAACAGGATTTTACAAGTGTTTTAGAATGACCAACCCTCTTAACTTTTGTTCATAAAGGTGGCACACTATAATTATTTAAAAAATACACTTGTGGATTATTTAGGACTGAATAAAAATTAATTAAACAAATATAGGTTCCATGCAATAGATGATATAAGTTTCAAGCATTTGAAGTTGGCCATTTGAGCCATTTTAGGCCTTTCGTGAGGGTTTGGGAGCTTCTAAGCCAATAATTGACCTTATGATGCATTTATTTACAAAAAAATTGATCATAAACCTGTATATTATCCCAAAAAACATGTTCCCAACATTTTATTATCTCCTTAAGATCAAAAAACTCAAACTTAACCTTGTTTGGCCTTAGGCCTAAACCTTGCCAATAGGCCTGCTTGCATTTGAGACTCAGCTTGACACTCCAATGGTTTAATTTGACCTATGATGGATAAAAAACATCTTTTATACCAATAAAAATATGTTAAAATAAATTTCAAGGCAAAAAACGTGCCAAAAATGCAAATGACCCCTAGTTGGGCTTTTAGGCCTAAGGATTCCCACTAGGTATGCATGCAAACCTCCTAGGTTGGAACAAAATTTACTATTAAAGACATTATATTAAGTTTTAATATGATTATTTATGTCCCATAAATCTTATATAATCATAAATTTGTCCTTTCTATCCTTCTGGTTCAACATTTCATCATTTTCCCCAAAATTGGCACCTCCATGCACACTAAAACTACCCCTGGTATGAGACAAAATAGAGAGTGTTTTACCTATTATATTATAAAATAATATTATTTTATAATTTTATAAGGTAATAATGGTAATATTTACCAAATTTTATCTCATAAATCCTCCATTTGACCCTCCAAGTCTCCATTTTTCCAAGGCAGACTTTTGACAAGGCAGGGTTTGAGGGTAGGCAGGGTATAGAATGTACTTGGAGAAGAAATGGATGATTTTATCTAGTTTTTGGAACTAAAGGAATCCTATTTACTTACCCTGATTTTTTAAAACCATATTAAATCTTGATATCTCTTTCAAACACCTTCTTTCTCTTTGTAAACATGAATTAGGCCTATAATGCCTAAAAAAGGGGAAAACTTGTTTTATGCTTGGCTGTAGGTGTTTTTAGATTTTTATATTATTTTTAAACACAATTAAAGAATTATATAATTATTAAAATATAATTATGGTGATAATAAATCAATTATCCAAGGTTAAGTTCAATCTCTTATCTTAGTTCATCCCTTGAATTCCAAATTAGGCCTCTGCCCCTTAAGGACCGAGACAATCCCCTTAAGCCATGGTTGTAGGTGTGTTTGAGCCTTATCTCATGTATTTTGAAATATATAAATGTTTAATAGGTCATATATGTTATTATTAATTCTGTAAATCCACCTAATATCCTTCAAACCAAGTTCAACTTTCAAACCTTAACCTCACTATCAACATACCCTGTTGACTATGTTTTGCATTTTAGGCCTGTTGTAGGTTTAGTAAGAGTTAGACTTAGTGAATGATGTATAGGGTTTGAATTGATCACCTTTGAGTAACCTATAAATTTTTGAACTTTAATCCACTTTTAAATATCCATATGAGGTATAAGCATCAAACATCCACCTTACTGCCAACATACCTTGTGATTGACTATAAATGCTTATTTCTAGGCATGTAGACTTCATGGTAAGGCATTCAATATTCAAAAGTTGTGTATAAGGTATTTATTGATATCAATAGAATAAAATTATCTTAATATGAGTCACATAAATACCAATTTTTATCTCAAAAGACCCTTTTCACCTTGACTGCCACCAATTCCTCATCCTTGGCTATAGGTATATGTTCCTAGGCCTGGAAGTCAGCTAAGGATCACTTGGAGCATGTTAGGAGTATCTAGGGTTTGTTTAGATTGAATTTATACTTGTAAGAATTAATAATTAGAAATATTATTTTTTAGGAGTCCTTACACTATATTTTATGTCATTCATCAAAGCACTATCCTCACTGCCTCTCTGCCTTGTGTACAGATAGGGGGTGGTCTAAAAGGGTCATTTCATACAATATCCTCCTTAGCCATCACCTAAAAGCTCAAGAATATTTTTTAGGACCCTATATTTTTTTCTTAAACTTGTAAAATTTATATGAATCTCATATGTAGTGCAAGTTTAAAATCTCCTTCAAAATCCTATAGACATCATTGCCACAACTCAGTGAATTTTTGGCAATTTTGAGGCCTTAAAAAACCATCTTCCACTCCTTTTTCCCTCAAAATTGGTAGGGTTATATAATGTGGATAGGAATATTAGATGATATAAAAATTATTAGTTAAAACTATATTTTTCATGAAATATTCTATTCTAAATAACCCTTAAGGTCCTTGTTTGGCCATTTTAGGGACTATTGACCCAAAATAGTCAAGTCATCATTTGAAGTGGAAAATTCTTCTTGGCATAACATATTAGCTTCATGGCATGAAGTAAAGGATACATTGATATTATATGTGTCAAAAATTATCTATATCATGCATTTCCAACACTCATACCTCTGTACAATCCTCCTAGAGAAGGTGACTGCCAACATTCTGTGGACAAGGCAATGGGCAAGGAAACTAGGCAATTTTAGCCTTGAAGGAGTTGCTAGTTTGATACCTCACCATGGAAATTTGATGAAATAAAATTTTAGACATAAATAAAATATTATTAAACACCTCATAAATCTCCTTCCACGTTTTAAAATTTAGATTTCTCATACATGACTGTTAATTTGGAAATCAAGCACAATTTGAACTCTCCTTCAAGTGGCATTGAAAGAGAAGTGTTGGATGGTTGAATAACCATGTAAATTACCTCATTAACACCTATAAACACCTCATAAAACTCACATATCTCCCTATATTCTTGGAAATAAGAAATAGATGCAAACATACACCCCTCTTGGATGTAATTCTACAAAAGGCTACCTGGATTGTTAATGATTGTTCATAAAAGAGGAGGAAAAAAAACACAAAATAATATTATGAGAAAAAATTAAACTCATAGTCAAATCCACCTATATAATTAATCCTTATAACTCTACTTATACCTTTTGTACCGAGTGCTTGAAGTTGACCTTCCTTTGCATGCCAATAGGAAAAGGGAGAAAAATGAGTTGAAGATGCATTTTTTTATGAAATTTATATTATAAAAACATGGAGATGACCTATGGGAATGTTAAGAGTCACACCCCCATATTTTTACAAGTGGCACACTTCCCAAGGAACCATACAAGTGTCCTTTTCTCTCTCTTTTGCCAAGAAAACTACCTTTTGTCTAGACAACCTAAAATTTATTCAGATATTTAAGCTTCCTAATAATTATAAGGACAAATGGATGATGAAATAATATTTTTAAATTTGTACAAATCCCAATAAACTTGTACAAAGCATTAAATGTGCTTAAAATGACCTCTAAATGACCCAAAAATGATAAATAGACCTAGGGGACTAATAACCAAAGGTAAAAAAACATCAAATGACATTAATTGAACTATGAAACACCTTATAAAAACATATTAAACCCTTTTAAAATCTTAAAAGTGAAGTTTTTTACTAGGGTTGCCCTATTTTGACCTAAAAGTCAAAATTGGTCAACAATAATTTCATATTTATGATAATGGGCCTTCCTCTTCAAGATACCATAGACTTAGGGATCAAGATTATGATAGGGATGTAGAGGGTGAGATCCAAATTGTTCCCATGATTGAGTGATGTACATGTACTTGTGATAATATATTTTATTTTTCATGATAAGCATTTTCATTAACCTACTATATATTATATTTTATTATGCTTTATATGCATCTATGTCATGGAATTTATATATGTGATTATGTCTCATTTGTTTTCATTATTTATATATATAGTAACATTTTGAATTTTTATATTTCAATAATATTATAGATAAATGTGATATGTGAATGATATAACATTGGAGCATAACATATGTTCAAGTGGAACTAGCCAATCATCTCACCATATTCTAAAAATTTGAATGGAATGGAATCATCTAACCAACCATGCATATATAATAATTCATCATCATATATAATTTTATATTGATTTATCTCATGAATAAGTGAACCCTTTGGATGCACATTTATTGCATTAGATACTTGTGTTAAACCTACTTGAGATAATGTACATAGTAATACTAGGCCAATGGTAATAATTTGAGATTATTTCTTTTATTTCTATTTTTGTGGAGTTGAAGTACTCACTATTTTATTAATTTATTAATTTATTGATTTTTACTTTTTTTTTTTAATTTTTGATTTGGTACTCTTATGATTGGCCTCTTAAGAGAGGTTTTATCTTATGTTTATATGCTTATTTTGATTTAAAAATTAAATTATATAAAAACTAAATGATTGAAATAATGATTTAGATTAATAAATATACATAACCTAAATGTAAAATATAGTAAAATACAAAAAATGAAATAAGTTATAAATAGTACATTTTAATGAAATATGCAAACTTGGCTCGAATCTAATTTGTGCTCATTGTATAGGTAGATCACTGATGTAGAATTGACTGGGAGGATTTATGAAGTGTATCATTACTGAAAATAAAATTATAGAATAAACTAGGATAAAGACATGCTAGGGAAAATAGGGTCACACTACAAACACATCTACGATGACTTTGCAATTACCTTTTTTATTTATGTACCTTTGCCTATTTGATGTGGTTGAATGGTTGTTGGCAGATGCTAAGTTATCAAGTAGAAGGACTTGTAATACAAAAACCTTAGTTCCTACACATAAACCAAATATATATTAAATTAAAATAAAAAAAATAGGATAATGGGAATAACCAATCTATCCTCATAAAACCCTATGTAATCTGAGTGTTACCTACATAGCCCAAAATAGCCTCGTGTTGATATAATTCTCCCTCCTAGAGTGAGTGTGTGAATTTTTATATTTGAAATATATGAATGTAACCAGTAAATTTATTTAAATGATTGATAACGAATGCCCTTGATATATAATAAAATTGTTAAATACTTGGCCTATGCTTGTTATAATAAATCAAAAGTTGAATTGGAAATATTTATGGCCTTTTGTTCAATGTGTAGTAGAATTTCCAAGTGATTGATAGGTGTGTATTGAATGGATTTGATGTGTTTATATAGCCATATATTTGAAAATATTTTTTATAGAATCATAGGAGGACCAAAATGAATTGTCTCAAATTTTAAAAGTTACTATTGGAGTGTGGGAGATGAGACTGAACTAGTGGATAAAGTTGGGTTATAGCCATGTTTGACCTAATATGGTCTTATCCTAGAAATTTAGAGGTTGTTAAAACTTGGACGACATGAATATGTAGGAAAAATATGGATGTTTGAATGATTTTTTTTGTTATTTTCAAGACATTAAGTATAATAGTGAAGGATCTTATAGATATTTCAAGTTAATGGAATGGAGAATATGTCAAGTAAGGTAAATATGTCAAGATTAAACATTATCAATCACTTAAAGATAAATATTTTATACATTTTACCTACTTTTATTCTAGTGATGCAATGGAATGGAATTACTAGAGTAAAGGATATGCATACCTAAATGTGTATACACACTTTATCTTTTTATGTGAAGCTTGATTGTGCAAGGTACCTCAAGACAATACTTACAATAATGCCATTGAAAGTAGTTACTATAGAGTAGGAATCCAAAGTGAGTTAGATCATGTATTAGTAAAGTAAAACCCAAATAATCATAAAAAACATAAATAACTAAGTCAACTCCCTCATGGGGTTTTGAAAATAAAATATAAGAGATTTTTAAAGAAGGAATACAACTATAAAACCTTCCCAAGATCATCCTTCCCCCAAATATGGCTCAAAAACATGATTTTCCTTTGATTTGGTGCTCCAAATCTTTGTTAATGATGAATGGCTTGATCCTCCATCATATCTCAATGCACCAATGAACTAGGCTCATTAAATTGATCAAATGTGTGCCAATAGTTGAAGCTATCCTATTTCCAATTCAATATAATAACATTACAAAAAGATAGGTTGTGAAAGTAATTCTGCATAATAGGTTTACACCAAAAGAGCTTGAAAAGATTAGTGATGACCCTTGTATTTATAGATTTTTGGAAATGATAAAAATCAACCATGACCATCCATATTTAGATCAAGATGTGTTATTAATATGTGTGGCCATGAATCAATTAAATTTTAGAGGCTCAATCCATAAATATCTCCATTAATATCTGGAATAAAAGGGCATTAATGAGGCATGGGAAGGCTTAACCTAGATATTTGTTCCATTTATGGCTTATGGATGCCACACCATTGATGATGTCACCAAAGGATGAAAAATTTAAGAATGAATTTATAATTAATATATTTTAAAAAACTTTCATGGATTTTCCACTTAATCTCTTAATTTGGTTTAATTTGCTTAAGCTATTTTAATTAATTTTTTGTAATTCTTTGGAAATTAGTTGTTTGCTTAATAAGATTAGTAAAAATGCCAAGTTAATGGGTTATAATTTGACTGGAGTATAATTAGAATAAGGTGTCAATTACATATATAACAATACCCCATTTAGAGCATTGTGGATGTGAAATAACACATGCACATGTTTTGTGCTTCTGAATTAGAAGAATTTAGTGGTTTAAGATGTCAAATTGTGTTTTTACCATTTGATTCAAAATGATTTGGGAAAAACTAATAATCACATAAAATTAATTTCCCTATTCAAAGATACATTATCCTAAATTAGCATGTGTATATGATAAGCTTGAACCATTTAGTGCATTTTAGTGATTTTTTCCCAAATTGTGCATTATCACAGAATTTCAAGTAAGATTGACAATTTCAGCACAATGGTGGTAGGAATTGGATTTCTACATTTTGCCCCTATTTTAGAAGGTGTGGTGAGACATTTATTTGAAGTAACATATTTTCAAAAAAAAGAGTTCTCAATAATAAGTTGGAAGGAAATTACCCATGATTCCCCCTCGAGAGGGCATACGAGGATGAAAGAGAGGGAAGGACTCTCAAAAAGAGAGAAAAAGTGAAATTAACCCATGTATGAGATTAAATCCATACGAGCTAATGCTTGCATTCACTGATTCTCAATGATAAAAAATATAATATAATGGAACCCAAGGTAGGGGAAGTGGGAAGAATAAAATCCTGAAACATAAGCCACACACTTTGACACATCCAAAATAGGATGAAAGTTGTAGACTTAGGGAATGATCGATCCCAAAACAAGTTAAACACTTTTGAATTGATATAATGAGGGTAAAATCCACATAGCTTAGAATTAGAATAAACATTATAGTATTTCTCTTGAGAAAAGAAATAATAATGTGCCCTAGTAGAGTGGATTTGATCAGTTGATAAATTGATTTTGGCCCAATAGGGTTGATTTTGATCATTGATAAGTAGTTTTTCCATAGTATGGATGATTGGATCATTGATTAGTCAAAATATTGTGCCCTAGTAGGGACAATTGGTAAGCATAGCTCAAGGAGATAACCTACTACATAGATTAAATATGAGTAGGAGCAAATGCAGATGCAAGGGTCTAATGACTAAAGAATCCATAAAAACTAGGCATACAAGGATTCACAAAGTGATGAAAGAGTTGATTGGAAGAATGAGGGTTGACAAGCTGACCCAAGATATAACATGTATCCAAACATTGCCTACATAGTCTAGATAGACTTCAAGCCAATGCAGTTCACCCAGAAGTGGGAGAAAATGGAATGAGGAATGAATAATAGAATAGAAATGGACCACTTTTTGGTTAGACTCATAATGTATACCTAGAGATGCATGTCTAGCATAGAGTCTAGTGTTAGGTATGGTGCATTTAGAAATGATATTTGAAGTGTAATTGAATTTTGGACTTGGAATCCAAAGCATTTAGTGCTTACTTTAGTAAAATGAAATTATGAACCATAATTATGAGTAACTTATAATAACAATGTATTTTGATTGTGATGAACTAGTTTAAATGTGAATATTTATAACTAAGGATACTGATAAAAATTACCAATACTAGAGTTACAACTATTAAAATTTAAAAAAATAAAAATAAAAATAAAGATAAAAACAATACACAGATGTAACCTAACATAAAATCAGATATGAATAATTAGGTTTTTAAGTATGAACAAGAATGCACAAAATAAAATCAATAACAACTTAATAAGCAACATGAAAGCAAGATATGGCTTAATGAATATCCATGTGCATTAAAAAGATGCACTTGGAAAAAAATAAAAGAAAAAGATAAACATGACTCTAAATAAATCAAGCCTAACTGAAATTAGATTAAAAGTAGTTATAAAATGTATTTGAACTCAAAAGAACAAAACAACACAATACAAGACAAAACAATAACACAAAAGACAAAAACACTAAGAATAAACATGAACAAATAACTAAAAAATAAATAAAGGGATAAGAAAACACAACAAAATAACAATATAAATCAATTAAACACACACAAGCAAGAGTTAATCAAAATGTTAGTGAAAATAAATAAAATGGTGAATGGTTCATGTAAGTGTAATAGAGACATTACTCTCTATGACAGGGTGACCCCTAATCTAAAAAATAATGTGACTAGTACAACAAGATAATAACAAAGGAGACCAAGTTTCCCCCAAGTGATAGGGAAACACCATAGAATAAAATGGGAGAAAAAGAAAAAAAAGAAGGGGTGGATAAGCTAACTCCAGATGTATGAGACAAATGGACGTTGCCTACATAGTTCCATGGATATGAGATCCAACATGAAATTCAATCCAAATGTAGTTCTTCCAAGAAATGGTATAGAAGACAAATGATGATAATAAAATAAGATCAATGTTATAGAGGAAATAAGGAAATGGGCTCAAAAAATGATGAGATCATTCAAATGATTACTGGAAAAATGAAAAGAGTGTTTTAACTTAGAAATTGCTCTCAAAACGGCAAGAGTATGAGCCCAAAATAAAAAAAAATTACAAGATAATTTTTTTGTTTATTTTGTCTATCAATTTATAATGCTTTTATGCTTTTAGTATAAGTAACAAAAATAAAATATTAACAAAAGGCCCAGGGAACTACCTTACTAAAGAGATGTAATTCTATAGATAAGATTTAAAAAAATAACTAAACTAGTTGCAATATGGAGCATGAATATAAGTAATAACATAGGGAACTAACTTAATTAAGTAGATGGCACACCTAAGAGTATAAGGTCCAATAATAGTTAAATCTAGCTGCAACAACATAAGCTCAAAAAATGGTGAGAGTGTGAACCTGTTAAGGTGACAATACCTACTAAATAATAGCAAAATAATAATATAATAGTATATAGTATGAGATAAATCTAAAGAACCATTTAGCAGGTAAAAAACATGTGCCGATGTACACATGTTCACTTGTCTGTAAGAAGAAGTTACATAATATTGTTCAAGATGAACTACATTGTAGAATTGGTATTGATTATGTCTAGAATACCTATGAATCATAATCAAAATCATAATTGGTCAAAAGATAGAACTATCTAGGTTGTTTGTAAATGTTTTTTTGTAATTTTCTAAGCATCTCAACTTGATTGATAATTATGAGAGACTAAATGGTCCAACTCATAAAGTAGTGAGAGTGTTCAAAATTAAATTACTTGCAAAATGGAGAGAGTATATGGAAAAGGGGGATGGAGTTGACATCAATGTGAATTGAGCACAACATACATAGTCCCATTAGGACCTCAAGTCCTAGTAGTTTTTTTAACACAAAAGGCAGTAAAAAATTGACCAAGTCACAACAAATTTTTAAATAAAGGAAAATGGCAAGGCAAATGATAATAGTAATGACGAGGTTATATAGAAATACATGATAAAGACATTCTTAATTTTCCCATTGGCAATTATAATTAGGAAACAATAAGATAAGATATTGATTTGCCCATAGGTAGTTATAATCAGTGGCACCAAATGAAATACTAATTTTCTCATAGGTGATTATAATCAACAACACTAGATAACATGTAAATGAAAGATAACTTATCAGATCCACTGACACAATACTTTCATAGACTGCCATTTAAACATGAAATCCTTAAAACTACTAAAACTAGATCAAGATCTCCTTGTAGAAGTTACATGAAGAACCAAAAGAACTAAGATTAAAAGGGTTGGGTAGGGTGGCTAAAAATAAAATTTGATTAATATTAAAGACATGGTATAATTTATGGCATAAAGAAAATGATAAGATGACAATTGACTATAATGGCAAATGGGTTTCCCCCAAGTGATGATTACTCACCAAACAACAAGAGCATAGAATTAATTCACTCTCAAAATGATGAGAGTGTTCAAACTTAAAAATTGCTCATAAAATGGTGATAACATTCAAATTAAAAAATTACTTAAAAAATGTTAAGAACATGGCAATATTACTAAGCTAACCTCAATAAAAATTGAGTACTAACTACATAGTCCCAAAGTACCTCAAGTCAATGTAGTTAAACTGGTGCATTAAATGAGACAAAATGATAAATTATTATGTTGCTCTTGCTAACATAGAGATGCACGTCCTAGTCAACATATGAGACAACTATAATACTCAATTATAAAAATTTCTAGCCCACACCATTTAGAATAACTATTCTATCAAGAACTTGCTATAGATTTGGACTCTAATGATGTTGTTATGATATTTGTTGGTCTTTGATTTCATTTTCTTCAAAATTCAAGACAAGAGATCATCATAGCCTTTATAAAGGAAAGTGTAGCCAAGTATAGTAAATAAAGTTAGGCATATGATAAATGGTATAAGTTGGCAATGTAAAGGTGGATGATAAAGGAATGTATAAAGGTTGGGAAATAAATGAAGATTAGTATTTTTAAGCAAACACAATGTTTTTGAGTCTGTATTTGACATAATTTTGGTTGTGGTGGGGCTGAAGACTTCTTAATATACTCTTGATAGGACCAACATATTTTTCTATTATTTGGGCTTGAGATTATCTGCCATCTAATTAAGTTGTAGATTGGAAGCTTTACTAATGTTATTTTTGATAATGTATTCATCAAGTAGTGAAGAACTATTATGCTCAACTATTGGCACCTCAAAGAGGTTTTCACCAATGAAGTCATCTTGATTGTCTCATAGTGCCTCCGTGCCTCCAAAAAGGTTTCACTAAGGAACACTGACTTTTAAATTTGATTTTCATCTAATGAATCGAAAAATATTTTACTAAAAGATGCTAAGTTGGGAATTTTATTATCCCCTAGCACCTCAAAAAAGGTTTCACTAGGAGATTGTTCTACTTCTGCATGAATGTGGTCTTGGTCCCCTTGATAATTTGCATTTGATATATCACCATATATTGTAGTTCAATAAAATATGATTCTATTAGTCCTAATTAACATTTGTGGGAGGTGAAATGTAAATATAATGGCTATGTTGGGTGGTGATAATGGAATTATTAAAAGTAACATAATCCTTATAGAATATACTAGGAGAAATTTTGTCAATGCTAAAGTAACCATCCTCAGAAATCATAGAAGGATGACAAATATATTCAAATTGATTAGCAAGGCAAGTGTAACTAGTGTTATAACAACCATATTTGTATTTTGATTTTGAAGTTGAGTCTGAGTCAAAGGACTCTAAATCCAATGTTGAGATTGATGTTGATTATGATTTGGATGCTAAAGCTAATGTCGGGTTTAAGAATAGAACCTAACTTTAATTTTGATTCCTCATTTGGTGTGGATGTTTATATAATAATGTTTTGTTTAATGTTTGGTATTGGATAAGTATTGGCCTTTGATGGCATAATGGATTCTATAAAAATAGATTCATATAGGAAGGATTCAACATAGACTGGCTCATCTAGGTGAATACTTTTAAAGAGAGGGAAATTCTTGAGGGGTGACTCCATAGAGACTGGCTTGTTAAAGTGAGACTCCTCAATGAGGGGAAAAAGGTTAAGAGATAACTCTATAGAGACTAGCTTGTCAAAGGGGTGGGAATCTTTAAAAATAGAACAATGGTCAAGATAATGATTTTCCTAAAGGTGGTTATAATCATTAATAAGTGACTCAACAAAGACTATCTTGTTAGAGTGAGCCCCCTTGGAAATAATTAAAATATCAAAGGGTGATTCATTATAGGTTAAATCATTACAAATGGGTGGTTCAATAATAAAATCATGGCCTTGACTTATAATTGGTTTTAAAATATCAACTTTGAACACATTTTGGTCCTTAAAAGATGGCTCTTGAAGAGGTAATGGTTGGCTCTATTGAGGATAGAAGACCACCAAAAATTTTATAAATTAGGAAATAACTGGCTTAGGGTGAATAATGGCTCATGGTTCAATAATGGGCTCTCCAAAAATTAGACTATTGAATAAGGGATCAACAAAGATCAGTTTGTCAAATAGACATTATTAAATAATAAACTCAATAAATACTAACGATGGGCCTAAAATAGTAATGATTGGGTACTATGAAGTTTTGTTGATAGTGAAAGCCAAAGGAGGAGGGCCCAAAATAGTGACCCTTGGGTGCTATGGAGCATGTTTGCTCATGCAGGCTGAATATAAATCACAATACCACCCCATGGTAATATGAAGTAAAATGGTCCTATAACTTAGAGCATGAATGAACACAATATATCCTAAATCCACAATGATAAAAATTAATGATGAATCTATATAACAACCTTCAAACCAAATGGGAAATCATACCCAAGTTAACTCAAGCCAAGTGTAAATGGAAAATAGATTAACACATTGGCCTAGAACTTATAAGATGAGATTATAAATTTGAATTAAAAAATGAAGTACTTTGATATTTTTATGAAAATTCTCTTTACTCAAATGGGAAGCATAATAATGCTACTTAGATAACACAAGCACAATGTTCTAAATGAATATTTGAATAAGGAAAAAAGAGGTTTTGATTTAGTCAACATAACATCTCCTTGTTCAAATAGAATGGTGTATAACAAAGGTGTTTGATGACATGTTTTGGTTTTAAAACAAGTTTTATACTCAATAAGACCAATCAAGTAAAGGATAAAATGATAAAATATAACTAAGTATAATGTCCAAAGTCTTAAAACTGATAAGGTTATATCATACCATTGAATTCCATCTATATACATGATATTTAGATGATTTTAATTTTTGATACAAACATAAAATAACATGAATAAGTAGGGTTTTTACAACCCCTTTCTCTCAAAAGATTATATAGTGACATAAAACTTTAGGCTACTTGCCTTGCATTAATAATATGTTCATGGCAAGTGGGGTTGTTCTAAAACTAAATTTTTATGAATTTATAGATGGTTCCAAGTGTGAATAACACTAGAGATAAATCATGTCAATTATATTCACATCAATTGTCTTGTTGTGAAAAGGTCTTGTCCTTTTTCACAACCACTACATTCATCTCTTTCTCAATGTAGTGTGATGTTCAGATTGCCCCAATGGTCTGAGTTAGAGTACTACTAATAGAGTTTGTATAACCTCTCAAATAAATGTCCCAATAGGTTACCCTTGATTTATATACCCCACCATGGATTGGGGTTGAAACGATGCTAGGAGATGAATTTTTGGGTTAACACTTCCCCATAGAACTTGTGAGGAGGTGATGAAATTCTGATCATAAGCTAAGTTTCATAAAAATAAAAGAAAAAGTGAAAAGAATTTAAGGTCATGTTTACATTACCCAAACCATATGGATTTGAGGAGAGCCTTAATGACATTATTTTAATTCATTTAGACAAGGCATAAATGTAAAGAAAGAGCACATTTGGTCACCTGAGTTTCTTAAAGGGGATGGGGGAGAACATACACACATCAATCATTTTATGAAAAATAAACAATTTTAAAAGATCTAGCATAATATAAAATACAATTAAGATTTTTAAACCTAGGTTAGTGTTTATTTTAATTCACCAAAGTGAAGTGTTTATGAAATTTGTCTCCTTGGCCTTAGTTGAAAAACTTTGTAAAAGAAACTTTCACAAATAACTAAGCATAAACAATCTAAATTCCTTTTAAGCACCAAATAAAGTATTAAATACTTAACCATTTTCAAATTTGTGATTTTTCTTAGCTTGTGACCTATAATTTTTATAGGGTTTATGTCTACCTTGAAGCCCAAATATAAAGGAGAAAAAAAGATTTTAAAACTTACTCTTAGGTCTCTAATTTCTTGCCACAGAGACCAATGTTGGTCCATGCAAGGACCAATGCTGATTACAAGAAATCAATGCCAATCAATTTAAGCAAGTTTGACATCGATTGATGGGAATCAACACCAGTTACCTATAAAAAATAGTAAAAACACAATGATTTTCATGAAAAGAATGGTTAGAAAAATAAGTATAAAAACCTGAAAGGTTTCTAGATCCTATAAAATAAAGGTTAGATATAGATTATGCAAGTTATTAAATAAATAGTAAAACCCAAATACTTTCAATAAAAACTTAAAAACCACATCCTCATCCATGTTATGCCTTTCACATAGGGAGTGATGCTAGTTAGGATAGGATCAACTTCAATCAGAGTAAATTGATGTTGGTCATTGTGTAAACTATGTGTCATTAGAAAGACAAAAACACATGAAAAATGAAGATTTTTTTTTGATTTTTAGAGACTTTTAATCATTTATTATAATATCTAAGAGTTAAAAATTAGTCTTCTTGTTGGTATGGAATACAAGGTCCCACAAGGCATGCTAAGATGTAGAGTAGGAATTCAAAGTGAGTTAGATCATGCATTAGTCAAGTAAAACCCAAATAACCATACAAAACATAAATAACTATGAAAACTCCCTCACGGGGTTTTTAAAATAAAATCAAAGAGATTTTGAAATAAGGAATACAAGTATCAAACCTTCCCAAGATCATCTCTCCTCTAAATGTGGCTCAAAAACATGATTTTCCCTTAACTTGGTGCTCTAAATCTTTGTCAATGATGAGTGGCTTACTCTTCCATCATCTCTTAATGCACTAATGAAATAGTCTCATAAAATTAATCAAATGTGTTCCAATAGTTGAAGCTATCATATTACAAATTCATCATAATAACATAACACAAAAATAGTCGTGAAGATAATTCTACATAATAAGTTTACAAAAAAAGAGCTTGAAAAGATAAGTGAGGACCCTTGTATTCATATATTTTTGGAAATGATTAGAATCAACCATGACCATCCATCTTGATATCAAGATGTGTGGCCATGAATCAATTAAATTTTTGAGGCTTAATCCATAAATATCCCCATTAATATTTGGCATAAAGGGGCTTTAATAAAGCATGGGAGGGTTTAGACCAGATATTTGTTCCATTTATGGTTTATGGATTACACCCCATTGATGATGTTACCAAATGATGTATAATTGAAGAATGAATTTCCAATTAATATATTTTCAATAACTTCCATGGATTTTCCATTTAAACTCTTAATTTGGTGTAATTTACTTAAGTGAGTTTAATTAATTTTCTATTGGAAATTGGTTGTCCACTTAATCAAAATAGTTAAAATGTCATGTTATTGGGTCATAATTTGATTAAAGTATAATTAGAAGAAGGTGTTAGTTGTGTATGGAATAATACCCCATTTAGAGCATTGTGGACATGAAAAAACATATGCATGTGTCATGTGCTTTTGAATTAGAAGAATTCAATGGTTCAGAGCATAAAATTGCATTTTTACCATTTTGACTCAAAATGATTTAGAAAAAACTAGTAATCACATAAAATTCATTGGCCCATTCAGGATACATTAGCCTAAATTGATACTTGTATATGATAAGCTCAACCATTTAGCATGTTTTAGTGATTTTGGCCCAAATTGTGCGTCGTCATATAATTTTAAGTAAGATTGACAATTTCATCATAATGGTGGTAGGAATTGGATGTCTACAGTTAATATTCATATTTGAAACCTAAAAATCTATAATTTGAAAAGAGATCAAGGAAATAATATAGCTAAAAGATTATTCAATTTAATTTCCCTATAATTTTAAAATTGAGAAGTGCATACCACTTGTTGAGGCATCTGGAGAAAATTTTAATTTGTGGAAAATTGAAAGTGATCAAATATCAATTTGAAAACTAATTAAATCCCTTGATTTATAAAAATTTTATATGCTCCAACTCTCATTTGAATATGTAGAGTACTCTATAAAATAATTTATGGGTGGAACCACCAAATGTGGCTCGTTACAATGAAACCATAAACATTGAGTGTCATTAGACTTAAACATGGTAGGAGAAGAGGTGGAACCATAAAATGTTGATTTATAAAGTGAAACCATAAACATTGAGTGTCAATAAACTCTAACATGGACCACTTTAAAAAATGAGATGAATTATACCACTGTAAATAAATATAGATTCTATTTGAAACTTTGTACCTTTGAAATTTTTGAACATTGAAGAAGAGATATTTGAAATTTGAAATGTAGTAGCATGAACATGTATGTGAATAATTACCCTTGTATTGTAATGTATTAATATAGATTTCCATTTTAACTTCTAACTATTTTTCACATGTCCATGTATATAATCTAAGTATATGTGAATTTGTCTACAAGTAACTATAAGAATGAGTGTACATGCATGTCATATTACCCCATAAGATGAAAATTATGACCTATACTAAAAATATGAAAATTTTTTATGTCATAAATATTAATTTTTTTACTCATGAGGAATTGAATTCTCAAGGCAATTCCAATGTGTTACCCCCTTTTGATATGAGGCACGTAACCCAAAAGTCACTAATCTCAAAATAAAATTTATAGAATATGTGTAAACTATATTCATGTAATTAAAATTTTAAATGTATTTTCATTATATAATTTAATATAGAATTGAATTTCAAATTAAACATGTGTTGTATATATTTTAATTGAAACACATAAGCAACATGTGCATGATAGGTATAATGGCATAATATTAAAAGTAAAAGGTACAAGCAACGTGTGATATGAATCATGGAACCATAGTAACAATAAATAAACATACAAATAATTTCATGAACTTGCATATAATGTCACACATACGGCCCAAGGCCACATACAAGTGACATATGAATACCACATAAACATACAAGGCCAAGGGCCACACACAAAATGGCATGATGATTATATACAAATAAGAACATGTATATGTTGTATACACAAGTCCAAGGGCCATTCAATATTAACAATCAAGTCCTAATTTATCATGCAGTAAAGTATTTTTTTGAAAACAAGCATAGCCATATATATCAATGTCAGTGTTAGAAAATAACATGTCCATGTAACACAATCTAAAGTATGAGTGACTAGAAAAAAAATTGTATGATATTTATATCATCATGTAGATAGGTTTTGGATAGATAAAACCTATTTAAGTGTTCATAGAGAATGAAGATATGCCACTAACTTAGTAAGGCTATTGGGTAAAAATAGAAGCCTGACATCAAATACCCATGTAATAGTATGTCCTACATCACACTCGCATAGCTCATGAAAAGCAATGTGCATATGCTAAATGAAATATGTTATATAATTAACATGAAATAAATAAAATATGGAAATAAGTAAACTAGTAACATAAGGAAATGATTTTGAGGTCATGATTTTGATTTTTTGATTTTTTGATTTTTTGATTTTTTTTTTTTTGTATTTTTGAAATATATGTTTTCTTTTCAAAATTGGACTTCAAAAGAGATGAAAAATTACTAAGAATCAAGAATTAAAAATAAAATAAATGAAAGGGATTTTTAAAATACACAACAAGGTGGTATGGCAAAATGTGTCAAGAATAAAAGAAAACAATATTCACTTAATGCATGTGTAAATGAGTCATAATAATTTAGCACAAAGGATTGATATAAACAAGATTGTACTTGCCCCATTAACTAGAAATGGGATATGTGTGTATTGAAATGATTATTAATTAAATTATTTAATAATAAGGAAAATGATGGAAGCCTTCAGTCATATAATGAAATTGGATATCCATATACGTCCTTCATGGTATTGATAGTGAATAGATAAGAATTATCACAAAGAAGAGATGTGTATTTTAAAAATTTGAAGGTAATATTGTATTTAGTTTTGGTAGTTAATTTATGGGTGATGATCCTAATATCCACCACCCACACACACTTGTATTCAACGCATATGAATTAATACAAATTGATTTATAATTTATTATCTGTGTTATACATTATCATATTTTTATTCAGTTATGCCTTAATTTATGACATACATTATATTATTGTAATAAATATGCTTATCCTATGATATCATTACTAATTAATATACTTAAACTATTAGCTCATGACTTAGTGTAGAGTTGATTTTAACATTTGGTGTCTTAGCCCAGGTATAAGATAACTAATGTCCATGGAGAATCACCCTCTAGAGTTGCAGGAGAAAAAAATAATAGAGATAAAGAATTAGTGGGAGAAAATAATAAAATAATTTATTCACCAAGAAGTGAAGGGAAATGAAACCACAATTGATAAAGTTGAGGATGTAATCTATCTACCATAAGACAAGGAAATTTGGGTAAATTTTGTTGATCTGTTGTGGCATTAGATTTTAAGGCTAGCATACATAACAAAAGGTTTGAGACTAAACATTAAGAAACCCATTCATTATACAAAATAAAAAATAAAAAAAATGGATGAAATAGATGAACCTTGGACATGAGCAATAGATTATTTGTTCGAGAATACTTTATACTTATTCATAATTTTAAGGTAAATATAGTGGTGGCTAATTTTTTATGAAAACAAAATGTTATAATTATAATCACCAAAGGAGATATTGCTTGAGAATGTACCAACACTCATTCATATGCTATTGATCGAAGGTGGTTAATAATAAGTGGTAAGTATTTCATGTAGGAGACAAGGACATAGGGGATGATGAAAGGTAAGAGGGGGGATATAAGGAAACATGATTATTGAAGGATAAGATGTGATATATGGGGGGATAAATGGAATAAATATGGAAAAATTAACAAAATATTAGAGAAGGAATTAAAGATAAGAAATAAATTAGATAAATTAGAGACAAAAAAATAAGAAAGAAAGGAAGAGTGTAAGAAATAAAGATAAAGAGAGAGAAAATAAGAGTGAAGAGAATAAAATAGATAAAAATAAGAGTAAAAATAGAATTAATAAATATAAAATAAGTACAAATGGGAAAATTGGAGGAACATATGAGGTTATAAAAAGAAAAGAAGTAGTGGGAGGAGAAATGGATCAATAAAGGTTAGAAAGGTATGAGAAGATAAGAAAATTAATTTTAAAGAAAGAAAAATGAAGGACATAGTTGAGTGGAGTTTTCAAAGAAAGAAAGGAGGATAAATATGAACCATAATGAAAATCTAGTGTAGAATAATCAGAAATAACACAAAATTTAGAACCAACTTTGATAGCACCAAAATTGATAATAAGGATGGAAGGAGGATTGGAAATGGATGCATGAGGCATATACCATGTAATTTTTTTTATTAAACTATAAAAATTCATTTATAAAATCATTTGAATATATGATAAAAATAGTCAATAAAAGATGCACGGGGAATCTTTAGAAGTGGAAGGTCAAAGAGGGCTTTTGCCAAGTATAAGAAGACTTAGTTGGACAAAAAGAGAGAAAATAAAAAATGTAGTAACTATTCAAGAATAAATAAGTGAGAAGAAAGATAAGGAAGAAGCAATGGAAGGATAAGGGAGAAATAGCAAAAAAGGAGAGGTAGATTTGGAAAAATTAATTAAAAATATAATAGAGGAAGTAATCAAAACACATAATTGGGATACGAGATTAAAAAAAATGAGATAACATAATAGGAGTATAAATATATAATATTATTATGGGGAGATATTAGTTAAACATAGTAATTAATAAAAATAAAATGAGGGAGATGGAAATTTGATATGAAGAGACATGTACCCCTAACCAAAAAATATTGTTTGAAGAGATGAACCCCTTGAACAAACCACTATGTTTCTTCAAAAATTGAAAGAGACACCACCCAAATAAGGTATAAATATTATAGAATAATTAAGTTAGAAATATAGAAAACACAAAATTTAGAACTTGAAAAGAGAATTAGTAGTTATATATATTTTGAAGAAGTATTGGGAATAAGTTATTTTTGACTAGAGTTATCACAAGAATAGGGTAGAAATAAATTCTTAAGAAAATAAAAATACCACCAATAAAAAGAGAAGGATAAGAGATAAAAAATACAAAAAAATCCAAAAAATAAAAGTAATAACACTAAATCAATAAGTGGGAAGACAAGTTTCACCCAAGATAAAATGACACATAGGAATAAGTTATTCTTTTTTGGAAAATAAAAAAAAGATGTTAAAGCCCAAATTTTTGTATTGGATGCATATTTTAGGACAATAAAATTACATATTACCAAGTCAAATAACTTTGTTTTGTGGGCACATTGAAAGATAAAACACTTAAGTGGTATATGAAAATCATTCCTAGCCATAACAAATCATGGGATGAGATAAAATATGCATTTAAAAGTGATTTATATTATCCTAAGACTCCTATAGAAAGTATAATAAATATAGGGAATTCATTCAAGGAAATAAGGAAATAATGAAAAAATTTAAAAAATATTTAAAGAGGTAGTGATGAAAGTAACAAAACCTTTAACATAAATGTAAAAAATTGAATGGTTTGTATTAATATTATTACCATATTTAATAGAATCCATTGATGGGAAATAATTTTAGACATTTGATGAATCCCTATAAATGGTAGATTGATTAGAAGCCTAAACTTGGAAGAGAGAAAAGGACAAAATTATGAAAACTAATTTTGAAAAAAATGGAAAAAAATTGGTGTATTTAATATTGGGTCAGGAAATACCTATGATGCTAGAAATAAGAAGTAGTTCACCAATAATTTTAACAATGAAACCTAATATTTGGTGTGAAACATGTTTTGGAAAATGACATAACAAAATAGAATTTCCATATGCTAAAAACATAAGAATGATGACATCAACTCAAGATAATCCTATAAGGATGATGCCTCCAACATAAAAAAACATTATAAAAGATTGTATGATGTGGAATTTATATATTTTATGACCAACATAGTCAAAATATGTGCTCTTTTATGGAAGTTACCCTAGCAACAAACCAATTAAGATATTGCATGATGTGTGGAACATTTAGGCACTACTAACAGGCCTATCCTAGAGTTTATGAATTAGATAACCTCAAAGAAATGATAATGAGAGATTCTACGGTGTCAAAATAAACAACATTACCCACCTATTCAATAATGGTAGCAACCTCAAGACATGCATCACATGCATGAAATCCATATCAACTAATTATAACACAATATAATATGATAGCTCCTCTAGTAAATTTTTTTTAAATAAATATCAAGGATGATACAACAGAGGAGGATAACATATAGGTTATCAAGGAAATAATTATATAATGGGATACCTCAAAGGTTACCAAGGAACCAACTATATATCATGGTATTGTATGGGTTACCAAGGTGGTTATCAGGGAAACTATTATCGAGGAGATTGTAGATACCAAGGTGATCAAGGGAACAAATATTATGTGTACCAAGGGGAAACTATCAATAAGGATAAGCTAGACAATAAAGAGGCTCCCTTGTTTCAAATGCTGGAAGGACATACACATCAAAAAAAAATTCTAAATCTTAGACTAAATCAAATGCACTTTATATCATGAGAAAGGTACGCATGATGTATATGCTTTCACAAAAGCCACACAATTCTCCAAAACATGTGAAACAAAGATAAAGGATTTAAATAATGCAACTAAACAGGCCAAACATTTAAATAAGGTACTGAAAGAATATAAGGAAGAATAAAAGAAAATAAAACAACTAGAGACTTCTAAAACTAGTGGTATAATATCAAAAAAAGGAGAGAAAAAGAGAAGCTAAGACAACATAAGAATAATAAAACTATGATGAAAACAAAGTCTAACAAAACCATGGATAATGGGACAGCTTCCATGATAACAAGAAGCGACACTAGAATTAATATAAAGTGGAAAGACTAGGGATATGTGTTAAGTGATGAGAGTGATGGAGAAAACTACCCCAATCCCAAGACACATGATAAAATAATACAACAAAGTAAAACATAATTGAAAAGAATCAAAAAGAGGAAGAGGAAAATTTAACTTATTTTAATGAAGAGTAAATTATTTAATTAAAGAAAATTTCAAAATTTATCAATGAGTAGTCATTATTATAAATACTCCAAAAATTCTAAAAATATTTAAACCAACATGAATGCACATACTGCATACAAAGAATAAAAAAGCCTAAAAACAAAAATAAGAATGTGTTTCACATAAAAGGATAATGGAATAACTCAATTGTATAATTAGATGTTAAGGTATAAGGCTAGGAGTTTACAAAATTATTACTAAATTTGGGAGTAGATGTTAATGTTATGTCAGGATGAACATGGGAAGCACTAGGAAAACCCAAACTACATCTAATAGATTATGATATTTCCATGGTAGATGGTAGTTTTAAATCACCACTTGGAGCACTAAAATGCATAGAGCTGAATTTTATGGGAATAACTAAAATGATAGACTTTGAAGTAATGGAATATTTCCATAAAACCCTATCATCCTCGTCCTCATCCTTGTCTTAGTTTTTCCCATGTTAAAATAAGAAAAATCTAAATTTGGGATAAATTAAAATAAGACTACAATAGAAAATTCATAAAATAGAAATAACAGTGATTTAAATTAGTAAGGGGATAATAACACAACAATCTACCTAAATTCTCAAGGACTAGTGATGTAAGAGCATACTTAACCTAGATGGATACCATCTTTCCCGATGAAAAATCAATAATGAAGGTTTTGGATGACACACTAGTCATAAATCTTGTGAGATGGTGGGAAACACACAAAAACACATTAATAATTGAAATAGTTTGGTCATACTTCTTGAAACATGATAATTTAAAGAGGAATGGAAGTTTAAGTCTCTTCCATAATATATAGGCAAAGGTAGTCCTCGTCAACACAAATCAATGCGAAGATCATTGGAGGTAGATTAGAGAGACTACTCAAAAAATTTGGGTACAATATTTTTATTAGGCCTTATAAAAGATACTAAAATAATGGTTCATGCACCAAGAAACATACAGAGAGACCCTAAGCTAGGACTAGATCATTAAATATTTTTTTGCATATTTGATTTTTGGGACCTAGATCGAATAATATGCCACACATTGAGGATTTTTTTTAATATCATAGGATGAAGATTCCGTATCCTAATTTTAAAATCATATAACAACAGATAAAATAATAAATTAAATAATAATGAAGGTTTTGAATAAAGTATACAAAACCATTCCTTAAGATGTTATAAGATAAAGAAGTAAGAACCAAAAAAATAAATAGAAAACAATCCTTATAGGATTGAATACAAGATCAAAGAAGGGGAAATAGAACTAGTGGAAAATTGACGAAGACAAGACAAGTTATTTTATTAGTCAATAAAAATTAGGGAAGAAAATATAACACATGAAGGAGATCCTAAATTGGCTAAAATTTGAGATTATTGGGAAGAATTAAAAGTACTAAAATATATTTTACCCAAAGTGTAAAATATAAGTGATGCATGGTGGAAAAAATGATGTGGTAATTATCCAGGAAAGCATGATGTTTCATGATGGATAAGTGGACCTAAAATCAAAACTAATGAAATATCAACATTATATTTTCAATTGTTTTGAGGAGTGTAAGGTAATTTTAAATATATTAAGGTTTTATTTATTTTGTCATATTACTTGTTACAATGTTATAGTGTAACACCTTGAGGAGACATCAAATGTGAAGGTCTAATATCATGCATAGAGGTCAAAAATGTCTTTTATGGGTCATTTGACACTTGTTGAAGAACACGTTATATATTTTTTGTCCATACACTTGGTTAAGGTGTCACACTACTTCTTTTTTCTTCATTATACTATGATTGCATGTTAGAGAAATGAGTAAACAAATTTTCAACGTGAGTGTACATTAGAAATAAGAACCAAAAAAAAAAAAATAGAAAACAATCCTTATAGGATTGAATACAAGATCAAAGAAGGGGAAATAGAACTAGTGGAAAATTGACGAAGACAAGACAAGTTATTTTATTAGTCAATAAAAATTAGGGAAGAAAATATAACACATGAAGGAGATCCTAAATTGGCCAAAATTTGAGATTATTGGGAAGAATTAAAAGTACTAAAATGGTATAACTTTTAAAATAATATGAAGACATTTTCCCTAATAAAATAAAATATATATGTGGAATTAAACTTCAGTTAAGAACAATGAATGTTTAACTAATATATACACAAAACCTATCAGAAAGAGGCCTTTTCAACTAAATCCTAATATGAAAATCAAAATAAAAACAAAAATTGATAAAATGTTAGCCACATGTATTATAGACCAATAAAATATGTAGAATGGATTAGTCTGATGGTCATAAAAAACAAAAATATGAGAGAACTATGAATGTGTTGATTTCATATAATTTATTAAATATTATATTTATGACCCATTCTAAATGCCATTCACCAAAGAATTCTTGGAAAATATTATTGGAAAATAGGCATATTCCTTTATATATGGATTTTTAGGATATCATCCAGTTTAGATTGACAAAAAATACCATCCCAAGACAACATTTTCCACATAATAGGATTGATTTATATATATGGCTAAGCCATTTGGCCTCAAGAACACCCTAGTTGTATTTAATCTAATCATGATCAATGCCTTTAAATATTTTATCCATTACTTTTTAGAAGTATACTTGGATGACTGGACTATCTATGGATTAATAAAAGGTCACATCCAAGCACTAAGACTTATGTAATAAATTTATTGAATGCTTAAAACCATGTTAAATCTAATGAAATGCATAATTTTGATGTCATTTGGAACACTATTGGGTCACATAATTTGTAAATAAGGTTTGATGATTAACCGTCTAAAAACTAAAATAATTTTCAACTTCACACCACCAGGAATATAGAAATATGTTAGTGTAATAATAGGATACATGAGATATAACCATAAATTTATCTAAGGTTATGTCATAATTAGTGTACTAATAGAGGAATTCTTGAAAAATAAAAAATAATAGTGCGATTGGTTGGAATAAAGAATGTCAAGATACATTTGAAACATTGAAAATTAAAATACTTAATGCACCAATATTAATATTTATATATTTGAATGTTCCTTTCCATGTACATGTTGATGCATCAAAAATAGTGATAGGCATGGTATTAGCACAAGTTGAAAGTAGAAAATTGGCCAAAATAGAACAATACTATTCCATTACATAGAGAAAAACATTGACAATGGTGTATGCTCTTCAAAAAATTTGACACTATTTTCTCTATACACCATTTTTTTCTTTATTGATCATAATCCATTAATATATATCCTAAATAATCTAGTACTTCAAGGAATAATATGTATATGGTTAATGTTGTTCTAATATTTTGACTTCGGCATAAAAATTAAACTAGGGAGAATTAATAATGGAAACAATTATGTATATAATATATAAAATAGATAGGATTAAGGACCAATAAAATTTTAATTTATAGGATCACACCTATTCCTTATAGAGGTAGTCCCAAAGGACATATAAATAATTTCACATTTTTTGGTGACTAGGAAATTTTTAGAAGGTTACTAAAAAATGAATAAAAAAAGACTAATTATCCAAGCATTTATTTTTACATTAATTAAAGGTGAATTATATAAAAAATATATAAAAATGGACATGATGAAATATTTATAGGAGTGGTGATAAAATATAAATTTAAAATTTACGTAAGGAAGCTCATGAAAGGATTGTAAGTGGACACAATTCATGAAAAGGAACCACATAGAAAGTATTGTTGGCAAAATAATGATGGCCTACCTTTTTTAAAAATTCCCACATATATGCATGGAATTGAGACATATTTCAAAGAGGAGGGAAGCCAAATTCAAGTTATGAGATGATGCTAAGACTAATACTCACATTGGCACCCTTTAAAAAATGGGCTAATGATTTTATTAGACCTATTAAAATTGAAATGAGAAGATCCCAAGCCCGATTCATCATCATAAGAACTGAATATTTTTTGTGATGGGATGAAAATATTATAAATAAATAATCCATCATGAATAACATGTAAAAGTTAAAATATGATAATATCATTATGCACTTTGGGTTCCCTTTAAACATAACGAGCGATCAACAAAAATAAATTTTTAACTCAAACATTATTAAATTACTTAAACATTCCCTGAATAATCATAAAAATAGTAAATCCTAAGATCCATAGAAAAATAGAGTAGTGGAAAGCTTTAAAAATTTCCTTGAGAATGTGTTAACAACGACATGTAATCTCAATGCCATGGATTGGGGACCTGAAACTTGCCATACTCTAGGTATACTGCACAACCTATAAATGATTGACAAAATAGTTTCCATTTCATTTAGTTTATGGATTAGAAGGAATGGTTACCATGGAATTTATTATACATAGTTTAAGGATGGTATTATCATTTCAGATCAATTAAGATAATTAACTCCATGAATTATTGATACAAATAAAATAACTAGATAAAAAAATATTCCTAGCCGCATACGACTAGACTCAGGAAAAGAGATGCCAAAAATCATGGCACAATAGAAATTATAAGGAGAATGAATTTCATGAAAGATACTATGTATTACTATATGATAGTAAATATAATAAACCAAGAAAACTAAAAAGTATATGATTGGGACCATACATTATCACAAAAATATTATTGACTGACACGGTAAAAATTAAAACATTAGCATAGATAGAGTGGTAAGGGTTCATTAATAGATCTCATCAGAAGATATATTATACTACATAAGAGTAAATAATATCATGGATTAAAAAATTAAGCCATAGAAAAAAATCCCAAGTTGAAAACTGACAAATGGTAGATGGAAGATAAATAAAATATAAAATCCTAAGTTGAAAACCAATAATGACAACTTGAGGATAAATAGAGCATATAGAAAAAAAAATAAGAAGAGTATGAGGAGTATAATTGTTCCTATAAATACCTTTATATGAGTCTATCAAATATGCCATGATATCTTATTCTAGACATCTAAGTCTCAAGTTGGTTAACCTTACTATACATCCTTAGGCAGAAGGAACAATTGAGATTGAAGTCAAAAATATTAAATAAACATAGTGAAAAGAAAATTAATAAATGGAAATATGAAGGCAATAAATGAGTCCAAAAAAAAATGATAAGGGTAAAAATATCAATGTCATTAAATGAGAAGTGAAAGTTAATAAATTATAAGTACATGCCATCTAAGTAAACTATTAAAATCATGATTCACAATAATATGTCAAGATTTCAAATCAAGCCACATTTAAGGTAATTCATGACCCAAAATGAAGGGATATTGAAACAAAAATTATACAAGTAACAACCACCACTCACCCAAATTTTCAAATGACCTTTGAGTATACCCAATCTCTAGAAAATCCATTCTATAACTTAGAATATATAATAAGTGAGGAAGAAATAATATATATGACATATCCATAAGTGGTCGATGATGTAGAAATCTTGATTCCAAATTCAAATAACATTATGATAAAATACCTTAGACAATACCCATAATGAGCATGCTCACTTGAAGGACACATTCATATACAACCATATAAATTTCATCAAAATTGACCACACAAGGTTGGAGGTGGATTAGAGTGACCTCATATGGAACGTGTTAGAAATAAATACATGGGAATGGACCAACTAGGTAAACACAATACCAAATATAAAACTAGATGCATAGGCAAAATTACTATACTTATAATTAAACACATACACTGCCAAATCCTCCTAAGCCACCTTTACAATGGAATTTTTTTTCTTAGAGAAACCACACCAGATTAACATGAAATATTTTGAGAACATCTTAGGATTAATGAAGGAGGGGTAGAGTATTCAAAAATATGACAAGAAAGGGTCTAAAAAATTAAAGGAAGCCACCTAATTCTTTTGACCCATCACAAATAAAAAGGGCATCACAATCACCTCAGTAAGAATTACAACTAAGTATATGAGTAAATATCCATAGTAAAAATCACACTTACCCCTTTTGATTTTTTTGATGTTGGTGTTGAATTTGGGAAGCAAACTCTGGCAGAGGCTATAATTAGTTTTTAAAGAGATCATGTTAAAAGCCACCATCACAATTTTTGGGCATGGAAAATATACTTCACTAATAGAGAAGATGTCACAAGCCCAAAAATTGTAATGGTGGCTTTTAACATGATCTCTTTAAAAACTAATTATAGCCTCTGCCAGAGTTTGCTTCCCAAATTCAACACCAACATCAAAAAAATCAAAAGGGGTAAGTGTGATTTTTACTATAGATATTTACTCATATACTTAGTTATGTATTTCACCAACACACTCCTTGGGGTAGATGAAGAAATTTATTGGGCCCAATAAAAATCTATAGGAGAACATATAAAAACATCTATAGATGTCATGTGGCAATAAGACCAAATTTTAGATGTGTTATGATGGGGGGGATATGTTAAAGCAAAAATTTATTACTAGATCCAATATTTCTAAAGAAGTTATCAACAAACATGAAAATTAATTATTCTTCACTATAAATAATGAATTCCTTTATATCCACCCATTTGAGATGCATACCTCTGTAGTTCCTCCACTTCCATATGAGGTATCATATGATAAATTTGAGCAAGTACTTGATGTTATTAGATAATTTTACAAAATCCTTAGGAAACTAATACCACCAAACATCAATGCAATGATTAAATAATTATTGGTATAAACACAGGGCTAACCCCAAATCAACATCAATATAAAGGTAGTAAAATAAGAAGCTATGGAAAAAGTAGAATTAACCAATAAAAATAGTTTAAGTCCAAGGATTCCCACCAACCAATTCTATATTGAGGCACAATCATATAAAAAAAGATGAATTATTTGATGCCAATTTTTTTTTCAAGACATTTAATTTTACCCATAATATAAAAAGGAAAATATACCAATAGGAGAAAACACAATAAACATCAAATATCCACATATGGAAAGAAAAAAAACAACTAACACACTGCCAAGAAGAACCACTAGTAATGCCACCTCCCAAAAGACAAAAACAAAAAGGAAAAATATTTAAATTCAATATCTACAAACTAGAAACAATTATGGATTTTTTTTAATATTTAGAGACAACATAGGAGGAATAAACACACAACAACCTAAAAACTATAGGGGTAGTAACAATAGAAAAAATCACATAAAGGCAATTAAAAAAATGGAACAAGGATAATAATAAAATGAATTGAAAAAATAATAATAGAGGAAACCATAACCATAGATTTGGACAAGTCAAAAAAGGAGGCAACTATGACACTTACTGAAGTGCAGAGACTACAAGCACAACTAAATCAACAAGAAGAATAAAAATTGAGGAAACAAGAGCATCAATAAAAAGTGAAAGAAATAGAAATATAATTAAATGAAGAAGAGGATCAAAATAAAAAAGAGGAGGATAGACTTGGGAAGAAGAAAAAGGAGGTTTAATAGA
Source organism: Torreya grandis (assembly GCA_037957365.1). NCBI lineage: Eukaryota > Viridiplantae > Streptophyta > Pinopsida > Cupressales > Taxaceae > Torreya > Torreya grandis. The sequence continues at coordinate 2,944,047 of JARHVA010001699.1, read as the reverse complement.
AATATGAGGCCACAAAAAATAGAAATAAGTACTAGAGGCCCAAAATATAAAAGAGGAAGAGGAAAAAATAAAAAAATAAAGGATTGAAAAATAAAATATTGAACAAAAAAAATTACAAAAGAAAAATTTGAAAAATAAAAAATAGAGAAACAGAAAACATAAAAAGAAATATTAGAAAAAGAAAATAATGATATATAAAAAAATAGAAAAGGGAAATTATAGAAATAGAAAATAGAGGAAAAATAAAAGAGAGGGGTAGTAGAAGCTACAGAGAAAGAAAAACAACAAGTCATAAAGGAAGTCACATTAAATATTGCATAAATCCAACACATGACATCCCAACACCTTAATACCAATTTTGAAAATTCATCTTCCATCCCCCCTTCCCCCACATGCTTTCCAACAACCCCCCTGTTGATCCCTGCCTGCCACCACTGCCCCCACCCCAACCCCCACCCCCGCCCCCCCGCCCGCCCCCCCCCCCCCCCCCCCCCCCCCCCCCCCCCCCCCCCCCCCCCCCGCCAAACACACACACACACACACACACACACACACACAAACACACACACACACACACACACACACACACACACACACACACACACACACACACACACACAAAAACACACACACACACACACACACACACACACACACACACACACACACACACACACACATACACACAAAAACACACACACACACACACACACACACACACACACACACACACACACACACACACACACACACACACACACACACACACACACACACACACACACACACAAAGTTTCCATACAATCCACTTGACAATCCACCTTCACTAATCGAATTCTCACTCCACATGATTCAATTATAAAAATCATATTGACCAGAATATAAAAAAATAATACATTATAATTGGAAAGAGGCATGGATAAATCCAACCCCCAAAGAATTCACAATACACTTACAATAATTATCTCTAATTCAAAAACAATATTTGGGCACCATTATTCAAGATAGTGCAAATCAAGAGTGGATGGATAAATATGTTATGTTAGAAGAGGTGATACATAAAAATATCTAGAGAATATCCATATCATGATCATAATTTGACTAAGACCCATAATGGCCAATTGAAGGATGCCTTCATGAAATATTCCAAACTTGATTCCATCAAAAACTCTTAGAGGTAGTAAAGGAGACAATCAGGGTAGATGATATTAAAGAATATGAGTTATAATAGAACCCAAAACCACTAGTGGACATACTCAACAATAGAAAACTATCAAGATACATTAATTCCATTTTTAAAGAAATTAAAAATTCCACCACATACTTTGCATATTTTATTGGGTGGCCAAATACAACACATGAATAAAGGAAAGGTCTGGATGCCTTGGAGGATGAACTTAATCAAGCCTCAACAACATAAGAAATCACTAAGGATCTTACAAGCATAGAGATAAAATGAATTTTATACTTATTGAAAGTAAGTAAAAATAGATCAAATCATTACATGTTAGAGAGTTATCAATGATATCATGGTGATGTCATGAAGGTGTCTAGGTGAATGGATGAACTGCCTTGATAGTCTAAGTGACAATGAGAAAGTATGCAATGTGTTTATCCTAGTATGCTTGAAGGAGGCTTGGTTGATCTTCTATTTTGGCATGATTAGGAATGCTTAGGGATGAGTATGGTGATTTAAGCATGTGCAAGGGTTCTTATCAAAATTCAATAATGATTTGAGTGCTTTTGTGCATAAGTGGATTTCATTTGGTTGATCATTGTTTTCATTTAGACATTTTGGGTCTAGTGGTAGAATATCTAAGTAGGTAGTTTGCTAATGTCACCATTTCCATATGTGGATTTTTAAGGAAAAGTTGAACATATGGGTTTGTTAAGTATTATGCCTAGTTCTTATGCACTGAATCTTATGTCATGTGACTAAGCATGATAAAATATATGCAAGTGCAAAGTTGGGATCCTGGGTAGTTTGACATTGTTCTCCCATACTTAGCTGAATTTTCATGTGGAAAGAATAATCGAGTAAGAATATTGATGAATTTATATTTCTTACATGTGGTAGCTTCAAGACAAGTTAATCATATGGGTTTGTTCAATTTTGGTCCTAGATTATTTACACTAAATTTTAGATCATGTGATGAAGTGCATCAATTTATATATATATATATATATATATATATATATATATATATATATATATATATATATATATATATATATATATATATATATATATGCAAAGTTATCCTTTTAGACATTTCATGGCATAGTTGGCTCTATGACAAAAAAAATATGAATGAGCAGATTAATAGTGTTATATATTACACTTGCAAAGGTTCTAGGAGAAGGATGATACATGATTATATTCTCCTATGTGAGGAGATCATATGGTCCAAATTTTATATCATGCATCTAAGTGTAATAAAAGTTATTAAGGTTCAAAGTTGGCTTCTCAGACATATTACAATGGTTTCTATACTTGGTCAAATCTTCACAAGGTAAAGTTCAAACATCATCGATGGAGTGCATTGCTCCAAAATGTCAAGAAGTAGTGAGATGGTGACAAGTGTTCAATATTTAATGTTGAGCAAAGATAAAGATCAAGCTTCTTCCAAGGATCGATGGTAAGTGGATGATTATATAGATAGAGATCAATGGTGTGCATTAAATTCAAGAGGTCAAAGTGATATTTTTTTAGCATATCTAAAGAGAAGATAATCTAAAAGAGTTTGATAGAGCATATGAATTCAATATGATAATATTTCATGATATGAGGTCAACTGGTTGAGGTTTAACATTTGGATAATGGCACTTTATCATTAAATTTTGAATAAGATCAATGATGCATATTTGATCTAAGTAGTGAGGACATGAGATGCGAGAATAGTTTCCAAGGTTTAAATATGACCGTTTGCATTTGAATATTTGAATTTAACAAAGAAAAAACCAATGCTCTATTTTTTGGCTATATCTTTTGATCTATGTAGAATTTACTCATGGTATAAAAAGAAAATTTTTAGAGGACTCCAAAGCACATCTAGAAATATAAGTTTGAATATCTAAAAGTGTGTATAGTCAAATCTATGATGGTCCAAAGTTGATTATGTGTTTGCTTGTGTCCTATAAGTGACTTGATAAGAATATTTGAGAATGTTTTGATAGTATTTCTATGTCTCATGTTGATTTAGCTATTTTAGAGTATTTTATACTCCATGAGGATGATATGTGTGAATTATGAAGGTTTGACTAATCATATGTAGTATGAACAAAGGTTTAGAAGTTGAATGTGTATTCATTCATGATGATTGTGTGCATAGAGTGTTATTTTAGAAAATTGTGCTTAAGTAGAAGGGTACTATTTTGGTTGTGGGAACTTAAAGAGGTATTATAGATCATGTGGCATGTGTCCATTAGTTGGAAAGAGTTCCTATGTTCTTAGTTTGCTTAGAGAAGTGTCAAAGTAGTGACTGGGTTATCAGAAGACCTAAAAGGTGACTTAGTCTTATTTGAAAGAGTGTTTTACTTAAGTGTGACCCATGTAATATACATAAAGGGTGAAGGCATGTGTTGTGGTTGATAAGTAAGATTATATATTTGATGATCCATGAATGATATATAAATAGTGAAACCAAATGTGATGGTTTCTAAATGTGTGGAAGACTTGTGAGAGACTTGAGAAATGTGTGTGAGAGTAGTGAACATTGAAGTGAAGAAGATAAGATAGGTAGTGTGATTATTGAATGAGTTAAAGAGAAGAATAGATTGAGGATTGTGTGTATGATGTGTAGGTCATAATTTTGTTGGCAGAATAGTGCTATTATAGATTGAGTGTGAGCAAAGGTGAAGAGTGATAATCAAAAGTTCATCATTAGGTGTTGAAGATATCAATTCAAAGGTGGATATGTTTATAGGTGTTGTTGTGGTTGATCAACATCTAAGGGGGTTGTAGCTTCCTTGTAAGGTGTAACTTGATAAAAGTCTAGTTGTTGTGGTAGATCAACTAGATAGGTGTGGTAGCACCTTGTGGGATTATAGTCTCACTAAATAAAGGATGAAAGTTCATTGATTAGTTGTAGCTAGTCTAAATTGGTTCTTGTTATTATAAGATAATAGTTCAGTTAAAAGTTCTAGTGGGTTTTCTCCCCCAAGAGGGTTTCCCACATATGTCTTATGTTACGTGCTTGATCTTATATTATATTTCTTATTCATTATTGTGAATGATGTACATGCTTCATGAATGCTTGTGGGAAATGAGTATGAGTTTGTAAGGATTGAACTTAAAGTTAGAATATTTGGGCTCACTGATTCACCCCCCACCATCGCGCCCCTACCCCATCTTAGTGATTATACTAGTAATAATTGGTATTAGAGTGAGGTCCTTTAGTAAAGGCTTGATATCTTGAAGGTGATCCAAGGTACAATATGGGTAGTCATCAAGGAAGTTTATCTACTAAGAAAGCACCAATGTTTAATGGATCTAATTATGATTTTTGGAGTGTAAGGATGAGGACATACATTATGTCCTTAGTATTTGATGTATGATAATCTATTATGGATGTTTATGTTACTCTTACTAATCCTCCATCTAGTGTTATAGATAAGAATCTATTTGAGAATAATTCTAAGGCAATGAATGCCATTACTTTTGGTCTTATAGAGACTAAATGGGACAAAATACATATCATTTATGAAGGAGATTCAAAGGTAAATCTTGCTAATTTGTAGACTCACAAAAGGTAATTTAAAAGTCTCAAGATGAATGAAGAAGATTTTGTGGCATCCTTTCTACATAGAATTGATAAGACTATGAACATCATTAGAGGTCTTGGAGAGAACCTTGAAAAGGATACTATAGTTCAAAAGGTATTAAGGTATCTATCTCTCAAGTTTGATCCAAAAGTATCTGTTATAGAAGAAAGTCATGATCTTACTTAGTTGAATATGAATCAATTACATGGCACCCTTACTACCTATGAGATGAGAGTAAATGATGATATACCACCAAAGAAGGAAGAAACATTCAAGACAAAAATTAAGTCAAATAAGAATTTACAAGGTAGGAAACCCAAAGAGGATGACATATTTGATATTGATAAGGATGAAATAATTGATTTGATTACTAGGAAATCGAACACAGGCTCAGGGAAGTATAAGGATAAACTAGCCTTCAAATGTTTCAACTATGGAGAGATAGGATTTTTTTATAGTAAGTTCCCTCATAAGTATGAGAAGAATGATGATGAAGAGAATGGTGAACAACAAGATAAAGACAAGAAGACATACAAGAAGAAAGGATTCAAAAAGAATAATAACAAGAAGAAGTCCTTTATGAACAAGGAGAGTCTCTACACCAAAGAAGATTGTAGTTTATCATATGAGAGTGAAGATAATGACTCAAAATTTGATCATGAAGATGATGGTCCTATTGAATGTGAATATTTATTCATGATTGAGGAAGGAAGTTGCTCACATCAAAAAGAGTCTAATTGGAGTGATTCAAATGATGATGAAGATGAGGTGGACTATGAATCTGCTTTGAAAAATGTTCTTGAAGAACTAAAGATTGAGAAGAAGATCAATAAGAAGATGAAGTATCAACTCAAGGATTATGAGGATAAATTTAGTGTGTTTAAAGTAAGAATGAATGAATACAATAAGGAGCATGAAGATATTATCAAGCATCTTAGTTGTTAATTGGAAATCCTGTCTACAAGATTGAAAGATAAAGAAGATGAATGTTTAAGGTATGTTTCTAAAAATGAGTCTTTGCAATATGAGTTAGAGAAGTCTATAAGTAAGGTGAAATCATTTGTCAAGTTTGATAAGAGTTCTAATGATTTGGATAATCTTATAAATAGTCAAAATTCTAATAGTGATAGATCTAAATTGGGTTTTAGTGAAGAGTCCAAAGTTGCTTCTCAAGTTGACATGAAGGTTAATGAGGGCAAGGTGGTTCACTCCTTGAATGTCAGAAATCATTCAAGAAATTATGGTGCAAATAGAATAAATACAAATTAGATCAAACAATCTAATGCCATGAGGTATGAAATATTCAATGGTTATTGTTTCACATGTCATTAAATTTGGCATAGATCTAGAGAATGCAAGAGACCTATTAGAAATGAGTTTGTATAGAAATTTGATGGGGGTCTTTAATCAAAAGGTGTGAACAAAGTTAAGTGTTTCAACTATCTTAATGTGGGACACTTTAAAAACCATTGTCCACATAATATTAAATAATGTGAATCCTCTTCAAAAAGAAGAGGTTGTTTCATTTATCATGACGTAGGACACATTGCAAGATTTTGTCCAAATAAGGTATGGTAAGATAGATTTCTTGAAAAAGGTACACTGTGCTTTAATTATCAATAGAGAGGTCACATTGCTAGATTCTAAAAGTAAAGACCTATAAGATAGAATAGATTTAATCAAGCTCTTAGAGTGCAAGAAAGAAGACATGTTAACTCATGGAAGCCAAAGGTGACAAGTGTGAGTCATGATGAGTCTGTAGGTCTAATTAATCTATTTTATATGGTGGATAATGCTATAGAAGTTGAAGAGTGCCAAGGGGTCTCATTATCTACTCATGTTGAGAATAAAGAGACCAAGCTCAAGGAGAAGACCAAGGTGCTAGTTGAAGATAGTTTTGAGGTGTGTATGGATCCAAGTGAACATCATACTATTGTTGAGAAAGTATCATTCAAATAACATCAATTATGAGTACCTAGTGATGAGGTTACAAGATGCAAAGAAGATTCTAAAGATGAAAAGGTATGTCATGAATCTTTGTTATCTCCATGTATTGTTAATCCAATCATAGAATAGAAGTAAAATGTTGTAGTGGATGAGCACGTTAGTTATATTAAGCCTAATAAGAACTATAAGCATTAGATGACCAAGGAGGAGAAGGAATACGAGGAGTTGTGGGAAACTCCTAGTTTCACATTATTTTAGGACATTGTGAACTAGGGTTTCTCTACCTATGCTTCTCAAGAGACATCTTTATTGTGAAGAAGAAAGTTTGTGTGATAAAGACCATAATTATAATATGAATAGCAACTTGTGTTTTATATAAGAAGCTATTTGGTTAAGGGGGAGCAATAAGTTCATGAGCTTGTTCCAGAGGTTTGTGAAGGAGCTTTTATACAAGGTCAGAATGGGTGTTTCCAGATGACATAATGAGATTGATGAAATGTCAAGAAGATTTTGATGCTTAGAAAGGTATATACACTTATTTATAATGTGATCCAGGTGTTTTTGTGGTCTAAAGGTATGTTGAAGTCAAATTGAATTTTTTTGAGTGCTCACAGTTTTCTTAGTTTTTGGTTCAAGGGTAAGCAGGCCTAAAATGAGTTATATGAATTCAATGTTCCCAAAGGTATGGAAGCTCAATTTTTGGTCTATAAGTGTGTGATGGTTGTCTATAGGTGTGAAAGAAGTTTTAGAGGTGGATGTTGACCAAAAGGAGGTTTTTTGACCCTATTTGTTTTGAGATTCTAAGGTTTTGGGCTCTGCTAGAAAAGTGGTTTTCATTATGAGTTGAGATTTGAGGCTTAATTAATTGAATGGGCCAAATGGGTTGTGAAATAAAGCTCAAAAAATATCTAAAGGATTGTGTGTTTTAATTTATTCAAGTTTTTGTCAAGATGAAAGTTTAATTGGTAAGTTGGTTTGTGAAGGAAGTATATTGTAGTTTTTGAGATAGGTGATGAAAATTGGTGTGATTTAGGGGGAATATAATAATGCTCTAGATATGAAGTTTCAGGTCTTGATGATGTGTTTACTAAAAGTTATGGGCTTTTCAAGTTCTAGGTGGGGCTACAAAGAGACTAGACAAGCCTAGTGAGAAGATGCATGTCTTTTGTTCAATTCTTCCAAAAGAGCAAGGTATGTGTGTTTCAAAGAGAATTATAAGGTTATTTTCTAAGCTTGTTTTTATATTGGGTGAGTGGCATGAAGTTTTGTTGGTGGTCCTTGAGGTGGTTTGAGAGAGAAGATTAGTGAGCTTGTGAGGTGGTCCTTCATGGTGTATGAAGATGATCAAGAGGTGAAATGGCTTAGAGATCTTATGGGAAGTATCTCTTAAATGTTTCTTGGTTTTTTACATCATATTTTAGTAATTTTGTGTATTTTTTTCATTGGTTGCAGTGTTTGGTTGAAGAGAGTGTTGGCATGGATCAAGAAGAAGTTATCAAGGAAAGAAGAGGTAGAATCAAGGTAATGGGGAGTTCGTATCATTTTTATAAGATGGTATTATCTTTTTGTTTATATTTTTAGGTCCTCAAGATTAGATTGTGCCAATTTTGTCATTGTGTCAAAGGGGGAGAAAGTTCCTATTGTGAGAATGCTTGAAAAGAGAGAAGGAAGATGAGCTATATATTTTTTTATGATGGGTGTTGACATCAATGACAAAGGGGGAGATTGTTGGAGAGTTGTTAATTATGTCATGGTGATGTCATGAAGGTTTCCATGTGAATTTTTGAAGTGCTTTGGTAGTCTAAGTGAAAATGATAAAGTGTGTAATGTGTTTGTCCTAGTATGCTTGAAGGAGGCTTGGTTGATCTTCTATTTTGGCATGATTAGGAATGGTTAAGGATGAGTATGGTGATTTGAGCATGTGCAAGGGGTCCTATAAGAAGTCAATAATGATTTGAGTGCTTTTGTGTATAAGTGGATTTCATCTGGTTGATCATTATTTTTATCTAGACATTTTGGGTTTAGTGGCATAAAATTTGAGTAGGCAATTTTCTATCATCAACATTGCCACATGTGGATGTTTTAAGATAAGTTGATCATATGGGTTTGTTTAGTATTGTGCCTAGTTATTATGTGCTAAATCTTAGGTCGTGCGACTGAGCACGACAAAAGATATGCAAGTGTAAAGTTGGGATCCCAAGTAGTTTGACATTGTTTTCCCATACTTAGCCAAATTGCATGTGGCAAAAATAGTCAAGTAAGCATATTGATGAATTTATATTTATCACATGTGGTAGTTTTAGGATAAGTTGATCATATGGATTTATTCAATTCTAGGCCTAGTTGATTTGTGCTAAGTTTTAGATTATGTAATGAAGCACATCAAAAGATATACATGTACAAAGTTGGCCTTCCAGATAGTTCATGGCATGGTTGGCTCTATGATAGAAAAATCTGAATGAGTAGATTAATGGCATTATATCATGCATGTATAAAGGTTCCATGATCAAGTTGATACATGGTTGGATTATCCTATGTGAGGAGATCATATGGTCCAAATTTTAGATCATGCATCAAAGCGTAACAAAAGTTATTAAGGTTCAAAGTTGGCTTCTTAGATAGATTGCAATGGTTTCCATACTTGGTCAATTTTTCACAAGGTAAAGCTCAAGCATCATCGATGGATCCTGCTGCTCCAAGATGTCAGGGAGTAGTGAGATGGTGCTAAGTGTTCAATGTTTAACATTGAGTAGATTTAAAGATCAAGCTTCTTCAAAGGATCAATGGTGAGTGGGTGATCATATAGATAAATAGAAATAGTGCACATTAAAGTCAAGAGGTAAAAGTGATAGTTGTCTATCGTAGCTAAATCAAGGATAATCTTAAAGAGATCAACATAGTGTATGAAGTTAATATTACAAGATTGCATGAGATGAGGTCAACTGGGTGAGGTTTAAAATTTAGGTAGCAACACTCTATGCATTAAAGTTTGAATGAGATCAATGGTGCATATTTGATCTAAGTATTGAGGACATGAGATGAAATCATAGTATTAGTAATTTGACCTGTTAAGGTCAAATTACTACCCCTATCATTAGAAACTTTCCTAAATCTCACTGATATCCCTTTACAATAGGTTAAACCAATCAATTATGAACTAAAATAAATAATTTTGGTAAAAAATGTCAAAAATGGATTGTAAATGGGTCATTTTAATTTCAAAAGAGCATTCTCAAGTTTAAATATGTAGACAATCCATGCATAGGGGGTCAATTTTGAAGTAAATTGAGGATTCTAAGAGATTTAGGTGGTTTCAAGACCTCAAATTTTGTACACAAGATAATAATGAATTGAGGAATTTTTTAAAAAAGTTTCATGGATATTTTATGATTGGAGATAATTTCTATTTTGTAACAGTCCTCAGCGTGTTCGTTGGAGATCACCATTGGAGCATGCATCATTCTAGAGTGCTACAAAAGCTTCTAAGTCTAGGTAAAAGTTTGAAAATAATGGAAAGATATTTTAACATCATAATAATACATTTAAAGGGTGTAAAAACTCAAAATTTTAATTAAACCATTCTCATACAAGGTTTTGTAAGCAAATGGGCATATAGGCCAAAAAAGGGTTTTTTGACTTTTCAAGAAAAATGTTATTTAAAAGTGTTTTGATAGCATGGTATAGAAACCATGATTATTTTTTCATGAATTTTTAAGTAGGTGAATATTTATTTTCATTTTGGTGAAAATTTCATTTTTTGTAGTTCCAGACACCCTTCCAAGCCTCCTATTTAGATGCTTGTATATTTCACCATGTGTGGATTTTGAATGAATGATATTAGTATGTTTTAAGGAACCATATTTAATTATAATTAATGAAAAATTGAGACTATTTGAAGGGATTTTATTTATGAATAATCATTAAGAGCGTAGGCAGCTTAGAATGCAGTCAAAACCCCATAGGCAGATTTATCCATGTGATAAATTTTCATATATTTTGTATGGGAACCCAATATTTTCAAGGATGTTATGGGGGTAGATTTTATACACATAAATTTGAATATTTTTGGATTTGGAGGTCTGTAGTTCATGAACCATCATTTTGAAGATTTAGCGTGAAAGCCCTCCTAAACCCTCAAAAAACTAATTTTGAAAAAAATTAATTTTATTTCCATAAAATAATATTGGATCAACATTAAATATTTTAAAATTTCAATTAAACTAAGAGAGGATTCTATAAATTTAAATTTTATGCATGAAATTGTATGGATGAGGGAATAAATCATGTTTTTATGAATTAAAACATGTAAAATAAAGTACAAGACACTTAAATGAAATATAATCAATGGATATAAAATCCTAATACTTTTTATCCATAATAAAATTTTAATTTGGTCATAAATAATCCTATAACTATCCCAACTAGCTCAATCAAAATGGCCAGTCTGAAGGAAAATAGAGCAAAATAGGCCTAGTTAATCCTGTTGACTGAATGGTGAGTGTTTTCTCATCAAAATCAATATTGTGATGAGAAAAGTTTTTAAATGTATAATTAATTATTTTTCCAGGTTTCATGGCATCTTGTTTCAATTTGTATGGAGTCCAAATGCAAGAAGATAGGCTATTGGGCCTAATTGGCCTAATATTCTTAATTGGTCAATCAAACACGTAAAAAATGGCATTAGAAATATATAAAATGAATTAATTTTGGAGTTGCCACATAACATATATATTTTTAAAGTGGATATATCGTTCTCAATTCAATCCATAAGTTCCAATTCATGCAAGTTGAGCTCAAGTTGAGTTAACTAGTCCTTAAGGGTCAAATCTCTTCGATTGACTAGTTTGACTAGTTTCATGCATCTCCCATGATTTTCATGAAAGATAAGGAAATTCAAGAACTTAAAACCCACTTTTAATATGGATTTATATTTAAATTTTTGGAATTATTTTCATGTAAGGAGGGTTGACAAATCAACATGGAACCACCACTTCTCAATTTTATGCCAAAAATGAAGAACATGCAATTTTTAAAGGTTTGAAAGATTTTAAAGCCTTTATTTAATATTTTAAGAGGATTTTAGTCTTATTTTAACTCAAATAAGACTAATAATTATATTTTACATGCTGATTTGGATTTATTTAAGTTTTTAGACTTATATATTAGTTTTTAGAATCCATTTTTGAAGAAATTTGGAAGTAGAGAAGAAAATTTATCAAATAAAAAATATTTTTTTGCATATGTTTTTTGGATAAAAATAGAGTATAATTTGACTATGTACCAGAATATAAGTGGTATCTACTTTCATTTTTTTATGTCCTTTCCATACCTACTGTGAAAATATCATCCTCTACAGGGCATTTGAAAGGCTATGATTTGAAATTTGCTTTTCAAACTTCTTTCAGGGATTCTTTTGAAACACTGATGTTCATGATTGAATGCAAAGTTTTATTTTATATTAATATGTGTATCTTAATCAATTTTAGAAATATTTCAAAGAATATTAATCATTTAGGTGCATCACCCATTTAGATAGATTTCCCATTTCAGTTTCTTTCTCTCTTTTCATCCCAAAAAATCAAATTAGTTTAGTTTTAATAGATAAATCTTAAGGGAACCAGCCCCCTCTAGAGGTTCTTCTCAATACAAAGTCACCCACACAATAATAAATTATAATTGTATTATCTGGTAAGATAAGGTGTGCCTTGCACATCTTCAAACAAGGTGCTCTCCAGAGTGATAACACATAATGTCCAAGGTTTAACTGTGACCATTTGTATTTGAATATTCGAATTTATCAAAGGAAAAATTAGTGATCTATTTTTTGGATATATCTTTTTATCTATGTATAATTTTAATTTGTAGAGGACTCCAAGATACATCTAGAAATATAATTGTGAATATCTGAAAGTGTGTACAATTAAATTATGAGCTTAAAGTAAACTATGTTTAATTGTGTTCTACAAGTGACCCAAGAAGGATATATAAGCTCATTCTAATGGTAATTAAATGTCTCATGTTGACTTAGTTATTTGTGAGTGTTTTAAACTCCATGAAGATAATTTGTGTGCATTATGAAGGTTTGACCAATCATATGTAGTATGAAAAATGTTTAGAAGTTGACTGTGTATTCATTCATGGTGATTATGTGCATAAAATGTTTTTTGAGCAAATTATGCTTAAGCAAAATGGTACCATGTTGGTTTTGGGCTCTTAAGGAGGTTTTATAGATCATTTGGCATGTGTTCATGAGTTGGAAAGTGTTCATGTGTTCTTATTTTGCTTGGAGAAGTGTCAAAGAAGTGAATGGGTTATCACAAGACCTAAAAGGTGACTTAGGCTTATTTGAAAGAGTGTTGTACTTAAGTGTGACCCATGTAAGATGAGTTAAGGGTGAAGGCATGTGTTGTGACTAGTAAGAGAATATTATGGCTTTGACAATTCATGAATGCTATATAAATAATGAAACCAAATGTGATGGTTTCTAGATATGTGGAAGACTTGTGAGAGACTTAAGAAAGGTGTGTGAGAGCAGTGAGCATTGAAGTAAAGAAGAGAGGATAGGTAGTGTTCATATTTAATGAGTTAAAGACAAGAATAAATTGAGGACTTTGTGTATGAATTATAGGTCATAATTATGTTGGTATAATAGTGCTCTTGTAGATTGAGTGTGAGTGAAGGTGAAGAGTGATAATCAAAGGTCCATCATCAAGTGTTGAAGACATTAGTTTGAAGGTGGATGTGTTCATAGGTGTTGTTATGTTTGATCAACATATAAGGGGTTTGTAGCCTCCTTACAAGGTGTAACTTTTTGAAAGTCTAGTTGTTTTGGAAACTTAGTTAGACATGTATGGTATCACCTTGTGGGATTGTAGTCTCACTAAATAAGAGATAAAATTTCCTTAATTAGTTGTAGCTAGTCTAAATTGGTTCTTTTTATTATAAGACAATAGTATAATTTAAATTTATAGTGGGTTTTCTCCCCCAAGAGGGTTTCCCACATATGTCTTCTGATATGTTCTTGATCTTACATTATCTTTCTTGTTCATTACTGTGAATGATTGTGTATGCTTCATGAATGATTGTGGAAACTGATTAAAAATTTGTAAAGATTTAAATTTAAGTTGGAATATTTGGACTCACTAATTCACCCCCACTTAGTGATTGTACCTCTAACATTATAGAGATAGATGAATATGATAGTCTGATTAATCAACACATGCAAAAATTAGAATGAGTGATTGTGAATATTGAGAAATTTTACAAGTCCATTAAAAATAATCCCCCAATAAAATGAAATTACAATATTTATTTTAAATAATATTGTTTTAGACAAGAAATCATAGCAGGAAACCTAGTTTCTAATAGAGTAGACATATTTTGAGACAAAGTTGACTACCAAGTATCACTAGTTTTTATAGAAGGATAAGTGTTCCTAGTACTATGGGATTATTCATTTTGATTATCTTGAGGATGATTTTTTTTTTAATTTTAGGGATGATTTTAAATGGATTATTCATTAAATTATCTAACATAAAGGTAAACCATGGAATCCTTCAGTCATATCACAACATCAGATATCCATAGACATCCTTCATAGTATTAATAGTGCTTCATGACATCCCATGAAACAAAACAAAGAAGAATAATGATGACGAAGAGATTTTTCTTTTGACACTTTGAATGTAATATTGTATTTAGTTTTGGTATTAAATTTAATGGTGATGAAACCAATATATAACATGAAATTATCCATGGATATATACACTTGTATTAAATGTATATTAATAAATACAAATTAAGTTACACATCATTATTTGTGCTATAAATTATTAGTGTTTTATTAATATATGATTAATTTATGATATATATATTATATCAATGTATCAAGGATTCTTATCCTATGATATCAACACTAACTAAGATACTCAAATTATTGAATCATGACATAACATATATTTGAGGTTAACACTATGCTCATGTAGTGCGTAAAAGTATAAATATGTGATCATGTAATTACAATGGAATCCATAGAATGATAGATATGTAATAATGACCAAGTGAAGTGCCATAAATAATGTAAATTAAAAGCATTATAAGATAAGATTTTTGGATTGTTTGAATTGGTATAAAAAAAGGAAAGTTCCCAAAGTGAAAATAAATCCAGAATGCTCAAAATTTGGGATATAGAATTAGTAAGGAAGAAAATAACGTGATCTAGATATTTAAAATCATAATTCATTTTTTCAATAAATGATGCTACTAGAAACCAAGGATATCATCAAGGGGATGCATATGTATAGGCCCTATATTATTGGGATCATACCAACAATCTATAGAATTAGGATCATGGTCATTAATGTAATCATTATCACAAGAGAGAATTAACTTATTAGGTTGTGCTTAAAATTATGATATCTCATTTTGATCATCCTTTGAATCTTTATATGAAAAAATAACTACACCCTATATTGGATTTAGCTTATGAACATTGTTTTGGTTTTGAATATGTTCATCGTTGTTAGGATCTTGCATCTTATTATAAACTAGCGAGTGATCATGTATCATTTTTTGAATATTAGGAAGGAAATTATTATTTGTTTTTAATTCTTGAGTGGAAATTATAACCATAAGTTTTTCCTTAACTTGTTATGATATGCATGAATTAGATATATTATTTCAATCCTTATAAAATATCATTGTACCATTAGACTTTGTAGGAATTTTTTTCTTTGGAAATTTCGTCATGAGAAACCTTTTCAAAAAAAGTTATTTCTTGCTTATCTTTAATTTGTTCTTCTAAATTTTATTTTGGTAATTTTTTTTAATTTTTGTAATCTTGTTTTTTTCATTCTATTCTTTTTGTAATCTTGTTTGATATAATCATGTTTTTGAATCTTTTCTTGTTTTGAATTGTCCTTTTGTATCCATATTTTCTCTTTGTGTTGTTTTTTCACTTGTTGTTTAGGAGATGTAGTATAATTGGGCTGATTAAATTATTTATTTATTATAGGATCACCACTTTCAATGATAATTTGTATTTGGTTCTTCAAAGACAAATAATTATATGTATGATGCCCATGTAGTATATGATATACACAATAGTATTTTGATCTTCTTAGAGGAGGCATAAAAGGTAATGTGATAAACTTGTTTTGAAGTGTTTCTCTTAGAATATCACTTGGAATATTATTGGAATTTTGTATACTTTTTGAAGAATTAATTGTAGATGTATGTTTTTTGTGAGGGAGTTGATAATTAGATGAATATACATAATTGAAACTAGCATACTCTAGACTATTTGTATATTTATTGTTATTTTCAAGTGATATGATATTTTAATTAAAATATATATTTTGATTTTGAAACTCTTCTATTTATTTTCTCATAATGATGAACTTATCTTGAAGGGATTCAAAAACACAAAACTTAGGTATATTTGATTGAATATGCATACAAACACAATCAAGAGAAGGTGTGGGAGATGAAGGAATAGGATCTTCCTTTATTTTATGAGATTTTATAGATATATAAAATTTAATTAATTATTTTTGATTGATAACATTGAAATAATTATCACTATCAAGATATGCATTATCATCATGTGGTAACTCTATGTTAAAATTATGACAATGTGGTGCAAGGGTAACATCATGTGAAGATAATCATGAGATGGAAGTAGAGGAAACATAATAAGTTATGTTATAATGAATTTCATAGATTTAAATTATAGCTTGTGATGTGCTAAAGGAAGAGGAAGGAAGTTCATCCTCATTGGTTGATAATGGGGAATAGTTATGACATGTAGGCTCAATATCCACTATTTGTAAAGGAGAAGAGATAACATCATTATTATTAGTAGTCACTTTTACTTCAAAGGAAAGAGAAAAAAGATTTTGTTTGTGTTTAATATTGTCCTTATTTAAGATTATTTTATTTTTATTTATTTTATAGGAACACAAGTCATAAATAACATTACAATGGTGGAAAGATAAGTTAGGTATATAAGGATATGATTATTCATTTTGATGGTAGGAGGTAATTTAAGATAAATAAGATATTTATTTCTATAATGCTATTTTTACTTTAAATTATTAGTTAAGGAAGTAGGTAAATAAGGATCCTAAGAGGAATATAATAGTGAATCCAAAGATGGATATATAGGTGAATCTAAAGAGGTATTCAAAGATGAATCAAAAGGTAAATATAGGGAAGAATTTAGAGGAAAATTTGAAGAGGGATTCAATGATGAATCAAGAGGTGCATTTTTATCCTCAAGGTCAAGTTGTCTATCATATCTATGTACTTGTGTTCCCAAGATTCATCAAAATAAAATTGTCTATTCATTTATACATAATCAAAATCATAATCATCTACATATGCTTATTCCACAAGTTTTTTGATTATTATGATTTATCCATTCATAATCTTAACTAAAATCCATAGCATAAATAGAGAATAAGTTATCTAGAGGATGAACACAATTATCATATATACTTTAACTATCCAGGATATATATATAATGAATTAAAATATATTAAATGAAAAAAATAACTATTATTTATATAAAGTCATCTTGCATGCACAAAAGAGCTAATGACTATGAATAAAATACAAGAAAAAAATAAATGTATAATGGGTGAACTAGGTAAGGGTTTGAATGATTGTGTGTGATATATAATATAATTTCTCATTTTTAGATCAATATTAGCCCAATATTTTAGAGCACTAAATGAATTTAAATATAGTAAATGAAAAAAATAACTATTATTTATATAAAGTAATCTTGCATGCACAAAAGAGATAATGACTATGAATAAAATACAAGAAAAAATAAATGTATAATGGGTGAACTAGGTAAGGGTTTGAATGATTGTGTATGATATATAATATAATTTCTCATTTTTAGATCAATATTAGCCGAATATTTTAGAGCACTAACTCTAGAGGATAAATTGTGCCTGTATCCCATTATCTCTTCTTTGAGGGTATGATTAGACTAATATCCTTAGGTGATATGCTCATCTCAAGTACACCACAAATAAAATGAATGAAGAGGATTTTTATGTTAGGATCCTACTGCCCACTAAGGGCACACTTGATTACCTTTGTATTAGCAACTAAACACGGAATTTAACCAGAATGAATAAGTAACTAGAAATATGAAACAACACAAGATATGAGAGACAATACACAATCTTGTATTAAATATTCATTTAGAAGAAAATTCAATAAAGAAGATGCCACACTTCTTCTTCCCACACCTCTAGAGCTCCCACACTTCTAGGGTTCACCAGTAATTCTCCTTCAATAGTTCACTCTCTCAATCATGGTCACAATAATCAACTCCAATACAAAGTTATTGTTCACCTCCACCAGTCAGTAACAATGCTGCCATTACACCAAGTACACAACCATACTCCAAGTAGATCTTCCCTTCTCTTGTTGCCACCTGCAAGTCAATAGACCTTACTTACCATGTAGATATCTCTACACCCTGAAGAACCCTTGTCCTTGCCTCACCAAGTCCTCATGATTTTTCAACCAGTACCCCAGTGGATCTCCTAGTAGAACTTGCACAACCTGCAACTCTCCCTGATCATACACACTCAGCACCCCTTTGGAACTACGAGGAGCTACTCTTGCTCTCTCTTCAAGCACAATGGATTTCTAGCACACTTTTACAATACAGCCCATGAGTCTATTATACAGATCTCATGCATACAATAATTAGACATTCTTAATTAAAATAATTAGACTCAAAACTCAAGACTATAATTAGCCTCTTAACATGCAAACAACCGGTTCATTAACAAACTATTCATCAACTCACAATTCTGGAACCGCACAGGTGACTGACGTCAGTCCCTGGCTGCCTGGAGGTGACTGATATTGGCTGATTCTAACTGATGTCAACAGCTTCTTGTCTCTCCCCTAACCGACATCAGTTGGCTTGATCGATGCTGGTGTCTGTGACACTTCAACAACTCCTCTTGTTCGCATCCTAGTGAAGCTTTTAACTCCAAACCTAACAATCTCCCACTTGGAGATAAATAGCTGCACCATACCTATACCTACACACCATCTAATTTGTTTCTTGGCTTGTATCCCTCTTCAAGCTCAATCTTGAAGACCAACCACCACACAACCTGTGGTGCACCAACTGTCATCCAAGTAACCTGCCACATCTAAACCTACAACTCCATGTAGTGAAGACCTTGACCTTGCGTAGCATGAATCCCTACTACTGGTCCCTCTCAAATACTTGAGAATCCACTGAACTACCCTCCAGTGCTCCTTCCATGAATTGGCTACGAACTCTCTGACAACTCCCACTACTTGGGAAAACTCAGGTCTACACTAGACCTCATGTGATTTCAAACACTATTCTAAGCTCAGCTTGAATTATCCAGCCCTTGGTGTGTTTACTAGTTTTGCATTCTGCAAACTGAACCTTGACAACACCTTCTTCACATTAGATCCCACTGGAGACAAAATCAACCTGTGATCTTCCATGTCTCTTATGCCAAAGAATTTCACTGCTCCCAAATTCTTCATGACATACCTCTGAACTAACTTTACCTCTAGCTTCGAAACTCCTTGCATGTGTAACCCTACAACAAGCAACCACACAATAGTAATAGGATAATGTTGCAATCATCATCTAACCCGATAAAGTTAAACACAATAGTTACAATGACATTGAATAAATCCCTACTTTGTCATCCACCTATCAAAACCTGTACCATTGTCCTGTAGCTTCCTCAAGACCATATACCCTAGCCTTCTGTCTCACATGTCCATTCACTCTCTTCTCTAACCTGGGAATCCATCTGTCTGTTAGTACTAGAAACTCTACCAAATCTCCTACTTGGTTCTCTTTCAAAGAATTCATGCCATGCTCCCACTATTTTTGGGATTTTACCTGCATTGCCTCTTCACGTCTTCCTAGTTTTTGACCATTAGTGAGCAACAAGTAAGAAGGTGAATAATGAATATGAGGTTTACTTACAATTTCAATCCTCCATATGGGTGTTTGAGACTCCTTGACAGCTTGATGTCTGGCCAACATCTGTTCCAGTGACTGATCTCGGCCATCTCCCAATCTGCACCTGATCGATGTCGATTCCTTGCAATTGACCCTTAGCACTGACATCAGTTCCCCCTGACCGAAGTCGCTCACCACCTGCCTGACACCACCAACTCTACTGATCTACACATGATCAATGTTGGTACCTGTGTTTGCCTGTGAGTGATGACTTTTTACCTGTGAGCTCCTTTTGGATCAAACCCTTGTCCATATCAACACAGCCCTGCTCAGAATAATTCAGTCCCCTCAGCTGATCTCTATCTGTCATCTCCTCCATGAACACCAAGGCTTTCTAGTTATTAAGTTTATCAAAAACATCTATCTTCCACTTAAGAACATGCATTCCCTTCTTACATATGTGACCAAGCCTAAAAACCCACATCTCTACAATAAAAGGTGAATTAGTAATATAAGTAGATAGATAAAGGATACCTACTTTCTTACCACCGTCTAATTCAAGTGCATCCACTATGAGAGTTACTGTGCATCTATCATCACCCAACTTTCTTGAAGAAATTAGACTCATCTCCAAGACTAGGACCTGCATGACCTCCTTCAACACCTGTGTGTTACCCGTCTGCAATTTCAGCTTCACTTCCCCTTTGCCAATAATCTGACAAGGCTCACCAGCTCCTAAATAAATCTCTCCAAAGTTTCCAAAGACATACCCATGAAAAGATGCTCTTTTTTGTGCTGCATGGAAAGAGGAAATAGAATCTATAAACCAAGATTATACTTTATCCAGAGCAACCTGTGCAACAACACCTATAACATCTGCTTCTACAGGCTGATCTTCTACCGACCAACAATCTTCCTTTACCTACTCTTTATTTCCATCAATCTGACCATTCATGCTATTCAATTTCTCCATTCGTAGCTTACTTTATTCTGCCATTGCTATACTCCCACTCAATCAAAAACCCCTATGAGTACCCTATAATCAACAAACACTAACCAGATTTGAACCACCTGTTAGTCAACCCAACCAAAAGCTCTGATACCAACTGTCAAGATCCTACTGCCCACTAAGGGCACACTTGGTTACCTTTGCATTAGCAACTAAACATGGAATTTAACTAGAATGAATAAGTAACTAGAAATATGAAACAACACAAGATATGAGAGACAATACACAATCTTGTATTAAATACTCATTCAGAAGAAAATATAATAAAGAAGATGCCACACTTCTTCTTCCCACACCTCTAGAGCTCCCACACTTCTAGGGTTCACCAATAATTCTCCTTCAATAGTTCACTCTCTCAATCATGGTCACAACAATCAACTCCAATATAGAGTTATTGTTCACCTCCACCAGTCAGTAACAATGCTGCAAGTACACCAAGTACACAACCGTACTCCAAGTAGATCTTCCCTTCTCTTGTTGCCACCTACAAGTCAACATACCTTACTTACCATGTAGATATCTCTACACCCTGAAGAACCCTTGTCCTTGCCTCACCAAGTCCTCATGATTCTTCAACCAGTACCCTAGTGAATCTCCTAGTAGAACTTGCACAACCTGTAACTCTCCCTGGTCATACACACTCAACACCCCTTTGGAACTAGGAGGAGCTACTCTCACTCTCTCTTCAAGCACAATGGCTTTCTAGCACACTTTTACAATACAGCCCATGAGTCTATTATAT
Source organism: Torreya grandis (assembly GCA_037957365.1). Lineage (NCBI taxonomy): Eukaryota > Viridiplantae > Streptophyta > Pinopsida > Cupressales > Taxaceae > Torreya > Torreya grandis. The sequence goes on along the minus strand of JARHVA010001699.1, from coordinate 2,922,597 downwards.
AGATCTCATGCATACAATAATTAGACATTCTTAATTACAATAATTAGAATCACAAATCAAGAATATAATTAGCCTCTTAACATGCAAACAACCAGTTCATTAACAAATTGTTCATCAACTCACAGTTTTGGAACCGCAAAAGCGACCGATGTCAGTCCCTATCTGCTTGGAGGTGACCGACATCAGCTAATTTTGATCGATGTCAATAGCTTCCTATCTCTCCCTTGATCAACGTCGATTGGATTGACCGATGCTGGTGTCTGTGACACTTTAGCAACTCCTCCTATTCGCATCCTGGTGAAGCTTTTAACTCCACAACCTAACAATCTCCCACTTGGAGATAAATAGCTACACCATACCTGTACCTGTACACTGTCTAATTTTTTTCCTAGCTTGTATCCCTCTTCAAGCTCAATCTTGAAGACCAACCACCACACAACCTGTGGTGCACCACCTGTCATCCAAGTAACCTTCCACATCCAAACCTACAACTCCATGTAGTGAAGACCTTGACCCTATGTAGCATGAATCCCTGCTGCTAGTCCCTCTCAAATACTTGAGAATCCACTGAACTACCCTCCAGTGCTCCTTCCATGAATTGGCTATGAACTCTTTGACAAATCCCACTGCTTGGGAAAACTCAAGTCTACACCAAACCTCATGTGATTTTGAACACTTTTCTAAGCTTAGCTTGAACTGTCCAGCCCTTGGTGTGCTTATCGGTTTTGCATCCTACAAATTGAACCCTGCCAACACCTTCTTCACATCAGCTCCCACTGGAGACAAAATCAACCTGTGATCTTCCATGTCTCTTATGCCAAAGAATTTTGCTGCTCCCAAATTCCTCATGACATACCTTTGAACTAAATTTACCTCTAGCTCAAAAAATCCCTACATGTGTAACCCTACAACAAGCAACCACACAACAGTAATAAGATAATGTTGCAATCATCATCCAACTCGGTAAAGTTAAACACAATAGTTACACTGACATTGACTAAAGCCCTGCTTTGCAATCCACTTGTCAAAACCTGTACCACTATCCTGTAGCTTCCTCAAGACCTTATACCCTGGCCTTATATCTCACATATCCATTCACTCTCTTCTCTAACCTGGGAATCCATCCATTTGTTAGTGATGGAAACTCTACCAAATCTCTTGCTTGGTTCTCTTCCAAATAATTCATGCCATGGTCCCACTATTTTGTAGATTCTACCTGCATTACCTCTTCACGTCTTCCTAGTTCTTGACCATCAGTGAGCAATAAGTAAGAAGGTGAACAATGAATATGAGGTTAACTTACCCTTTCAGTCCTCCATATGGTCATTTGAGACTCCTTGACAACTTGCTATCTGCCCAACATCCATTCTAGTGACCGATCTTGGCCATCTCCCAATCTGTACCTGACCAACATTGGTTCCCTGCGACTGACCCTTAGCGTCGACGTTAGTTCCCCCTGACTGATGTCAATCACCACCTGCTCGACACCACCAACTCTGATGATCTACACATGACCGATGTTGGTACCTGTGTTTTCCTGTGAGTGATGACTTTTTACCCGCAAGCTCCTTTTGGATCAAACCTTTGTCCATATCAACACAACCCTGCTCAGAATAATTCAGTCCCCTCAGCTGATCTCTGTCCGTCATCTCCTCCATGAACACCAAGGCTTTCCAATTCTTAAGTTTATCAAAAATATCTATCTTCCACTTAAGAACATGCATTCCCTTCTTACATATGTGACCAAGCCTACAAACCCACATCTCTAGAATAGAAGGTGAATCAGTAATATAAGTAGATAGATAAAGGATACCTACTTTCTTACCACCATCTAATTCAAGTGCATCCACTATGAGAGTTACTGTGCATCTCTCATCACCCAACTTTTCTAAATAAATTAGACTCATATCCAAGACTAGGACCTACATGACCTCCTTCAACACCTGTGTGTTACCCGTCTGCAATTTTAGCTTCACTTCCCCTTTGCCAATAATCTGACAAGGCTCATCAGCTCCTAAATAAATCTCTCCAAAGTCTCCAAAGACATACCCATGAAAAGATGCTCTATTTCATGTTGCATGGAAAGAGGTAATATAATCTATAAACCAAGATTCTACTTTATCCAGAGTAACCTGTGCAACAACACCTACAACATCTGCTTCTACACGCTGATCTTCTACCGACCAACAATCTTCCTTTACCTACTCTTTCTTTCCATCAATCTGACCATTCGTGCTATTCAGTTTCTCCATTCGTAGCTTACTTTCTTCTGCCATTGCTATACTCCCACTCAATCAAAAACCCCTGTGAGTACCCTGTAATCAACAAACACTAACCAGATTTGAACCACCTGTTAGTCAACCCAACCAAAAGCTCTGATACCAACTGTCAAGATCCTACTGCCCACTAAGGGCACACTTGGTTACCTTTGTATTAGCAACTAAACATGGAATTTAACTAGAATGAATAAGTAACTAGAAATATGAAACAACACAAGATATGAGAGACAATACACAATCTTGTATTAAATACTCATTCAGAAGAAAATACAATAAGGAAGATGCCACGCTTCTTCTTCCCACACCTCTAGAGCTCCCACACTTCTAGGGTTCACCAGTAATTCTCCTTCAACAGTTCACTCTCTCAATCATGGTCACAACAATCAACTCCAATATAGAGTTATTGTTCACCTCCACCAGTCAGTAACAACGCTGCAAGTACACCAAGTGCACCATCATACTCCAAGTAGATCTTCCCTTCTCTTGTTGCCACCTACAAGTCAACAGACCTTACTTACCATGTAGATATCTCTACACTCTGAAGAACCCTTGTCCTTGCCTCACCAAGTCCTCATGATTTTTCAACCAGTACCCCAGTGGATCTCCTAGTAGAACTTGCACAACTTGTAACTCTCCTTGATCATACACACTTAGCACCCCTTTGGAACTAGGAGGAGCTACTCTTACTCTCTCTTCAAGCATAATGGCTTTCTAGCACACTTTTACAATACAACCCATGAGTTTATTATATAGATCTCATGCATACAATAATTAGACATTCTTAATTACAATAATTAGACTCACAACTCAAGACTATAATTAGCCTGTTAACATGAAAACAACTGGTTCGTTAACAAACTATTCAACTCGCAGTTCTGGAACCGCACAGGCGACCGACGTTGGTCCCTGTTTGCCTGGAGGTGACCGACATAAGCCAATTCTGACCGATGTTGGTAGCTTCATATCTCTCCCCTAACCGACATCGGTTGGCCTGACCGACGCTGGTGTCTATGACACTTCAACAACTCCTCCTGTTTGCATCCTGGTGAAGCTTTTAACTCCACAACCTAACATTTTATGGTGTAAATAAGGGACCTTATGAATTTACAATATACCATTAGGTATGAGGAAACTAAAATATGTGTACAGTGTTGTCTATGGATTGGGTATTGGGATAATATCCATCACTTCATAGTGCTAGTAAAATAGGTCACTGCTTAGCCAAAAATGATAGCTCTTTACATAGTTTTACAACTGCTAGAACATAGTTTCTAAAAATGAGTATAAAACAATAGAAAATAAAGAGAATAAAATTTTAATGATTTTTGTATAAAGATATCAACAAATTTCAACCCATGATTGAAATAAATGATTCACTGTTAGATTTTATCCCAAGGTGACAAGATAAATTATTAATTTTGGATTAAAATCCAAGGTCAAATAATATTGGCTCATAGTGTAAAATTTATATGCAAATTTTAAGATTATCTTTTTAGTGTCAAGAATTTTCATAAATTTCTTGAAATCCTAGGATAAAAATGAAGCAAACAATAAGCAGTATTCTGATAAAAAATTATGGGTTCACCAAAACATTTATATGCTTATTTTGATTTAACAATTAAATGATATAAATGCCAAATGATTGAAATAATGATTTAGATTACATAATATGCATAACCTAAATGTAAAATATATTAAAATACAAAAATTGAAATGAGGTGTAAATAGTAACTTTTAATTATATATGCAAACCTAGTTCAAATCTAATTTGTGCTAAATCTGTAAGTTGATCAATAATGTAGAATTGACTAAGAATATATGTGAAATGTCTCATAATGCATAATTTTGGAATGTACTAGGGCAAGGTTGTGCTAGGGAAGATAGGGGTGCACTATGACCTTGTTTACTTGATCATGGCCCTATTTGCACTGATCATGTAATTATTTTTGTCTGTGTACCTATGCATGTTTGATGTGATTGATTGGTTCTTTGTAGGTGATGAGTTGTCACATGGAAGAAACTAAAATAAAAAAATACTAGTTCTCACACATAAACCAAATAGATATCAAATTCAAAGAGGTGAATCAATCAAGGGTAATAACTCAACTATCCTCATAAAATGCCTTGTAATTTGAGTGTTGTTAGATGTATCCCAAAATGGCCTTAGGCTAATGTATTTTTCCATCCTAGAGTGAGTGCATGAATTTTTATATTTAAACTATATGAATGTAATTATTAAATTGACTTGAATGATTGAGAATGATTGCCCTTGATTGAAATAAAATAACTATAAAATTATCTTATGATTATTAGAATAAATCAAAATTTGAATAATAAATATATGTGTCCTTTGATAAATGTGTAATAAAATTTACGAGTGATTGTTAGGTGTGTATTGAATGAATTTGATGTGTTTATATAGACACATAATGAAAATAGTTTTTGTTAACCAACCTATTGAAATCACAGTAGGGCCAAAATGAAGCGTCTCAAATTTGAAAAGTTATGTTGGAGCTTAAGAGATGAGGTTGCACTAGTGGAAAAATTTGGGTTTTGTCCTTGTCTAACCTAGTGTGGTATTCTCCTAGAAATTTAGAGACTATTAAAACTTAGCTAATAGGGATATATAAGTAAAATAGGGATGTGTGAATGATGTTTTTAGTATTTCTAAGATAACAAGTAAAATATTGAATTCTCTCATAGAGATTGCAAGTTAAAGGAATGGAGAATAGGTTAAATGAGGTAATGATGTCAATAATAAATATTCTCAAACACTTAATGATTAAATTTTAATGTATATATTTTCAAATGTTCTATTTATTTAATATATAAGCAAACCATCTTGGAAATCAAATGAAATAATATTATCCAATGTTGCCTCCATTTGATTTAACCATGATTTTTCAAGTATTGAATTGAATTATAAAATAGTAGGCATCACAAAAAGGTAATGTATCTACTATATTAGGTCAAAAAAAACTATTATGGTAATATGCCCTATTGAGCCCACATAAGTGTTTATATGTTGTAAATATTTACTCTATTTTGAATTGAAATTAATTAATTTAAATAGAAATCAACTAATAAATACTAATATATAAAAGGGTACTATAAAATGCAATAAAGTACAAAAATTAAAGTATGTTACCAAAATTAAATTTCTAAGGGAAACATGTAATTATCTTTAAATTGACTAACTGATGAATGCACAAACTATTCACTGACTTAGAACCTATCAAATTAAACTTAAGATTGTGTCACTATAAAAATCACAACATTAAAAGATAAAGGGACATGAGAAAAATATGAGGATAGGTATACATTATGTATTTGTTTGCTTCCTACTATGCTTTCCCTATTGACTATATAAATGATTTTTTTTAGTTGGATCATGTGCAGTTTCCTACAAGGGTTTCCTAGTTTTGTGTAGTGGATGAATATATGTGTCAAAGACTTTTAAAATTATAACCCTAATCTTTCACAAGCACATAAATATAAAATTATAAAGGGTTAAAAAATGGGGTAATTTTGAATGGTATAACTAGTCTTATTAAATTATTTATTGATTGAGTGCTACTTACATAGCCAAAAAGGGCCTTAAGATGATGTAGTTATCCCTTTAGGGAGGGATATATAATCCATGATGAATGCAACTAGAATATTGATTATAAATATTTAAAATATAATTCCATTTAATTTCAATAAAACACTATTAAACTTGGTCTATGATTGTAATAAATCATTAGAATTAAATGTGGAAAGATTAGTGCTCTTTTGTTGAATGTAGAATGATTTTAAAATCAAATTTTTAAATGATTAAATTGAGAGGCCTTGATGTGATTTTATAGATAGATATTTAAAATATTTCCATGTTATGACATTATGAAAAACATGAGAGAATTTTTAATAAACATTTTAATTTGAAAAAGTGTCTATTGGAACAAAGAGGTTAGGAGTGCACTAGGGGACATATCCACACTACGAACCTATTCACCTAGTGCAAACTTGTCCCTAAATGTCATAAAGTTATATAAATTTATATCAAGTATCTATGATAAAAATATAGATGAACATGCATGAAATACATATGTATCCATGCTATTTTCTCAGTAATTGTAATATAATGAAGGTTCCTATAAGTATTTTTATTAACTAAATGTTGACAAGACCAAGTAAGGTAAGGATGTCAAGGAAAAGTATTATCAAACATTTATTGATTAAATTTTAGTGTATATATTCACCCAACTCCCAAAGATTTATTATAATGATGCATAAAATTACTAGATTAAAGGAAATGAAAACATGAGTGTGTATACACACTTTTTATTTATCATGGAGATGTGCATGCTCCCTTATTGAGGCATGTGGAGAAGTAGTTGAACATGTGTCACATTGATATTGATCAAATATAAATTTGAATAAATAATTAAAATGATTGAGTTGAAAATATTAAATTTTCCAACCTGTATTGAATACTTTGTAATGCTTTTAGAGATGGGAACCAACAAAGTGGTTTGCTAAAATGAAACCAAAATGCTGAAGATCACTGAGCTCTCACGTAACTCACTTGCTAAACCAAAAATAAGATGTGGGATATAATACATGGATCACTAAAATGAAACCAATATTTGGAACTTAACTAATCTTAAATGTGGTCAATTTAAAAAAAAAAATCACAATGTTATAGATGGATATAAAATCAAACTATAAATTCATAAAACCTTGAAACTTGGAAAAGAGAATTTTGAATTTTTCAAATTAATAGCTTAGACATGAATGCATATAACACCCATAGTAATTTATAGAGTGCCAATTTTATATTTTGAAAACTTTTTAAAATCTTTTAATTATATTTTCACAAGTGTATCTATGCTCAAGTAGTTGTAAGAGTGGAATGCATAAGCAAGCCAAATGCCCCCATAATTTTTAAAATTATAATTTTTGAATATTGTAAATTATCAAATATGAAATATGTATCTTGTCAAATCTTGGAGATAATCTTATTATGATGCCCCTATTTTTAGATGAGGGGAGTTTCCTAAAAATCACTTATTTAAAAATAAAAAGTGAAGCATTTGTGAAATATATAATCATGAAATAACATTTTGCACATTTGAATTGTATTAGAATCTTAGAGATGTAAAATTGAAGCATGTGAAGAGATTGTATATTAAATTTCATCATGTAATTTGAAAATATTATTGAATTAGTCTATGAATCATGTAGATAACTTGAAAGTGTTGAATATGTATTGTAAACATAATATTTTTTGAAAAAATGAAGTATCAAATCACATAAGTAGTATGTGAATGATATGTATTATAACACCATAGATATATGTACTATAACCTAATAAGGACTGTTTTGGAAATATATTTGAGAAAAAGAAGACTATTAAGGAAGAAATTAGTAGAATTCAGGAAAAAATTCAACAAAACGGTTATACTTTTGACTTCCGTAGAGAAGAAAGTGAACAATTGGTTCAATACCAAGATATTATAACAAAGGAAGAAACCTATTGGAGACAAAGATATAGGGTGCAATGGTTGAAAGAAGGAGACAAAAATACAAAGTTTTTCCATCTTTCCACTCTGAAACACAGAGCTAAAACTCATATTCAACACTTGAAAAAAGGAGATCAGAAGATAACAGAGGAAAAGGAAATAAAGGAGGAAATGCTTTCATTTTTCTCCTCCCTGATGAAGGCTGATAGAAACATCAACTTGAAAAGTTAGGCTGATATCCTATGCATGGTTCCTCCTTTGGTCTCGAAGGAGCAAAATAACATGTTATGTTCCATACCTAAGGAGGAGGAAATCTTCAAAGCAGTTAGATCTTTAGGAGGAGATAAAGCACCTAGACCAGATGGTTTTCCCATGTTATTTTTTCAAAAGCTTTGGAAACTTATTGGCAAAGATGTCAGTAATGCGGTGAAGGAATTCTTTGGAGCCAAACAGATGCTGAAGGAAGTAAATGCCACTTTTCTATGTCTGATTCAAAAAAAGGCTAGAGCTGACAGTCTTGATCAGTTTAGACTGATTAGCCTGTGTAACTCCTTCTATAAGATAATATCCAAAGTTCTAACAACCAGATTAATTTAAGTGATCCCATCGATAATAGCTGATCAACAAAATGGATTCATCCCAGGCAGACAAATCCTCAATTCTATAATAATGGTGCATGAGAATATTCACTCGCTGTTCAGCTCAAACAATGAGGGGTTCATAATGAAGGTGGATATTGCTAAAGCATATGACAGGGTGGATTGGTTATTCCTTTCTAAAATCCTTACTGCCTTTGGCTTTGAACAAAGAGTGGTTGACATGATCAAGCAGTTGATATCTACTACTTCTATTGCTGTGTTGGTAAATGGGAGTTCATCTCATTTTTTCAATTTGTCAAGGGGATTAAGACAGGGGGATCCTATTTCCCCTATTCTGTTTATAATTATGGCTGATAGTATGGGGCGATACTTAGGGGACTTAGTTAGTAAAGGTTTATTTAAGGGCCTGAAACCCTCTTCGCATCCTTTAATATGTTCCCATGGTCAATTTGTTGACGACACTATCTTCATGGGGCAATCTGAAGTCACAGAAGCCAACAATTTAAAAGAAGCTATAAATTTATATTCTTTTGCCTCTAGACAACTGATAAACTGGAACAAAAGTGCAGTATTCTTTACTAATACCCCAAGTCACAGACAAAACAAAATAGCAAAAATCCTTGAATGCTCCATAGGATCTTTTCCTTCCTCTTACCTTGGTCTCCCTTTTGGGATGAAAGTTCCTGAAGCTTTCTGGGAAGGACTTATTAACAAATTTAGTAAGAAATTAGTAAGATGGAAAGGTAGTTTTCTAAGCCAAGCTAGAAAGCTCACCCTCCTCAAAGCATACCCACGTACGCTTTGAGTCTTTTCAAAATCCCCACTAAATTTGCTGAAGCTATTGAAAAATTTTAGAGAAACTTTCTTTGGTCAGGTACTAAGGAGAAAAGAAGAATGCCTTTAATAGCATGGGATAACATCTATAAACCTGTCAGGGAAGGTGGACTAGGAATAAGGAAAATTAGAAGTATGAACACAACTCTCTTAGCTAAGTAGGGTTGGAGGGTTTATTAGGAAAATAAAGAATGGAGAAAAATATGGAAGCACAAATACTTATTTAAGGCAAAGTCACTCCTTGAATTCTTTTCTAATCCAGACATTTCCCATCCTTCTGCCATATGGGGGGCAGTCCAGGGGACTAAACATGTTTTAGAAGAAGGAAGTTCCTGGAAAGTTGGCAATGGCAAAAAGGTGAAATTTTGGGAAGATATTTGGTTAAAAGGAAAACCTTTGCAAGATTAAATCCAAGATAAAGATGTTATAGACCATTGCAAGCAAAGAGTGGGAATAATGGTTAACCAATACTGGTAGAATAACTCCTGGGTGAACCTCACTGACTATGATCAAGATTTCAAGGATATTCAACTATCCCTAAATGCTATATCTCTATACCCTAATATTGAAGATAAGATTGTTTGGCACAATGAGCCAAGCAGACAGTTTAAAGTTTCTTCCATTTTCACTTCAAAGGGAAATGGCAACAAACCACTGTGGATGAAGGCCTGGATCAAGGGGCTCATCCCTAAAATCAAAATCTTTTTCTGGACCCTCCTCCAAAACAAAATCTTAACTTTGGAAAATTTACAGAAAAGAGGAATATATATTGTGAATAGGTGTATTATTTGTAAGAAGGGCCTTGAAGATAGAGATCATTTGTTCGTAAACTATTCTTTTACACAGCTAGTCTAGAAAGAGATCCTCAATCTGTGGGGCATCGCATGGATCCATCATAAAAACATGGAATTATCTCTTAAAAGCTGGTACTGCCCCTCCAAGAATTTTGAAGTAATTTTTTTATGGAAACTTACTCTTCCCCATATTTGGTGGGGAATATGGAATGAAAGAAATAACTGAATTTTTAGAAATAAATAACTCCCTGGATGGGTGGTAGGATAGAACATCATTAGAGCTATTAAGGAGAATTTTTTATCACAAAAGAATCCAAGCTCAACTCTCCAAGTGCATAATCCCTTAAGTACAAAAAATTTTAAAGGTAAACCTGATAATCCCAGATTAGGAGTTACATGGAATGCTCCCCCTTAAGGGTGGATTAAAGGAAACTTTGATGGAGCTGCTAAAGGGAATTCGGGGAAAGCAGGTTGTGGTGGAGTCTTGAGAAACCATACGGGAAAGGTTATTGATGCTGTTGAAATCCCCATCGGTAAATTGAATTGTCACATTGCCGAAGCTACTGCTACCCTTCAGACCATCAAAATAGTTGTGGATTTGGGATATCCCAAATTGTGGCTAGAAGGAGACTCATTGAACATCATAAATATTCTTAACAATAAAAATACTATGTCTTGGACCATAGAGGCTATGGTAATGGAGATGAAAACCTTAATAATTTTTTTTGATAAAGTGACTATAACCCACACCTATCGTGAAGCCAATGGAGTTGCAGATTGGTTAGCAAACTGTGCAGTCTGGATAGGACAAAAAGTGAGGTGGCAGGAAACATTAGAAAATAATGTGGAATTGAGGGCGCTCATTCTTCATGATGCAACTCATGCAAAGGAGGGAAAGATTAGATTGTAATAGAAATATAATGAGTAGGAGGAGTGGCTTTGTGGGGAAAGGCCTACAATCATTAAAGAGGAAGGCTCTTGAGAGTGAGAAGCAAATCCTGAACGTGCCCAAACAAAGCCGACTTTCAAATAAAATTGGCAGCAGGTGGGATCATTGTAAAGTTCATAGTGACTGGGTTTTAAAGGAGATGAGTATGGCTCACGAAAGGAAGGGAGAACCAAGGAAGTAGGAACCCAAAAAATGTGACGAATGGAGAGAGAAACAAGATGTCTGGAGAATTTTGCAGAAAGGAAAAGTTGTGAACTATATGGAAAGGCTACATGGGTCAAAACCGCATATCACTACGGCTTTTTTCAAAAATTGGATTGATGAAAGGGTCACTTTGCATGGTATCATGGTGAACCTAACTGAGGATTTTATAGTAGAGGTTACAGGGCTGCCTACGGATGGACTTGAATTCTCCAAGCAGACAAGCATTTCGAACGAGGCCTTTTGTAAGTTCCCCAAGACGGATGTGGAAGAGTAGAAGCTGGTCAAGAATGGGGATTTCTATGAATTGGAACAGATTAAGGGGATATGGAGGGATGTATTATGCTGTATAAGGGATTATTTCATCCTGGACGGAAGAAGCAAGAGAGTGCATAAATTCCACTTTGTTTTCCTTAATCATTTTAGACACAAGGTAAGCTTGTCTTTTCCCTTTTACCTATGATACTCTTTGGTCTAAAGTTTATTTGCTCACATGAAGAAGGAAATGCATCCTATCCTGCATGAAGGCCTAATTCTATTAATTGAAGGCTACTGCAAGAATAAAGCTATGGTTAAGAAACCTAACCAGGGGAAAAATAAGGAGTCTGGGAGCAGAAAGAGTGAAATTGTAAAAGGGAAAGACAAAATCAAGTTCCCTAGCACCAAAAACTAGAATGTAGAAGAAGATACCGAGCGGGAGAGAATTGATAAACCTAGGGAGGAAAATCTAGAGGAAGAATAAGGTACTGAAAGCTGGAATAAAAATTCAAAAGAGAATGAAGAATGTCAAGAGAAGAATGAGAAAGAAGGAGTCAGCAAAGAGGAGGAATCTAAAAATAGTAAAGAAGAAACTAAGGAAAATCAGAAAGTGTCAGAGGAAGATATTGTCTAGGATGGCCCTGTTGAGGACCCTATTTCAAGAAATGAAAGGGAAAATATAGTTCAGGATGACAATCAAGAAATGGACATGGAAATTCAAACTAAAACAAAAGAACAGTATTAAAGGGGCCAAGAGGATCACTTTGAAGAAGGCAGGAATAGTCCCAATAAGAATTTTGAGGAATGGAGAGAGAGAAGGCAGAATGATGGAAAGCACACACCTATGAGTTGGGTTAATTGAAAAGTAGAGGCTTCTCTCCAAATTGATTCTTGGATGTGTAAGGAGATTAAGGATCTCAAAAGGAAAGTGGAAATTATGGAAGATAACCAGAAAGTTGCATGGAACAAAATTAACAACATGGAAAAATAGATAAGAGATATCCTAGTCAAGCTCAAAGATTACGAGAATAACCTTCGGGAACTCATTAGGGAGAACAGAACAAAAATGGAGGAAGTAACGTCCAACATTTGTGTAGCAGCTACCAATATTGGAAAAAGAGCTAGCGAGGAGACCAAATCTTTGGAGGGGCCTAGCAAAAGGACGAGACAAAGCTCAAGAAAGAAGGCTACACAAGAGGGAGCCAAGTTGGCAGCAACTACCACTCAGGATACTGTTGTGAAAGGTATAGAAACTATGAAAATGATTTTGGAACTGGAAGAATAGTCTGGTTCTTCTTGCTGGTTATGTTTTCTAGTCCTGTTCTCTGGTTTCTTTTTGTAATCTTCTATCTATGGTGTAGCCAGATCTATGTTAAATTTGGGTTTTGACCAGTGGTCTCTGTGGTGGTTTTAGGTCCATTTTAAACCTATTTTTGCTACTTATTTGTAGTAGTTTTTAGGTTCTGCCTGTGGGAGTTGAAGCTTTATCTTTCTTTCCTTGTACTTGGGTTTCAGGATCCCATCAAAACCTATTTTTACCTTTATCTAAAACATAGTAGTGCATGCTAATAATCATGGAACCATATTAGCCAATATTGAACTTGTAACTGAAGTCAAATAATGTCACACAAGAAGGACCAAAGGCCATAGATAGAGAACATGGAAAATGTCATATAGAGTTATAAAGTTTGCATAAATGTCACACATAAGTCCTAGAGACTAAATATAAGGAACATGTAAATGTTGCACAAACCTATAAGGCTAAAGGCCACACACACATGGCATGGTGATGTTATACTATCAAGAGGGTGTATGTTAAACATACACAAGAGCAAGGGTCACATTTAATAAGTAAGAAATTTGAATCATGCTATGCAAATTAAGTAAGCATAATGAATGAAATGAACATAATTTAATATATGTATCTCTGTTCATGTTATAAAATAACATATTCATCATGACACATGTAAAGTATGAATGAAATATGATATTTGTTTTGGTTATAGCTCAACATGGAAAATAAGTTGTGGATATATACAAAATGTAAAAGCATTCATATTGAATGATGCCATTCCCCCTAACTAATCAAGGTTATTGGGTAAAAGGCTTGTCCAACATTGAAACCATGTAAAAGTATGTCTTAGCTTAAAATTTGACTGATATATGAATATGCATTCTTATCTATGATAAAAAAATGTATAACAAGTCCATGTGACTATGTTTCTTTTGAAAATAGAAATAAAAAATGCATACAGATAAGTTTGTAGTAGGAGGATAGGTATATAGAATGCTATTGTCTAAATGGTGTGACTTTATTTTTATTGATTGTATACGTAAATTTATGATTAATACAACTTATTTTGTGTATGAATATTTCTTAGTTATATAAAAAGATGTCATGTTTTACAGTCATATACCTTGTGAGAAGCATTGTGTATTGAAAGGTTAATGAAAAATGATATGTGTTGAACATAAATATAAATGACATATGCAAATATGTAATCTAATAACATGAGAATATGATTATAGGTCTTGATTTTATATTTTTTAAAGTATTTTTTTTTTTAATTTTAAGAATATACAAATGTTTTTATTTTTTTTTTCATATTTGAAAAGTAAAATATGCATAAGTGAAAGTTAAAAAATATTTGAAAAATAGGGTAAGAAACAATGGTTTTAAAATGGAATGAGGGGGAGATTTGAACAATCCTAAACAAGGTGTTGAAGAATAACATGGCAAGAAAGAAGGCACGTGAGATGTCCCCAGTGTATATGTATACATACTATAGTAAAGATTATAAACATGGAAATATGAACTCATAGATATATATGATCATGAGAGTATAAATGAGAGATATAGAATTCATAGATGTGCAATATTGAAAAAATTAGTTGTCATGAAAGATTTAAATCTAAAATTTAGTAAGATAATTATATTGGGTTGAAGGAAACAAGGGGGTAAGTGCCCAAAAATGAAATATATATCTAAGGGATAGAATAAAATTGGATTATGTTTAGAATAAAAAGCAACAAAAAGTAAATAATAAAGAAGTTATGTACAAGGGATATCATAAGCTAAGGATCTCATCAAGGGTATGTATATATGAAGATGAGTAGGATGAGCGTAGGTATGCTCCATTAATATATATATGTTGAAATAATTAATTTGAAGAAGATTTACCAACTACATATGCCTTTGAATCATTAGAGTCATACCAATATTATGAAAAATCAAGATCATATCACCAATATAATCATTATCTTAGGATAAAGATAACTTATTATGTGGTTCTTAAAATTGTGAGATACTATTTTGATTATCTTTTGCATTTGTATATGAGGAATTCATTTCACCATATATTTGAGTTACTTTTTGGATATGTGTACCATTGTTATGAGATTGCATATTATCTTGAATTAGTGAATGATCATGCATGATTGGTTGAATATTAGGAAGATAACTAATTGGTATTTTGACTTTATCTTTTTTAATGGAAGATGCTGCAATAATTGTTTCTTTATATTGATCTTCTATGTTTAAAAAGTATATGATGCTTGATTCTTTAGTAACCATATTTGTATCATTATAATTTTTTAGATTATTTTACTTTAGAGATTTCTTCATGAAAAAAATTATGGAAAAAGAGGTTTCTTTAATTTTTTCTTATAATTTTTATTTTGGTAATTGTCCTTTTTTCAATATTGCTTGCTCTAAGTTTTCTTTTTGGATCTTTTCTTGTTTTGAATTTTTTTTGGTACCCACATTTTATCTCTATGTTTTTTTTTAAACTTGTATATTAGGATATGCAATATGAGTGGGTTGATTAGTAGGTTTATCTTGTATAGGATAACCACTATTAATGATACTTCGAATTTTATTCTTTAAATTCAAATAATTTTTTGTATGGTTCCCATGAAATATATGATATGCACATTAATATTTTGATATTTTTAGAGGAGGCATAGAAGGTACTATAATTAACTTATTTTGAATCATTTCTCTTAATATCTCACTTGGAATCTTATTATCTTTTTGTATAATTTTTGAACCATCAAGTGTAGATATATGTTGTTTATGAGACACATTATATCTTGATGAAGATGTAGAGACATGATTAACACTAGTATATTCTTGATTATTAGTTATTTTTTAATTATTTTAAAGAGATATGATATTTTAATTAAATATTGATATTGAAATTTTAATTATTTAATTGAATTTTACATAACAATGATTTGATCTTGAAGGGCTTCATAATCACAATCCTAAATATACTAATTGAATAGAAACACCATCAAGAGGAGGTGTGGGAGAGGGAGGGATATGATATTTTATATTAAGAGATTCATTGATTATACATGATTATTTTTCTTATTTTTTATTAATAACATTAAAATAATTATCATTAGAAAGAGATGCATTGTCATCATGTGGTGATTTTATGCTAAGATTATGCCATTATGGTGCAAGAGTAACATCATGTGAATACAAGCCTGAAGATGGAGTAGGAGAAACATTAATATATGTGTGAAATAAAATGCCATTTATTTCAATTGAAAATTTTGATGTGATAAGGGAAGAAGAAGGGAGTGTATCCTAGGTGGCATGTAAAGATATGTTTGATACTAAGGGGGATGCTAGGATGATTCCAAAGAGGAGACTAAATGAGATTTAGGAGGTGAAACTAAATAAGGTAAAGATAAATCCAAGGAAGAGTTTATAGGTGTGAGAAAATGGAAAGATAGAGATAAATATAGGATAGAATTAAAATAAGAATCTATGGGTGTGAGAAAAGATAAATCTAGAGATGAACCTAGAAAATAACCCACAGGGAATCAATAGGTATGATCAAAGGTAAATCTAAAGAGGAATTTGAAGAGGTTTTCAAAGGAGGTTCTAAAGAAGAATCAAGAGGTGTGTATATTGGGGAATCCAAAGGATAATATATATGTTACCAAGGGTCACTATAGTCACCTTGAATATTATAAGCTATTTGAAGATCAAAATCATCATCATCAATAAGTGTTTTTCTTTTGAAAATTTATCCATTCGTCTTTATCATAAATAAAAGGTATAACATGAGTAAAAAATAATTCATTGAAGGGATGAATACTAATATAATATATACTTTTACTATCCATTAGATATACATGAATTTACGTACAATTAGTGAAATAAATACAATACTAAAAACTAAAAAGTAATAAAGCTTGTATAAAGCAACTAATGACTAAACATGCAATGCAAGAAAAAATCAAGGTATAATGGGTAATTTAGGAAAGGGTTTGAATAATCTATATGTTATTAAATATACTTACTTGTTAATTGATTAGTGGTTGTCTAATATTTTATATCATTAAATACAAAGGTTGAACCGTAAATTTAGCCAAATAACCCTATTTTTGAGGCTAAGTTGAGAGTAACTTCCTTGGGTTATACCTTTCTCTTAGGTGCACCATAAGTTAAAGGATAAAATATGCTTCCTATTGATTTAAAAAATTTACCCTAGGCATTTATGAAATAATTTGAGGTATAGGAAAACTAAAATTTGTGTTTAGATCTATACTATGGCTATAAGTATTGGGGCAAACCCATCATGCCATGATGTCTATAGATATAACATTGTGCAACCCTTCACAATAGTAGTGAAGTATTTTTAAAACTACCAAAAAATAGTTCCTAAAACAATTAAAATCAATGATAAATAAACATAAAATAAATTAAAATATTTTTGTGTAGGAATCATAAGTTTCAAATTTAAAAAAATCAGATTTTAAACTAAAACCCTAGACCACACAAAAATCAATAAATAATAAATGACAATAACAATAACAATAACAATAACAATAACAATAGAAATAACAATAAAAATAACAATAACAATAACAATAATAGAGAGATGTTATTTTAGAGAATATACGAGATAACATAACCAATAAATTATTTTAAAATTTTATTTTTTTGTTTTCAATTATGTAAGTATTTACTAAAAATAGTAAATTACAATTTATGAATAATTAATGCAATATTTTTCTGATCAAAAATAGTTTTTTGTTTATTTATGTATGAAAAATTAAAACATGTGATGTTTTTATAGATAAATTTGATATAACTTAGATATTATAGTAAAACCCTAGTGAGGAGCTAGGATCTAACAATGTTTGATAATATGTGTGTTCACCAAAATGTTTACTCTATTTTGAATTGGAATTAATATATTTAAATAAAAATAAACTAATAAAAACTAATATACAAGGTAAAATAAAATATGACAAATATATAATCTTAAATTATGCTACCAATATTAAATTTTTAAGGGAAATATGCACTTAGCTTGAAATTGACTGACTGCTAAATGTATAGACTATTCACTGATTTAGAAACTATGAAACCAAACTTAGGATTATGTCACTATAGAAATCATAACTTTAATATATATATAAATATAGGATCACAATATGAGGATATGTTCATAGTTCAAATATATTTTCTTCTTATTATGTTTTCCATGTTGATTGTATAGATGATTTTTTAATTGGATCATGTGCAGTTGCCTATAAGGATTTGATGACTCTATTCAGAGGCTAAATAGATGTGAGGAATACTTATAAAATCATAATCCTAATCCTACACAAAAAAATGATATAAAATTCAAAAGGTATAAAAAATTGGGGAAGTGGGAATGGCCAAGTTATCCTAAAAAAATCCTTATTGATTGAGTGTTGCCTATATAGCCCAAAAGGGCCTCAAACTAAAGTAGTTCTACCTTTAGGGAAGATTATATAGTCCAAGAGGAATGAAAATAGAAGATTGATTAGAATTCTTAAAAATATGTTCCATTGACCTTTAATAAATCACTATTAAAATTGGCCTACGATTGTAAGAAAGCAATAGAATTGGTTTTGAAAAGAATAATTCTCTTTTGCTTAATGTAAAATGCTTTTGAAATCAAATTTCCATATAATTAAATTAAGAGGCATTGATGTGATTTTATAGAGAGATATTTGGAATGTTTTTGTAATAAAAACTTATAAAAATCATGAGATATATGTTACTAAATGATTAATTTTTAATAATTTTCTATTGGAAAAAAGAGAATAAGAGTGCACTAGAGGATATATCTAAACTATGGACCTATCTACCTAGTGAGTACTTTTCCCAAAATGTCATAAAATTATGAAACTTTATATCAAGTATATGTGATCATAATAGATATGAATAGGCATGAAATAAAGATGTCTACATGCTATTTTATTATTACTTATAAAATAATGAAGGTTCTTATAAGGATTTTTATTAACTAAATGTTGATAAGACCGAGTAAGGTAATGATTTCAAGGACAACCATTGTCAAGAATTTATTGGTTAAATTTTATTGTCTATAGTAACTCACTCTCATCATATAATAGTTTGTTAAGTAAAAAAATTATGTATCATTTCATTATATTGTACCTTGTCATCAATGATGATTAATATTATTTATTCACCTCTATAATAGCTAAAATGAACTAATGGTCATTCTGGCTATTATAGAGGTGAATATAGAATATGGAGAAGTTAAAATTGTGGGTTATTGTTATATTTTTCAAATTTAATGAATTTATTATCCATAAGTTATTCAATTATTTTAATGTATATTTTTTTAATATATATGTCCATTGATACAATGATAGTTATAAAATGATCTTTCCCTGCTCATTTTAAATGATGTGCAGGGTGAAGTTGATTAGAAGGTAATGCAATCAACTCATTATCAAGGAGTATTGGTAAAATAAATATTTATTTATCCTTGAAACTATGAAATCATATGGGTTGATCCAAAAATGAAGGAGTATGAATTATGCAAGTCATATTCGTATTATCTTATTTGTAGCCTCCTTCTTAGTTAGAGATTCACTTAGGAGAATTGCAGTTGTTGAATTTTCAAAACTAGTAAAATCATAGGTAGAATAACATGCACATACAATAGTACACATAAAAGTAAACATATAAATAGAGTCACTCCAAATAAAAATAAGAACTATAAAGTGATCTTTCTTGAAGTGGAGGTAAAATACCATTACTAAAGATGAACTAATTTTCCAAATCAGTTGGTTGATATATTAAAGAATGTAATGTATTTTTTAATATTAAAATGTAATATTTTGTAAGTTCATCATGATCTTATTGAAGGATTTTTAGAATGTCCAATGTTAATCTAAGACCTATCCTCTTATTTAAATGAGACAAGAAAGCCTCTTATAGTTTTACAAATAAATCTATAGACCCACTCGGTAAATTATAGATCTAATCCTAGGATTTACCTATTAAACTTAAATAAAAGTCTTTTAATAACATTATAATATGAAATTAATATATCAAATAGAATATAAAATTAATGCAAAGTGGGCATGAGGATCTCTAGTTGCATCAAATAAGATATATGTAGGCATGATGAATCCTTCAAGATAAGGATTAACCTTCACATTATAGGTTTTACTAATATGAAATTATCATCAATATTAATATTAAATGAATTAGACTCTAAAGATAAATAAATAACTTTATTTTGAAGTTAACTATATGAATATTAGGCATTGTTATGGATTGGATAGGATTATTCATAGGTCTCATCTCACCATGTAGATTAAACATGGGTATAAAATATTCATCACAAACATTACTATCATTTCATTGTTTATAAACATTATCACATTTCATATCAATAAAATAAAATTTGCATGAATATCATCACATTGCATATCAATGGAAGGATTATCATTACATTTCACATAAATATAAGGATTAGCATCACATTTTACATAAATATAAAGATTAACATCAAATGTCATGTCATATAAGAATCATTAAATTTAAAATATTAATTAAAAAGTTTAACATCATGAGAAATAACATGTATATTATCTATCCATTTTTTTATAGGATATTTATTGATTGTAATATTAGTAGTATTATTTTTAATTATAACATTAATTTGACATACTTCTCCTTCACCACCATTGTACAAAGACACATCGCTAATATAAAAATCATCAACATAATCATGTATATAATCATAATCAACATATTCATTACCTTAATTCATAAAAACATGATCATAATTCACAAAATAACTATCATTAGTCACATAAGAATTTGTTTTTACATCCATATATATCCACTCATTGACATAATCATAAAGTAAAAACTTGGAATAATAAAAGGAATCCATAAGATGAATCATGGTATGGTTCTAAGGATATACATGAATGGACAAAATTTCAAATTCTAATATGAAAAAAAACACAATCATAAGACCTACTCTTAGGATAAGGGAAAACCAAGAAATTTAGGGTTTGGAAACATTGGATATAAAAAATAAAAACCCCAAAATAAATGAACACATATGAAATGGAAATCAAAAATAAAATATGAAAATAAAACCCTAAAGGAAGAAATATAAAACCTAAAGAATGAAAGATGAAACCCTAAGGCAAACAAGATCTAGGGTTTTATTTGCTCAAGAAAAATATCAAGTTTACCAAAATGATTTATTTACTTTTTGATCAATGCAATATAAATAAGATAAAACTATTAAATATTTATATTATGTAAAATAGGGAATTAACTATACAAATATAAATATAAAAAGGAATATTTATATTTTAATTACTATTTTTAGATTTGAGAAGACAAGTGAGAATATATACACTAAGATATTTTTCTAATTTATATTGATCAGTATACTTTACATAATATCTAAGAATACTTTGTATTATCTCTATAACTAGTCAAATAAGGATACCTAGATATAAAACTTGTGTAGACCCTATCATTGAAGCCCAAAACCCTAAAATGATCAATATTATCCAACATTTAATGGTACTATTTAGGTTGAATATGCAAATTCATACCACTTTAGACTACTACACCTAAAAATCTATATGGATTATGTTTAGGGTAAGTGTAACAAGTTTATAGACCATTTCATGGACATTTTCATGAAAATATAAGAAAAATGTACACATTATTGACATAACACGTATGATTTATGTTTATGTAGGCTTGATCATTACCAATCCTAAAATGTGTATATGTTTTATACACATAAAAATGAATATGAATTTATAAAATCATTGTTATAGAATAAGAAAACTTTATTTCATTCCTCACTTCATCTCTAATTTCTCTCCTCTTCACACCACACAACACATATTACATTCATGTTATGGCAAGCCATTACTAAGTGGAGATAAATTGATCACCACAAACCACACTAACTTGAGTTTACATCAATAAATAAAAAGTGACATGTAAAAATAAAGGTCACTAAATTAAATTATTAAAAATTGACACAAAAATTAATAATTATTTTATATTTTCATTATTTTTTATTAAAACAATTTATTTTTATATTTGTGTTACTTGTTTAAGTTCAATATAAAACCATCATAACAATACCAATCCTCCTAACCCTCCCAAACCTCCCAACCCTCCCAACCATCCAAACCCTCATAACCCACCTAACCATCCTAACCCTCATATAATTCTATAAGACTCCCTAGGTAGTTTGGAGGATTTTATCGTGTATATAGTCGAAAAAAAACTCTGGATTGAAGAGGTATTTAAGAGAATGAGGGAATACAATTAAAAAAAACCCACCATACTTCATTTTTAGATAACTTAGAGGCATTACTAGGCTAATTTGAAGTGATAATGGTCTAAGTAATAGATGGACATATTATATAGATAGATGTAGGGATTAATATACTAAAAAGTTGTCAATGCATGATGTGAAGTTAAATAAATACAAAATACAAATTTTAAATTATTCATTGATCCATAAACCAATGCAACATTTCAATTATCATACAAATTATTCCAATCCATCAGTGCCAACATAATTTGATAAAGAAATGTTTTTAGGACTAATGGTGGATGGTTTTTGATTATACACCTTATAACAACATGAGGTTCCTTTATATTTTTCAAGAAACCTCTATTTAAATTTTATACTCAATGAAATTATTAATTATTTTAACCATTTAGAGTTTTAAGGATGAAAAAAATTCTTTGTGTAGGATATACTAGGGGCATATTGTGTGCCTAATTGGCATGTAAGTGTCCCTATCCAAAATTCACATAAAATTGAGATAATACCCTTTATAGTGAAGGATTTAATCTATATTGACTCTTTTCATGCACTTAATAACACCCTTATTCAACTTTTTTACATTGACACTAGCATTGCTAGTGCCCAACCACACTACTATAGATGTTATGGCTCTATATGCACTAGACCTTTAGATAAGTATGGTGGTTATTTTGGGGGGAAAGATGTTATGGTTATGAAAAATGATTTTTTGGCATACAAATTTTGTGTGTGGAGATCTTGACTTCACCTATGCATGTATATTATATATTTTACATGTTAAATTTTAGATATATCTGTATTTAAAATGTAATAATTAATTTACATGGAAAAATTAATAATATTATTTTAATTTTTTATTATGTAAGAGGAGATGGTCTTTTCATTTTCACAGCCAAATTTTGGTCATCTACCAGTGCATATGTTGTTAATAATATAACCTATACATAGAAAAAGGTAAATTTTCATTAATATCTCTCTCTCTCTCTCTCTCTCTCTCTCTCTCTCACACACACACACACACACACACACACACACACACACACACACACACACACACACACACACACACACACACACACATGTTCACATTTTGTAGTGATCATATTTTTTTTAATAATTTTGTAACATTTAATTCTTGTATAATGTTTAATAAATCACTGTCATCAAAAATTAATTCAAATAAATTTGACGTCTTAAAATTGATGGTATGGTTTTTTCACTATTCTTAGAGCTTGACTATTCTAAATTCACCACTATATCAATATCTCAACTGGTTTTTTCCATTATTATCCTAGTTCCCATTTAAGTGTGTTAAATTATGAGTGTTTTATATAATTTTGTGGATTTTATGTGGTTATTAAATACACCAAATACACCATCCTTCCATGAATGATGGATCTTATTATCTTCTTTTACTAATTTAAATTAAAGGAGTGTGCTTGTGATGATCTTCTTTTTCTCCACTTTGGAAAATTGAGTGAAGAAACATCTTAGTTGTTAACATCCAAAGTCTTGATAGGTAAATAGAGGCCCTTTCTTGTTGTACATGATCCTTTCCTATATAATTTATTGCTTTGAATATTTTTGGTGTCCTTATTTATATTTTAATATTCAATCCTTTTTGAGTGGACATTTATTTTTGTTCAATGTGGATTTTCTTGTCAAGAGAACTTAGTTTTGGTTTTTTTATTCAAAATCATGCACATAGTTTTTATGTTATTGATGTGTAAAAAATAAAAATATTAAAATGATTTTTGTCATATTAATTTAATTTATTATGTTGAGAAGGATTCCTATGTCTTCTTATGGAGTGGAGAGATCCTCTATTTTGCTTAATAAAAAAGTAACCCATATATTCTCATTATATTTATAAAAATCTATATTATTAAACTATTAGATTAATTATTGAATTGGTATATCAATTTTGATCTCAATTCCATTGTTATAGGGTAATTTTTCTTCTTTCTTTGAGAAGGTGATGAACAATCTCAATATCTTAAGCACACGATAGATTTTGGAGTGTGTGTTTTTTCACCAAAATGAATTTTCCAAACTTGATGTAATGCTCAATTAGATTGATTTTTTTTAATTAAAAAATATATAAAAAAATACAATATATATACAAAAAAATTAATATATATCAATGATTTTTAAGTTTGTATATTTTAAATATTTAAGCTAATAACTATTCGAAACTTGCCACTGTATCAATAACCTGACTATGGTTTTTTCCAATATTTTCCTAGTTCCATTTAAGTGTGTTAAAGTGTGAGAGTTTTATATAATTTTGTGGATTTAGTGTGGTTATTAAATTCAAAAAAGACACCATACTTCCATGCATGCTGAATATTTATAAACTTCATTTTTTACCACCTACTTTGTGTATTTTGCATGCCATGAGATATCTTACGCTATTCAAACATCAACAATGGACGTGAAGATCTAGTACATTCTTCCTTATGGTTTAATATTGTTGTCTATTATGGCTTGGGAACATTCATGTTTTCTAGATATTTTAAGAATTTACTTCAAATTTTAATTTAGGCATGCATAGGATTTATAAAAATAGTTAAATATCATAAAATAGGGATTACAAATATTCCCAATTAGTATAGTGTGCACAGATTAGATAAAATCTCTCCATCTTTTTCATGCTTTAAATTTAGTTAGATATAATTATAAATTTATATCTACATCTCTCTTGTATGCTCTTTTAAATGATTTTTTTAATTCATCACATAAGTGATGTTGTATTTATACATAAAGGTCTTATTTATTTATGAATGTTAGAATAACAATGTCACCTTCATTTGATTTTTCATTCATATGTTTATTATTGCTAGCATAATACCATTTTTTCCTATTTCCACATGGTATTAGAGTGTTTGGGTTTGATGCTTGTGTATACATAGTCAAGGGTATACAAAAAACCATGAAAACACATATAAAGCCTTACATTTTTCTTGGTTACATAAAAAGAAGATGCAAATCCTCTTCTACAACCCTTAACACTAATTCCTTGTCTACTTTTGAAATTGTTCCAAAAGGTTAGACACTATGTCAAGTCTTTTTCAGGTAATATGAATGAGATTCTTTGGACACCCCTTTCCTTAAATAACACTAATAACTAATAACTAAAAAATAACATGATCCTTTTTAGGTTATCTAAATTCTAATCTAAACTAACATGATAAATGGCTTTCCTTAAATAATTCACAATTAAATATTTAAGAATACTATTTATTTGTATGATTAAATATTTAAATTTTTTAAATCATCCATTCATCCATCACTTCTAATTTGCATATATAGGTAAATCACATGTTTTTCCATGACCAAGATCTCCAAATCCACATGG
This sequence comes from Torreya grandis, assembly GCA_037957365.1. NCBI lineage: Eukaryota > Viridiplantae > Streptophyta > Pinopsida > Cupressales > Taxaceae > Torreya > Torreya grandis. Next base: position 2,897,187 of record JARHVA010001699.1, on the reverse strand, counting down.
ATGCAAGTTTTTACAACTACTTAGGAATGTGGAAACACTAACAATAAATGTTGTTAAAGTTAAAGCCACATTTGGAGATCTCCACCTCTGATTCTCCATGGATTAAAAGTTGCATTGCACAAATGTATTGGTTAATTAATAACATCTTAGACTAAGTTATTGGCCTCTAATCACACCATGTCAAAAGATAGAGTACCCATTCTGGCCTTAAGAACATGCTTCCCAATATGAAAAAATAGTTGTTATTTAGGCCATATACTAATCAGTGTTGAAATGCAAATTTTATACAACTAAGAGACAAGTTCTTTTCCTCCAACTAAAAGTTATACTTTTGGGATTCCCCTTTAAAAATAAATCATTTAAAAAAAATTATGTAAGTCACATGTTTTATGATGACCATGAGCTTTAAAGCCAATCATAGATAGGTTTTTACAATTGCTCAGGAATGTGAAAACACTGACAATAAATGTTTTCAAAGTTGAAGGCATAGTTTGAGATATATACCTTCAGTGCTTCATGTTAAAAAATGGCATACAACACATGTCAAGGGTGGTGAAAAATGTCTAGGACCAAGTTATTGGCCTCTAATCACACCTCATTATGAGACAAAGTACCCTTTCTAGCCTCAATAACTTGCTTCCCAATATGAGAAAATTATTATTTTGGGCCAACTTCAGATGTGTATAAAATGAAAAACTATAAATCACTTGGATGAAAAAAACTAAACCTCATATATGTGTATAATACCTATAATTTCAACCTATATCTTATATATACAATGTAATACATAAATCTATGGCAGATGGTATACTAACTAGTGCTAAAATGCAACTTTTATGTAGTCAAGAGATAAGTTATTATCCCCCAACTGATGTTTCCATTTTTGAGACATCCCATTACAAATATTTAAATTTAAACACATATGGGTAGGTAAATAATTTTTTTTTGCATGACCTTTAACTTTGAAGCCACTTGGAGATGGGTTTTTATAGATACTCAAGAATACATAATCATTGATAATAAATGTTGTAAAATTTGATGTTGTAGTTGTATATCTCCACGTTTAGTGATTTATGGATGAAACTAGAATTTACACCACATTTTGGGTGGTGAATAACATATAGGACCAAGTTATTAGGATCTGATCATGCCCCATTAGGAGATGAAGTACTTATTCTAGCCTCAAGAACATGCTTCTTAATACAATGAAATTATATTTTAGGCCAACTTCAGACACATAAAAAAATAGTAAGTCATTTATAGGGACTAAAATAATCCTCACGTACATATACAATACATCTAGTTTTATCTTGGATCAAGGTTATACAACATAAGAGATGAATATATGGTATATAATATACTTATCAATGTTGAAATATAAATTTAATGCCATCAAGAGACAAGTTATTATCCTCCAATTGATATTTCTACTTTTAGGACCTCCCATTAGAAATCCATCAATTAAAAAACATATAAATAGGTAAATCACATGTGTTCCTTTGAACATGAGATTATAATACACTCGAATTTAGGTTTTTACAACTACTTAGGAACACATAAACATTGATAACAAATTTTTTCAAATTTAAAGCCACAACTGGATATCTCCACCTCTAGTTCTTCATGGCTAAAAATTAGTACATCCACCATATTGGGTATGGCATATAACATCTAAGATCAATTTATTGGTATTTTATCATACCCCATAAAGAGATGAAGTACCTATTATAGCCTCAAGAATGTTCTTCTCTTATCTTCAATAATATGAAATTATTCACTAACAATGCCAACAGTGTGAAAGTGAAGCTTATTTGGCACCATTAACCTAGAAAAAATATGTTCTTTATATAATCTACATAATCAATAAAATTTTATAAAATAAATACATTTAAATTTGAGAACTCAATATACCTTCAAATTTAAATCCAACGACCCACTAGGATCTAATATACTCTTGATAAGAAATAATTACTTCATGGTTAGACTCAACAAATTTTCATAGATTATTGTTTAATAGCCTCCCCTAATATTTGAGCAATTGAATATTTATTATAAGAACCAAATTTTAAAAGTGTAGTATCTTCTTATTTATTTCATAATATTCAAACAAAAATGAATTTGAATTATTTATAGGATATCATCAAATCCAAGTTCCAATAACTACCACATATCTAATGGGAAAATCAATATTTTACCCATTTGTGACTAAGGAAGTCAATTTATTTTTTCTCTACACACTGACATAAGTAGTAATTTATTACTTATTTATTATCCTCAACTAAAATAAATAAATAAAATTCCCTACATCATAAAATAAAACATTATTTTAATTATAATGATGCTGATAGATAATGAGAATTTAGTACATAATGATTAATCTTGTACCTAGCTATACTAGATCAAATAAATAGTCAAATTTAATTGATGATGTCATATATGTAACTTATAAAACTAGTGGAACCTAATATGTGTTAGTTAGAATTAGAGATCTATAACTCCATCCATCCACCCAATCTTGTGACTGACACTCATTCCAAAAAAAGTCCACACATTCATAACAAAAAAATTCCATGTGCCTCATATGAAACATCCATGAAACTAAATTTGAGATACAAAATGAGTAGAGTTCACTTGATCTTATTATTGGACATTTTGGCCCATCTACAAATATTATACCTATTTTAATTAGATGAGTAGGGTCCTAGTTGATAAATAGATTAGGTGGCTTTGAAGCAGGCTCAACATGGAAATAGAGGAATCTAAGTAGGGTTTCATGGTGTCGAGTAGTTATAGGAACAAATATAGAAAGATCCTAAGTTTTCACTTTTTCAAATTTTATCCAACTATGACATTCAAATTTTATTTAAAGGAAGTTCTCCACACAAAGCCCACAACAAATATACAAGGCTTCATTCTTTTGAGAGTTGTGTTTCAAAATTTTTATTCAAGTGTTGGGAATTGTTTTGGACATTTTGTCTAAAATAATTTCCCCAAAGGGGCATTTATTCAAAGAGGGTCCTTTACAAATTTATTAAGGGTAATTTTGAATCCAAGTGTCTTCAACACTTTTCTTGAAGGATCTATCTTTGAGAAAGTGATCCTTTACAATTTCTTCTAAGGATATCTTTTTCAAGCAAGTACCCCAAATAATTTCCCCGAAGGGTAATTTTCTGAAGGAAATGGTCCTTTTCTAAGTTTCAAAGGGCACTTATAAAGGAAAGTGATTCATTACACTTTTTTTGAAGGGTGATTTTTTTCATCAAAAGGTCAAGTGCAATTCTTCCAAAGGATCTTTTATTTTGGGGAAATAACTAAGGCAAATTTTTGGAAGGTATCTTTTAGAGAAGTTGGTCTTGTGAAAAAGTCCCTAAAGGTACTTTCTCAAGTAAGTGTCCAAAAAAATTTCCTTGAAGGGTCATTTTATCAGAAAAATGGTCCAATATAGGATTTATGAAGGGTATGTTTCTTAAGAAAATAGTCCACTTCAAGGTTTTTGAGAGGTTATTTTCTTTTGAAAAGGGCACTTTTCCAAGTTTTGAAGGGCACTTTTCAAAGGGCAAAGGATTAAGACATGAATTATTTAAGACATTTTGTTCACAATAATTTATCAAAGTAGATAAGGAAAAAAAAATTCTTTAGGAAAAGTGTTCCACATAAAGCCTGAAGGAATTGTCTAGTAAAAGATCTGAAAGAAATAAACCATAGAATTTATGATTTAGATAGGTTCACAAACATCAAGTTTGGACCTTACAAAATAGTCATTTTATTTTAAAAGTATAAGATATCCCTATAGAAATCAATTTTAAGCCCCTATAAATATACATTTGGATTTGAAAATCTAAATATGTTTGCATGAATGTCAAAATAGAGATCAGGGAAAAATCTATCTATGCTTAAATTTGATGGTCTATGAGACATCATTTACATTTTCTGGAACAACAAATGATGGTCAATAGGATTTCAATATTAAAGATAGATCAAGATAAATCTTATGGAGCTTAAATGTGATGGTAACATGACCATCAATGATGGTCAAATGAATGTGATTTGATGGGAGTGAGGATGTCAAATTATAGACCATGAATAAGCTATCGGCTTTCAAATAGTGGGTCCCAACAAATCAATAACATGCATTAAATCATGAATTCTAGATCAATGACATGTAAGTAGGTCAAAGAGTCAGTGAATCTCAAGAAAAAAGGGCATGATGAATAAGTGGCACAAGTGTGTAAGTCTAAGCAGAGGTTCACTAGATCACATTCATTTGCCCTAGGTAGATTTAAAGGTGCGATCAAGGGTAAAGTAGTCAAGGATCTAAGTTAATTTTTTATGACCAATTAGAATAAAGGAGAGATCCAATGTCTTAAATAGAGGTTAAAAGGTAGGTTTTCAACTAAATCAAATAGACATGAATGGATACAAGCTCAATCATGATCTATATTGGGATAAGAGTGGATATTTAAAGATTAGATAGTACCATAGGGGACTTGTAGAGGCAAACACATAGACTTCAATGACCCACACCAAAGTTAGCTACATGAAAATGACCTTTCTACCTACTTGGTCATGCATAAACAAACCAATCATGAGTAGTTTCACATTAGGACAAAGTGAAAAAAACTTGATCCCATAGTTGCATCATCCATGAAGCATCATAGAGAATATATTATAATAATGTAATGAACTAGAGTGACCTAGATCAATCAAGAAGGGTTTAAGTGGGGTTGATTCATGGGGGTAATTGTAACAATTATTTAAATGGGTTTGAATTCATTTAAATCACTTTTTTGGTGACAAGACTCCCCCTCTATTTCTTCCCTTCAACTATAAATATAACCTTTGAGCTATTATTTTGTATTCTTCAAGCTGGTACAACTAGACTCTATCATAGTTGTATTTGACACCTCTTAGAGTAGTGAATAGAGTATTTTGAAATAATTTTGATAGTTTTTATTTAGTGTTATGTGTTTTTTTAATATGTAATTATGAATGTTATCTTCCTTTTGCATGTCCAAATTCAACCTAGGTGCTATAAATCTTCTTTATAGGTCATATAGTGTGTCTTAGTATTGATCTCTCAAGGATATAGTGGACTGTCAAACTTAATTATTCTTTACCAGACCTTATTTTCATTGTTCCCTAGTTTGAGTGCATCAAATATACCTCTATAAAAAATATTATTTCATAGAAATCATAGTAAGCATTGCATTATTTTCTTTCATAATTTAGTAGTGTGTTAAAGAATCCAAGCCTAAAGTGGATTTGATAAATTCTTGGTGAAAAATTGAAACTTATAATGAATTTTATTTTATGCAAACTTATTTCCCCCTTTTCAACCCAACCAGTCTTAGATTTAGAAGTAATGGTCCAAATTATAAAATCTAAGGATCTAGCCTCATAAAATATCTTAGAGGTTTGGTCTAACTATAGGCACCCCACAGCCTCAGATCATTCCTATGTTAGTCTAGGTTTGAAAGTAGGACTTGAAATTTCCTCCTTTCAACCAAGGTGAAATTTATATTTCTAATAGTTCAGGCATGCCCAATGGGACTATGTTTAAAAGAGTGGAAAGATCTTGGTGTGTCTTTCCTCTAATAATATTTTGAAAGCAAGCACATTAATACTAATGGTGGCTCCAAATCAAGCTTATGGTTATGATCAGACCAAGTATGTCTCATTGAAATTTTTAGTTAGTTCTTACATCTCATTTGACATATGAGGTCAATATGAGTAGTTATGGTGAATATCCTTATTAGTCATCTCCTTATCAATATTACCAATATGATCCTCATGATCTATATGAGCCTAATCATCCCTACCAAGAATTCTATTATAGCTATCAAGAACCTTGGAAAGTTTCTCATGATCTTTATTATCAAAGGAGTAGTTATTACCTTTCTCATGATCCTCACCAACAACATGTGGACCTATTTTAGTCATATATGCAATAATATTACCCTAATCCTCCATATGAATAGTGATCCCATCATAACACTACTCTTCATCAACCCTATCATGAGCTATCCATACCAACACTTAAACAAACTTTAATAAACCTTGATAAGCATGCATTAGAATTGTAGTCACAAAGGACTTATGGCCATGATGTCCCTACTCACTTGATTCATCGTGTGAGAGAGTAATTATAGTGAGTAAAAGAAGAATGGACACCTGTTGAGAGATCTAATTGGAGCAATCTCATAGGTGAGATGATTGATGTAGGTGGTTACATTCAAAGCATTGAGGACAAGCTAAAAGGTCTTGAGGAAAAATAGGTCCAACCTTACCAATCTTATGTGCCTTCATATACACCACCTCAACCTTATTATGTGCCACCCATTCCTCCTCAAGAGACCATTTTGAGTCCCCCTTTGAGTATGCCAAGTTCATCATGTGTTCCTTAGATGTTTCCTTCCTAGAAATATATCTAAGAGGTTTGTCAAAAAAAGGAGATTGTTGTGGAATAGCCTACTATTGAGGTTCAAGAGTCCATCTTCCCTCAAGAACCCCTTATAAAGTCCTTCAAGGTTCCAAGATAAAATCAAGTGGTGAAGTCATGGGGTAGGCAAGGTGAGGCAAATATAGATTTGAGAACCCAAGTTAAATAAGGATTTGAACCTATGCAAACATCTCTCATACTTCCTTAGGAATATTTTTGTGTTCCTTATCTTCATGAAGCCATTGACCACCTTAAAGAGAAGAAATTCAAAGAGAATATTGATAAGAGATCAGAGATTTAAAATTTAAGACAAGGAAGGAGGAGGAGAACCAAGATCAAAAATCTAATGAAGTACCTCTATCTGTATAATCTTGGAACCAAATCATACAATCAAGAAAACCCAAAGTTGCTCAATCCCCACCCCTCCCTCCTCAAGAATCTAGGTCATTTCCATATTGTAAATCCTTTCAAAGAAGTAGGTAGAAGAAAGAGGAAGTGGTGATTATAGAAGTCAAATAAGAGACCATGTAGCCTCCACCCCTTTCCCCTCAAAAACCTAAAACCTTTCCTTCATGAAGATCCATTCAAGAGGAAAAAAAATAGGGAGAGGAAGTGAAGGTGATCCAAGAATAGAAACTTCAAGAGAAAAATTAGGTACATATGGTAACTTATTTAGACCTATCTCATCTTGCTAAATATTTTTAAGGATATGCTATGCCACTCTTTGAGAAAGAGCCTCTCCTCTATGAGGTAAACTAAGAAGATATAGCTAAAGAAGTAGAAAATAAAGGTGATATGATTGATCAAGAAGAAAAAATCATGATTAGGACACCTCTTGGTAAGTAAAAATAGGTTTCAATATTCCATGATGGTGCAAAGATGGAACAAGTGCAATAGGAAGTTGAGGTAGAGGTTGAGATACAAGTACAAGAATGAGTACACGATGAAGAAGTTGATAATGTAATAGAAAAGGATGTCTTAGTTGGACAAGTTGATGATGTTTTCCATGATTTCCTAGATAACACAAAATATACCATTTATCATGAAGGACAAGAGCTTGTAAGTAAAGAACCAACTAAAATTGTAAGCATGCTCAGCCATTAGCTTGATATTGAAAATAAATTAGTGTTGATTGACCAATATAAGATGTTAAAAGAAGGCTTGTGACCTCATGTTTGTGGTTGAAAAATTGATATGCTTACTTTTGGCATTTAGTTTGAAAAGGCTCCAATTGAATAATAGCTTCATGAGAATAAATATTCTGATTTGTTTGATATCTTTCATTCAGATTTTTATTTACTTGAATGTGGTCTATTACAAGATAAGAGGAGTGCCATCATCAAACAAGAGGCAGTTATTCTCTCAGGAGATGACATGTTTGAAATTTTCAAACATGGTTATCAAATTTTCTCTCTAACTTCAAACATCTCTTTACTCTTAGAAGATGAGAATGGGGTCAAATGGCCTTAAGAAGTCATAATATCAAGTCCATCTCCCTTAGAGATCAACCTTACATATATGTCAGAGGAGACACATCAAATTGGTCTATATGTTCATGATCAATAGTTTAAGAATGAGGAATAAATAAATTTTTTCCTTCAAAGTCCACAAGTTTGGAAGGAGTATGATTAGGTCTTGGAATCATGTCTACAATTCAAGTACCTAAAATTAGTAGTAGAGAATATAATTGCTTCCCCAAGAAAACATGAGCATCTAATTGCTCATAGTTGCAAAAGAGAGCTATCAAGAAAAGGCAAGTATGCTTCAAATATCCAAGGTGCACAAAATGGTTTCCCATTTAACCCTGGTCAAAAATACTTATAGATTGTAACCATGTACATATTAGACTAATTTTTGTGATTTCCTCTAGGTGAAATTTATATCACCTTTGTTTATTGTCCCTATTTTGTTCTAGGTTAGATTTCCTTTCAATAAGTGTCTTCAACATTTTTTTTTGTTTTTTTCTTCTGGTCTTTGTTGCTTTAAGAGAGGTTCATCTCAATTTTAGAGGCTAGTGATTCCATGCCTAATGTAATAGATAAGGCAATTGGTTTGGGTTATCAAGCATAATAGGCATACTTATTAGTTGAGTCACTAGAATTTTTGGCCATTTTGGCCCACATACCAAGTATCTACCTGGTTTAAATAGATGAACAAGGTCCTAGTTGATAAATGGATTAGGTGGATTTGAAGTAGGCTCAACATCGAAATGGAGGAATCCAAGCAAGGTTTCATGGTGTCAAGTAGTTGAGAGAATAGATCCAAAAATAAGCCTAAGTTTTCACTTTCCCAACTTTTGGCCAAGTATAACATTCATATTTCCTTTGGAGGAAGTGCTCCACACAAAGCCCACAATAAATATACAAGGCTTCATTATTTTGGGAGTTGTGTTTTAAATTTTTTATTCAAGTGTTAGGAATTGTTTTAGACATTTTATTCAAAATAATTTCCCTAAAGGGTCATTTATTCAAAGAGGGTCCTTCACAAAAGTTTTGAAGGGTAATTTTTAAGCCAAGTGTCTTCACAATTTTTTTGAAGGATCTATCTTTGAGAAAATGATCCTTTAAAATTTACCTGATGGATATATTTTTCAAGTAAATGCCCCAAACAATTTTCCTAAAGGGTAATTTTCTTAGGTAAATGGTCCTTTTATAAGTTCCAAAGGGTAGTCACTTCTATAGGAAAGTGGTCCATTACACTTTTTCTAAAGGGTGATTTTCTTTATCAAAAGGTCTAGTACAATTCTTTCGAATGATCTTTTATTTTGGGAAAATGACCATGGAAAATTTCTAGAGGGTATCTTTCATAGATGTTGGTCCTATGCAAAAGTCTCAAAAGGAACTTTCTCAAGTAAGAATCCCAATAAATTTCTCCAAAGGGTCCTTTTCTTAGGAAAATGGTCTAGTACAAGAGTTTTAAGGGGTATGTTTCTCAATAAAATTATCCACTTCAAGGTTTCTGAGAGGTACTTTTATTTTGGAAAGATTACTTTTCCAAGTTCCAAAGGGCACTTTTCTAAGAGAAAAGGACCAAAATAGATATTCTTTTAGACATTTCATCTGGAAGAATTGCTCAAGATAGATAAGGCAAAAAAATTCCTTTGAGAAACATGTTCCACATAAAGTCTAAAGGAATTGTCTAGTAAAAGGTCTGAAAAAAATAACATAGAAAATTTATGATCTAGATAGGTGTTCAAGTGTCAAGTTTGGAACTTAGGAAATAGTAATTTGATTTCAAAAGTCTAGGATAACCCTAAAAATATCAAGTTTAAGCCTTTGAAAATAGCCATTTGGATTTGAAAATCCAAAGATATTTATGTGAATGTAAAAATAGAGCTTAGGCAAAAATATATCTATGCTTAAATTTGATGGTCTACAGGATGTCATTTACATTCTACATGATGACAAATGATGGTTGGTGGGATGCCGAATTTAAATATAGAGTAAGACAAATATTATGGAGATTAAATTTGATAGTTGCATAACCATCAATTATGGTTACATGAATTTCATTTAATAGGAGTGAGGATGTAAAATTATAGACCATGAACTATCCATTGGATTTCAAATGGTGGGTCCCAATAGATCAATAGTGAATTTTCAATCATGGATTCTAGATCAACAACATGTAATTAGGTTAAAGAGTCAATGAATATAAAGAGAAAAGGGTGTGATGGACAAGTGGCACAAATGTGTGAGTCTAGGTAGAGGATCGACATATCACATTCATTCACATTGGGAATATTTGATGGTATGAGCAAGGGTCAAAATTTAAGGATTTGAGTCATTTTTTGATGACCAATTAGAAAAAAAGAGAGCCCAAATGTCTTATATGGAGGTCAAAAGGTTGGTTTTTGACTAAGGCAAATATAGATGAATGGATATAAGCTTGAACATGATCCAGCTTGGGCCAATATCAAATATTTTAGGATCAAATAATGCTATAGGGGACTTATAGAGGTAGACATGTAGACTTCAATAGTCATTACCAAATCCAGATACATAAAAATGACCTTTTTCCCCACTTAGGCATGCATCAGAAAACTATTCATGAGTAGTTTCATGTCAAGATAATGTGAAAACAACTTGATCCCACCATTGCAGCCACCATGAAGCATCATAAATAAGATATGGTAATAATTTAATGGACTGGGGTGACCTGTATCAATCAAGAAGGGTTTGAGTGAGATTGATTCATAGTGATAGTTGTAATAGCTATTCAAATGGGTTTGAATTCATTTGATTCCATTTTAGGCACCAAAACTCCACCTCTCTTAATTCCCTTAAACTATAAATATAGCCTTTGAGCTATTATTTTACATCCCTCAGGTTGGTATGACTAGACTCTACCAGAATTCTATTTGAAACCTCTTAGAGTAATGAATAGATTATTTTGTAGTCATTTTACTAATCTATATTTAGTGTTATGTGTTTGTTTAATATGCAAATATGAATGTTATCTTCATTTTTCATGTCTAAACTCAACCTAGGTGCTATAAATATTATTTGTAGGCAATATAGTGTGTCTCAACATTGATATCTCAAGGATATAGTAGACAACCAAACTTAAGTATCCTTGACTAGACCTTATTTTCATTGCTCCCTAGTATGAGTGCATCAAACATACCTTTATAAGAAATATTGTTGCACAGAAATCATAATAAGCATTGCATTATTTTCTTTCATCATTCATTAGTATGTTAAATAATCTAAGCTTAAAAGTGGTTTTGATAAATTCTTGGTGCATCACTGTAGCTTAGAATATGTTCTATTTGATGCAAAATTATTTCCCCCTTTTCAACCCAACCCATCTTAGATTTAGAATCAATGGTCCAAATTATAAAATCTAAGGAGATAGCCTCATAAAAAATCCTAGAGATCTGGTCTAGCTATAGGCAACCCATGACCTTAGACCATTCTCATGTTAGTCCAGGTTTGAAAGCAAGACTTGAACTTTACTCCTTTTAGCTAGGGTGAAATATGGATAACTAACACCTATTAAAATCATATAATAATCATACCATGACAATTTTTATTCCTCTAATAACCAAATATATCTATGAACACTAGAGTTTTCTTGAGCACCATGGGTCATTTTCTCATTACACCATTCAACAAGGGTTTTTACATCAGTCAAATCAACACCTTCAAAATTTAACTCCTTTATTTCAAGGGATATTTTCACACATGCTTTAGCACCATAATTATCCCATTTTCCATGGCTACCTTAGTGAAACTCCAAATTTGTTTAATGTTAGTGCTAACATGAATCTTACTTAACTGGTAAAACATTCATGAATTCTTAAATTATGATGCGCAATTATCTGACCAAATATAATGTTGATTTAATGTTCATATCAATCAACTTTCCATACAACATATCAAAAAAAATTCGTACGTACTCTATAGAATGTGATCGATCATCACTAACATAGAAATGATACTCCCTTAATTTTTTTAACTTTCTCTATACTATTAGGTACATGTATGAATGTTATATACATGAATATGGTAACTTATACTTATTTGTATTACTAAAATTCAATTTGTGGTTTTAATGTGTAATTTTTATCAAATCCAACTAATGAAATAACATAACCAAGTGTGAATGTGTCTTTAATTAACTTGAATTGTTCATCAAACTATCTAGCTCTCTATGTATGCCTTGCATAATCATAAATAATTTCCTCCCTGAATTTGACCATAAATTTTTGAAATAGGTATTTATTTTATAACCAACTCATACCTTTTAGATTTTTTCCATATTTTAATTGATATGTCAGTGATTTTTATTTTTTAAAACTAACTAATTCTTGTTCAATTCTAATTATACTCTCCTCATGTTTATAATTTTTCAATTTTGGTAATACACCATAAATGTTACAAGTTCCATCCAAACATGCTTTATTATAAAAATATTTTCCATCTAGTATTTCACAAAAAATGGTTGGAATAAATTCCCTTATTGATTTTGGTGGAACTTTCATGCCACACTCCTTCAAAATGTTGTCAGTATGAAAAATACAATGTACATGATGAAAAAAATCATAATGCATTGAAAATTCAACATATTATCTACAACAAAAAGTGGTGCACATGTGATTTATTTACAAAAATAAGGGTTTTTACATCTCAAAACACTTATTAAAAATATAAATTTGTGGATATTTTTATAAGAATTTAAAATATAATTGTGTTTGCATCATATCCAAGAAATTTTATAGATGTAGTTCATGGTTATGAGAACCAACTATTATTTTCACTACATCTCTTTTATTGGGTGGAAATCTTGTGTGTGAAAGTAAATATTTGAGATAATCAACCATAACCTTGTATTTTTGTGGAAGTGATGTAGAGCATACACCAAGTTGTCACACTCTATACCTTGTTTCTGATTGTACTTCTTTGATAATGACTCTTAGATTATCTCTTCATGTAATGGTTTATAGTTTCATCTTATTTATTACAATCTCAAATTATTTGATATTGATTTAAAATGGGTTTCATTACCCTCACTTATCTCTCATTAACTCTATAACAAATTCCAACTCTCAAATCTTTACTTTACTCAACTCTGCACATACTTGTCAATAACCCTTGTAGCCCTATGTGGCTAAAAATCCTTTAGTACAAACATAGTAAAATAATTTATGGTAAAAAAACTTATTTATTATTTCCCTTGACATAACCTAATTTTGTATCAATTTTAGAGATCTAAATCTTCTCCCAAGTGCTCATTCCATCTACTAGCCCTTCTAATTAGGCCTCCTCAAGCCTAAAACACTACTCTTTCACTAAAAATCCATAAAAATTGGTTATTATATACTTAAAACTTGGTTAATAAGTTAGGGAACCTAAATATTTATTAGATTACAAAAATTTGAAAATTTTGAACAGTTAGAATAAGAATTATGTGTTAAACCCTAGTTTAGGGTTTTTACTACACTATCTCAGCTGAAAGTATATAAAATTCACTTACCAAAATTTTAAAGAGTAAATAAATAGTTTATTAAAACTACAAAAACTCTAAAAAACTTTATCAATCATCATAAATTATTGTTCATTCCACTGCCTATGGTTTTCATGTCAAAATGTGTTTGACTGTGCTAGAAATTGTATAACCTACAAGTCTATATTCAACCTTGAAAGATCATGACACATTATTTATCAAATATAAAATACTAATAGTACTAAATAGTGTCACACATACATACTAAGATGATCTTAATAATTTTCTAGCCAATTCTTGATCTTGTCCTTTCAAGAAAACAATCCACAATCTACTTTGATAGAGTTTTCTATAGGAAATAGGGGTTTATTTCAATCTATCAAAAACCACATGAGTTCCTTCTTATAATTTGATCTATAAATTATTTAACATCACTCCACATTCTCTATACACATTCATAAATATTTTAAATTTTTTTCTAACTTCATGTATTAATAATCTTTTATAAAACATAGTAATAAGTAATATAAAATGTCAAAGCAAGGAACTGTTTATAAGTCTACCTGATCAGTAGATTATTACTTATTTTTATTCACAACTAAAATATAAAAAAATATTCAAAAATATTTATAAAACATTCATAATTATTACTAAGTTATTTTGATCCTCTGTCTAACCAATTACAATCTGCAAACTAATCCACATGCATGAAATAGGGTCTGTGTGTTAGACCTGCAACATAGGGTTTAATCCTTTCTTTATATATTCAAGTATTAACTATTATAAATATTCCATAGTATTAATTTAAACTTAAAAACAAATTACAACTCTTATATTAATCAAAAAACATACAATGAACAACATCAATAATTGACCTCAACAGGGTCTACGTATGTTCTTCATTCAAATAGGGGTTAAAAACATCAATCCTTACCCTTAATAAAAATTCATTATTTCTCTACAATTATTTTCATTCAAATGGAATATATATCTAACATAACAAAACTAACTCCAATACTCCTAAAAAATAGGCATAACTAAATCTTGACTCCATTTTCCTATGTGAAGGTCTCTTTTGCTTACATTACATTTTGTCTTAATTTTGCACCATTTGAAATATTTAGAAACATGAAAATTTAATCATGAAATTTTATGAAACTCTTACCATTATAAAACATTTATAATTCTTAAACACATATTTCCACATTTCCTAATGCATAAAAGTCTTTGGAGAAGGCTTTACAAGATTCAAATATTCAAAAAAGAAATTTTAGTGAGAAATGCCAATTTTCAAATTTCTTGCACCTTGATATACCCTAGACTTCACATAAATACAATTTACAACCTATATAACCTATGAAACAAATATTAGACAACCCAAAGATAAAAATGGATCATTTTTGGAGTCCTTATAGGATGCCTCTGCATCATACTACCAAGATGGAAATTTTTTCCATAGGTTTTTGGTGATCCACTTGGTATATGTTTCTACTTGAATGCAATGAACCTCCACACATAATGTAACCACTTCCACTTACCTCTCATAGAGGTGAACATGCCCTTGGGCCCCATATTTAGGCCTTCTTTGCTTTATATCCTTCAATAGCATACCTACACATTAAACATAATTGTTAAGCAAAACATGGTTATTGCCTTCTTTTTACCTTGTAGGTGTGTAATAATATTTTTCCTCTACATACTACTTCATCTTCTCATTATCTCCAAGTTTAATCACCACTACAAATATGAACTCTACTTCCTTCATTTATGCTTCTTTTAGTACCCATTATACTTCATGCGCAACTTGTTCTTGTGATTTGCATATCTCATATGTATGTAAACTCTTACTTTTTTGTTGTCTAATGATGGGTGTCATCAATACCTTTCATTTAATATTTTCAATCTAGGGCTAGTGTTTTAAGGCTATATGTAATAGGAGAAAGATACTTTTGTCAAATGGTTTCTTCTATCACACTCCACACTTTCAGAAATTGAAAAGCACACTTGATGGAATTGAAAATCACACTTACATAAATCAAAGCACACTTGCATAAAATTAAATCACACTTGCATGAAATTAAAACACACTTACATAAAGTAGATTTATTAGTTAAAAATAAATGACAGACACATAAAACACCTATAGGTTTACAATAAACTGTACAAAAGAAATGTTTACAATAATAAAGAAAAATAAGAATTTACAACAAAAATAATAATTATAGAATAAATAAATAAACATAAATACATGATCCATCTTCTTTGGAATGAGTGGCCAACTTATTCCTAAGAAGAGGATTTATTCATAACACAAGTTTTAGAATGGACTATTCAGAATAATGGAAAGAAAAATGTATTGATTGATTGATTATTTGGGTGTGGAAGGTTTCATTTATAATTCATGCTTCCAACCAACACCTTATTATGGAGTAACAACTGAGATACTCTATCTTATCTCAATCTTCACAAAATATGGAGAGAGATATTTATTCTAATAAATAAATCTATTACTACATAATCTTGATCTCTACCAAATATGGAGAGAGATAATTATTTGGAGTGAGATTACATAAACCTTTATTTGAATACAATCTACAATGGAAAGTATATATATATATATATATAAACCTATATATAGAAATAATTTAAATGGAAAACATTATTCATGATAGATAGAAAATTATAATACATTTAAAAATAATTTCCAAACAAGTTTGTAGTAGTTTTTTTGAAATATATAGTAATTATGTTGACATCCATAACAACTTGCTAAAATTCATAGCAAGCCTAGTGAAATCTGTAGCTGGTCTGATGTAATCTATAACTAGTCTATAGTTGGTTTGATGTAATCTATAGCTAGTTCATAGTAAGCTTATTGTAATCTGTAAATGCTATAGCAAGCTTGTTGTAATCTGAAGCTATTGTGGGATTCTGTAGCAAGCCTATAGGAGTCCATATCTCGATCAGAATAATGAATCTTATTGTAGAAGAATTAAACATGGTTACTCTTCATACTTTGAATCATTCTTAGCATATTATGAACTTTATATATACTCATTGATATTTTTTTTTCAATAATCATTAGAAATAGATAACTAATAGATAACAAGGAATTCTAAAGACATAACCATGATATATACTTACTATTTCATTATAAATTATAAGATTAGAAACTACATTTAGATCCACTTCTAATGCAAGGAAAATGATGTCATTTTATGGATATAATGAGCCATTTTATGGGCTCGTCTCTCTCCCACACCTAATCTCATGCATGTCTTCATGCATGCCATTTTTTAAAACATCATGGTATATATACATTGGTTAGACTTATATTCATACTTCAAATGGTTTTCCAAAATTGATTTCATTTGTACAAGTATAATAAAATTTATTCAAGCAAAAGTGGCCAATGAAAATTGACATTTAAGGATAGGTTCTTGTGTGGAGGGTTTTCCTACTATCCTTAAATTCTTTTAAATCCTTTTAACATAGGTTATTTTGTGGAATTATCATTCTTCTCTCTTCATATTTTATTCTTCTTTTCATTCCTTTTTTTTAAATTTATTTTTAATGAAATCCATCATGCATGACTAGACAAACTTGATAACTTTCTAGGGAGGGGAGAAATAAACCTTTATAACTTTTATCTTCCACTATGCAGGGATTAGGATGATGTAGAGAATAAAATTGGTGATAAATTTTTTGAAAGAGGTAAAATACAAATGTTGGAAAGCATTGTATTTGGTTATAAAGGAACTCATATGCATTATTTTATGCACTAAATTTCAATTCCTTGCTCATATTATTAACTCTAATGGGGAAATAACTCACCTCAATAGTATATTTGAATAAATTTTATGTTATTATTTTTGCTTTCATTTATTTTACTTATAATCATCCCTTATAAGGACATATAAACAAGACACACTATTTTCCTCTAACTAAGGATCTTGATCCTAATAAGACATCTTGATATGCATTATTTATTATTGAAATATTTTATCTAGATGTCTTTATTCAAAGTAATTTGACCTCATAATGTGTCATCATACTTAATTCCTACATGTCTTGCTTACCTCCTTTTGAATATCCTAACAAAATGCCTTGATACCCTCCAACTATATCTCCAAATACACTATCATGCAATCCATCATCTAGATGTCCACTCTATCTTAACACTTTAATCAAGGACACCCCAAATATATGGCACAGATAAAATAAATGTATATATGAAAATATATTATATTATATTAAATAAAATTATATATGTAAAATATGATGCTAGAGTATAATACATCTATGGATTCTTTATATATAGATGCTAAAGACATATTAATGTGATGGGTTATACCCTTTCAATTTTAATTAGGGTAGTTGATTATATAAAAATAATTTAATTAAAATTCATCCCTTAAAGAATGGGTAGAGGTGGTTGATATTCCATGTAATATTGATTCTACTAATATGCCTCACCTTTTGGTAAATTCGTCCACTTGAGTACAATTTTTTTTTTGGAATGAAAATTCATTATATAGATTTAAATAACACCTTTAAATTTAAGAACTTGAGTTTTTATTCATCTATAATGGTAAATCAATTTGAAAAATGTACATACCAAATTTAAATTCAAAATTTACTATAACTTAGTATTCTTACTGATCTTGAACGGTCCATAAAAGTTGGGCAATGACTTGAAATTTTGACTACATCAATACAAATTTATTCTATGATTGGAGACATATGAAGACTCAAAATCTCCTAAAATTTTATTAATATGTTTTATGTTGATGAACGTGTTATTTGATGAAATTTTATAATAATATATAAACACTATGTATCCACACACACACACACACAAATTTAAAAAAAACAAAAAAACAACACATATATTTGAAATTAAATAGTTTATGGGATACCCTTTGTGTCATATAATGTCACTACACATCAAACATTCCTATCATTTTTTTCCAAAATAAATTTAAATCAAATATATACTATGTTCATCAAACCTTAGTATATTATGTTTCTCAAATAATATTATAGAAGATATTAGTATCTTGAAAGAAAAGGTGAATGCAATTCACCACTTTTAGTTTCACTTATTATCGTCTAGTATCTTTTTCTATTAGTATTAATAAATCATCCTTATCTCATAAGTATTATCAATGTGATATTAATCCAATTACAAGCTAGTCATCTATTTTAAACATTGTGTTGAAGGCTACAATTTTTTTAAATTAGATATTAATTATATGCATCTCTTATTTTTGAAATCAAATGAAAATCCACCTTTGGGATTGGCACTTATTTTCCTTTGAGATAATCTTTTTAGCTCAAAAATATCCCTTCATTTATGCTCACACTTTGGTGTTCCTCTAGATCATGAACTTTCTTCAATTTATTCACATTTAATTATTTATTTATAAATTTATGCTTCTATCCTCGTAAACTAAACACTACTAATACTTTGGTTCTTTTCATTTCATTCTCTCTACCATATTTCATGATAATATTTTTACACATGTTTATTTTTTGTTTTATCTTGGAGCATTGACACATCTATCCTTTTGCTTACCAATTCCTAATATATTCATTATTTATCCATTGTGATCCTATGACATAATATTTATATATTTAAAGGCCCATTTAACACTAGATATTATGGAATTAAACACTCACGAAATTTGCATCTACAGTGGCTCCTTTCCAGTTGGGTCAAGGTGAATTAGACACTATTTACTAGTATTTATCTCCTTAATATTATTGAATTAGTTTGATCAAAGGTTAATTTCACCTTGTACTCTATTTTACTCTATCAAGGGTAAATAATTATATAAATAATTAATGTGTGATTTTACCTTGTACTCTCTTCTCTTTTTTAGGTTATTAGGGGGGAGGTACATGGATTTCTATCCATTTTTATCAAATTTTCAAGGTCTATTTACTAGTAAAATTAACTAAAAATAAAAATTCATTATATTTTTTAATATTTACTAGTAAAATTAACTAAAAATAAAAATTCATTATATTTTTAAAAAATATATAGGTTGAAAACTAGATGATATTATCTAAATTTCCACCAAAGGCTTTCAAACAATACTAAATGACACTAAAAAAATGAGGGGGTACACAACCAAATATCTACTCTATTTTTATTAAAAAAGGATCACCTCTTCAAATTTTAAATGATTGACCTACTTATACTTGAACATTAAAAAAAAATAGTGTTTAGAAACTAGACTATAAATGATATAATTAATGTTATTAAATCATCTTCAAATTTTGAGTGTAGACATCTCAATAATATATGCAAGTTGAGATTTCTCATTTTAGGAAAAAAATGTCCATGGGTAACTCCATTTTGGCCCACTAATTCCATTCACTTACCCTACATTAATTCACCTTTGATCTTGTTAATGAATATTTATTTTCTTCTCTTTGATTCAAAACCCTAATTACACCATTGACACCAATATGGATTAAAAAATATGTTATCTCATTGAGTTAGACTGACCTCAACCACTCAACTTTTAATAATTTAGTGTTTCTCACATTCCAATACTCTAAAGAGGGATCAAAATACACATAGTTCTCCCACTAATGTATGTGCATGTCAAATAATGTAAATGTAAGTCTAAATATAATTTTGTTTAGGTATTCCTTTGGTATAAGCATGCAATTAATGTGTGCAATCATATTTATTCCATTGAAAAAAATCATATCTATGATAAATTAGATATCAATTAAATATATGTCTATTTCCTCTTTCTATGTCTTTATCTTTCAATGAATATATATCTTTTAATGAATATTTATTTTTTAATGAACGCTTGTCTTAAAAATTCTCTCATAGTGTTTGTATATATAGTTATCTCAAAATTAAATAAGTGAACTATTGGTGCACACAAGCCAACCTAAAAAGACCTAAACATATAAAATAAATAGTCCCAAAGGGTTCCATACCCCCAAAAAAACTAAAAATTACCTCAAAAATAACTAAAAGTCACACTAGGACATTTTTGTACAAATAAAACCCTACAGAAAACCAACACAGTCTAGGTTTTTTGACACTATAATTAACACAAAAAAATAAGATAGGTGAAACAAACCAAAATAGGATTATTATAATATTCCAAAAAATCACTAAGAAATCTTAGACATAAGAACACATAAACAAACAATGTAGACAATAATGTAATACCAAGATGAAAGTGCCACTAAATGTCCCATTTGTACTGAGAGTCCATATATACAATATCACATGAAAATAATCGTATAAATAAGACTCATAAAAAATTTAGGTGTCTTAAAATGTTACCCCCTTTAATATTTATCTAATATTTACATATAATGCTAAATACTTGTTTAAAGGGATAAAAGAGAATGCAAACCTACGGTGGGTTTTTTGACTTTGATCATTCATTTCCCTAGTGTTCTATAATATCCAATGTGTACCTAAAATAAATCATATATGTATTTAGATAAATTATTATTCCACCTAAAAATAAGTATAGTCAAAATGAAAATTAATAATAATCAAAAGAATGACTACACCTATTAGTATGTGGTCTTCTTCTAATTTTAAATATGATCATGTCATTTGGGGTGGATAATTCATGGGTAAAAAATGATCCAAACCATATGGATAATGTGACCTTATAATTTATCTCTTCTTGTCCATAGATTATAAAAATGTGTTTAGTAACTATTTATAATTATGAAATATTGAAATAGGTTCATATATAGAGGTGAAACCCTAATACACATTCATATGTAAAGGTGGACCCTGAAATAGGATCATTAGAAAATATGGAACCCCAAAATAGGTTTATATGTCAATGTAGAATACAAAAATAATTATTTTATGTAAATTAAAACTTTGATTCAAACACTGTAGATGGATTTTAGATCTAAAGTGCTTATGCAATTCCATCTTCCTTATCAACCATCAATATAAAAAATAGAAAAAATATTTCCATGAACAACATTCATTCCCCAAATCTGATCCATCTATATAAAATGCCACAATATGTCTATCATAGTGTCATAGGATATCCATTAATATGCTTGACCTAATCAATATGATAAACCTACTCAATTTGATCCATGTAATTTTATAAATATGTTGAATTTGACCAATGTAATATGATAAACCTGCTCAATTTATCCCATGTAATCTAATAAATATGCTTTATCTCCCCCATGTAATATAATTTATCTACTCAATATCTTTCATGTAATATGATGAATATTATTAATTTAACCTATTTAATTTGATAATTATTCTCAATCTAACCCATATATACCATATAATATGCCTCATAATACTAATGTTCAACATGATATGAATACCCCCCTTTGAGATGAGGGATGAAACTTGTAAATAATTCATCTTAAAATTCCAAGTTATATGCATCATGTATTATATATAAAAATATAATCATGTAAATTACATAAAATAATAGGAAAATATATGTCATCATATAAAAAATGATCTTTGTAAGCACATATGAAAATATGAGTTTCCTTGTAATTAATGAGTTTAGCCATCTAGATGTAACTATTGGACACTAGTGTATTAATTTTCTCATGTATTTAGGCATGTAACATTTGTTTCCAGCCTTTTAAATAAATATGTGAATTTAATTTTTTTAATTTGTTTCATATTTTTGTATCCCTTATGTGTATGGGTGTATACCCATTATTTGAAGTCACATTAACTCTCACTAGTGGGGAAACAAATAATCATAAGCAATTATTTCTTCTAAATAAGATTTCCTTGAATGATAAAGTATTTTCATAAGAATTTTTGATTCATTTCATAATATTTTCATTAACTCCCCCAATCACAATAATGAGGTGATAACATGAAAGTTTTTAAGCAAAGAGTGTATATCCCAAAGATAGATATAAAACATGTATAGTTATGGGGTAGTAATATTTTAACTCAAAAGTGTCACCATATGTAAAGGCATCCCAAATGTGTTCGAATGCAATTAATGAGAGGTAAAATAGATATACGAGCTTCAAAATATCATGTGTTTCATGCATTGCTAAATTAATAATATTTTATTTTTATACTTATAACACCAAAGTCCATTTGGTATAAATAGGTTGACTATTCTATTTTTAGAATTCATTTGTTATTGATTTTGTGCTCTAATTTCTAATTTTTTTAATGTGATGAGACATTTCCCCTATGCAATTAGAGTGTTTAAAGAGTTCCTTATAAGTATAACATCCATCGACCTTGAATCTTTTCATAAAATTTTTGCTTCATTTTATTTAATTTATAAATTTTATATTTAGCATATTTTTCCATTTTTATGCATTTTAAAACTTAATATGATATTTAATGTCAATTAATTTTGTATGTAGATATCACTCAACTCTTACCAACACTATCTAAAAATTTTGATGATAGCTTTTGCTTTCTATGCCAAGTGTCTTCCAAAAATTGTATGGGTATTTTGATATTTTTGACATATTTTAAGAAATTTGTACCATAGCATAATCTTGAATTTTTTCGATGTTTTTAGGGGGTATACACATGCAATAATTTATTTGTGGGAACCATACAAATACTATTTTAGGTATTTCCCTTAGTGATGATGAGAAACACTTTATTAATAATGTGGGGATTAGGTATGTCGGTATGCTATAGGTGATACCCTATGCCATGAATTTATTAATTATTTTAGTCAAGAGGTGGAATTAACATACTTGTAAATTTTATCTCCTAATTTGGGAGATAACAATTACTTAAAAGGATGGGTGGCACATCTTGGTAATTTTAGTTGTGGTTATTTACCAACCTTTTAAATTGTTTGGCACTGATAAGTTCAATTATATGGACTAATTTGAGTAGTCTCATGGGTAAATAAGTATATATGTCATAATTAATTATTTCATTATTATGGATATATTTGGTATGTATATATCACATTATTATGGATAATATATGGTGTGTTGATATCATATCACACACATGTAGTTATTGAGAATATCAAGTCACATGACACCATATAGTCTTAGGGTTGGACTATGGTGGCTCACTTATATAGATATTTATATCATTTGGCAAGGTAATAATATAAAGTGAGCTTGTTTAAATCACATAATTACATATTTGGGCTTCTGAAAACATATTTGTGGCTCATATAGTAGGTCAATCATTATAAGGGTGGGACCACAAATGTATGTAGAGAGATGGCTTGGTGGACCATATGCTTTTGGAAATATTAATATTGACTATAAAATATTATTAGAACACTTGAATACTAGGTATATCACATGGAGGTTATATTAAAGCTTTGTTGTATGGCCATAGAATGTCATTAATCTGTGGAAAATCCATGTTAGCTATTGGTTTCATGATATATTTCTTGGGATATATGTTTTTTTATAGTATGAGTACATTACCAAGATATTTTTAATGTAAAGGGAACTTCCCCAACATGTAAAACATAGACACAAACATATAGAGTGGGTCATCATCCAAGGGAGAAATATCAACTAATTCCATGGATTTAGATCCAATATATGTGGGGTAGGTATATCCCCAAACTATTACTATAGATGGTGATGATGTAGGCTATACTAAAAAGTATATATAGTGGTGAGCTCAATCACATTTGGCCATATAATTTATTATTTTTATATATTTTAGATGTAGTTCATGATACATATCCTAACATTACCATGTGTGGGTAATGAGAGGAGGGGAAAGAGGTTAGACAAGATAATGATGCTATTATAGGTCAAGGTACATACATATATTAAATTGGAATGCTTACTAATTTTATTATATTTTTATTATCATTCACTAATGTTTTATAAATAAAATATGATATGTATAAGATGAGTTATATACCATGATCATTTAGGTATTTATTCAAGTTATTAGTCAAAACATACCTAGTGATGTGTCACATGATAACTTAATAGAGATAATTAATGACATTGCAAGCATACATGCACCACTTTTTGATCCTATGACACATGTCACAACTACCCACATTTATGTTATAAGTGAGTGTGAATAGATCAAAAAAGAGGTCAAGGATTTGAGAGGTTAGCTAGGTATCCATTAGATGTTTAGACTAGTTCTGAGTATAGACTTAGTTTAGACTATCTCATTTAGTATGTATGATCCCTGGGTAAGAATGCCCAGGTAGTAGTAAAGAATGGTGATATATAGG
The DNA here is from genome assembly GCA_037957365.1 of Torreya grandis. Taxonomy (NCBI): domain Eukaryota; kingdom Viridiplantae; phylum Streptophyta; class Pinopsida; order Cupressales; family Taxaceae; genus Torreya; species Torreya grandis. The sequence continues at coordinate 2,872,596 of JARHVA010001699.1, read as the reverse complement.
TTAGAATATATATATATATATATATATATATATATATATATATATATATATATATATATATATATATATATATATATATATATATATATATATATATATATCAAGATAGATGTATCAGGTATTAATCATGATATTGCTAAGATGATAGTAAGCTTTGATATTTGAGATTTCCTAGACATAGGGATTGAGATGATGATAGTGATGCAGAGGGGGAGGACTAACATGTTCCCATCATTGAGTGATGTAAACATAATTGATATACTATATTTAATTTTCTATGATAAAAATTATCCTTGACCTATTATATATAATCTTTGATTATGATTTATATGTGTCTATGTCATGGATTTTAGATATGAAATTATGTCTCATGTGTTTTCATTATTTATAAGTTTTATTTAAAATTTGAATTTTTATTTTATAGTTATAGTTTATAGTTTTTAAAAATTATCTAACCAAAACTCACAATCGTGAAAATAACCTCATTCCTCTTCATAATCATAGGCTTATAATATTTTTATAATCTCACATTAATTATGTATAACCTTCCCTTTTCATTCATCTTAGCTGATAATTAGAATTATATGATAAGTGAAACAATACCTTGGTGTATTTATCCTTATAGTCCCATGCTTACCACACACCTTATTTTTAATACTCAGTTTATATAGTCTTGCATACTCTATGCTATAATTTTTAGAGATTATGTATCACTATACATATTTGTTTCATCCCCAACACTTGTGATGCTAATAAAAAACTTAAAACACTCATAATTTACCTCATCATTATGCAACCCCTCATAATACACTTTCATGTAAGCATTATTATGAATTGCTTCTCCACATGCCAATTATGACTATAGATTTATGCAAGACTATTACACCTTAACTTTCACTTGTCAAAAAATTTATGCCACATAACATTCTATATGTCACACTCCACACATGGTCCATGTATGATCATTTTCATAGCATGCCATTTGTTGTAACAAAATCATCACATGGTCAAGGAAGATGTAATATAAATTAACTATCTCTAGTAACTATTTTCATTTGTAACTATCATATTCTTTTGTGTGTGTGTGTGTGTGTGTGTGTGTGTGTGTGTGTGTGTGTTGTAACAAATATGGTAGACATATGAAACCCGTACACATTTATTTGATCCATTTGAAACCATATAGTTATTTAACTTGTAACCTATACATCTATCTACTAGAATAGATAGGAGTTTTCTTAGATCTACTTTAAAATTTAGACTAATTTATTTTGTATTATTTTATAACAGTCTAGGATATCAAAAAGGATGTATTCCCCTTATGATACAAGACATTTCTATCTTATCATTACTATTTTATTATACACATATGTAATTTCCCTATCATGCATTCTTAATATAAGTTGAGTTTATGCATATCAATCTTTCACTTATCTTGAATGTGTTTAGAATTATTAGTAGGTTAGTATTTATGTGTGAATTATACCATCAACTAATTGTCTCCAAGTCTAGTTTGGTCCACCAATTTTTTTTCCTAGTCACCACCATATGGATCATTAGTATCATATCATATCTCTTCTTTATTCCTATGAACATGTGAGCTCAATAAGAGAAGAAAGGATTAAAATTTGGTTCAATTTCATCATATTCAAAAGAACATAATAGAAAAATCAAGAGGTTTGAAACTCAAAAATAACTTGAGGAAAAAATATACATTCAAAATCTCATTATGGTTTCCATAGAAGCACAACATATCAATAATTTTATCTAGTTCTGTGACTTGATGATGCAGATATACCCAACACTCACATCTCCCTTCTCATAGTCATCTCAACAACAATTTTAGTAGTAGACAAAATTTAGAGTGCAAGTCAATCTTGACATTACCATGTTCAAATTAAAATCAAATCCATGACAATGAATGCCTATATTAAAAAACTCAAGGCATAATTATTAGTTAATTGAGCTTTTATGTTGAGAATATCACTTTTATAATATTGAATATATCTATTTTGGTGGTTTAATCATGGTAAAATATCAATGTAAAATGCACATAATATTGTGTTCCAATTGAGTCTTGGAACAATTTTTTTGACACACTAAATAAGGAGTACTATCGTCTCCATCACTTTGAGGATGAATAGATAAAGTTTCAATAATTGTACCAACACAAAGAGGAGTAAGTGGAGGACTAAAATAACAACTTCATTAATGAAATTACGTTCCTACATGAGAAATTGAATGAAAAACATAAGGTGATGAAGTATATTAGTATACTCTCACCTTATATCCATGTGAATATGGATTTATTTAATTATAAATATATAGGGAAATCCTACCATAATTCCACTAGAGTGATGCAAGGGCATCACTCATGGAAATAACATGATTGAAAATATTGTTTTGATCAAGGGAATAAGGGGTCCATAAAAATGTTTATAATGTTTTATTAGTGTTAGGATTATAAACATGTACCTTTTAATGATTTATAAGTGTTTAGGAGGGTCTAGGAAGGTTAGATATTCAAATTGGAGTTTACCACCATTTTGGTAGATTTGAATTTTTGAATATTTTATCTTAGAAAAGGTGTTTTAGGAGGTTTTCAAGATGTAAAAAATATTTAAAATTATTAATAAACATAAATAAAGGCACCATGGAGACATATACATACCTTTGTACATAAAATCAACCTTGATCATTGTGCAAGGTGTTTTCATACTTGTTGATGACTATTGGAAGGTAGTTAGAGTAGTTAGGTTTGATATAAAACATGTAAACCTTTGGTTTTAGATCAATTACCATATTTTATTTGAAGGATAAGGTCTCTATTCCCAATAAAAACATTGAGATAAGAATCTTGAGTTTTGATTGAAGGCCTGTAACCCTATTATCTTGAATAAAGTAATAGAGAATGATTGAGTTTTTGAATGATCAAAGATGGGAGGTTTGATAATGTTGTGATTTTGGTGATAAGTCTAGGTTGGTGAGTTTTTATTATATTTATTCATTTAATTAGTTTTTTTTCACATCATTTTACATAGAAACCCATATAGTCCTATTGAGCATTTGCTAACACAGACAATCAACACATAATATTGTGAAGTGACATAATAGAGGTTAAAAAAGGTTTGTAAAATATTATAATCAGGGTTTAAATATAATAAAAATACTAACAAATATTAGTTTGAGTTTGGGAATTCTTGGTTGAATATTTAGAACCAAATCTTACTCTCAAGACACTACAAACCTTGATTGTATAGTTAGTGGAACCAAGAACATGAATAAAATATTGAATAATGAAGTGAAAGTGGAAAAATAATTATTTTAAAATAATATCCAATGTGATAAAAACTCTAAACAACTCTCATATATTTTTGAATCCTTGTTGAGAATGTATAAAATCTAACTATTTGTTCTCGAGTTCTTCAGACCCCTGTAAGCCCTAAGCTAGGGTTTGAGAGCTAAATTCCAATATTAAGATGTTCTAACTGATAAAAGTAACTCAAATTTGGTTATTTTATATATTTAAATGATTTATAAAATATTTTAGTGTTTTTTGTTTTATTCCATATGTGTGCATCCCATGGGAGAAGACTATGTGGAAATAGGGGGAAAATAGGCCTAATTAGGCCTAATAGAGATCAAAATAAGATTAGAAGAGTGTATTTAAATTATATTTATATTTTTAAACTTCATAAAAAGGTGAATAAGGATATAGGGTGGTTGAAATTACCCAAAATTCTATACAACTCGATTGTACAAAACCATACTAGTAGGAAAAGCCTAAAAAAAGGATACTAGAGTTGACAGTGTGAAGGGAGAAAGTTACAAAGGCTAAGAAATAAGTGATGAAGAGTGTTGACAAGGGGATGAGAGTTATAAATAGACCCTAAGGATCACGAAATATATAAAAATATACATGATACAAATAAATAATTTATAAACCATTGAATGACCATATGAACCTTGGTCAAGAGAATGAACATTGAATAAGGAGAAGTGTGAGAAAAGTTGGTCATCCTCTACATAATTTTGGTATTAGAGCAGGTTTTCTCTTGGTGGTGGGTGAATTTTGATTTGTGTAAATAATACAAAAAGTTACAAGGCAAAAGGGATATTAGACACCATGTGTTTAGAACTCAACTATAAGATAGGAAACCAAGAATAGAGACCCATGGAACAAGGGATGAATAGAAGTAGTAGAGATCAAGATAGCATGATGGAGAATTTAATTGGTTAGATGACACAATTGATTTTACATTATATTTTTAGAATGGAAATTATTGATAATTCTCTTAAATAAAGTGTATAGAGTTTAGAGATAGAAAATATGGAAGGCAATAGAGGACAAGAAGGTCAAGAAGAACCTTTATAGCCAAGGCCAATTAAAGGAGAGAATGGAGAATTATTTCAAGAGGCCATAAGGCCACAATATCATGTATAATTAGTTCAAGAATTCATGAGGCCACAATAACATGCATATGAGTCAATACCATTTTAAATTAATAGAGTAAGAACTAATGATTATTTCATAAGAAATAGAGAAAGACTAGCTTTTCAAGGATAATTTTGGCATTACAATAAATAAGGGCATAGGGAAATGGAATGTCCATCATATTTTGATAGGGATGATCAATGGAATTCAAGAGGATAAAATTAAGAAAGGAGGTAAGTAATATGAGAATCCTTTCTCATGAAAAGGGTATTGTTTCAACAAAAAGGACAAGTACAAGAACCAGTTCAGGGAAGAAGTTTGTTTAAGAGCAGATGTAAAACAAAAGGAAAATGTTGTAATGCAGTGATTTATAGAGGAAGTATATAAAATATAGTGTCTCTAGAGATGATATAAAATATATGATTAAAGAGGATTCCACATCCATGTCCTTATAAGGTAGTATGGGTTCAAGAAGGGCATCAAATCATGTTAAGTGAACAAATTTGGGTTAAATTTCATATAAGCAACTATTAAGACAAAGTTTTATGTGACACAATTCCCATGGATTTTTTCCATTTTTTTCTAGGGAGGACATGGTAGTTTGATAAGAAGGTTGTTCATGATGGTCAAGCAAATAATTACACTATAGAGAAAAATGGTATGACACATATCCTTGTACCATTGAAAGGTGAGGTAGATAGAGTGGAATAGAGGGTGATGTTGATGGAAACCAAAAAATATTTTGGTAAAACTATTGAGAGTTTGAATTTTATCAAATCCCCTAATAAGGAAGTGAAGACAAGTTGTCTTGAGATGGTGAGTATGGAGAGATGTGAGTCCACAAAGTTGGACATGGAAGATAGCCAACAAGAGAGCATATTGTTGGATAAGGTAACTAAGTTGAATAGAGGAAGTGATCTTTGTGAGAATTGATTGGTAGCTTAATGGAATGCAAGAGTGAAGGATTAAAAAACCAAGAAGGTAGTGAGTATACCAATAGAATAGTGGTAGAAACTACATCTAAGATGAATGAGAAGTGTCTTAAGAATGACACCAAACAAGAGAGGAAGTTGGATATTGAATTTTCCAAGAAGGAAGCACATGAAATATTCATGGAGGCTCCATATTTTAGTACTAACAACATGTTTTGTGAAATGTATACATATTATCCAAAGGTAGACATTAAGCAAGTCTTGGAATCAAAGAAGGTGAAGACTAGTGAGGTCAAAGAAACAAAGATTTAGTGTATTAAGGAAATTAGTTATCAAGGAATGAAGAATGAGTAGGAATAATCATGTAAAAAGAGTCAAGGTAGAATAAAGTAAAAAATTCAGTGGAAGGGTGTAGTGTGCATGGAGATTTTTAGCCTACAGCTATAGACAAAAGTGGAAGACAAAATAAAGACAAAAATCCAAGTTTGAAAGTTGGTAGAATTTCATGAGGAAATAGGAAACAAGCATGTGTCATAGATAATATAAATTATTATGAGAATAAATATGAAATTCTAATTATAAAATTGCAATCGTGAAGAGAAGAGTGGAACACATAAGGTGAAGGAATTCCATATGTTAGCAAGAAGTAAGCAAGAGTTGGATTGGTGTACAAAAATGATTTGTGGAAAAGTATTAATGTATCTATGTGTTCATAAATGTAAGTATATTGAAATAAGTCTTAGATTGATCAAGTTTTATAGGGTAACAAGAAAATCAAGCCCAATGAAGACACATGGGTGAATGATGATGAATAACCAAGAATCGTAATTCAAGTTAACTTGACAAGACAAAATCAAGACACTAAAATAAAGGTATGTGACAATTTGAAAGTTATCTCTCATAGACTAGAAAATGTGGAGAGTATATTACATTATGATGTGAGGTATGGGAATAGTTACAAATATTTATTACACATTGGTTTACATAGGATAATACATTGTTTTTTATTTGAAGAAACAATATCAAGATAAGATGGCATAAGTAAATTTTAATGTAATTTGAGTAAATTTAATATGTTGAAGGAGAAAGTGATGACAATAGACCTTAGTCATCATAGAATCAAAATATTTGGATTCATTATGGAGTGAAACATAGACCTCATTGGAGAAAGTACATCATCAAAGGGATAACAATACCACTATATGTTTATTCAAATCATGATTATGATGTTGTAGATGTCTGTAAGGGTTAGGTATAACTAATGAATATAGGAAGGAGTGCCTTGGAATTTCATGTTCTAAACTTGCTCATTCAATTAGAGTCATAATATGAAGTGTTGGAGAAAATATGCAAGATTATAGAAGTTGTTTAAAGGAGAGGAGTAGTTTGAATGCAATGTGAGATTATAAGAGAAGGCCAAGAAGTGACTCCTAAATTACAAGTTCTATTTTGGAATTTATGTTATAAGTTGAAGAAGTGGTGGAAATATTCCTTAAGATAATATCAAAAATAGTGTGTGAAACTAGGAGAATTATATCTAATTCCAATAGTCTTAATAATTATATAAACATGGAGTGATCATGGGGAACATAGAAAGATACCTATTGAAAAAAATAAATTGAAAAGTGTGTCAATACTTTCCGAAGATGAGAAATTTAGATTGCAAAAAGTAGTTTAAGCACATGTACAAGATGATAAATATGAGTTTGACAAGGTGAGTGCCAACATGGAAAATTAATAATCCTTTTTAAATTTGTATACATATGTAGATATGGAAAAAAATGTCCCAATAGGTACATTCACACAATGAATTAAGTCATTTAAAACAAGGTGCTATTTATTTTGCTCTTTTTTTTTCTTACAAGGTTTGTATGGAGTTGAAAGAAGACAACAAATTTAAAATATAAAAATAGGACAAGTTAAAAAAATAGAGCCTAAAAATCATTATAGGGATTGAAATAAAAATAAGAAATAACAATCATATCATATCAAGCGAGGAGTTTAATTTCTTAGTCCTGATCATTCATATGGGCAAGAATTACATAGTGGTATATTCATGTAAATCATTTTGAATATTTCCTACTTAAAACCTTACATATAAGAAACAAGAAGTGTAAATATAGAAAGGGAAGTGGGTAAAATAAGTTTAGATTGGGAAAATTAGTTGTCTCAAATCAATTCAGCTAAGATAAAATGCATCTTGGATAAACAAGTAGATAATAAGACTTGAAACAAATAACATGTCAAGTATGAGAAGCCAAAAATCACCGAAGACACTACAAGGAAGATAGATAATGAAATCAAAGACACAAGAGTATTCTGGAAAGGTTCATGGATAACAATCTTTGAGTTTTGTTTCTTTTCCCCTTGGGAGTATGATTTAGGGGCATCACTCATGGAAGCAATGTGATTATAAATTTTATTTAGATAAAATGAATAAGGTTTCCATAAAAAATTTTATAATGTTTTATAACTATTAGGAGTCTAAACAGGCACCTTGGAATTCTTTCGAAATGTTTAGGAGTGTCTAAGAAGGTTAGAGATTCAAATTGGAGTTTTCCCACCATTTTGGTAGATTTGAGTTTTTGAATATTTTAGCTTAGAAAAGGTGTTGTAGGAGGTTTTAAAGAGGTAAATAAGATGTTAAGTGATTAATAAACATAAATAAAGTCACCATGGATATATATACATAAGCATAGGTTAACCTTGTATGGAAAATTAACCTTGGTCATTGTGCAAGGTGTTTTCTTACTTGTTGGTGACCGTTGGGAGGTAGTTAGAGTAGTTACATTTGATATAAATCACGTAAATTTTTGGTTTTATATTGGTTACCATATTATATTTGAGGTATAATTTATCTATTCCCAATAAAAATATTTAAATAATAATCTTGAGTTTTGATAAAAGGCATATAACCCTATTATCTTCAATAAAGCAATGGAGCATGATTGAGTTTTTGAATGATCAAAGAAGGGAGGTTTGACAATGTTATGATTTTGGTGATAAATATAGGTTGGTGAGTTCATATGATGTTTTTTTAGTGTATTTTAGCATTTCATTAGTTTTGTTTCACATCATTTTACATAGAAACCCCTATAGTCATATTGAGCATTTGCTAGCACATACAATAAACACAAAATATTATGAAGTGACATAATAGAGGTAAAAAAATGTCTTGTAAAATATTATACTACAGGTTTTACAAATCCTAATAAATATTATTCTAATTTTTAAATTCTTGGTTGAATATTTAGAACCAAATCTTGCTCTCAAGACACTTGTAGACATTGACTATATAGTTAGAGGAACCAACAATGCGAGTAAGATTTTGAATAATGAAGTGTAAAGGGAAAAAAAATGATTGGAAAAGAATATCCCATTCTCTAAAAAACTCTCATAGAGTTTTAAAACCTTGTTAATAATGTATAAAAGCTAATTGTTTGCTCTTAGGTTCTGCACACCCCTATAAGTCCTAAACTAGGGTTTAAGAACTAAATTCCAATTTTAAGACATTCTAACTGATGAAAGTACCTAAAATTTGGTCGTTTTATATATTTAAATGCATGTTAAAATATTATAGTCTTTTTGGTTCTATTCTGTACATGTACGTACCATGGGAGAAAACTATGTGGAAACAGGGACAAAATAGGTCTAATTAGGCCTAATAGAGATCAAAAGAAGAATAAAAGAGTGTCTTATAGCTGGTATTGGATTTTTAAAATTAATAAAAAGGTGAATAATGATATAGGGTGTTTTAAAGTACCCAAAGTTTTTCAAAACTTGACTGTGCATAATCGTACTAGCAAGGAAAGCCTAAAAAATGCTACTAGAGTTGACTATGTGAAGGGATAAAGTTATAAAGGTTAATAAATAAGAGATGAAGAGTGTTGAAAATTGGATGAGAGGTATAAATTTACCCTAAGGATCATGATAAAGACAACATGATCCACAATACAAACAAATCATTTTTGAACCATTGAATGACCATATGAACCTTGGTATAGAGAGTGGATAATGAACAAGAAGTCTAAGAGAAGTTGGTCATCCTCTACATCATGTAGACACTCAATTTTTGTATTATACTCTTGAAAATGTGTGTTTTTTACAAATAATTTACATACATGACTCTTTTTCACATTATCTCTTATCCATTTACTTATATATGGGCTCAACATTCCCAATTTGTCTTTATTTAAGCACAATATTTCCCTAGTATCTATTTGAATAACTTATCATCTTACTTATACTATCGCCTAGTATCAAATTATTGTTTCCCATAAACTATACATAATTAGTCACAATAAAATATTTCTAGTTACCAAATCTATATTTCTTGGTTGGAACTATTTATGCACCCTCTAATGGTTATTTTACCAAATTTAAATCCTTTCTTTAAGTCAACTTTAATGCTTCACATGTTGGTTTGAATTGAAATCATGAAAGAGTTTCTTATTTATACATATCAAGGCTAAGATTAATCTTACCTAACATATATATAGAACTGACTTATTAAACAATCAAGAACACATGTACACACTACCTTAAGACTTAAACATTTGAGTATCCTTAAAATAAGCAGGCACCAAAAATATCTGAAAACCATTGGAAGGTTAAAATAAAAAGTTTTCAAGTGTTAAAATCCCTGCCCATGATTGCATACATTATAGTAGTGATTGCACAAATTACACCTAGGTTTGATAGCTATGTGCAATTTGAACCTCATCAGGGTAATATAATTTAAGTGATGCTCAACCAATTTAAGTGATGCTCAACCATTTAGTGTGGGGTGGTTGGGGTCATTTCAACCTAAATCACTAACCCATTTTTTATGGGCACATTGGTATCAAAAGTGCAAACTAGGGTTTTGAGGAAATTATAATGAAACCAAAGTTATTTTCACAAGTTTTAAGGTATCTAAATATATAGGATTCACTTGTATACATAGGCATAGTGATCCAAATTGTCATAAATCAACATAGTTCTCCTAAATGAATCCATCAAAGTGTAGATATATCCAGTTATTTTAGGCATCCAACTAGTCTAAGAGGTATATTGATTATTTTTAGTAGTCTATTTTTTAATCTAATCTAAAGAAAACCCTTGTAAATTATATTTGACACATGTATATAGTCACAGACTTATAAAAACCTCAAAAAATCTAGGTACCCTATCCATTTATATATTTCTATTTATAGAAAGTGTAATTACTTAGTTTCAATCTACTAGTTACATTTAGATATGTGTGATAGGAATATATTATAAAATATAAATTTCTCAAAATTATAATCATATTTATAACATGAAATAAAAAATAAGATAAAAAAATATTGGTGAATGCTTCATCCCTCAAGATATCTAGACCCTATGTTCCCCTAGGATTTCAACCTTCTTCCTTTGGGTTTCAAATGTATGTATTTACATATAATTTTTAGTTATTATTTATAAGTTACCCTTAATCATATTCATAAATCATGGCTATAATGGATATACATAAATTATATTTCTAATTCAATTTATGGTAGTCATAGCTGCATGTTGTTATCCTAAAATATGTAATATATTTCACAACCACAATGAAATGGGTCCAATATATTCATAATATAACTAAGGCTAAAATTTATCATGAGGAATCCCTTGGCCTCCTTATTAACACATATTTTTGAAATATTTAATCTAAGATGCCTCCAGTTAGGAATCCCTTGGCCTCCTTAGCAACACATATTTTTTAAATATCCAATCTAATATGCCTCCAATTACCAATCAATGTTAAAGGGAATGCATGAGTCCATTTATTCCTTATCCATATAAACCTCAAGGTATTAATAACTACCATATCTTACCCATTATTTTCTATAGGCCTATATTAGATTCTGAAGTCCATGTTATTAAAACCTGAATGACTAGATCACCATATCATGTGCGATATAATGAACATAGTCAACATACTCTTCCTCATCCCCCTTTGCCTATTTTATGCCATCAAACCCAACTAAATGGTATGATATTGTAGATAAAATCAAGCATACCCTAACTAAAATATCGATGTTAGTTTTCCTCAAAAATTAAATTATCTACAAGGATATCCTTTATGCAACGTTACTTAATACACATATGCCAAATGATGTATAACTAGCCTATTTCACATCCATTTTTAATACACTAAAGAATAGTGAATACATGTTTTATTTTGATAAGGAATATTTACCCACTCAACATACTATTGACCAAAATATCCCATTTTTAATCAAGTAAAATTCTTAAACATGGGAGTTAAGTTTTTTTGATAAATAATAGATCAGGGTTGGGAATTTTTAATGTTATTATTCTAAAAATATTTTGTATCTACATGGATTATGTTCATAAGTTAGATAATAATATCATATGATTTGATAATATCCCTTGGCAAGAGCTTAGGTCTATAACTTTAGATGTCATAATTAGTCCTAAGAGATTTTTTACTATGTTTCACATCATGCCAAACCATATAATAATGAAAAGGAAGTGGTAACATATACCTTGCATCATTGTTTAAAGTTTTTCCATAATGGACAATTATACACATGCCCCACAAATAATTAACCATTCAAATATTGAAACCTCATGGAACCTATTGATGAATTCAATCCATAATTAGATCACATTCATTCTTCCATAATACCTCCATCATAGCTCATACCAATGGGTAGTATACATGCATATGAAATTAGAGATTAAGGTAAAGTTAATGAAAAAGAGATATCTATAAATATACCACTTACTTGAGAGCAAGAAAAATCTCCACCACATGTACTAAAAGAACAAGAAGAAAATATATCAAATCTTACTCTATTGGTCAATTAATAACATATAATTTAGGTTATTATCAAATATGAAGCAATGATGAAGAGAATGAAATCATAGAAAATATATATGAATATTTGTCTCATCTAAATTTTACACCCATTAGTCTAGAAGAATATAGATATTATTCAACCATAATGACCACTAGTAAATGGGATAAAGGAAAGGCACCCCTCCAAATCACTCATGAGGACATAAATATAAACATTTATTTTCATATTAATTCATGAAAAAAATATTCCACATTCAAAATTAAATGTAGGATATTCTTTGTCAAATCCAACATAATTAGACTATAAGAAGCTCAACACATTGCATAATGTATCAAAGTAAAATATCTAGTATTTTTGACAAAATCTATTAATAATGCAAAGATCATTGATATACAATCTCCTATTACATTATTATTTTACCCTATTTTTGATAAAATAATAAAATAGTGTTTTTGTAATATGTGTAAAACTACATAATATCAAAATGATAAATATGTACAATAATTAACCATTCTAATTTTGAAATTTGATAAATATGGAAGACTAATATTTTTGGAAATACTAAGAATAAATGTACTATCTCTAATCTAGATTTTTGTTAAATATTTTAGATATATAAAAGTGAAAATCAATAAAAGATATGACTATTCATGGTTAAGATCAATAATAAAATTTGAAACTATTTATAAACAAGTATATGCCATCTATATAACATCGTAGGTTGTTCATGTCTATTGTGGACTTATCCTAGTTGATTATGAATGATGAATGAGAAAAAAAATTTATAATTTTGATAGGGACATGATAAGGACTTAATTTAGGGTATTTATAGACAAGACTACTCTTACTAGACCACATCATAGGCCACTCGAGTCTATTGATAATTGATTTATCCATGTTGACTATGAAAAATAATTGACTGGTTTTGTCTCTATTAAGTAATTTGAGATATTGTGATTCATATTATGTTGTGTGTAATTTATTATTCTATTTATTTTATCTTTGAGACCCTAATGACATGTTGAAAGCTTGAAACCTATTAAAAAAAGGGTGGATTGTAATATGATGAGCTAACCCCAATCTCCCCTTGATGATTTACCATTACCTACATATCCAACTCCAAGGAGGGAAACAAATCCAATGTAGCTCTCCCACCTAGAGTGATTATGCAATTATACTCCTTGGATATGTCTATGCAACTATAAATATGAATTTTATATTTGATAATGTTATATATTGACATGATATAAGATGTTTTATACTTGTATCATGGTTTCTCCTTGTGAATTATCTTGAATTTGAGAGGAATAGGGAAGAGTTTCTTAATGTCTAATAGTTCATAAGCTAGGAATCACACATAACTATGTGGGGGTGATGAATGACCTTTGATGTGTATTTATAGGAATTTTTTTTCATAATTTCCTTTAGTTAACCTTATAAATGTGTGATAATAACCAATATATTATTTTAAAATTTTGAAACTACCCATTATATGGCATAAGACATAGTCAATTTATGTAGATAGGATCATGACATTAGTCTAGTCCTAGAAAATTAGGGAAAATTGTCTTGAGTTGGAGACACTATATGGGTAGTATAAATTAGTTTAATAATTTGACCTAGGGATAGTGAAATAAAATAGAGGGTCAAAGATACATATAGATAAATGTATAAAAGGAATGGTAAATAGGAGTCATGTATTTGGATGCAAGTCATATGGTCTATAATGTGTCAAAAATTAGCATTGTCTAGGACCTATGACTAAATTTATGTGTATGCATCCCCCCTTAATTTAGTAATGAAATTTATATATTAAAGGAGAAATAATCAAACCTAAGAGTATAAAAAATATTTTGTCTTTGAGAAGATACTCTAATTATGAGAGACACTCAAATTTATCAAATCCTACAATAGTAAATAAAATAGTCATTTTTCCATATTTGAAATTTGAAAAGGCTAAACTTTGAAAATTTCAAATTGAAAAGAAATAAAGGAAAGAGTAAACCCATATGGATATGAAACCATATTGATTTATAACCTATAAGAGATGATGGATACTTATGCCCCTTGTTGAGGAAAATGGAAAATTTGAACGAATGGAACATTGTCCCAATTTTTAAATAACTAATCAATCTATTGAATTAGAAAGATGCATATTCTAACTCTTATGAAAGAGGAATAGTACCTAATGAACTAATCCAAAAAGGTAGAAACATAATGGGTTCACTATAAGTGATGCCAAATCCATTAAGTGGGACTATAATTGAAAGTACATCACCCATAATAGAAGATGGAAACATAAAATGGGTTCACTATAAATAATTCTAAGGATATTTTGTGTCACTATAAGTGAACGTACATTACATATAATATATTAAATCACACCATTGTGAACAAATATAGATTCTAATATAATTATCAAAATATAATGAAGAATATTTATACCCCCATCATGACTGTATTACCAATATATTTGAATTGTAATGGAAATTTTGCCTTTGAAATTATAAAATTTGAAATTTGAGAATGTGCATGAACAAGCATCATGCCTTTTAAAGTTTTAACTTTGAACTTTGAAAATGTGCATGAACAAGCATCATGCCTTTGAAACTAGAATTTTGAACTTTCAAATATACAAGAACAATAATCATGCCTTTGAAACTATATTTTTTAACATTTAAAATGTGCATGAACAAGCATTATTCCTTTTTAATTTTGAAAAATGTGCATGAACAAGTATCATGCCCCCTAAATTTGTGCCAGTGATATAGATTTCCATTGACCTATATGCTCAATTATAACTATATTTACCACCTGTAACTTTGATGTTATAATTTTTTTCATATGCTTGAGTGTATGATTTTATACTTTGAGTCTTTGAAAAGTGAGTGAATATGCATGTCATATGCCACCTTAATCTATATCAATGTGACAATATTTGTCATGTTTTTTTATATATAAAATTATTTATAATATTTTAGAACATGTACTCTATCATAAAATATTATATTTGAAATAATCTAAATATTTTAAATCCTATACTTTGTTATATGATTTTATATTTGAATAATTTTGAATCTTTAAAAACCTATACTCTATTTATAGAATTTTATATTTTAATTACTTTGAATCTTTGAAAACATGTAATAGGTTCCATATCTATTTTTTTAGTCATGGAGGTTTAGATGTCCAAGATAAGCCCACTATGATGCCCCCTTTTTGAGATGAGGGGTGCATCCTACAAGTCACTAATCTCAAAATAAGAGTTAATTGTATCATGTGATAAATATATAATCATGTATTTTTATGTCATCATGTTGGAGAGTATGCTATCATATTAATATAACTATAATTGAATAATGTATTTAACATATTAAATGTGAGTCATAAAAGTCTCATACCTGGATAGATATAACTACGGATATTTTTGTGCTAAAAACCTTGAAACACCTTGTTCCTTAGAGGCAACTTATAAATTTTTCTTATAAAATCTTTTGAATGGCATAAATACCCTTTTTCAAGACCCAAGTAGAAATTGGAGATTTCTATGCACCTTGTAACTTTACAAAGTTTTAAAGAGCACCTAAACCTTTATTTTCTCACTTATCGATTCCCTAGTGGGAATTGGAACTTGCATTAAAATTTATAAATTTGAAAAGTTATAAAATGTAATCACTCCAATTTTATGTTTTCATTAAGACCTAGTGGAGATTAAAATTCTCCCTACACTTTACAACTTTGCAAAGTTCTAAAGTGTAAACTAAACTTTGCTCCCCACTTCTGAAAACATTTTTTACTATTAAGGCAAGCAAAAAGTGTAGGATGAGAAGCATATTTAAAATTTGTAAATAGGTAGAGGTCTCTTATATCTCTGATCATAAAATAACATGTAAAATTGAGAGTAGATAACATATTAAAAATTTACAAGTTGTGAATATGCAAAGTGACTCTGCCAACCTGCTTTCACACCTATTTATCCATCTAACACCATTGATTGACATGCTTGGAATTAATTAGGGTTTTTTTAATATAAAATTTAGGTTTTTCTACATCATTAATTAATATTTTAAACCAAATCCAAAACTCTTCTGATTGATATTATGAACTAGAGCTCGAAGCTAATTGCCACTACACCTCGAACCAAACCTCCATTTTCAATCAATATAAACACTAGATATATCTATTACCAAGCCTTGTGTATGCATACATAGTATTCTTCTAGGTCACATAAGTTTTTATTAAATAATTTCCTATAAATCTTAGAGTTTCTTTCCATAATTAGGGTTTTCTCTAAAATTTTCAAAATCATTATTTTGACCTTATATTGCTCGTAATTTACCATTTTTGCATTGATGTGTTAAAAATATTATTGTGACTTATCTAAAATTATCATAATTTATTTACATTTTTTCCAAAATTCAATGGTTTTTTTTGAGTTTATTAAACTTAGGAATACTCCTAACCTCAAACCTCTACCAAAAATTTTAATTGAGTATTACACATAAAATCCCCATTCAAATCTAGGTAGAGATCCACTCTAGTTTTATCACCATGAGTTCCCATTAGACATTCAACTTGTAATTATAAACCATAACCCAATTAGACCTTTAATAAAAACTTTAAGTGTAATTTAAAATTAAAATACCACTGACCTTGTGTCTAATTTCACAGTCATTATTGTAAACCATTCTCCTATCAAAGAAATACCTCTACAAAAGCATAACTAAGCTTTACAAAGATAAGAGTTGGAAAATGACCTATAATTTTGAACACAAATCCTAACCATCTCTATAGTTGGTTTTATGCACCTATTTTACAAGTGTATATGTCTAGAAAAGAGATGAGGTTCAAGTCAAAGGGACCTGATGTCCCTTCTAGCTTAGATTCAAACATTAACGAGATAGCTGACATAGACCTAGAAAACTTCTAGACCAAAGGTAATGTATAATTTAAGAATGACTAGATTTTGATCATCTATAATAGTGGTTTACCTCAAGCTATAACCTTCCCATTATTAGTACAAATCCCTAATCTTGTATTCACCATGGCTAAACATTATGATGCAAATAAGAGAGTAGTGAATGATAAAGGGGAAAATATTTTGAGACTAGATCTAGATTTCATTGATATTATGTTCTTAATCCCAAAGTTTGAAAGCTACATAGATATTACCCCATATTACTCCAAAAAATTCTATCAAGATGATAATTTAGCTTGTGCTTAGGTTTTAAACAAATAGTGGTTAAAGACCCCTAAATATTTATCCACATGACTGCCAAAGACCCTATCTAAGATAGAATTCGAGGATGAGGTAGGAGATATTATTATACTCTTACACAGAGTTACAAGGAGCTCAAATGTAAAGAATTATCAAGATTGGATGTACCAATATATCTAGGTAATCCATCAAAACAAATAATACATTCATTGGGCCCAATTGATCGATGATTTTATTCATAGATAGTTGTTAAAGGTCCAAACCATTGGTAAAATTTACATGACCTCCTACCTCATCTATGCTTTACCAAGAGGGAGTCCATTCTTAGGATTAAACACAATGATAGATAAGAATAATAAGGTTTATAAATACTATCCTGACCTCACTTTTAAGAGGAATACATAATAATTAATAAGAGTTAATTATCCTTTTATCTACTGCATCATAATCATGTTTGAATAATAACTAAGGAGAATAATATTTTTTGATGTTAGAGCTAAAAAAATTGCAAATTAGGGATCATACTTTATCCAGTTCCCCACATATTCCTACATCAAAGTTGGTGGTTTTAGTGGGCATCCTTACACCCTTCCTAGATATATAAGTGACAAATGGGCCTTAATGGAAATTGTAAGATAATTATTGGAAACCCACAAGTTTTTATCAAGCAAGCACAAGACAAACATACACTTACCTATTAGTATAGGGAGATATACCTACCATTTTTTAATCTAAGGCCAAATGTGTAGATGTAGAGATGAATTAGATGACTTTGAGAGAACTTAACACTAAGACCTTTTATGATGTGACTGGTTATGTTACTAGTTTATTAGGTTCCTCATATTCCCACATTCACTTTTATGAAGATTATTAGGAGGATATGCAAGATGAGGAAGAGGTTATATTGAGGGATTATTATATAATTACCCTTGAAAAAATTAAGAACTATCATATGGTTCTATTTCTATAAGATTTAAAGATGAGGAACAACTAATGGATATGGTATATTATGATAATCAAATCTATTTCCAACCTCTTTAGATTAAGGGATTATTATAGAATTACCCTTGAAGAAATTAAGAACTATCATATGGCTCTAGTTTTAGAAGATTTTAAAGATGAGGAACAACTAGTGGATAGGGTATATTATGATAATCAAATCTATTTCCAAGCTCTTTCTCAAGTCAGGTGGTCTACATTTGAATCCTTATCCTTAATAGATAGGACCAACCTAGTTATTAACAAAACTTTAAATTAGTTAAGAAGTAAAGGGGTTAATATAAATAAAGAGAGCCTAAATATCACATATAAAATCAAATAATTAAAGGATAAGGGTGTAGAGGCAATGTTAACAAAGGGTTTTAGTAGTGGTACTCAAGAAGATCAGGTAGTGGGGCCAGTTGTCTCTCACAAAGGGAGACAAAAGAATAAAACAAAAATGGATTTTTATAGAACCCAAGTTATAGTAACCCAGCCAATGGACCAAAAAATGCTAGTTTCTAAAAGGGACATAACTACAACAACCCCTCTTCCTATTTCTCCTAACTCACCAATGCAAGAAATTACCCCTTCTATTTTAACCATCGTACTATTGCAAGTAATTACTCCTTTATCTAACCAACCAGTGCAAGTGATTCCCTTAGCAGTAAGCCAATCAACATAGTTGGTTATTCCAATTCCACCTTCACCTCACAATCACTTTAACATCATCCCCTATATCTAATACCACCTAATTAATCACTGACACCACTCAAAAATACATGGATATTGACTCAGTCATTTTGACTATAGTCCCATTACCCACCATAGCCATTGAGTCAATAATGACTCCATATTTATATTCCATCAAACTAACCATTACTTTCACTCTAGCCATTCCAACTACATTATTAGATTATTTTGTTACCTTAAACACTACCCTTACACAAGTTCTCTTATTCTAACCACACATGCCTACTTCTCTACTTGTATCACTTCTAGCTTTCACACCCCTTGTAAACAAACCCACTCCACCCATCTAAGTATCCTTGAATTCTTACACTCTCACATTAAACCAAACCCACACCAAGGAGGTGGAAATTAAAAGTCCCAATGACACAATGATGGATACTCAACCCACCAATGGGGAAGAGATAACCAAATCATCAGTCAAAGATTTTGTGATAATGTCAATGGAAGATATGAAACTAATTATAGTAACTACCAATGTAACAAATTTAGTTTTAGACTCATAAGTAATAGTGACCATTGAAATAACATAGGATTCACTGGTAGCCACTCTAAGTTGGCTGGCACATTAGTGACCAAGAAGAGAAAACAAATGATAACTCCCAACACCCTAGATTTTGGTATATTAAAAGCATCCAAATGACCAAAGAGATCTCCCAAGGCCATTTATAGAATCTCATATGTTATAATAGGGGAAAATTATGTGGAGATAGTAGTTCCCCCACCTAACAAATAAAAAGAAAATCTAGCAATAGGGGATTATTAGCTATCCAAGGTACACCTTGATCATCCAACAAGAGAGGAACTAAAGTATGATGTCCAGACAAGCATAAGTTCTCTCATCAAGAAAATGGATAGTGACAAGGTTAATAAGGATGAGATAAAGAATAAGGTTGATTAGTTGATAACTACCTTAAGGAAGGTGATAAACCCAAAAAATCAACTTGAATTAGCTAAGCCAACTTAATCTCTCTCTCAGTTCCTTGATAAGGAAACATTTGATGTAATGAAAAAGATTGGTATAATGGGAAGAGCTATAAAATACTGAGTTGAAGAACTAATCACCAAAGGAAATAGGGTAAAATGGTTTACCATGGACTATTACAAGACATTCAAGGATGACATGGCATCTTTGAATGCAAAGATTAATAAATATGAGGAAGAAGTTTAAAGGCTAAACCTCTACTTTCCAAAATTGTAGGCCATTGACCATATCGAGAGTGACACCTTCATGTCTAAAAAGATAATAAAAAATCCTTTGGAATATGATGAGCATGGGAGGATAGCCAAATTCAAAATTAAGATACTTAGTGAAAATATTTATAAGAACAAAAGCACAAGTGACAAAGCCACATATGTGATGTATGACATTGAGGATTCAATTTTCAAATTATCATGTGAGGTTACAGATTACCAAGATAAACAAATTCATGTTCAAGAGGTCTAGGATAAATTAACAGAGGTGACATAGAAGGAATAATCACAAGACATAACTTTAAACTTGGATTCCATCTACCGGTTCATCAAGTACCACAATACACTTGATCAGATGGGAAAGGATATCAAAGTCTATAGATCTTCTTCCAAAGAACTATCAGAGGTAAAAACATAATATGACATTATTAATATTTACATAGTTGGTCCTAATGAAGATCACCTACAAGATATATTTGGTATCTTAGACACTTATATCAAGAAGATACAAGTGAAAAAAGACAAAGAATTCTCAATAGTTATTGTTGTTGATTGATTTTTTTAATTATTTGAGAAAACATTTTGTAAATTATAGATTTTATAAGATACATTGTAAAGTTGAAAGTTGAAAATTTCAACTATCATTTTTGACATATCTTAACTTTAAGTTAAAAAAGATCTACTTTAAATTTTCAATTGTCTTTTTGTTGAGCTTTAGTTGAAAAAGTGTAACTTATACTTCATACTTTTATTTTTGACAAGTTGAAGAACTTGAAATTTGTAAAAACTCACATTTTAATTTGCACATCCCTTTTTTTCAAGTGACTTATAGTTTATAAAAGTCTCAACTATAATTTACATGTTAGGTTTTTCAAATTATGTTTTAAAATATTCAAATATTGGAAAAAGTGTTCAACTTCATTAAAAGACTAACCAAGTTATAGAGTTCATTTTGGTGCCCCATTTATTATGGAGAGATTTATTCAACTAAAATCTAGGAGAGATAAAATAACTAAAAGATTGAAACATCATTTTCAACATTTGGTGAAGAACCTAGCCATTACAAAGTCCTCCTTTTCCTTCTACTCCACCAAATATGCCTTTTCAAGCTGGGAATGATGAAATTTGTATGAAGACTCCCTAATTTCTTACTCCAAAATTGAGTGTAAGGGTTTTTGACTTCTTCTCTCTCAAGGGATTGATATTTGGTATAAATATGGGTTTCCTATGTAGCCCATGGATTTTTTTGCTTATAGATAATTTTTTCTAGTTTTGAGAAATTTATCAACATGCTGTAACCTAGAGAATATTAATACATTAAAGTTTTGCCTTCCTTATCTTGTGTTATCTTTGTGTATGTATGGATTCTATTAAAATTTTTAATGATATAAGTCTCTTTTTATATCATATAACAACATATATGGTATTTATTTTCCCTTTTAAAGTTTTATTGAGGAAAAAATGAGAGATTTATTCCTTGTTTGATAAAATACCCAAAATTACCTTTGATTTCATACTCATGTAAGATTTTGCTTAAATAGATTTCAATATATTATTGTTCATCTATGTTCAATCAAAGCAATCAATAATTTAAAATAGAATCCTTTGGTGCATCACCATTTCTAGTTTTAAAATTCCTTCTAAACTCTTTTCCTCACAAGTTAAAACCCTAGTTAAAAGTAAAATCACTAAGAAGATGAAATTAGAAGTTAATTGGTCATGTATCAATTACAATAATCTTAGTGAAAGGAAGCCAATATTATCCATAGGTTCACCTCAATTTTCCAAGGTCTCATAGCTTGGAGGTGATCCCATTGTGTCATTAAATTTCCCACATACTACAACTCATACAACACAAAAATGGGTACACAATCTAATTGATAATAGTTACTGGTATGCCCAATAGGATCTGAAGATCATAGCTAAGAAATTGGTTTTATTTTTAGTAATTAGTGTGTGATATTTATACACATTTATAGAGCACTTGGTGATTCTATTAGCTTAAAAATTTAGGAAATTCACATTTACATATGCTAAAAGTATAGATAAGATCATCTACTAAAGGTAAGAGGACTATTTTAAAAGAGTTTTAATTTCCATATAAAAAGAAATCAAGATCAGTTTTACCTAATATTAAAATAAATCCTACAAATCTATCTACATCTCCCATAAATACCCATAGTTATTTCATACCTCCCACTATGGCCCAAAAAAATCATAATTTTGTACCATTCAATAGAGGTATCCCACTTATGTTGTCCCAATATGATGATATACCTACCTCAACTTTTAAAATCCTTCTATATTTTACTAGTGAAACTTACATGACACCAATTGAACGCATTTAGGATGTTGATAACATCTATTTAGTTCATAAAATAACATGAGAAAATGTTGCTATCAGACTTCTTTCCTATTCATTTAAGGGTAAATCCTTACAATGGTATATAAGTCTACTTCTCATTTCCATCCATGTTTGGGATGATTTAGGGTTTACCCTATGTATATAGTGTGAGAACAAGAGTGACCAATTCTCATTAGTTGAGAAACTAACCACTATTAAATAAGATCCCCATGATTTCATGATTGATTTTAACTTCTATTTCTAAAATACATGGAATAAGATTTTAGTGTTGGTTAAACCATCCCTAAATAATGCTTTTTTGTATTATTTGAGAGCTTTAAATAGTGATATAATTTTCATGATCCAATCAATGGGTGGAACCACACTCCCTGATTCTTACAACATTGTAATAAGAGCCAAAAATTGCCTCATTCAATCAAGGAAAATTACTCCTTAATTTATAATGCTATTGTTCCTAAAATTTCCTCATATTTAACCTATTGTGGCCCTTTTGATGATTTATACAAAGTTAAGTCATTTATTAAAAGCTTTGGCATATCAACCCAATAGGCAGCCATACCAAAGAAACTAACAACTCCAAAGCCAAATCATGCAAGAAAATCCTCTAAATATCCATGCTCTACCTACCCCAAGTACTTCTAAGGCCATCATTATTGTTCAAAATAACCTAGATCAAGAATACGAGTGGTGTTATCCTTATGCTTAATCGCATAATCTAAACACTTACCCTCATGGTGTCATTAGTTAATCCTTGATGGTATAAAGTGTATCAAACCCCCAAGGAAAGAAATAAGAAATTGATTCTCAGTACGAAGAGGTATATGGGCCTATTAAAAATGATACCACTCTTTTGAACTGACAAGAGGAGGATTTTTGTGGTGTAAATTAGGAATAAGCATTGACCAATGGTGGAAGTTTAGTGGTGAAAAATACACACTCTAAAAAGAGGGAAATAAAAGGTGATCAACTCCACAAGTTTGATCAGGGTAAAACTTCTAAATTTGTACAAAAGGTTGTAAAAATCAACATATTTCAAAAGCCACCCAACGTGTTGATGGCTTAGTTAAAGTCAAAATTATTTCCCCTAAAACTCATAAAAGAAGATGTAGCTCTTAAAAGGAATAAAAAGGTTGGTAGCATTCCTTTTAGTATTTTAGAATAAATGAAAAATACTAAGTTTAATGTTACCATGTAGGAATTATTATCTATCCCAACATAGAGGGACTTGCTTTAGGAAGATCTAAAAAACTTTCAACTATTAGAGAAGGTCTTAGTTAAGGGACCTAATGTTGTGGTTAGCTTGTACCAGCCATAAATAGATACAAAAGTAATAAAAAATGGTAAACCTTCCCATTTTTGCCTTTCCCTCATAGTTGGAAAAAATATCATCTATAAATATATGATAGACTCTAGGGCTAGCAACTCTGTTATGCCCAAGAAAATAATGGATGCACTGGGTGTTAAATACACAACTATCATAAAAGGCATGGTTCAATTAGATGGAACTACTATCAAAATAGTTGGTGTTATAAAAGGTCTAAACCTTACCATCCATGCATGTACAATCTTATCCATATCCCAAGGCATCTTAGTAGTTGACCTACCCCTATTTTTCCATCTACCTTTCCCAATAATTCACTATAAAAATGGGGGGTATCTATCTATTGATTGGTCACATATATTGATCATGATAAGATATGGGACTAGAGTGACAATAAGAGATGATATAATTGCTAAATACCATATTAAACCATACACTCTTATCATTATGGATATGAATTGAACATTTCATAACAAAAAATAAAAACTTGACCATGAAGTTGAAACACCCTTGAAATAAGTCTTAGACACTCACCTTGATGAATGGGGATCAACTCTTCAATTTGATCCTTATTATTATGTCAAACAAATAGGGTTGTGTATGTATTGTATCCATGAAAGTACAATGAAACAAAATATTGTCAAACTAGATGAAGATCATAAAAGAATGTGGCAATTGTACTTTGACAACTCAAAGAATAGGAATGGTGTAGGTGCTAGTATTTTTTGGTCTCTCCTTAAAAGGAGAGTTATTTTTATTCTTTTAGACTATAGTTAAGCTACACTAACAACATGGTTATGTTAGAGGTATAATCACTGAGAGTGGGGAGGGGGTGAATCAGTGATCTTAAATAATCCAACTTAAATTCTAATCTTGACAAATACTTAATCATCTACTATAAGCATTCATGAAGCATTTACAACATTCATAACATTGAGAAAGAGAGTTAAAGCAATATTAATCATATAACACATAACATACGTGAAAAAACCTCTTGGGGAATAAAACCCATTAGAACCTATAATTAGAATAATATCCTATAATAAAAAGATCTAATTTAGACCATCTATAAATGATCAAGGAACTAAAATCCCTATTTAGAGAGACTTCAATCCCATAAGGTGCTACCACACCTGTCTAGCTGAGTTGTAATAACAACTAGACCTTTTTATCAAGTTTCATCTTACAAAGAGGTTGTAACCACCTTAGATGCTGAGATTCCACAACAAACCTATGAACACATCCATAGATACACTAATGTCTTTAACATTTGATGATGTACCTTTGATTAACATTCTTCACCTTCACTCACACTCAAACAACAAGTGCACTATTTTTACAACTTAATTATGACCAACAGGTCATACAAATAGTCCTTAATTTGTTCTTCTCTTCAACTTATCCTTAGGACACTGTAATTTTCCTTTGCTCCATAAAACACACACACAAACCTATCTCCAATCACTCTTTAGTATCTCACATAAAGTCTATAAATCACCATCTTTGATTTCACTATTTATAGAGAAATATTGATAATAAACACCTTGGGTGGCCATTATGCATGCCTTCACCCTTAAAGCATCTCACACACAAAGACATGATTCAAAAAAATCTTTATAGGTCATCCATAGCATCTATGGGTCACGCTACTGCACCTTTTAATAAGGCCCTTGTATCCCTTATAGGTCTCATGCAAACCCATTCACTCCTTTAGCATATCATCAAATAAAACAAGAACATAATACCAATTTTAATTACATGGGTGTTTCAGTGAATTTTAGCTTAAATATTAAGAAAGGGAAAAATAAAAAACTAGATATGAGTATGGTTGAAAAACCTATTTAGTAATGCATGCATAAAATCAAATTATTGTGAAGAACTTTTTTTGGCTTGGGAAGGCAACATACAAATAAGACATCACTAAAGCAAATGGTTGGTTATATAGATAACTAGGTGGATTTCCTAATGATATCTAGATCCTATAAGTATGAACTTCCTCAAGATCTATCAATCCATATGTTTTAAATAATTAAGTTTAGAAAATAGAATATAAAATAATTGCATAAATAATTAAAAGCTATTAAAATTAAACACAAGAAATTTTTGATAAAGAAATAGGTTTAAAATTACTAATATAACAATAAACAATTCAATGTTAATGATAAATGAATGAAGTGTGCTTTAAAAAATAGTTTGGGGATCTGTGAACAAGCAGGGACAAAAAATTGGATTTTTTTGGGGTAAGTGGGTGAAAATAGATTATATTTATTTATTACCATATTGACCATCGATGGTTGATGTGATTGTTAGTGGTTAAGGTGACCATCGATAGTTGAGGTAACTATCAGTGGTTGGAGTGACCATCGATAGTCAAACTAACTATTAGTGGTTACTATGTGTAGGCTATGATTAATAAATGAATAATTGATGAGATTATAGAAGGTAATTATAGGAGGTTAGCTTATGCTAGGATGATTACAAAATACAAATAAAGTAATTATAAAATGGAAAGAAAATACTTAGCTTGTAGAATATTGATCAAATGAGGGGTTGAGGTGGTCAATTCATTGATATAATTTGGCATGATTATAGTAAAGTAATTATACTTAGCTATCGACCAAGGGGTGATAACAAGTTGGCTCTCTATCATGATGGCTGGGCCATTATATTACTAGATTATTGGAATAATACCTACAAAATAAGCTCTAGGTACAAAAGCTTTTGATAGTTGTGGATCCTTTTCACATCTTGCTCCTCTCTTATTATAGGCATAGGGAAGAGGTATAAGTGAAGGTAAGAATTGGGATTCTAATTTTAACTCATGTATGTAATATCTTGCACATAGATTTAGACAAGTTAATTTTAAAAAATAAGGTGGATGTTTGCATGTTAGTTCTTGGGATGGTGGACCTTGAATGTCAGTGGTCAAGGTGACCATCAATGATCATCTTGGGTTTAGTTATTTTTCAAAATGATCATGGTTAGACTTGATTAGGATGAAAGGATAAAATTGGTCCCAAGAGGTTCCTAAGGTAGTGTAGGGGTGGTTTGACATTTATATTTATGGTGTGCCAATTTTTAGTGTCTACATTTTTCCCCTTTTTGTTATGTAGCTTTGAATCAACAAGATGTAAAATAAAAATTGATTGTTGATCAAAGGTCTAGTTTCCCCAAGTATGGAAGGAGGTGTTCCCCCTCAAACTAGGATTTGATTAGGTAAAATAAAATTAGGTATAGGTTTGATAAGGTGGATGAAGAAGATGATGAATGTGGGTGATAGGTTGGGCACTGAAGTGCAAACAAATGCGCAAAGTGCAATAACTAGGATCGCATATAAACTAGGTTATCATAGATGGTAAAAATAAAGGTCAGTATTAGAAAGAAAAGTGACAACTAGACCATGTGACCATATTAAGACATGGTGGCTGGGTATACTTGTAAATTCAAGCATCCTAAGAAATGTCTATGTTTCTATGGGTATCGAAGGTATGAATTGATCTTGGTGAAAACACAAATTGGTCAAGTGTCATGGGTATCCAAGGTAGGAAGTTCTCCTGAGAAGACATAAGTGGGTTTAGTATTTGTGAGGTGGTGCAAGTTCAAAAGGCTTAACATGGAAAATGTTATCACTATAGTAAAAGGACTAGGAAAAATTTGTCATAAAATGTGCACTAATTGGGCTAAAATGGATGAATGGTAAGATGATGAGGTGGTTAAGGTGGACAAAGAAGGTAGTCTCCATGGGTGGGTGTTTTGATTTAGTTTTAATTTAAAATGATGTTGGTTAAAGGCATAATAAAAAAAGATTAAGACCATGACTATTGATGGTCATGGGTCCAAGTAGTGACTTTTGATAGTCAAAGTGTAAACCCTAAAATTATGGTGGTTAAAGGTGAATATGAAGGTCATATTGTTTCATTTTAACCTATTGAATTAGATCTCTAGATTTTGGCATCTTGTGATCAAGACTAGTGCTAATAGTGATTGTTTAGAGGTGAGAGATTGATAATTTGGACCAAGGGGACCAAGTGCTAGAGAGTGATCAAGTCAAGATGCAACATGGACATAGACATGGTCAAGTAGGGGGTCCCAAGGTTCTTCCTTAATGATGACCAAGGAATGAGGTAGGGTCTGCACTTAATTGGTAGATTAGTTTGGTTTTGTATATATTGTGGTAGTCGATTGGTTTGTTAGTTATTCTATTGGGTTGGGTTGTAGGTTTTTTCCCTAGGTAGGTTTTATGGATTTTGGGTGAAGTTTGTTAGTTGATTTTGAAATTGACTAGGTGGGGTAGGTGAAGGTATTAGGTTAGAATTTGGAAGAGACTATAGTTATTTTGGTAGTTTCTTTGGTAGATAAGTTTTTGGGTGTTCCACATGTGAAACACCCTTAGTGACGATTGACATTCAGTATCAAATTTTGACAGTAAATAACCATTAGAAATTGCCATCTTGACCATCAGTGGTCACCTAGGAAAAAAACATGTTTTAAACATGTTAAAGTTTTGAAGGTATGTTAAATGTGTCAAGTGTTTATAAATGAGTTGCTAATGGGGTGTAAAGGTCTAGATAGGTCATAATGTTAGTCTTAGGCTTGATATATGTAAAAGGATATCATTTTTAGGATAATAGGTAATTGTAAAATGGGTAAGGTCAGGTGGTTTAAAAAAAAGGTGATATAGTTTGTAGAGGTAAAATAAGTGGTTTTAGGTAGGTTTGGTGAAAAGGTATAGCTCATAGGCTAAGTGTGGTATTGAACTAAAGATGTTTGTTGACAGACTATTACAAGGACACAAGTAGATTAAGATGTAGGACTAGGTGACATTCCTCTTTGTAAAGATCCACTAGGGGATGACCCCAAATGATTGAACACACATTGAGGAGGTTAGTCTAGGAGTGATGAGGCATTATCATCATGTGCCATGTTATAAATCCATGATCATGGCCTCATCAAGATATGGGATCCATCCACTAACACTTTCCTTTTGCCAATTGGTGATATGACTATCTTGATAGAGGACATGCATATGATTACATAGTTTCCCCTTTGAGGTGATCTAATATATCACATAGAGTAGGATGAGCTACTAGAGCTGATGTATGGGGATGATCATGATCATTTCATATGGCATACTAGGGGTTTTGGTTACTCTATGATTTATCAGAGGGTGATGGGCAAGAGGAGATTGATAATGATGACGATGATGATGATGATGATGATCATGATGATGATGATGATGATGATGGTAGTTTCATGCTTTTCCCTTCTTGACTTGAGTAATGGGAGGTTCTCATACTTGTTTTTGGGGGTGTTAGTTGAGATGCTATTAGGTTAGATAATATTTGGATGGGTACCAATATTAATTATGCAAATATATAGGGATTTATGGGATTTCAAGGCTTATAATAGATATGGCATCAATGTCAGTCTGGTTCTACATTGTTGGGCCTATAAGCACATCTAAGTGCTAAGGCCAATGGGGCTATCATGGGTAGGATATACCTAAATAGAGTTCTTTATCAATTTTATGTAGTGGAGAGGTGACTTTTCCACTTTAGGTGTAGGAGGAGGAGCCTACAATGTTAATTTGTTCAAGGGTGCTTTAGATGCACTAGTGATTAGAAACATTATCTAGAGACCATATGTTGGGTTATTAGAGTGGGCTAGGTATAGGAGATAGACTTTCTCCTTACATATTTACAAGGGGATATTTAGCTATAAGGATAGAGAGTTAGGGCTCATCCCATTTGATAGGGTTTAGAGGTTTTTTGGCTTGGTACAAGGTATTCTAGGTGCATTTCCCATGTACAAGAGTGAGGATGTAGAGATCCTATTACTAGAGCCATATATAGTGTAGACATCACTTGAATATGAAGAGTTTCCCATTAGGCTAATGATTAATGATGCAAGTTTTCTAGATGGTTATCCTTCATGGTACTAGGATCTATACATGGTAGTAGACTTTAGTGGAAATGATGGTGGTTAGAGGCAAATAGATGCAGACCCAACTAAGAGAGGGGGATAAAGGGTACAGGTATAGGGAGGTGTCATAGATGGATATGTAGGAGAGGCACTAGCCATTACATATACATAGGTCACAACATGATAAGGTCAAGTGGCTCCCGTAAGGGTAAGTGGTTACACTCACATGTGATAGGGACTAGGCTAGATCTTTACTATCCTTGGTTACATATGAGAGAGACTGCTTGAAATAGAGAGGAGGAGGAGATGTGACATCTAAAAGACCATCAAGGATCATCCCTATGGCATGATACCTAGCCATCATGGAAGAGTGATGGTATTATGAGGCTATAGTCTTGAGGTGGTTCCTTGATGAGCTCTAATGGGGTGAGGATAGAGCTAGTTTTGTAGGTGGTGCTAGAATGGTGACACCATGTCAGTGAGCTACATCCATAGGTGGATAGATAGGTACTACAAGGGGATAAAAACTAGGACCTAGTGGTGCTCTAAGAGATAGTAGCACTCCAAGGGCATAAACATGATATAATTTGGATATATTATATGTTATTGTATATCATTTTGATTTTAACCTATGAGCCGATGTGGTGAGATGTACATTTTGAGAGAGAGAGATGTATATTTTTTGTATGCATTATGAAGTTATTGACTCATGATTTATATATATGATCCTTGTGTATTGCTTATTTTTCTATGGGTTGATTTGATGTTTATGGGATGATGTGATGTTTATATTGATTATGCTCATGCTATATTGATTATGCTTACATTATGGATATTGGATATGGATTGAGACCCACCTAGCTAGGCATGCAATAGTTTTTATCTTATTTTATTCATGGGTATGCTTTATTATGTGCTAAATTTTAATGAATATATGTGTCATTATTTAGATTTAGACATGTGCTGAAAATGGTTGCTTGATTTGTTATTCGTAGATGCTTGACTTTGACATGTTGATGGATATGCTAATGATGTATGTTTTTGCTTATGATAGATGGTGATGTGTGGTGTTCATGATTATGGTTTTCATTAATTTAGGTGAAACATATAAAGTGAGTTAAAATACCAATATTGGATGATAAAAATAAGAATATAATCAAGAGATGAACATCTTAGTAAAAATATCAACTAGTCATGACAGGATAGGAAGAGGGCATGATGCTTATTATTTGACAAGGACTAAAATAAAACCAAAGTTGGATTGGCTTAAGGAACATAATCCCTTTGAATTTTTTACATTAGAATTCATTAGTTGGTTAAAATGTGTTTTGATCATATAATGTCAAGTAAGCTCAAAAATCCCTTGCTCATAGTGTATAAAAGGAAGATGGGTAAAAATGAAACCTTATTTTGAGACTAGCATGCGTCTTCTATAGGTTGCCAAAGAGTTAGTATAAATATATCTATCTCATCTAAAGTATAAACTGATTGATGCAGGAAGTCTACTCATGAGATCTATGGATTTTAAAATTAGTTTGCTTATGAGAGTCAATTGTGACTTTCAAAATTATTGTGGTTTTGCTTTTGCTTGATAATGGGTCTTTTAATTATTGTGTAGGAGGGTTGGGGAAGTTGATCGATGTGGGAAGATCCCAAGAAATTAATTTTTTTGACAAATTATTTACTCATCCATCCTTTATGGGAGTGGTCTAAGTTTGTGTGCTTTATTTAATTCTTTTGATGGCTGTCCTTCAAGGGAGTAGTCCACCTTATATTGAGCAATTTCAAGTATGTTTTAAATAGCTATCATTCAAAGGAATAGTTTGTAAATGCTAGGAATGACCCATGATTTATTTTGGTAATGAATTTTATTTTGATTTTGATTTTTCTTGACATAGACTTACTTATATAGGCTTAAAGGTTGACCTTTATGAAGGAGAAACTAAAATCACAAAAAGGTTGATTAGGTGTAAAGAGGTTTAGGAGACCATGACCATGGGAATATGTCCTATGAAAAGGGATAGAAAGTATCATGAGAATCATGACATGGGTAGAGCCATGGTACCAATTATTCAATATTAGGCCATGATTTTGATGGATAATCATATGATTCAATTTCAATTGGTTGCCCCTAAAATAAGGAGATGAATGTGGTTTGTAAGCAAGGGATGAGCCTAAGTTAGATAGAAGGTAAGTTTTATCCTTTTTAATAAAAAAATGATGTATATGTGAAGAATTAAGGGGCTCAAGTTTTGGTTTGCCTTCAAGAGAGGACAATCGACAAGCTCCTGATCCATACTTATGGGTTATAATATAAGGTCCAAGCCAATTAAAAGTAAACTTTCCCCACTTGATTTTCTCCATATTGGTGACATGTTTATTCTCCTTTAGGATGAGGTCTCTAAGTTTGAATTCTCACACTCTAAGGTGTTTTTTATAATCATGCTTGATGTACTCTTGATATAAATGGAGATGAGTAAGGAAATCTAAATGATGTTCATCAAGTAGCTCAAGCTAGGCTAGATGGTGTTGATGATAATTATCCTTAATAATGATATCCTACAAATATATGTGAAGAGAAGGTATTTATACTTCAAGATACAAGACAACCTCCACTCTAAACATAAGATAAAAAGGTGTAGTACCCATTAGGGTTCAAATTCTATTGAGATATGCCCATAAGGAGAAGGGGATGTGCAAATGCCAATCTTGACCATATGCATTGACCATTTTGGTGAGCATATTATTAAGAGTTTTATTAGAAGATTCTACTTGTCCATTTTATTGAGGGAGATAGGGTAAGGATAAACTTAAATTAATACCAAAGGCATCATAAAGACCTTGGAATTTCTTCATTTTAAAAGATTTAGCATTGTCGGTGTTGATCTTATGAGGAACACCAACACCATAGATGATGTGATGGTTGATAAAGTTGAAAATATTTTATACTTTGATTAAGATTAGAGGGATAACCTCTACTCATTTGGTAAAATATATATTACAATGATGTGACTACAAAGAATGGGGGTTAATCTCACTAATGAGGTCCAAGCCCCCTTGTGCGAAGGGCTAAAAATTAGTAAAAATGTGAAGACTATGGCTAGGTGCATGATGTAGATTGGCATGTTGTTGACACTTAACACACTTTTTTACATAATTATAATAGTCTTGGTTAATGGGAAGGTAGTAATATCCAAGGAAAAGGATGTGTTTATCTATGGTGAGGCCACTAAAGTATCTCCCATAGATACCATCATGTGTTTCCTTTATAGCATGAGAGGCTTTGTGACTGCATAGGCAATGGAAGAGGATACTATCAAAGCCACATTTATAAATAATTCATCAAATAATGGTATAATTTGAGGTACGTTGGATAAATTCTCTTTGAGCATTCCTAGAAAGACTAGAAGGAATGATGGTATGGTTAAGGTAGTCAAAGGTCTAGTGATACCAAGCATTGCATTACCCCTAGGCATGGTTAGTGGAAAAGATATAAAGGTATAAAGGCTTGTCATACTTAGGAGGTGAGAGAATAGATGGAGACAAAAGGTATTTTTAGTGAATAAAAATCCTTTTGATAGTCATTATTCCACTTGAAAGATACATCTTTCTTCAAAAGGTGGTGGAAGGATTGGCATCAATTTGAAAGTTGGGAGATAAAGTGATGAATGGATTGGAGTTTCCCCTACAAAATGTGGAGTTATTTGAGGCTAATTAGAAGAAGCATATTGAGGATGGTTTTGATTTTAGCTAAATCAACTTTGATTCCTTGAAGGTAGATAATAAAGCCAAGAAGCTTTCCTAATAAGACCCCAACAATGCACTTTCTAGGGTTAAGGTAGGCATGGTAATGGATGAGGTACTCAAAGATAATCTTGAGAATGGCTAGATGATCCTTTCAATATTTATATTTCCCAAGAAGGTCATCTACATAGTCTTAGACAATATTATAGATAAGGTCATGGAAGATATAATTCATAGCACATTGGTAGGTTGTACTAGTGTTATTTAATCCAAAAGGCATGACTCTATAGAAGAAAGTCCCCCATGGAATGATAAAGGTAGTTTTGTGTTGATATTCAAGGGTAATTAGGATCTAATTGTAACCTAAGAATATGTCCATGAGATATAACATCTCATGGTTAGTTTTAAGATCAATTAGCTTGTTAATGCTTGGTAGAGGGAAGTTTTCTTTAGGGCAAGCAAGTTTGAGGTCATGAAAGTCCACGCAAATGTGTAGTCCACCTATGGATTTGATGATAGGTATGACATTAAAAACCCATTAGGAAAAGTCAATGGGTTGAATAAATTTATAGATAGGAGGCACTGAATATCTTCTTTGATGAAAAGGGTCATGTGAGAGTACATTCATCAAAGTTTCTACTTGATGGGCTTGACATCATGGTTGGTGACTATGTTGTGGGTGGTAATTATAGGATTAATTCTCATCAAAGTTTCTACTTGATGGGATTGGCATCATGGTTGGTGAATATGTTGTGGGTGGTAATTATGGGGTTAATTCTTGGCATGTGACTATAAGACAAATCAAATTCTATGCTTTGATCGTAGAGGAAGGAGGGGAAGTCCTAAAGTTCTTTAGCATTCAGTGATTAGCCAATTTTGATAATTTAGGGGTTATCCAAAGTAGCCAAGTTGATGTCCATGGTAGATTCATTAAACATGGTTAAAGTCTTAGAAAGAAAGGGAAGAATCTAGGGTACCAAGGTAGGTGATAATGTAATCATCATCTTGGCACTAAATAGTGTTAATAATAGGAGAGTCATCTCTTATCATCTTAGGATGGGTCAAAGGGATGGTTATAGTTACACCTCCTTTTGATAAGTCAAGGATCTAAGGCTGATCATGTTGATGAAAAAAAGTTAGGTGGGATGATGTCATCGTCCTCACACCTAGGTAGAGGAAAAGTTGGTGAGGGAGGGATGTCTTACTCAAAAATGGTGATGGTAGGTTATTTGGTTTATTTCTTGGTGGGTAGAATGAAACCAAGGCCATTTTTTTCATGAGGCTTTTTCATCTTAATGAAAATCAAATCATGTGGGCCATACTCATATCATCTAAGCACAAATCCCTTTTAATCACACCTATGGAGGTATGTCTTAGCAAAACTTGGCTTGTCTAGATAGGAGAAGCCAAAGGTAAATGGTTGAGGTGAAGAAGAGGTGGTAGAAGTGCCAAGTGCTTTGTTGAGTCCCCCATAGATGAAATGGGTTTGAAAGTGTGAAGGTTCAAAGGGAATAATGGCTATGATATTGGGGTCATACCTAGGATGGTGGTCAAGTTTCCCATAATCTTGGGGAGTATGGAAAGCATCAAGGGTGAGGAGGTGATATTAACTAATGAAAGACATTAGAATGTGGATTCAAAGTGGTCTAAGGTGGGTATTTGATTAGAAGGGATAGATGAGCTAGTTGATGCCTTGTTGGTAGAATAATGTATGAATTCTTTTTTTCATGGTTGAGGACTTGTCTTTGGCTAAGGAGGGTGTGCTAGATGGAGGTAAGAGGATGTCATTAGGTCAGTATGTCATGTTGTATGATGAAAAGGGGATTGGGTCAACTTGTATAGTGATAAATTAACCTTTGTACTCAAATTTAATGTAATGATTAAGGGTAGAGAGGACACAATCAATGGAGTGAATCTAGGGTCACCCCATCAAGACATTGTATTGGAATTCACCGTCCACTACATAGCATAGTTTGAAGAGTATGTGGGTTCCTAAATGGATATGAAGGATAATAGGTCCAAAGGTAGTGGACATGGTGTCATTAAAGGATTTAAGGATGGATGAGGTTTTATACATGACATTATCTAGCAGGTTGAATTAGTTATATGCATGGGAGGAGATGATATTAATACTATCTCCCCCATCAATAATGACACATTTGATGTGGGTTTGGTTGATGTAAGTAGTAATAAAGAGAGGGGGATCTGGGTCATCAAGATGGATAGAGGGTATTTATAAATCTTTAAAGGTGATAAGGTTATAAATTTGGAGAACACCAACAAAGGCTACCAAAGGATGAGGGTCTTTAGGTTAGACCTCTATCAATTGTAATGCCTCGATCATTGCTTGAGAATGATGAGGTGAAGTAGAGATCAAATCATATAGGTTCATCTTTTTTGGGTTATGGTGAATTTATTGAGCATTAATCTCTTAATGGATTTAGAGGGGTTTGATTGGGAGGTACCCAAGATAGATACCTTAGGTTTGGCTAAAGATGAAGGTGCTTGATTTTGACTCAATTAAGAGGTGAAAGATGGGTATGTCCATGGGATGGAAAATTTTACCTTCTCCTTATCCTTCTATTGAGCATGTGATTGTGTGACCACATGGATAGTATGGATAGAGGGAAGAATTGGTGTAAGAGATTGACTTGGTTCCATGTCATTCTAAGGTGAGATTGGGGGAATAGGTAGGTGTTGGGTAGTGATTATTGGTTATTGGATTGGTAATGGGCCTGTAGGAGGTTCCTCTATTAATATATAATCCTCATTATAGAGATAATGGATAATGGTTTGGAGAGCTTTTAATTTATTCATGTCATGGATTGGTGTCTTATGATATCAACACACTTGGTGGTTGTTATACCACTCTGATTTATAATCAAGAGGGTTGAATGGTCTAATAGGGCGTAAGTTCAAGAAAGAATCTTGTAATAACCTTTGGAATATGATTGAGTAAGGCTCAGTTAAAGGTGGAGAGGTCTTAGATGATTTGGTCTTGGTTGGTGAGATGGGAGTCTTTTTGGCAATGGGCTTAGTGGTAGAAGGTTTGGGTAAGGTAGTGTTCTTAATTGATGGTTTTGGTTTTGGTAAGGTCAAGGTTGATAAGTTGGAGGTAAGAGATTTTAGGGTAGGTAGTTTGTTTATTGATGGCTAAGTGAAGATAGGTGTGTTCAAAAGCAAGTGTGTTGGTGTAACTAACAATGACAGTTGGGTTGTGGTTGAGAAAATTGGCTTCCTAACCAAAGTGGAGGGATGAGGCCCCAAGATAGAGGGAAAATTTGAGGGAGGTAGAAGTTTTTCCCTTGAGAATTTTTGTGGCTTTACCTCCTTGGTTGATTTGGTTTTATGTTTAGTTTTTGGGTTTGGTAAGGTAAGCTCAACTTTCATAGATGGGTGATTAAGGCTCTGAATCAGGAAAGAGCCAATATTTTTGGTTGGTTTGGTTAGAGAGGTTGATTTGGTTGTTTGGATTTTAAGTGCATTCAATGGTTGAGAAATTATTGGGTTGGTATAGGTTTTTATTTTTTTGGTTAGTAAGATAAGGGGTTGAATAACAAAAGTAATGGTTTGGTCCATTAAAGTAGGGGTTGGAGGTTCCTATTTGGTGATATAAGGGAGCCCTAATTTTTGCCAAAATTTGGCTTGATCCATGTCAAGGTTGGAGACAAATTTAAATTTATATACTAGCCTAGAGAATGGTTTATAGAATAATTTTATTCCCTTGATAGTGGAATTGAAAGATAAGCCCATAGGTTGAGAAAGGGGAATGGCAAATTCATCCTTTTCCTCAATCAAAATATGCAAGGTTTGGATGGGTGACTCCTTTGTGGGAGGTGCAGACATGGTGGCTTCCTCATTGGGAATGATCTCCAAAGAGGTAGTAAATTACTTGGTAGTTAAGGGAGAAGGTAAAATGGGTGCTTATTTCAGTATGTTAGTGGAAGGAGGGGTTGATGGATCTACTACCTTGATAAGTGGAGGAGGAGAAAGGGGTGTTTTAGTGGTTTGGGTCTCTAAAAGAGGAGAAGGTAACTCCACTACCTTAATAAGTAAAGGGGCCAAATAATAAGTAGATTGGGTGGTAGGTTATTCAATAAGGAATGTGTCAAGAACCATGTTGATAGTATGGGATCATGAGAATACTCAACTTTAATACTCTCATTTTTTTATTCACATGGTTTGGAAAAGGATGCCTAAAAATGTTAAGGGCTTTGTTTTGAGGTGCATTGGGGTTATCCAACACAAGCTCTCCCTTACCAATGAGGGTTTAGATAATGTTTTTGAAGGTATTACACCTAATAAAATCATTCCCTACTACTCGATGGGAAGCACATAGATCATTATCATTGTACCAAATAGGTATAAGATGAGAAGAATAAAATTATTGAGGAGGCTTGATAGGAGGAAGTTGTATGATATTAGCCTTCATTATCTTATTTAGGATCAAAGCATAAGATTTTCCAAGTGGAGTAAATTACTTCTAATTTTTATAGTTTTGGTTCTTGGTGTTTTTATTTAAGGAGTTAGAGTAGTTTGGTTGGTTGATAGATGGTGGAGGATCAATTTTGAGGACAACCACATTTGTATTTCCCTTGCTCTTAGTATTGGTATTGGTTTGGTTGTTTAGTTTGGAGGAGGAAGTCTTACTGGTTTCATAAGTAGAGTTCTTGTTTTTTAAATTTAGATGTCCTTCATCAATGGATATTTTTTATAGATTACACACCATGGTAAAATATTTTTCAAAAGTTTTGAATTTCTAGACACACAATGTAGAAGAGATGTGTTTAGCACATGCCTAAGAAAA
Source organism: Torreya grandis (assembly GCA_037957365.1). NCBI lineage: Eukaryota > Viridiplantae > Streptophyta > Pinopsida > Cupressales > Taxaceae > Torreya > Torreya grandis. Next base: position 2,834,100 of record JARHVA010001699.1, on the reverse strand, counting down.
AAGTTCTATCAGTTTAGGTTGGGGTAAAGAGAAGGAAATTTGATTGATTAGGATTCTACAATAGACCATAAGGTTAGTAATAGATTCATCATAAAATATCCATATAGAGTAAAGGTCAGTGATGGAAACCTTCTTGGAGATATTTATCAAAAAGTGATCCAAGAAAGTTTGGGCTAGCTAGGTAAAGAAGAACAAAGATTGTTTAGTAATGACACTATACCAATCTAATTGTTGGACCAAATAGGGACATGGGGAAAGTAAAAATAAGGAGGGAATCATCATAGGCAATCAAATAACATGCATACCTAAATGTATTAAGGTGCTATTGGGGATCCTCCTTACTCTAAAAATTAGAGAACTTGGGAAGTTCTCACTAAGGAGGATATGGTCTGATAGGGATAGAGGGGTGAATGGGATAATTATAGATCTAATAATATGATAAAATGTTGTGATCTCAAAAAATTGATGACTCTAAGGTGGTCATCTTATCCATGAGCATATTCATTAGATCTACATGGGGTTATGCACCTAAAGGGTTATAAGGTACAAACTATTGTGGTGGTTGGGTGACATACTGATAACTAGTAGGGGGTTGAGAAGCTACCACATATTAGTACATGGACACCAATGGTTAGGTGAAGGTTATGTAGGGATAAGTGGATGTAGGTGGATGGGTAGTAGATAGAGGTACATGCCCTTGTAGGTTAGGGATGTAACCTATGTTTGGTGCAATGAGAACTTACTAGGTTAAAGTGGTGGCTAAGTAGGTAATCAAAGGAAAGGTAGTGACCTTTGTGATGATTGGTGGTAAGGTAGAAAGTATACGTACCCCAATATTTTGAAGTGGGGTAGCAATTAGTAGATTAGGGGTAGCTAATGTAAGGTTGGTAAGGCTAGTGATAGGTACTCCTATAGTGAGGGGTGTATAGGTGGCTATTGGTTGGGTTGATAATAAGGTAGAGGATTTATTAGTGGGGGTGGAAGGTATAATGGTGTTTTTAGGTTGGGCAGGTTGGTTTTCCATAGTAGTGTCAAAAGGATTATTGGTGGATTATGAAGCTTTAGTAGTCAATGGTTGGGTGGTGAACGTGGCAATAAAAGTGTTTCTCATAAGGTGGGAAGACATGCCATAAGGTGGTCCATAGGTGGAAATAAAGTAGGGGCATGATGAGGCATAATTTTAAGATATTGCTTAAGGGCCATATGAGTATTATCTAAGAAGGTTAAAAAGTATGTATCTCCTTGGGAAACTTATTAGGGGAAGAAAGGACTTCCTGAAGGAGTAGGAGAGTTTTTTGGTTCAAAAACGTACTCCATGGATGAGGGGGTAGAAGGGGTTGATTAGTTCAATGATGGGTTTTATTATAATAGTTTATTTCATTGTTGGTGAGTTAGAACCATCTAAGGTAAGGGAGAGAGAATACACAAACAATCTCACCACTCAAACAAAAAGAAGACAAGAAATTAATCATGCACTAGAAAGTATATTAAGTCTTAAAGGTTATTTTTTAGTCTCTTGGATTATTCCTTAAGCTTTCAAGAAATTAAGAAACTAAAATTGGCTTATAGGGAAGGAACTAGAAAAGAAGTCTATGGGTGGTTTCAGGTTGTTTAAGTTCTCAAAAATAATCTATATTGGAAATTAATGTGTCTTGGTATTGGGGACTACCCCCTCACTTTACACACCGTAGTGATAAGGGTGTTAGGTGCTTAGCCAATATATATCAATTTTTAGAGTTTATACTCAGCCAGATAGCTAAGTTGGTTCTATCCTTGGTTATGACCTCCAAGTAGGATTGTCAAGAAAGGGTAAGATGACCACTAGGTGATGAAATCCTAGTTGGGTCTTGTCTCAAGTTTGTTTGATATTTTATTGATATATGTGGTTTGGTTTAGTGTGTGAAACAAAAGTGATGTTATAATAGGATTACTTTGCTTTAATTTAAACTATATGAGTTAAACTTGAAAGCAATCAATGTATGTAGTTAATTTTAATTCCAAAAGAAAATTTAATGTTATTTATGAGCACAAAATAGAGAGAAGAGTAGATAGATGAAAATAAGAGAAACCCAAGTAGAGACTCAAGGGTCCCACCGAGAATGCTAGAATGTTTCAGTGAAGTTTAACTTATATTTCAAGAAAATTAAAAGGAAGAAAATAGATATGGGTATGGTTGAAAAACCTATTTAGTTGTGCATGTGTTGAATTATATGATTGTGAAAAAATCCTTTTTGGATTGGGAGGATGACCTATAATTAAGTTTAGAAAATAGACTATAAATTACTTGCATCAATAATAAAAAGCTACTAAAATTGAACACAATAAATGATTGATAAATAAATAGGCTAGAAATGACTAATATAGAAATAAGCAAGTTAATACCAATGCTAAAGGACAAAGTGTGCTTTAGAAAATAGGTTGGGGATCTGTAATCAAGTAGGAACACAAAAAATTGGATTTGGTTGGGGGTAAGTGGGTAAAAATAACTTGATATTATTTCCTACCATAGTGACCATCAATGGTTGATGTAACCATCAATGGTTAAGGTGACCATCAGTGATTGAGGCAACCATCAACAGTTGGAGAGATCATCAGAAATCAAGTTGACCATCAATGGTTATTTTGTGTAGGCTATTGGTAATAAATGACTAATTGACAAGATTATAGAAATTAATTCTATGAGGTTAGCTTATACTAGGTTGATTGTAAAAAACAAATACTTCGCTTGTAAAAGATTGATAAAATGAGTGGTTGAGGTGGTCATCTCACTGAGAGAGTCTGGCATGATTCTAGTAGAGTAATGGTACTTGGTTTTTGACTAAGGGGTGGTATAAAGTTGGCTCTCTATCATGATGGCTATATCACTAGATTGTTGGAAGAACACTTACAAAAGAAGCTCTAGATGCAAAAGCTATTGATAGTTGTGGATCATTTTCACCTCTTGCTCCTCTCTTTTTATAGGCATAGGGAGGAGGTGGAAGTGAAGGTGGGAACTTGGATTGTAATTTTAACTCACACATGTAATAGGTTGCACATGGATTTAGACAAGTTAATTTTAAAAAAAGTAAGGTAGATGTTTGCATGTTATTTCTTGGGCTGGTAGACCCTAATCATTGATAATCAAAGTGACCATCAATAATAATCCTAACCATCAGTGGTTGAGGTCCAATTTAAAAAGGTATTTAAATATTGGGCTTAGTCAATTAGTCAAACTGGTCATGGTTAGACTCAGTTAGGAGTGAAAGGGTCAAATTAGTCCCAAAGGGGTCCTAAGGTAGTGCAGGGGTATTTTGACATTTGAAATTTTAGTGTGTATATTTTTGATAACTATAATGGATCTAATCCTTATGTCCCCTTAGACATCCTCACATTATCACAATAAAATTAGATCACTTCTATGTATGCTCAATTAACTCAAATAGAGACCTTATACACTGGAACATAATTACCGTATATACAATCAAATTCTTAAGGATTGTTCATACTCAAGATAGATTGATCAGACCACCAAAATAATCATAGAGCATCCTCATGGAGTCTACAACACTCCTAAATAGCTAAGTCATCATGAGACATTGAAAAAGCATCAATACAAGCTTGAATATTCTTCTCGGGTCACTTTTAGAATAGACGCAAACACAATCAACTTATAGGCTCAATAAATTTGATTCTAATCACTTTAATATCTTAAAATTAGGTTCATTAAATGCACCATGGAATCATCTTCATCTTTTATTTTCACAACACTAAAAAATTCATCTTCTATCAAAAGATATGGATGAAATACATAGCTCTAGTTTTTCCCTATGTTAAATTCAAATATTTGAATAACAATGGTCATAGTTAATCTTAAAACACAATGCTTTAATATCATGTCCTCTCAACTCAAATCAAATAGACACTATTGATCTTGTTTGATCTTTAACACATAGTTTGCCAATTCTAGACATTAAAACTCAATCACATTGACCTCATCTTGTACAATATTGAAAAGTTGACTCAATACATTCTATCGATCTCTATGGATCAGTCAGGGATTTAACAATTAATACTCATTATTTGATCAATCTATACTAACAAGTACTCATCATTAGATCCTTATCCTATATCTTTACTCATTCATTAAATGTCATGCACCTATCCTCATCTCACTACTTCTTGACTTCTTAGAGCAACACACACCATTGATCTTGCTCAATCTTTAACACTTTCAAAAATGACTATGGGGACCCTTTCAATATGCATGAGTATCCATTTTTTCACCTTAATAACTTCTTATATTCTTACTCACATGATCTAAAATTTGGATCAGATGATCTCCTCACATAAGAGAATCTAACCATGTGACACACTACTCCTTAAACCCTCATGTAGGAAAGATATATCACCATTAAAATGCCTTTTCAAAAAACATCTGTCACAGCCAAATATGTCAAAACCTACCTACGAGGCCAACTTCGAGCAAACATGACTTTTATTGTGCTTCAGTGCATGATCTCAAATTTAGTATAAATCATCCATGATCAAAATTGAACAAAAAATATGATTAATTTGTCTTGAAACCTTCAAATGTGTAATATATAACACCATAAAAATGCTCACTCAACTCTTCTTACCACTTTGAAAAATTGGTTAAGTATGGGAAAACATAGTCAAACTACCTAAGAGCCCAATTTTGTATATGCATATTTTTTGATGCACTACATCACATGATCTAAAAATTAGTGAAAATAAACTAGGAAAAAAAGAAAAAAAAAAACCTATATGATCATTTTGTCTTGATACCTCCATGCATGTGAATGCTAACCTCATCAACATGCTTACTTAGTTTTTTTTTGCCATATTGGAAATTTGGCTAAGTATGGGAAAACAATGAATTTTGGCTGAGAAGCCAAATTTTCACCCTCATATATTTAAATATGATTTTATGCATGACTTGATATATAGTGCATAAAAACTAGGGGATATAACCATATGAAAAACTCCTTTGACCCATTCCCACATGGTAATGGTGACACCATCAAACTGCCTAATCATATTTTTTACCACTAGACCTAAAGTGTCTAGATGCAAATTATGATCAACCATATGAATTCCACTTATGCACACAAGTAATCAAATAATTACTCACTTCATATAAGACCCTATCACATGCTCAAATAACCATACTTATCTCTAATTATCTCTATCCATGCCAATACTAAAGATCAACCAACCATACACAAAGCATACAAGAACAAGCACATTGTACACTTTATCATTATCACATAGACTATCAAATATATTCATCCAATCAACATGAAACCTACATGATATTACCATAACATAATCATGATGACTCTCTAACAATCTCTCCCTTTGTCATTTATGTCAACACCCATCAATATAACAATGGTGAGGTCACCTTGTCTCTCTTCAAAGTACTTATCACAATAGGGACTTTCTCCCCAATAGGAACTTTCTCCCCCTTTAACATAATGACAAGGTAGGAAAAAATTCATCTTGAGGACCTAAAAAGACTATCAAATAGGAAAGGGCCATCTTAGAAGATGATACAAACTCCCCCTTATATGCAATAAAAAATGTATCATGTCTATAAATCAATCTTAGTTTGAAGAAGATAGAGCATACCTACACTTCTAATTGGGAATACATTTGTTAAGAAATAACATGACCAATTTGGGGATATGTTAGACCTGATTAGGGTATCACTTATCACAATACACTATGCTAGGAAGGGTTAAAAAGCCTACAGTCTAACTTAATCATGCAACAACCCTAAAGGAGTCTTAGTTTAATGTTCACTCTATTCTAATGAACAAGAAAGTAAATATAATCTAGTAATCACCAAATCTTGTGCCAAAAAGTGGGGTTAGAAACAAATCAAACTAAACTAAAAATGCATAAAATACATATACTTATGTTAATGTATACAAAATTCTAATATATGGAAGAGAAACACAACTGCATTATCTATCTACTCTTACAAAGGAGAAATAAAGTTAGGAATACTTACCTTGAAGACAAACCCATTAAACCTCAATATATTCCTTGTCGAAGGAGATTAAAAAGAGATTGTTGTGGGATGTAAGGATAACAAAGACAAATCATCTCTAGGCTACATAACCTAACTATGCATCCAAAAGAATTCTCCATAAGAGAAGATCCATATCTCCAAAGAAATTATGGAACACTAATATTTCTTCCTCAAGTAGAATGGTAAATAAGTATATGTTCATTCACACTTATTATTCTTTTCTTATCTATTATCAAATGTCTGGAAATTAACTTGTATATATAGGAGTATCTTTCCCTAAATCCTTCTTAATATGTCAGCTATATAGGGTCGACCTAGTTGACCCTATATGTTTTTCAAAGATAAATCACTAGGTCCCAAGCTAGGTTAGTCAAAGGGCTAAGAAAAATCCAAGTGAAAAATATCCCTAAATAGTAAAGGGTCAACTCTATCGACCCTATGAAGTAATCAAAGGCTGAAAACTATACAAGGTCAACCTTGTCAACCTAGTACAATCAACTAGTGATAGGGGTCAAGGCAAGCTAAAAAAGGATAAAGATATGACAAATTTTTGGAATGGGTAAAAAAGAGAAGAATAATCTTAGGGTAAATTATTTTAGGATATAAGTGTGTATATGGTAAGTGGAAAAAGGGAAAAAAATCTTACGAAGCACCAATGGTCTGCCCACCCATTTCTTAGTGCACCCATTAAGGTGTACACTTAGAGAGATTGAGACTCAATGGGTTCTTGTAATATATAAAGTGTCAGTAAGTGATACAAGTTTTAAAATATTATGTGTATACATATGCCCCACTCAAAGCTCATCATGTGTCGCGTAAGTGCAACATGGGATGTTGCTTCAAGAATAGAACATGATAACACACAATGTTGATGCTAAGTAAGTGTAGTAAGAAAACAATAAGATAAAGAAAAGGACAGAATTGAGAAACAAATAATTTTACTTACCTTAATGTCATAGATAAATAAGTAGACTATGAGAGAATTTAAGTTGTTCAATGTGAAGAACATCAGGTGAACCTGTAGAGATTAGTGAAAAAAATAGCCAAAAATCAAAAGATTTGGGAAGATAGGCATATGGTAGTGAAAAATAAGTTAGTAGAGACAAAGATATGAGGAATTTAGGAAAATTAGAAAATTAGGATTGTCAAGGCAAGTAAAAAACTAAAATATTAATGGAAAACAAATGATAAAATGATGTAAAATGAATTTGAAATGATTGGAAAATGAATAACAAATGATTGTAGAACACAGTAAATCATATTAGAAAGCATGTAAAACATAAATTAAAAAAATGGATGTAGAACATACTAAATCATGTTGGGAATCATGTAAAACATGAATTGAAAAAAATAATGCAAAACATACTAAATCACATTAGAAAGCATGTAAAACATGAATGGTAAAAAGGAATGTCAATGCAAGACAACTTGAACAAAGATATGTAAGAAAGAGAAAAGTAAGCTCATGTAAGATAGGCAAAAATAAAAATATGAAAGACTGCAAATGAAATTTAATTGAAGATGTGAGACAAATAGGAAGAACACATGTATAAATAAAATCATGTAATAATGGAAAATGTCATATGTAAGATAAAGAAAGTCTACAAAAATCAAACAAGAACATGATGGAGAAATGAAAATCAAAATATCTAAAGGATGAAAACTCAAACTTAGTGCTTGTTCTAAGATACAATTTAATAAAAAACAACCACCCAATGTCATGACTAAGATGATAATGAGATGGTGTGGTAAATAAATGGTGTAAGAGTGTAATCCATAGTTTCTCAAACATGTTATTTTGGTCTAAGGATAGATAAAATTGAAATAAAGTGGTGCTAGCATATTTTTAAGAGGTGAATAAAAAGGAAGTAAAGAAGGGAAAACATATTTGGAATCATAATTTGCCTATCAAGAGGGGAAATGAAATGGGTGTAGGTTATAATGAAAGAAAAACCAAGGTAGAGAAACTCTTTATCAAAGTCAAGACACTCAAATTAGGTTTCTCAAAATAAGAGGACTTTCAACCTTAAGGGATTTTAAGAACTTCTCTTAGCCACACAAGTCTTAGGTTAATAAATGGAGTATATAGATCATCCCATGAAGGCTATATGCATGGAAATTAAAATAGACCTACCTCCCCATAAAGTATTCCCCATTCCTCAAGATGCCTTATAGATCCTTCAGTCTATTATGAAGATTGGGTACTTACGTGAGAAATTAGGTAGTACAATAGAGTTTATTGAATTCTCCTATTTGAATCTACTAGCCTACCATACCCTAATGGACCTCAGCTCTATGTGAGGCCAACTACGGAGTTTGATCTTTGATTAGAGATAAGAGATGTGATTTTAATCACATATTTTGGTATGATATTTGACTTTTGAGATTTTTATGTTGCCTTTTGTATATCATTTCCTTCTATTTAGAATGATTTGGATTTTAATTTTCTTGATGGATTTTTTTATTCCTCTTCCATACAGATTTGGAAAACCAAACATGGTTTCTAAAGATGACTTTAATTTGAATACTTTAGACTTAGTTTATAATAGAGATAACTTCAAAGAGCATGGGGTCTAATAATCTCATAAATCTAGGTGAAATAAAAGTGCTATCTTGACTTTGAACTTGTTTTATCCAATGTGGAGTCAAAAAAAGGGGAAATCAAAAGGAGTGACACATAGAACAATTTGAATTACTTCAAATCAAAAAAATGTGATAAAAGGTGAAAAAGGGATACAATAATAGTAAAGAGTGATCCCTTATCATAATAATGAGGGAAATGGAGGAAAACATGCTAACATAGATTGCTGTGTAAATTCCATCTATCAAAAAAAGCAAAATGCTAAACTTGAGAACAAGGATCAAGAACTTGTAACCATTGAAAAATACATTCTAGAGAAAATAATGACAAGATTGTAATTTTATGAGGAGTGTTGGGTCCTATCCATGGTCTTACAAAGAAACTCATAAAAGAGAAACCCACGGGAGTGCCAAAAATCATATATGTGAAAATAAATGAGGTAAATGAAAGATGGTATTTTGTGAGGAGTTTCAGGTCCTATCCATGATCTTACAAAGCAACTCATAGAAGATAAAACCAAAGGGTGAATGCTAAATAAAGGAAAAATAATAATCATAAAGCTACTAAGGTAAAGAATAACATAAAAATATAAAATAAATATATGAGGACAAAAATGAAAGCAAATGCCAAATGTAATGTGAAATAAAATAAAAGAACATAAAGGGACAATGATGCTAGTAAAGTGAAACTAAAAGAAGCAAAAGACATAAAAACAAAGAAGCATGAGACAAAAATAAAAAGTAAGATCTATGATAACATCTATATTGAATATGATCATGTGAAATAGAGGTCTATATATCTCGAAAGGTTTCTTGAAGCTGAATTTATTTGTTATTATGTATTGTAGAATAAGAGTGGGCATTGAAAGATGACCCAAAGGGTAAGTGGATGTAGGGATGGGAATATAAATATGCCCCATATTCTAAAGGGACATGTGGATGGGCATCTCAAGATGCCCCAACATGTGATTTGGAGTGGGCTAACATTGAACCATTAAAATGATTTACATTGGGTTGGTAGGTACATTTGGAGAGAGGCAAATGTGTTAGTTTGTTAGATGTTAAGGAGGTGGAATGTGACATAGGATGTTTAGGAGAGGTATGAAGAGGAAAATGAGGTAAAGTAAGACCATGTATGATATTCTTTGGAGTAGGCATTTTAACTAGGTACTCCTTTGGTTCATGTGACTCAAGGGGTTGATGTTCAATGGATGCGATAATATGTTTAAAATTATTCAGTTAGCTATCCTTTACTTATTAGTGTAGGTATAAGGATAAATTGTGGTTTTAAATGAGTTAATGGATGAGGTATCATTAGGTAGTTTATTTTGATGTGATTATGATTCTTGAGATTGAATTTGAGAAGCTTGAAGATAGTCTTGATAACATTGTTTTGTGAGAATATCAAGATTAAAATGTGGACCAAGAAAGGAATAAAGAAGAAAATGGTGAATATCACACCAAGAATCATGATAATGATCTATACTATCATTCCACCAACAAATTTATTAGGATTGTACCATTTTTAAGTAGGTTTGTAAGGATAAAAGCTCATGGTTTTAGAGGGTGGGAATTTATTCTTAAGTTGTTCTAGAATCAAGGGAGGGTGGGTTGGGTTAAAATTGGTTGAATTGGATGCTTCATTTTGAGGTTGGGGAGGATTAGATGAATCAATGTTATGAGAAAATGATTGAAAATGTTATTTAATAGTTGTTTGAGATGTTTAAAATTGAGTCATAAGAAAGTCTTGCCTTTTTGCTTGGTCTAAAGTTTCATCTAAAATTTGAGTTAAAAAGATTCAAAATTTGTGTTGAAGGAGAGGTTTAAGAGCAATGAAAAATAGTTTTAAAAGAGTATCATAATTCATGTTATGGTACACTTTATGATCAATATACTTCCATAATTTGATGAAAGTATGAGCAGATTCATTAAGAAGTTGCTTGGCATTGATGAAATGGCTAAGGTAATTTTTAGGAAGGTCATCATGTTAGAATTCCTTCACTAGAGCATTCACTAGATCTTCTAGTTGTGATATGGAATGTATAGGAATTTGGTTGTACCATTCAAGTGCATCACCAACAAAGGTTTTATCTAAGAGCTTAGTGGTGGTAAAGGTGTTAGTTTGGACCCATTCCTCATAGATATTACCAAAATACTTAAGAAAGATAGTAGGGTCTTTAGTCCCATTATATGTGATAGTTATATAAATGTTTCCAATATCTATGGATGAAATGAATGGGGCTAAAGGTTCATTTTGAATATGTTGAAGCATTTTGTTATTCATTAGAGGTTGAGGGATGATATTACCATTAGCATATCTAAGAGGAAGAACAAAATTTTAATTTGGTTGAGACATGATGACTTAAGGTGGTTTAATAGTCATGTGTAAAAATTTTGCTTCATGTTCATCATTTGAGAGGTGTTAGTTGTTTGCATGATGTTCATTGGATGTATGATTTGTGCAAGAAGTTGAGTTTTATCAATAGGTGGGTTGGTGTTTTTAGGAGGGATATTAGTGATGATAAGAGGGGGATTGGTAGTGTTGCTGGGAGGAGGATTATCTGTAAGTGGAGGATTCCCAACATTAGTATTAGTTGTCTTAAGTGTGATAGAAGAAGAAGGAATCTTGGTAAAACCATAATTCTTGTTAGGAGTGTAAATATTATTATCATCAAGGTTTTTGAATAATTGAGAACCATCTAGATTATCAATTTGAGTGGTTTCAAATATGTTACTTTGAGAAGTGATAATGCTACATGATCTTGTTATGGGTATAATAAGAGGGTTGTGAACATTGGTTGTAAAATGTGGAACATAATGTGAGGTTCCAAAATTTTATGTGCATGGGTTGATGAGATTAAAATTATAGGTTTAGAAGGTGTAAAAGTGGTATAAGGTATATGATTGTCATGGTTTGGGGTTTGTCTAATAAGATTCTCTAGATCAACTATACAGGATGGGATAGATTGATATTGAGAAGATTTTGATGAAGAGATACACCATACAGAGTTGTCTTCTATGGTGGATAAGTGGCGTAGGAGATAAAAACCCATGTACATTCAGAATGGGTTGAGACTATCAAGGAAGAATTTGATAAGAGGCTTCATCATACCAAGCAAGAGTGGATATCAGAAGGCTAAGAAGAAAAACAAGGATAAAATAAGTCAATAGGGGAAACAAAAAATATATTTTGAATATTGTATAGGGTTGATACTATTGAACTAGTAGGTTGAAAAAGTGTACAGGGTTGGTAGGGTCGATCTAGTAGGCTATAAAACATGTACAAGATCTGTATGGTTAACCTAGTAGGCTAAAAAAATGTATAGGGTTGATAACATCGACCCAGTAGCTAAAAAAATATATGAGGTCAGAAATGTCAACCCATTAGGCTAAAAAATGTACATGGTTCATAGTGTTGACCTTATAGGGTGAAAAAATGTATAGGGTTGACAGTGTTAACCCAATACTAGAAACAATACATTTTTTACAAGTAATTTGAAAAATAAGAAAAGTGTGGAAAATATATGATAAAAATAATGATAAAAATACTAAAATAAGTGAAAAAATCCTAAAAGGATTAGTTCACATTAGGTTCACTAGAATTTAAGTAATCAAAAAAATATCATGTCTATAAATCAATCCTAGCTGGAAGAAGATAGAGCATACCTACACTTATGATTGGGAATATGTTTGTTAAGTGGGAGCATGACCAATATGGGGATCCAATAGACCTTATTAGTGGATCACTTTTCATAATACACCATTCTAGGAAGGGTTCTAAAGCTTACAGTCAAACACAATCATGCAATAATCCTATAAGAGTCCTAGGTTTAATTTTCACTCTATTCTAATAAATAAGAAAGTAAATATAATCTAGTGATCACAAAATATTGTGGCACAAAGTGGGGGTTAGAAACAAAATAGACTAAAATAAATATGTATGGAATATATATACTCACATAGATGTTATTTTGTATAAAATTCTAATACATGGAAGATAAACACAACTTCATTATTTATCTACTCTTATAAAGGAGAAATAAAGTTAAGAATACTTACCTTGAAGATGAACATTGAGCCTAAATATCTCCCTTGGCCAAGGTGATTCATAAGAGATTGTTTTGGTATATAAGGATAATAAAGACAAATCATCTCTAGGATATATAACCTATCTATGCATCCAAAAGACTTCTCCACAAGACAAGATCCATATCTCTAAAGAAAGTATGGAACCCTAAGCTTTATTCCTCAAGTAAAATGGTCAATAAGCAAATGTTCATTTGTAATTATTATTATTCTCTTATCTATTCTCAAATGGTTGGAAATAAACATGTATATATAGGTGGATCTTGCTCTAAATCCTTTTGAATATGTTGGATGTATAGGGTTAACCTAGTTAACCCTATATTATTTTAGGAGATAAGTCACTAGGTCTTGATCTAGGTAAATTGAAGGGATAATAAAAATCCAATTGAAAAATATCCATAAATAGTATAGGGTTGACATGTCAACCCTATATAGTAATTAGAGGCTAAAAATTGTAAAGGGTTAACCCAGTTGACCTATTACAATCAATTAGTGAAAGGGGGTCAAGGCAAGAAGATGGAGGATAAAGATATGAATTGTTTTTGGAATGGGTATAATAGAAAATAATAAGCTTAGGGTAAATGGTTTTATGAGACATGTGTGTAGATGGAAAGTGGAAAAAGGGACAACAATCTTAAAAAGCATGAATGGTCTACCCACCCCTTTCTCGATACACCCCTTAAGGCATGCACTCAGGGAGAATGAGACTCGATGGGTTATTGAAAGATAAAAAGTGTTAGTAAGTGATAAAAGTTTGAAAATATTATGTGTATACACCCCTTACCTTGAGCTTACTTTAGATTACCTTGACAACATCTTCTTACTCCATGCTAACATTATCTTCAATCAAGCACTATAACCAATGAATATATAACACACAAAAACATATAAATCTTGATATAACACATAAATAAAAATCTAAGAGGGACTCCCCATAATAAATTTGAGGAATTTCACCTTTTGAGCATCTTCAGATCTCCACACACCATGATGAACCACCATGTAGGCTTACCAACCTTCTTTCTTAAGACACTTTCATGAACACCAACTCTGTATCTAAAATATAAAAAATAAGAATCATGCACTAAAATAACCTAAGAACATACCTTGAAATATTCATACTTTTCTCTTTTAGAGAGATTAAAAAATCACTCTTCTTCAAACTAGGCCTGTTTAGCCTACTTGTAGCCCTACTTGAACCTTCTAGAGCCCATAATTTTTAGTATACACATATTCAAGAAAAAAAAAATACATATCTAGATCACTCTCATATTCTCACTAAAGAACACTAATTTTCATCACCAAGATAATCCTTGATAACATACTTCATAAACCTACTAGCCAATTAGCCCTCCATATTGACAAAAAGTTAAATAACTTGAGAACCAAAAATCTTCAATTCTATATAAATATTGATTTGAACACCCATTTATCCCATTAAAAAAATTAATAAGCCTTATACCTCAAATCATAATGCATGACACTTTTATAGCAAAGTCCAAAACCCTAGAATCTCACAACAAACAAAGTCAACATAGGACCTTCTAGTCAATGCCCACCTCTAAAAATTATTTTACACTTGAAGAAAACCATTACACACTTCTAAATAAATATTTGAGCTTCCACACCATTGGAAATTTTGACTTCCTATTACCCATTTTAGAACCTATAGGCTTTTAAGCACAAACTAGGAAACTCAAGAGCTAACAAAAATATCCAATTTGACTTCAACATATATTTAGATCATGAAACCACCTAGAACATGCTATAATAAGGTCAAAAGACATTTATATTCAAAAATACCATATTTAAAAATAAAAAATCCTTATTTGTCATCCAAAAACCTTCATTCTAATCATACAAATTATTCCAACTGAAAACACTACAATAATACCTGTTTTTCCATTTGAAAGGAGTCTCTTAAGAAGTATAGATAGAGACACAATATATACCTCAATGATTTAAAATAAAAATAAATACTCACATTCCATCTCCTCCTTGGTCAATTTATAATTATATTTCTTCTTCTTTTTCTTCTTTGGCTTAGGAGAAATAACTTCCTCAACCACTACAACATTTTCCTTTTTTCTAGAATTAGATTGATAATATATGAAGAAAACAAAGATCCATGACATACCTTTTCATCTATATAATTTTCCTTACATCTTAGAACCTATTTATTAATCACAAATAATTGATGTTATTTGCATGAACCATTCTCATCAATAATAGGATATTTACTTGGATCCATACATACCTCAAGACTAGCTTCAATCAACACATTAGTCTTCTCTTTGATCTTGATATCTTCATTATCAACATGATCAAACAATGAGACCTCTTGGTACTCTTAAACTACTGAAGCATTCTCCACCATATAAAAAAAATTAATTGGACCTACAATCTCATCATGACTCACACTTTTACCTTTGGCTTTCATGTGTTAACTTGCCTTCTTTCTTGAACTCTAGGAGCTTGATTAAATCTACTCTGTCTTATAGGCATTTGCTTGTTCAACCTAGAAATGTGACCTCTTTATTCACAATTTCAGTACACCATACATTTTTAAATAAATTTATCTTGCCTTACCTTATTTGGACAGGAATTTGTAATGTGTCCTATGTCATGATGATAAACAAAACAACCTCCCCTTTTCAAAGAGGACTCACCTTGTCTAATCTTATGTGTAAAATGGTTTACAAAGTGTCCCACATCAAGATAGTTAAATAACTTGATTATATTCACACCTTTTTCCTAATGACCCCTATCATAGTCCCATGCAAATTCATTTCTAACAGGTCTCTTGTAGTCTCTAGCCCTATGGCCAAATTGATTACATGTATAACAATAACCATTGAATCTTGCATACCTCATAGCATTTGGCTATCTAATATGATTTATATTTATTCTACTAGCACCTTCAATCCTTATCTAATGATTTGTCTTCAAAGTAATATTTTCTTGGTTCACATTAGTCTTCACCTTGTCTTGAGTAGCATTCCTTTTTCTTCTTCATATCCAAGACCATTTCTATCACTATCAATATTTTGACCACTCAAAATTTCGTCTAGGTCACATGAGCTCTTTTAAAATCTCAAAAATGTCTTAACTTTAATAGCTAACTTTTATAACTCATATTTTAATGACTCATTTTAGAAACATACATTAAACATTCATCTTGTTTAGTTTTTAGGCTTGTAGATAGAATTTCCAATTGACAACTGAGATGCTTGATCATGTCTTCATGCTCCTTGGTTTCTTCATTCAATATCTCCTCATACATAATGAATCACTCCCCATATTCCTTGGGTTTAAAATTTCATCTTCTTATTGATCTTATTTTCAATCTTCAGTTCCTCAAGAGCATTCATCAAAATAGTCTCATAGTCCACCTCATCTTCATCATCATCTAAATCACTCCAAGTAGACTCCTTTTGATTTGAGAAAATTCCTTCCTCAGTGATGAATAGGGATTCATCTTCATTAGGACCATCATATTCATAATAATATTCTAAGTCACTATCCTTACTCTCTTCTGATGATTTGTAATCTTCCTTGGTGTAAAGACTCTTCTTGTTTTTGAAGAACTTCCTTTTGTTGTTAAAATTTATAAATATTTTCTTCCTGTATGTATTATTATCTTCATCTTGGCCTTTACCATGCTGTTCATCATCATTATTATCATAATTATGAAGAAAATTATGAGAAAAAATTCCTATCTCTCCATAGTTGAAACATTTGAAGGGTAGTTTACCCTTATACTTCCTTGAGCCAATGTTCAATTTCTTAGTAATCAAAACAATTAGTTTATCATCATCAATATCATATATGTCATCCTATTTGGATTTCTTACCTTGGAACTTCTTTTTAGGCTTCATCTCTATCTTGAATTTTACTTCCTTCTTTGGTGGTATATCATCATTATTCTTCATCTCATAGGAAGTAAGTGTGCCATGCAATTGATCCATATTCAACTAAGTAAGGCCATAACTCTCTTCTATAGTAGATACTTTCAAATCAAACTTGGGGGATAGAGACCTTAATAGCTTTTGAACAATAGTAGTTTCTTTAATATTCTCTCTATGACCTCTGATGATGTTCATAATCTCATCAACTCTCTACATAAAGGATGCCACAATATCTTCTTCATTCATATTGAGACTTTCAAATTGCCTTCTATAAGTCTATAATTTATCAAGCTTAACATTTGAATCTCCTTAAAAAATAGTCTTCAATTTATCCCATATTTCCTTATCAAAAGTTCAATGAATTACTTTGGTGAACTCAATCTATGAAAGACCACAAGTGATAGCACTCATCACCTTGGAATTATTCTCAAACAACTTCTTATCTACAACATTAGATGGAGGAGTAATAGGAGCAACAAAACCATCTAGAATATATTCCCATACATCAACCCCTAGGGACATAATATATGTCCTCATCCTTATACTCCAAAAATCATAATTAGATCTATTGAACATCAGTGCTTGTTTAGTAGATACACCTCCTTGATGACTACCCATCTTCTACCTTAGATCACCTTCAAGCTATTAAGCCTTTACCAAAGGAATTTTTCTAATACCAATTATTAGAGGTACAATCACTGAGAGGGTGGGGGTAAATTAGTGAACCCAAATAATCTAACTTAAATTTTGATCTTTATAAATACTTAATTA
This sequence comes from Torreya grandis, assembly GCA_037957365.1. Lineage (NCBI taxonomy): Eukaryota > Viridiplantae > Streptophyta > Pinopsida > Cupressales > Taxaceae > Torreya > Torreya grandis. The sequence continues at coordinate 2,816,718 of JARHVA010001699.1, read as the reverse complement.
GCTACTAAAAGCATTCATGAAGCATATAAAACATTCATAACAATGAGCAAGAGAGACAATGCAAGATCAATTACATAACACATGACATACCTGAGAAACCCTCTTGGGGAATAAAATAAATTATAACATGTTATTGGACTCCTATCATTATAATAAAAATATCTAATTTAGACCATATATAAATTATCAAGGTAATACAATCCCTATTTAGTGAGACTTCAATCCCACAAGGTGCTACCATACCTATCTAGTTGAGTTACAACAAAAACTAGACCTTTTAAAAAGTTTCACCTTGAAAAGAGGCTACAATCACCTTAGATGTTGAGTTTCCACAACAAAACCAATAAACACATCCACCTATGCACTGATGTCTTTAACACTTGATGATGGACCTCTGATTAACATGTTTAACCTTTTCTCACACTCAAATAGTAAGCATACTATCCTCCCAACTAAATTATGATCAATAGGTCATAAAAATAATCCTTAGTTTGTTTTAATCTTCAACTCATCCTTATGTAACTCTACCCATCATTCAATCCACAAAAAACACACAAAAGTCTCTCTCCAATCACTCCTTAGTCTCTCACACAAAGTCTAGAAATTACCATATTTGATTTCACTATTTATATAACAATATTGATAATCAACACCTTGGTTGGCCGTTAGTCATGCCTTATCCCTTAAGGCATCCCCCACATGAAGACATGGCTCAAAACTATATTCATAGGTTGGTCATAGCATCTATGGGTCACCTTTAAGGAACTACACCTTTTCATAAGGCTCTTATAGTCCTTATAGGTCTTATGTGAACCCATTCCCACTTTTAGTATATCATCAAATGAAAAAATAACATAGGACAGATTTAAAATACAAGGTCCACTCCTTATGTCCCCTTTAACATCTTCAAATGATCACAACCAACTTATCTTACCTGTGTGTATGCTTAATCAAATTAAATAGAAACCTTATACATAGGAGCACCATTACTGAACATATAGTCAACTTCTTAAGCATTATTCATACTCAAGATAGATTGATCACACCTAAAAATATTCACATATAATACTCATGGAGTCTGAAACACTCCCAAATATCTAAGTCATCATGAGACATCAAAATAAGATCAATACAAGGTCGAATATTATTCTTGGGTCACTTACAAAATAGGCATGAAAACATAGCCAACTTCTAGGCTCAATAAATTTAAATATACTCACTTCTAGATCTTTAAATTAGGTTCATTAGATGTGCCATTGATTCCTCTTCATCTTTGATTTTTACAACAGCAAAAATTTCAAATTTTATCAAAATATATTGGTGAAATATAGAGATATGGTTTTTTCCCTATGTTAAATTCAAATATTTTAATAGCAACAGTCATAGTTAACCTTTAAACATAGTGCTCAAATATCATGTCCTCTTAGATCAGATCAAATATGTACCATTAATCTTGTTCAATCTTTAACACATAGTCTACCAATGTTGGACATTAATCTTTATTCACATTGACCTCATATCGTGCAATCTTGAAATGTTGACTCAACATGCTCTGTCAATCTCTGTAGATTAGTCAAGTCTTTAATGACCAATGTTTACCATTTGATCAATCTATAAAAATTCTTGATCACCATTGGATCTTCATCCTTTACCTTTGCTTAGTCATTAAACATTGTTCACTTTTCCTCATCTTGTTGCTTCTTAACTTCTTTGAGTAACATGCATCATTGATATTGCTAAAGATTTAACACTTTCAAAAATGACTTAGTACGGGGACCCTTTTAATATGCATGAATAGCCATTTTTTCACCTCAATAACTTATTTTTTGCTTACTTACATGATCTCAAATTTTAATAAAATTATCTCATCATATAGGATAATCCAACCATGTAACACACTACTCCTCAAACACTCACATATACGAGATATATCACCATTAGATTAACTTCTCAAAAAACATCTGTCATAGATCCAACTATGTCAAAACCTACCTAAGAGGCCAACTTTGAGAAAGAATGACTTTGTCATGCTTTAATGCATGATCTCAAATTTAGTGGAAATAATATATGATAAAAAATCAAAAAACACATATGATCATCTTTTATTTATACCTTCACATGTGAAAGATATAACACCATCAAAATCCTCACTTGGCTCTTCTTGACACTTTGCAAAATTGGCTAAGAATGGGAAAACATAGTTAAACTACCTGGGAGCCCAACTTTGTAAATGCATACATTTTGATGTGCTACATCACATGACCTAAAAATTAGCACAAATAAACTATAAAAAAAATGGAAAAACCCATATGATCATTTTGTCTTAACACCTCCATGGATGTGAACATTGACCTCATTATCATACTTACTCAACTTTTTCTAGCCATATTACAAATTTGGTTAAGTATGGGGAAATAATGAATTTTAAATGAGAAGCAAACTTTACACCATTATATCTTTAATCATGATTCGATGCATGAATTAAGATCTATCACATAATAGCTATGGACTAATGTGATCACAACCATATGGCCAACTCCTCTCGACCCATTCCCATGTGGTAATGGTGATGTCATCAAACCACCTACTCAAATTTTTTTCCACTAGATGCAAAGTGTCTAGATGAAAACTATGGTCAACTAAATTAATTAAAATTATGCACATAATCACTCAAAGCATTCTTGACTTTAGATATGATCCCTATCACATGCTCAAATAACCATACTCATCCCTGATCCTCTCTATCTATGTCAATACTGAAGATCAACCAACCATACATAAAGCATACAAGAATAAGCACATTTCACACTTTATCATTGTCACGTAGAATATCAAATCTCTTCATCCTTTCAATAGGAGACATCCATGACATCATCATGATAACTCTCCAATAGGTTGAATATGAATCATTGATTCAAGGTCTCTAGTTGGCCAAATAAAGGGAAATTTAGTCACTAGAAATGTCTGGTGACAATGAACTAATTATTCACCAAGTAAGATTAATAAGGACAACCAAGAATAAATTTTTTAGATCTTAAAAACATAGGTTTTGGGATATGTTTGAAGATTTTATCACTTTAAACATTCAAGTGATATCGATAACACAAAACAAGGATGTTGATTGCATAGCCTCAGTAGGTTCTTAATATAATCACCCTAAATAGATTAAGAAGGATAACAACTGATATTAAAGATGATATTGAAATAATTCATCCCTAAAAATGCAATCAATTGGGAAGTTTTTGAAAATGATGAGCAATTTTTTTTACTTTCTATGAGATAAGACTGAATTCTATGACAAAAAAAAGACTAAACTTCAAGAATAGTAAGGAGAGCAAATAATTTAGTTGAATACTAATAGATAACCCACGGTTATTGTTAATTTAGAAAGTAATTTCAATTATAATGATTGTTTGAAGGGTTAGAAGAAAAATCTCATAATTAAGGAAGAATATTATGAACTAGTAGTCATTTTAGAAGGCAAGGCTTTGAAAATTGGAAAGATATGTAACACCTATGAAAAAATATTTTATTAAATTATGTGAAGAATTTGATGATAACTTCACTTGGAGTTACAAAGATATAAAGGGTTTTGACCCTAGCCTATCCAAACATACAATAAATATTAACCCAAATACTAAGCCTATTAGGCAAAAAAAGAGGCTAACAAACCCAAAAATAGAGCCTTTAATGAGAAGGGATTTGTCTAAATTTATAAAATCTAACATCATTTCTCCCATTAAGAACTCATCCTAGGATGCTAACTTAGTCCTTATTAGAAAAAATAATAGTTAAATTAGGATTTGTGTATATTTTTGGGACCTAAAAAAAGCATCCTTGAAGGATAATTATCCCCTTCCACCCATAGAGCTAATGTTCCAAACAATAGATAGATCTGATAGGTTCTTCCTTCTTGATGGTTATTCTAGATACAAACAAATCCTAGTTTAGGAATCTAACTAGTTCAAGACAGCTTTCACTACCAAATGGGGCACATACACCTATAATAAGATGCCTTTCAATCTAACTAATGATTTTTATACATTAAAAAGGGCCATGGATATGGATTTCAAGGGTTTGATCAATGAAATGATCTTAGTGTATCTAGATGACATCATGGTTTATTTAAAATAGGCTAGTGACCACCTATATCACCTTAGGAATGTTTTTGAAAGGTGTAGAGAGTTTGGAGTTAACCTCAATCCAAATAAGAGTGCATATATAATTCATGAAGGGAAAATACTAGGACACATAGTCTCAAAATAAGGTCTTGCAATAAACCTAGTAAGTGCTATCTCTTCACTATCATTTCTAAGCCATAAAAAGGGGTTACAGAGTTTCCAAGGTAAGATCAACTTCATAAGGATGTTCATTCCAAATTTTATTTCCATGGCCAAACCCCTTACTAATTTTCTTAAAAAAGGGACAAATTTTAGCTAGATAAGAGAAGGATAGGATAGATTTGAAGCCATTAAGAAGGTTATTTCTCAAGCCCAAAACCTTATAAATCCCAACTATGAGAATTAATTCATTCTCTATGATTTCAAAGGGGAAGGTAGTGTATCAACTATTTTGACCCAACATCATTTGGAACAACTTATATCCTTATTTAGTCAATCCTTAAAGCATTATGAAGAAAGATACAATTTTGTTGAAAAGTAAGAGTATGCAGTAATAAAAGATCTCAAAAATTTTAGGCACATGATCTCAAATAAAAAGATTCATTTGATGGTTAGTTACCAGAGCATAAAGGATTTCCTTCTGAGTGGAGAAATAAATTAAAAAAGAGAAAGTTGGATCACTAAAGTCATGGAATATGATGTGATAATTATAATAACTATGCTCATAAGAGGAAAAGGCTTATCTGAACAAATTAATTTTGATATTAAGGATACTAATGCAGTATAAATTTAAAAAGCATTCCAACCAACCAATAATCATCTACTTGATAATTGGATCAATGACATGGATACCTTCCTAAAAACTGGTGAATACTAGCATGAGCTCTAGTAGTCCAAAAAGAGGTAATTTAGGATCCAAACTATTCAGTATACTCTTATTGATGGGATTTTGTTTAGGAATTATATTAATGGAGTTATGTTGAGATGCATTGAGTATTATAACATCCCCAAAGTTCTCAAAGAGTTTTAGTATGGCTCTTCAGGTGACCATTTCTCTGTAAGGACCATTACCATCAAAATAATGAAGGTAGGATACCATTGGTTTGACCTATTCAACTATGCACATATTTTGGTGAAAAATTATGATAAATGTACCTAATTTGAATGTAATAAAATATTATCATCTCTCCCTCTCCAACCAATCCAAGCTGACCAACCATTTGCTCAGTGGGGATAGGATTTTATTAGCATGATCAATCCACCATCATGTGTTGGCCACAAATGGGTCCTTATAGTGACTTATTATTTCATTAGATACACTAAATTGGTTGCATTAAATGATGCCATAGAAGCATCTATTTTGGAATTCATGGACAACATTATCACTAGATTTGGTGTCCCTTACACCATTATCTCAAACAATGTCAAAGATTTTGTGGGGACTCAAGTGAGTGATTGGGTAGTAAATCATAATGTCTACCTTAAGACCTCATCCAATTATTACCTATAAGGTAATGTCTTGGTGGAATCCACCAACAAAAATCTCATAAGGATTATTAAAATGGAAATGGAGGATAACTGGAGGACCTAGTACACTAAGTTGAAATTAGCACTTTGGAATGACAAGATCACTCCCAAGAGATACATTGGTAAATCTCCATTCATTTTAGTCTATAGAAGATAAGCTAGACTTACACTATCAATAGAGTTATCATCTCTATAAATCATTCAACATTTGGAATTAATTTAAGATGATGGAATGACCATGTGGTCAGTAGAACTCATGGAGTTGGAAAAAGTTAGGAACTAGTCAATGCAAGTTTTAGAAGCAAGCCAAGATCAACTAAAGAGAAATTTTTATTAGAAATAAGCTAAAAAATTTTCAATGAAGGAGACATGGTTCTAAAATGGGATGTTGAAAGTTCCAAGCCATGAAAACATACAAAGTTTAATTCAATATGAAGTGGTCCATACATAATAACTCATTGTAAAGGAGTCAATGTATTCCATCTGTCCAGGCTTGATTGATCAAAGCTACCCATCCTAGTCAATTATATATGCCTCAAAACATGCTTCTAAGGTTGGAATTATTTATAAAACTTTTTATATATTAGAATTAGTTGGGTTTCCACAAATAAGTGCTTTCACACAATCTATAAATCATTAAGAATTTTGATTCCTTAGTTTGTTTTAGTTTTATTTTCCCTATTTTATTTCTTATTTTAGGCAATTCCTATTTTTTTATTCACAAGTTAAACATCAAAATAACTCCATGCCCAATGAACTAGAAGGCTACTAGTAAATAATTGATTAACAAGCAATCTCCTTGTAAAGGTCACCAAAAATGTTGATATTTTTATATTGAAACCCTCAAAACCCCTTGAACCTTAGAGGAGACCTATAATTTTTTTGAGAAAAAATCTAAAATGGCCTAAACACCCTTTTCCAAGACCCAAGTATAAACTGGAGAATTATGTGCGCCATGTAACTTTACAAAGTTTCAAAGTGCACCTAAACCTCTGATTTCTCACTTATCAAGTCCCTAATGGGAATTGGAACTTACATTAAAATTTTAAACTTTACAAATTTGAAAAATGTAATCTAGAATCTATTTTTTTCTTTTCATTAAGACCAAGTAGAGGCCAAAATGCTCACTACACTTTACAACTTTTTAAACTTGCAAAGTGTAAATCAAACTCCACTCCCCACATCTTAAAGCATTTCTGACTACTAAGGAAAGTGGAAAGTGGAGTATGAGAATCATATTTAAAATTTAAAAATAAGTAGAGGTTTCCTGAATCTTTGATCATCAAAGCAAGCAAAAAATTGAGCTTGAAGAACATATGAAAAATTTACAAGTTGAAAAAATTCAAAGTGACTCTGTTGACCCAATTTCTTGCCTATTTATCCGTCTACCACTGCTGATTGACATGCTTGGTATTAATTAGGGGTTTTAAATATAAAATTTAGATTTTTTACCTCATTAATTAACATTTCAAACCAAATACAAAATTACTCCAAGAAATATTGTGAAATAGAGTCCAAATCCAAGTGATGCCATGCCATAAACTAGACCTCCATTGCTTATTAATTCAAACACCAGATCTATCCATTACCAAGCTCTAAACACACATACATGGTATTTTTATAGGTCACCTACATTTTTATTTAGTCCATGAAATTTTTATTTCTATTATAAGCACAACCACTGAGAAGGGGGGGGTGTGAATTAGTGTAAAAAATTTTCTTTCAAATACATATACCATACATTAACCTTTCCAACCAATCAAGTAAACAAATAATGCATAGAGAAGCAACCATATGATCATGAAGCAAGATATCAACAAATGAATGAAAAAAATATGCGAGAAAATTCATGGGGGATAAAATAAAATAAAACACCACTTTTAATAATATCCTATAATAAATGGATCAAACATTTAGTGAGGCACCAACCCCGCAAGGAGCACAAACCCCTCACTAATCAAGCACCAACTCAAATAGTATTTTATCAAGATTCAACTTGAAAGGAGGATCCAACCCCATAAGTGACTTGAAACCAAACCAAACACTTTAAGGACACTTTTTAAAGATCCAAATTTCAAAATATATCCCACTCCATCTTGACTAAGCATCGACTTAGCCAAGATAAGCTTGATCACCTTAAGACACCTTGTTGCTCAACCAATAGATGGTGACTTATTATTCAACTCTCTATCTTATCTATATAGATTAAATTATATATCATACATAAATAACAAATATTTTATGAATAAATTATGGTATATAAATATACAACCAACTCATTCATCTCTTCTCAACCTTCTACTTCTTTGAAACAACCTTACAGGCTCACTCACTCAATATGCCTCTTACTAGGCTCATTAGATCAACTGACCTTGTCATCTACATGTAAATTTTTTGATAGATATTAATGAATAATATTATTATCTCATTTTAATTTATACCTAACCTAATTATACTCCTCCAATATCTCTTTTCTTCACTTATTTTATCATACCTTAACTAGCTCAAATAGGCCTATTATACCTTATATTTATAATTGACCCTTGTTCTCACCCATATTGGTCATATAATAACCTAAACATAATTATATAACATTTTAAATAGATAAAAAACACACATAAAAAATATTTCGGTCATTAATATTAAGGTCCAAAACCACCATTAGGCCTAATAGAGACCTAATGCAATTATGCCTTTTCTAAGAACACATTTCACTTAGGCCTCTTTATAATACCTTGAGCCTAAAAAAATGGATTAAAAATTCACATGTAAATTTAATATACCCATGATAACTATCCATATTTACCCAAAACCATTTGGCTCATTTCACTTCTTGAACCACCCAATTAGGTTTACTCGCCATTAGGCCTTCTTACTACCAAAAAGTCTGTCTTGCAAATCTGAACCATATAATAAAATTTTACACATAAAAATACTAATAAATCACATGGATAGGATATAAATTTCATAATATTCAACAAAATTTTCATTATAATTCATCAAATATGGCAAAACACCTTTAACTGATCAACTTCATATGCTTACTCAGAACTATACACAAGCCTTAAAAACTTAGTCAAGATACTTTGAATTTTCACACATTCATAGGAGTTTATCATGCATAAAAATAGATTAAAATTAACCTATGAGACCTATATAAAAAATTTATGTGCATTATTTTCTTTAAAACTATGAAAAAACACTTAGGAACAACACTCTCACTCACACACAAAAAACTACATTTAGCATCAAAAACACAATCAAGAAAATGAAATCTTAGAACATTTGTGGGAAAACTTTTGTTATATTAAAATTATTTATAATAATAACTAAAAATCCTTAGAACATCTTTGAATATATATATATATATATATATATATATATATATATATATATATATATATATATATATATATATATATATATATATATATATATATATATTACAAGGTTCTATATCAATATTGGTCTTATAAACCAATCTCACATCTTCACCCTATACAGACTCCACTATGTTAAAGAGGTCACTTTGAGGATAAGTTTTTGCTTGTTTATGAGAATAATAAACACTTATAAACAAAGGGGATATTAGTTATAGGTATTTATCAATGACCCCATGAATTTTCATCTATCCCTAATCCTCTAAAACCAATCCCTAATCTCATTCTCATTCTTGCCTAGTTTTTTCACCATCTTGCTCATTAGGCCCTTTTAGTGATAGGTCAATTTCCATGACCAATTTATAAAATTTTAGTTATAAAAACTAATTATAAAATTACATGAGCATAAAAAACATGTCTCACACATCATCCTCCATCTATTTTTATTCTTTGAATTGGTCAACCTTGTCTGATACATCAAAATTGTGAGAAATAAAGGGTTTCTTATAATTTCTACTTAATGTCATGACAAACCAAAACCACTTGGAGAAACTTAGAATAATCCTTTATATTTTAAAAATAACAAAATATGTCAAAAAAACCATTATGATCCATAATTGATAAGATCTTTCCTTATCAGGTCATTATAAGGGTTTAAGGAGGGTTTTAGACCTATTCTTATGTTAATGATTATTCATATAGTATTGCCCCTAAAATCCAAAACTAATGCCTAGATATCTTAGCTAGGAATCTTAACCATCTCTCCTCAAAGGATCAAGACATTGTGTATAGTTTACATGTGCCAAAGAGCATAATAAAAGCCTTATTGGGCTTGGAGACCTTATTTTATGAGCTTGAGAGACTTTAAAACACTATTTAATGATTTTTTATTCACCTCAAGACATAAAAATTCATGAGAATTATTCAAATAACCTCTTACACCTATTTAAAAACTCAAATGACTTATAAAACCTTGGAAAATAACTTTGACCCCTCATTAGGCCATACTAAATCTCTTTATATGTTATGTCTTGAACTACTAGTCACACTTTAGACTTTGAATATACCTTGAAATATATCTCATACCTCTCAACACCTCATAACCATGTTTACATAAAATCATAACCTTACAAACCTAATTATTAAACCTCATCATACTACTTAGGATATTAAGACAAGGTCTATGAGAAGACCACCAATGAAAAACATACCCCTTTGACTCACTCTGAGAGTCATGTGACTAACTCATGACCATTTACCACATGATCTAACATTTAATTATGTATATTCAATTCCATACACATCCATATCACCATTATTATTCCTCTACAAGCCATATTCATTCTCAAGGACTAGGTCCATTTACATAGATGTACTAGGTACCAAACCAATTTGAGATTGTTAAGACACCTATTATAGCTCATTAATCACCTTTATATACTTGAGATATGATCCAAGTCACCTCCCATCATTCTCCTTTAACCCAGTATCTTTAGACCATATATGTCACTACCCAAGATTGAACTAGCCTTCTTTGAACACATAAGACATGAAGATAATCTCTCTCTCTTATGAAGAAATCAACCTCATATCAATGAGCCACCTTATTTTGAGCCAATACTTGACCTCAAAATTATTTTGACATCAATGATAACTCTCACCTTACATAACCTTCTTGACATCAATGAAAATTTACAAACACGTGACATTAATGACAACTTTCAACACTTTATTGTAAAGCGTAGGGTTTCTTTCCATCATTAGGGTTTTCTATAAAATTTTCAAAATCATCATTGTGACCTTATATCTCTCACAATTTCCCATTTTTGCATTCATGTGTTCAAAATCTTGTTGTGACTTATCTAATATTATCATAATTTCTTTATATTTTCTCCAAAAATCTAGGGTTTTCATCAAGTTTGTTAAACTCAAGAATACTCTCAACCTCAAACCTCTATTATAAATTTCAATTAAGTATTACACCTAAAATCCCCATTAAAATCTAGGTGGAGATCATGTCTAGTTTTATCACATCGAGTTCTTATCAGACATCTGACTTATAATTGCAAACCATAACCCTATCAGACCTTTGGTTAAACTTTTCAAGTGTAATTAAAAATTAAAATCCCACTGAATCTATGTCAAATTTCACAGTTGCTATTGCAAACCATTTTAACATTGGATAAATACCCCTGAAAAAGCATAACTAAGCTCCATCAAGATAAGAGCAAAAAAATAGTCTATAATTGAAAACACAACTCTTGACCAATTTTGTAGTTAATTTCTTACACCTATTTTCCCAATGCATATGTTTGGAAAAGAGATGAATTTCAAGTTAAAGGGACCTAGTGTACCTTCCAAATTGGATTCAAACATTAATGAGATAATTGACATAAACCTAATTCACACAAATCTATTAGACTTATATACCATAGTCAATGTAGAATTCAAGAATGACTACATTCAAAGCATCTATGATAGTGGTTTACCTTAGGTTCCAATTCTTAGTGAAAATTTCTGAGCTTGTACTCACCATGGCTAAACAATATGATGTAGAGAAGAAATAAGTAGTGAATGATAAAGGGGAGAAGATTTTGAGACCAGATCCATATTTAATTGATACTATGTTCTTAATCCCATAGTTTTAAATCTATATAGATATTACCCCAGATTCCTCCAATTTTTTTATCAAGATAATAACTCAGCTTGTGCATGGATTTTAAACAAATAGTGGTTAAATACCCCTAAATATTCATCCACATGACTGCCAAAGACCTTGGTTAGGATATAATTTAAGGATGAGGTAGGAGATATTATTATACTCTTAAAAAAAGTCACATGGAGCCCAAATTCAAAGAATTATCAATATTAGATGTATCAATATCTAGGTAATCCATCAAAATAAATAATACATTCATTGGGCCTAATTGATCAATGATTCTATTCATAGATAGTTGCTAGAGGTCCAATCCACTGGTAAATTTTACATGACCTCCTACCTCATCTATGCTTTAGCAAGAGGGAAGGAATTACCAAGATTAAACATAGTACCAAATCATAATAATAAGGTTTATAAATACTATTATTTCATCACTTTTGGGGAGAGAAAACAACAATTTAGAAGAGTTAATGATGCTTTTATCTACTACATCAAATCATGTTTGAACATGAACTAAGGAGAATAAGATTTTCTAATGCTACAACTATAGAAATTGTAAATTGGGGATCATACTTTATTCATTTCCCCACATATTCCTAAATTAGAGTTGGTGGTTTTAGTGGGTGTCCTTACACCCTTCTTAGATATGTAAGTGACAAATAGGCTTTAATGGAGATTGTAAGACAACTAGTGGAAACCCACAAGTTTTTATCAAGCAAGCACAAGAGAGGCATACACTTCCCTATTAGTATAGGGAGATACACATACCATTTTTTTAATCTAAGACTAAATTTGTAGATGTAGAGATGACACAAATGACTTTGAAAGCTCTCAAAGTTAGGCCCTTTTATTATATGACTGGTTATGTTACTAGTTTATCGAGTTCCTTATATTCCCACATTCCCTTTTATGAAGATTATTGGGAGGATATTCAAGATGAGAAATAGGTTATATTGAGTGATTATTCTAGAATAACCCTTGAAAAAATTAAGAACTATGATATGGCACTAGTTCTAGAAGATTCGAAATATGAGGAAAACTAGTGGATAGGGTGTATTATGATAATCAAATCTATCTCCAACCTCTTCCTCAAATCAGGTGGTCTACACCTAAATCCTTATCCTTATTAGCTATGACCACCCTAGTTATTAAAAAAATTTAAATTGGTTAAGAATAAAGGGGGTTAATATATATAAAGAGAGCATGAATATCATAGATATAAAATTAAAGGATAAGGGTATAGAGGTAGTGGAAACAAATGGTTCTAGTAGTGGTAATCAAGTAGATTAGGTAGTGGGGCCAATTGTCTCTCACAAAGGGAAATAAAATCATAAGGCAAAAAGGGATTATTTTAACACCTAAGTGATAAAAACCTAGCCAATACACCAAATAATATTGGTTTCCATAGGGGATATAACTAAAATAACCCCTCTTCCTATTTCTACTAGCTCACCAATACAAGCAATTACCCCTGCTATTTCTACTAGCCCACCAGTGCAAGTTATTTCTCCTTCTTTAGACCAACTAGTATAAGTAATTCAATTCAAAGAAAGCCAATCAACACATTTGGTTATTCCAACTCCACCTTGTCCTCCTTCTTACATAATCACTTCCACCTCATCCCCTACATCTACTACTTCCCCATTAATCACCAACACCACCCAAAAAATACATGGCTACTAACTCAGTCATTTTGACTAAAGTCCCATTACCCACCATAGACACTAGGTCAATAATGACTCCATATTCATTTTCCATCATGCTACCTATTACTTCCACTATGGCCATTCCCACTACATTGTTATATTCTTTTGATACCTTAGACACCACCCTTCCATAAGTTCCCTTTTTCTAATGAAACATGCCTACTCCTCTACTTGTGTCACTTATAGATTCCACACCCATTATAAGCAAACCCACTTCACCCATCCAAGTATCCTTTCCTTATTCCACTCTCACATTAACCCAAACCCCACCAAGAAGGTGTAAATAGAGATTCTAATTGACATAATTGTGGCTATTCAATCCACCAATGGGGAAGAGATATCTAAATCATCAAGAAAATACTCAAAAATAATGTGAGTGGAAAATATGGAACTTTTTATGGTATCTACTAGTGTAGTAGCTATATTTATATATTCATAAGTAATAGTGATTGTTGAAACACATGATTCACTAGTATCCACTGTAGATTATCTAGCATAATCACTAACCAAGAAGATGAAACAAATTATATCTCCCAACACCCTAGATTTTAGTCTATTAGAAGAATCCAAATGACTAAAGAGAGGTCCCAAGATCATTTCTAGAATCTCATATGATGTAACAAGGGAGAATTATGTGGAGATAAGAGTTTCCATACTTGTCACAAAAAATGAATACCTAACAATGGGGGATTATCAACTATCCAAGTTACACCTTGGTCATCCAACAAGAGAGGGATTGAAGTATGGTGTTCAAACAAGCATAAATTTTCTCTTAGAGAAAAAGGATAGTGACAAGGTCACTAAATATGAGTTGAAGAATAAGGTTGAGAAGTTGATAACTACCTTAAGAAAGGTAATAGACCCAACAAATCAACTTGAATTATCTCAAAAAACTCAATATCTCTCTCAATTCCCTGATAATGAAACATTTGATGTAATTATAGAGATTGGTATAATGGGAAGAGATAAAAAATATTGGATTGAATAACTAATCACCAAAGTAAATATGGCAATAGGGTTAGCCATGGACTACTACAAGACATTCTATGATGACCTAACATATCTAAGGGTATAAATTAATAAATATGAAGAAGAGGTTGAATGGATAAACCTCTAATTTCCTAAATTATAGGCCATTTACTAGATAGAGAGTGATACCCTCATGTCTAAAAATATAATCAAAAATACTTTGGAGCATGATGAGCTAGAGAGGACAACCAAATTTAGAATCAGGATACTTGGTGAAAATATTGATAAGGCCAAGAGCACAAGTGAAATATGTGATTTATGAAATTGAGGATTCAATTTTCAAATTATCATGTGAGGAAATAGATTACCAATATAAACCTCTTCTTATTCAGGAGGTATAGGGTAAATTCAAAGAGGTGATTAATAAGGAATTAAAATAAGATGCAACTTTCAACTTGGATTCCATCCACCAGTTCATCAAGTAACATAATACACTTGATTAGATGGGAAAGGATATCCAAGTCTACAAAGTTTATTACATAGAACTATCAGAGGTAATAACATAATGTAACATCAACTATATTTACATAGTTTATCCTGATGAAGAGTGCCTACAAGAAATATTTAGTAACTTCAATGCTTATATCGAGAAGATACAAGTGAAAAAACACAAAGAATCATTAAAGGTTACTATTGTTGATTAATTTTTTTAATTATTTGAGAAAACATTTTGTAAATTATAAATTTTATTAGATACATTGTAAATTTTCAAGTTATAAATTGTAACTATCATTTTGGACAAATCTTAATTTTAAGTTGAAAAATAGCTACTTTTAATTTTCAATTGGCTTTTTATCAAGCTTTATTTGAAAAAGTGCAACTTGGATTTTGCACTTTTATTTTTGACAAGCTAAATAACTTGAAATTTTTAAAAGCTCACGTTATAATTTTCACATCCCTTTTTATCAAGTGAATTATAAGTTTTAAAAGTCTCAACTCTGAGTTACAAGTTAGGATTTCCAAATTAGGTTTTAAAATATTCAAATATTATAAGAAATTTTCAACTTCATTAAAAGATTGACCAAGTCATAGAGTTAATTTTGGCACCCCATTTCCTATGGAGAGATTTCTTCAATTGAACTCTAAGAGAGATAAAACAACTAAAAGACTCTTAACATTTTTAACACTTGGCAAAGCACCCAGTCATTATAGAGTCCTCTTCTTCCTTCTACTCCACCAAAGATGCCTTTTCAAGATGGTAATAATGACATTTGTATGGAGCCTCCCTAATTTCTTGCTCTAGAACTAAGTGTAAGGGTTTTTGACTTCTCTCTCAAGGGAGTGATTTTTGGTATAAATATGGGTTTCCTATGTAGCCCATGGATTTTTTTGTTGATATATATATATATATATATATATATATATATATATATATATTTTAATACTTTTGAGAAATTTATCTACATGTTGTAATCTAGAGAATATTTAATACATTAAATTTTTTCCTTCCTTATCTTGTGTTATCTTTGTGTATGTATGGATTTTATTACATTTGTGAATGACACAAGTCTCTTTTTCAATCATTATAAGGAAATTTGTGGTATTTGTTTTTCCCTTATTAAGTTTTTTTGAGGAAAAATTGATAATTTTTTTTCCTTATTTGATAAAATACCCAATATTACCTTTGATTTCATACTAATGTAAGATTGTGCTTAAATATATTTCAATATATTATTATTTAACTATGTTAAATCAAATCAATTAATAATTTACACTAGAATAATTTAGTGCATCACCATTTATAGTTTTAAAATTCCTTATAAACTTTTTTCCTTATAATTTAAAAACCCTAGTTTAGGAGCAAAATCACTAACAAACTACAATTAGAAGTGAACTGGTCATGTATCAGTTGCACTAAACTTAGTGAAAGGAAGCTAGCCTTATTTAGAGGTTCACCTCAATTTTCCAAGGTCCCAAAACTTGGAGGTGATCCCATTATGTCATTAGATTTACCATGTACTACAACTCATACAACATAAAATGTGTACAAAATCTAATTGATAACAATAACAATGAGGCATGAAATAAGGTAACCATATTTGAATTAAACTATGTAGCAAAACTACATGATGTAGATCATGGAACCATTATTAAAGATTAGAAAGCACAACATGCACAACACATAATTTCATACAATAAGCCTAATGGAAACACATAATGTACATGGATATGTCACAATAAATAAATCAAAGGGACCACATGAATAGGACATTTAATAATGTTGTAAATAATGAAGATGGTTCAAATTTCACACAAAACATAACACCTAGATACTAAAATAAATCAAATTTTTTTCATATAATGTAAACATAGGGCCAAGATACATAAATAATTGATTTTTTTAAATGTCACCATACCAAGTAAACATAGGGCCAAGGGCCATAAAAAAAAGACATGTAGAATGTTACAAACAAGGGACATGTTCAAATGTCACACATACCAAGCATAAATATCCTAGATATGAGGAAGAAATTTGTTTCAATAAAGTGTCATGGGATACACACAATAAGCAAGTAGTGTTTGGCCTATCTGAAAGGAATTAAACAACACCAAATGATCATAGAATAAGTGACAACTAGTCTACACTATCCATATGTATTAATGACATATCATAAAAAAGTAGAATATTAATGTATCACAATGTAAGATATAATTAAATAGTAATACACTTGTAAAATATGTAGATTGACATGAAATTTGAGCTCACAAATAGATATAACATGTTATAATGTAACTTGTAGAATTGGATTCCTATACCATAGGCATAACCACTAGGTAGAAAGGAATCCATCATTTAATAATCCAGATAAAATATGTATGTCCTGCATCAAACTCATATACCTTGTGATATGCATGTGTGTATATAAAATAACATGTTATCTACAAAAATATGTGATAAATAACATATGTAAATAAATAAATTAGTGACTTGTGTCATGATTAGGTCTTGATTTTTTATTTTTTAAACTATTTTGAATGTTTTTTGTATTTTTAGTTTTTTGTTTTAATTTATAAATATTTGAATATTTCCTTTATGTATAGTATTGACACAAGTGAATGATTTTCATATAGGTTTTCACACATTTACGTTCAAGTGTATCCATATGGTAAGATCCTAAACCCACCTTTTTGGTAACCATAAATAGACCCAACCAATTGGGCTTAAACTTACCTTTGGTCTCTTTGTCTACATTGGTATTATTCTAATTTTATTTTAGTACCAAATCCCCAATTTTAAACTCATGATCATGAATATTATTTCCATATGATATTTAAATGTGATCTTGATAAAATTTTATATGTTCAATAACTTAAATGTGCTTGCCATTTAGCAATTCTAATTCATGTAACCATTTTTCCTAATACTCATTATATTTAACGATGAATTTTAAATACTCATAAATAATTAATTTTAAAATATAAAGGTATTATTGCTTTTGTGTCATAAACAATAGAATATGGTGTAGCCTTTATTTATGTACATACACTTGTGCAATATGCCCAAAATACATATGCAATTTTATTATGCCAAATTGAACCATGTTTTTCAACAACTTTACTTAATATTTTGATGATTGTCTTATTTTATGCTTTTGATTGCCAATTTATTTATGTTTAATATGTAGTAGATAAACTGTGACAGATATTGAATTTAACATAAAATTACTTAACTATTTTATTTTTGAAGGATGGCCCATTATTTGTTACAAGAACATACGGTAATATAAATTGTGAAATAATATGTGTCATCAAGAAGAGACATATCCTATCCTATGGTAGACTATATATGTATGGCTTTGAATCATTTTGTAAAATATTTTTTGGCTATAATAATATACTTGTAACTATATGATGACTTTGGGTTTATCTTTCTAATCAAATTGTATCCCCAAAGGGAAAATGTCCAAGGTGAAACAATAGGTTAAAATTTGTATGATGGATTATGATTTAGGCTATATTTCTAACATTGTGAACATATTTTTGTGTATTCATGACATTCATGTTTTATAGTAGGCCAATAATAATCCTATCATAATAATTTTGAGGACATGGATTTGATACTAAACTGACCTCCTTTTCACTATTGTGTAATTTAAGTAAGGCTATTTTATCTTTTTCATGGATTAAACATCAAATTAGTTGTTCATCAAATGATATTTTAAATTAAGATCCTACAATTAGAACATAATGCATTACTTCACATTGTAATTTGTGTTTATCATTGCATGTATCATTTTTTAGGATTGCAACTTGATATAATAAATTACATATATCATTATGAATTTAATATGATGTGACAAATTTACAAAGATTATAAAGTATCTCAATTTGATGTAGTAACTAATATGTGTCTTAATTAATGAATAGTAAAAATTGCATGCTCATTGTTGATGATAATAAGGATCATGAAAATATCACTGGCCATTGCATCATCATGTCTATTATCTTTGTGCATTATGATTTCTATTGAAAATGCATTAAAGTTAATCATTGTAACATTTATTTGTATGGGATTAAATTTTCTTATTTAATTTGATAAATATCTAAAACTTGATTAACCACAAGCTAAAAATATCCACATTATTTTAGATATTTTATTTATAGTGTGTGTGAATTAGATAAACACAATATTAAAGCCTCATATTATTTTATGTTGTTTTTACATGAACATCCCAAGTGAAATGCAAATGGTAATAGCTAACCTTAAGAAGTAACAAAGACTATCCATAATTTATCACTAGTGGCACATTTTGTTCCATTGAAGTACATGATCCATGTGTTACTATCAATGTGATATGTAGTGAAGTCATTGTAAAAATCATAATTAATTGCTAATGTATCCAATAATGGAGTTATGGCTAAGTGATCTATAATAACTTATCCTTTTAATGATTTTTGAGATACTATTTTTTTTTAATTTGATAAGGTAAAATAAGTAGGTTTTACAAGGATCCTACAACCTAAGTTTAACTAGAATTAAAGTATAACAAAGTAAGCTCCAAGGGCTAAAAACAAAATATGGTAGAGTAAAAATAACTAGTTAAAAACCAATATAGAAGAAAAAAACAAAGAAAAATAAATAAATTATTTAGGGAAGATAGTGTTGAGCAATGCTATCATTGATTTCAAGGCTAAGGTTGATGTAATAGATGTCAAGCTCAAGGTTGATGTCATTAATGTTAAGATACATCTAGGAAAGATGCATGGTGAAATGGTATACGACAAGGAATCCATGTGGAAAGAGATATTTGAATTAAACCTAATGATTCTCCTAAGGTCAATTTCATGGTTTAGGATAGCTTAATAACTATCAATGTTGTCATAAAGAGGTTTGATGATCAGGTCAAGGTAAGCATGTTTTGAGTACTAGGTGACTTGAAAAACCTAGTCATAATAAGCATGTATATGATGATCATGAAGAGGTGTGTAAAAATATATGATATATATAAAGAGCATGAAAGGAATGTGATCAAGGTGTAGAAGCATGAAAGAGTATTCAAACTTCAAGTGATTGAGAAGCCTAATCATGACAGTGGTCATTACATAAAAAAGCATTATGAGAAGATATGATCTTGGTGGCCTAGTTATATGGATGATAAGAGGCATAAGATGATGTATGAGGTTGTTTAAGAATTAATATGAGGCATTTGATCACTCATGAGTGTCTGAGAGTAAGCCTATAGGGGTAAGACCTAAAGACCTAGCATGTAACTATATTAGTTCTAAATTCTACGTATTAAGGATGAAAATTAGTGTTAGAGCATGTGATAAGTTTCTTGATGATGTGAATTATGTGGAGAGTGCATGGATAGTGGATACAAGGTTAGTTTTGAGGACTAAAGTGACATGCAAGTCAAAATCCTAGAGAGAGAGAGAGAGAGAGAGAGAGAGAGAGAGAGAGAGAGAGAGAGAGAGAGAGAGAGAGAGAGAGAGAGAGAGAGAGAGAGAGAGAGAGAGAGAGAGAGAGAGAGAGAGATGGGGGCCTAATGGGGTATCATGATCATTTTACAAGGTAAGAATGAACATGTGAGCATTTTTAGTGGTGTGATAGTTTGAGAGAGAGAAATAAATGGGGGCCTAATGGGGTATCATGATCATTTTACAAGGTAATAATGA
Organism: Torreya grandis; assembly: GCA_037957365.1. Lineage (NCBI taxonomy): Eukaryota > Viridiplantae > Streptophyta > Pinopsida > Cupressales > Taxaceae > Torreya > Torreya grandis. The sequence goes on along the minus strand of JARHVA010001699.1, from coordinate 2,796,179 downwards.
ACATGTGAGAATTTCTAGTGGTGTGATAGTTTTTCCCAGGTGTGTTGACCAAGTATAAGGTCAAAGTTTTCAAGAAAAGGCAAGAAAAAGTGTTTCAATATCTCTCAAGTGCACAAAAGGAAGGGTCCTCAACTTGAAAAGGACTTTCATGTGTTCATTGGCATTTTTAACCTCTTCATGAGAATATAAACCATATTAATGGAATATGGGGAAGGGTCCTAGATATAATTTATAAGTATTGGTTTCTATAATAAGGTGATAAGCTTTATGAATGATTGTTAAGACTATAAGGTGGTTTAAACCTCTCTAAAACCCTAACTTTGACTTGATGAGAAAGATATTAGTAAAAATAGCACAATTTTTTTTTGAATGGATATATATGTGATTTTATGTTATATTAAACTCTCTCAAGAATATTTAGGTGTGATTCATTTGATAGGAAAGTGAATGGACCCTACAAAAAAGGCCTCATTTCTTAAATATTTGTTGTAGTAGGTAGAGTTGATTGAGTCAAAGTTGATAATTAGATGAAGGTTTAAGCTTGATAATTATTTTATATGTCCATGGTGGTTTATGATCAATTTAAAAATCTCAAGATTTCTAAACTAGTCATACAAGTTGAGCTATCGCTAAAAGGCCAATAGTTGTCATACAAGACTATGAGAGAGAAGGTCAAGAAATTGGTCTATAAGACCAATAGTTGTCATTAGTGATTGTGATATTTTTAATGGAGGTTTATCTTAGGATAATTTAAGATAAATTTCATGAATTTTAAAACCTTAATTGTGTTCCTAAATGTGTCAAAATTTCAAGGTTCCATGACTATATTTTGAGACCAAATGGCAGTTCTGAGTGGGCTACTTGTAGAGAAAGGTTTGATTACTTTTGACTTGATTTGTGAGGTCTAATGAACATGGTGATGACACTAAGGTAATGAGTATTATATTTATATTATTTTTTCCTTGGTTTTTTTTTACAAGATCATATTTTTGGTTTAGTTATTGAAGACAAACTTTATGGGTATGTACATGCCTAATATGAACAATACCAATGATGTACTCTAAGTAGTGGTTTGAATTAAAAAAACTATTATGGAGACTAAATGAGGTTATAAAGGGTCTAATGGTATGGAATATGATGTTTATATACCATGTAAAGTTTTTGAATTATATTTAATAATTTTAAAGGGTAATGTGTGATAAGTAGGCCTAATGGGACTAGGTATCCATGAGACCTAAAAGGAGAGATAAGGCATATTTGATGAATTTCAAACCTAAAGGGACTCTAATAATATTTTAAAAATTTCCATGAGATATACCAAGAATCATTACATGTACTAACTAATTGGTAAAAGTTTTTGGCTGACTGACAAGAAAATGAACAAGAAAGTCTTGTATATATACCAGACAACTTTAGGCCTATATGAGTGTGAGTGTAGGCATAAATAGGACTTGTATACCATTATAAGGGGATATAGGATTAGTGCTTAATATTTTACATAATTTATATATTTAATTATCAATGTAATATGACCTAATCAAGTCAAGAAGAGGGTTAGTTGAGTGAAGAAGGATAGAGGCTAGTTTGAGAGGGATAAAAGTGTGTGAAGAGATAAAGAAGGGGATCATCATATATTGTATTATAAACATATTTTTATGAAGGTGATCAAGTGTTTTATTTGGTTTATTTTGTATTGAGTGATCTAAGGGGTTGGTGTTTCCTTGCAAGTGGTTGCTTAGAAAACCCTAGGTGAGTTGGTGCTTAACTAGTTGGGGTTGGTGCTTCATGTGAAGTTGATGCTCCATGTGAAGTTGGTGCTTCACTAAATTTAGTGTTTGTATTATAATATTTTAGTCCATTTTTATCATCAATGGTTTTAAATTCCCTTTTAAGGTTTTCCACATACATATTATGTTCACGTGTTTCATGGCTCTTATAAATTGATGTTTATGCTTGCTAAGATGTACATGCTTGTCTAAATGGTCTATGATTGATTTAGTAAGATTGTATAAGAAAATTTTGAAGACTGATTCACCCCCATCTTAATCATTTTGATTCCAATATTTAGTATCAAAGCATGGTCTTTTAAATCGGGTCTAAAAGTATAAAGGAGATCCTAGAAGTAAGGATGGCTAGTTAGCAAGATCAAGGTGGTTTCTCTACTAGTAAGGATAAATTATTTAATGGATATAAATATGAATTTTGGAATGTTAGGATGAAGATATATTTTATGTCACAAGAACATGATATTTGGCAATCAGTTATGGATGATTATATTTCTCCTCCTATTCTACCCATAGATGTAGTAGATAAGAAGGCTAGTGAAAACAACCTTAAGGAAATGAATGCCATTATTTGTGGCCTATAAAAGGAATATATTATGAAGGTAATGAATTGTGATTTAGCTAAATAGATATGGGATAAACTAAAGACTATATATGAAGGAGATAGTAAGGTGAAGATGGCTAAGTTATAGACCCACTAAAGATAGTTTGAAATATTGAAGATGAGTGAAGATGAAACCATTGCATATTACCTATTGAGGGTTGATGAAGTTTTCAATGTGATTATAAGATTTTGAGAAGAGGTGAAATAATCTATAGTGGTTAAAAAAGTATTTCTATCACTAACTCCTAATTTTGACTCTAAGGTGTATGTAGTAGAAGAGATGAAATATTTAGACAAGCTAGAGATGGATGGATTTCATGGCATTTTGACTACCTATGAGATGAGAACTAATGAAGGAAGACCTCCCAAAAAGGAATCAACCTTCAAAGTTGAGAAAAATTAAAAATATAAGAAGATCAAGGATGAGGAAATGTCATATGTTGATGATGATCAATTGATAGCCATGTTTGCAATGAAGTTGAGGTTTGGATATCGTAAATACAAAGGTATGTTGCCCTTAAAATGTTTCAACTATGGCAATATTGGTCACTTTACATCTAAGTTTCCTAAAAAGGATAAATATGATCATAATGAAGAACATGATGAACATCATGGAGATGACAAGAAGACCTATAATATTGATAACAACAAAAAGGATTTTATGAAGTATGAAGATAGAAAAGGAACTTCTGTAGACACCTAAAATTGGGTGTCAATAACCTCCAATCAGGGTTTTAGCTAATTTCCATCTAAAATGCACAATTTGGCCTAAAAACACTAAAACATGCAAAATGATGTGAAAATGACAAATTCAAGTGCTGATTTTAGCCAAGTTATCCCTAAATGGGGGAAATGTAATTTATGGGCCAACTAACTTTGATCAGTTCATTTCAAGTCAAAATGCTAAATTTACACCTACGTGCTCTAGACTACTCTTTCCTATCAAATATTTTACACAAGACTTGTGACTTTGTTATTTGTTGTTAATGACATTTTAAATGGAAATATGGTTCCAACGTATTTGACATGAACTTGTAATTCCAATCTAGTCAAATTTAGGACCAATAACAAGACATTTTGATCAATCTATGTAATTTGTGCATAAAGTGCTTAATCATGCTTAAGATTTAATTAACCCAAATCAAGGCCTAATTAATAATTTCATGGAAAATTGTTGAATAATTGTTTTTAGAAATGAATATTAAATATCTACATCATCAAGTGACCTCATTTCTTGGGAAGAAATCTCTAGGCCATAAATGCCACAAAGATTAGGATTCATGCCTCCCAGCCTCATCAATGCCCTTCTATGATGCCCTCCATGCCTCTTAATTTCCCCTTATTCCAAAAGCCATGGTGAGGATAATTACAAACTTAATTCAAAAAATTTAATTAATCCTCAATCACACATCTCAATCTTGAGATGGAATGGTTGAGGTTGATTCTGATCAAATCCAAAAATCTATAAATAAGAGGCCTCACAACATCATTTCTAACCTTAATTTGTATAAAGTTATAATGCAAGATTGGTTCCAAAAGCTTCATGCAACTAGTGTTATAATGCTAAATTGATTCCAAGCCAAGCCAAGCCACAAAACAAATCATGCCAAGAGGAGATGAAGGTAACCACACTCCATTGAAGAATACCTATTGAAGCACAAGCTGAGTAAGCCACCATTACAAAGGCATTTAGAACATCCAAGGAAGGTGAAAGGAATTATTGTGTTTTCAATCCTTGATTTTTAGTTATGCTTATCATTTTATTTTGTTAAATAAGTTATCCTTAGTGTCTAGGCCTAGAGATGTTATGTTATTAGTGTATTTATTTCACTTTAACTTTCATTTTAGAACTAACACCATACTAACCATCCTCTCTTGAGTCAAGTTTCTATATCACATAATGGTATGCCTAGTGGGACTAGATGCATCTTACACTTGAAGGAGATATTTTTTCAACTTTAAAAAATTCATTTGAGCCCTTAAAACTCATATAAATTGATTTTATAACTTTATTTTGCCATTTTTGGTTTCCATAATTTTTACATAGTAATTGATGTCAACAAAAATACCGACATCAATTACTGACTTAACTGATGTTGATCAACAGAACCAACATCAGTCATATCTCAATTGGTCTTAACTGATGTCAATGGTATTGACTGACATTGGTAGCTATGTTTTTCCAAAAACATAGACCTGAGACCTATTTTTTCAAAGTTTCTTGTTTCAAACTCAAAAGGGATTCAAAGCTAAGGAACATGCTAAAAATTTTGCTGTAGGACCAAGCAGGTTTTTTGCTCAAAACATGTTTAAATCACTTTTGCATGCTTAAAATTTGATTAGGAACTTTGTTTTGGTGTTTAAAAAAGAATTTTAGGTGTTTTTGGTGAATGTTTTTAAAGTTTGAAACTAAGACCAAGGGGTCAAATGAACACCACCAAACATTTCATTTGGGGTTTAAAACTGAAAATGCTTGTCAATTTTTGTTTGAAATAGTTGATTAGATTAATTTTGTTTGGAAAAGAGAGAAATGTTGCTCTTTCATTTGCCCCCTATAGGGGAACCCTTGAAATTAAAAGTACCATTCCTATTGCAAAGTATCCTATTCCAAGGCTTAAAAATAAAGTCATCTAAAACACTCCCCAAAAACTCGTCAAAGTTTAGGTGATCTTGAAAATGAACCTAAATTTTTTCTACTTTCATGTTTTATTTATTTATGCATCTTGGCTTATGAGGGGGACTTCATCACCTCCCACAAGTTCTTTAGGGAAGATTTGACCTAGGGTTTCATCTCCTAGCATTGACTTCATTTTAATCCTTTGGATTTGTATATGGGATGTAGTGGTACTTTGGACATCGCACTATACTGAGTGAATAGCAAGATGTAGTGGTTGAAAAAAGGACTAGACCTTTTTGCAACAAGTTGAGTGATATAGACGTAAAATCCATGATTTTTTTTTAAATTATTTGGCATGAAAGTCATTGTACAATTGATTCCCCTAGATCATTCATAAACTTGTTAGATTTTAGACAAATCCCCACTTTCCACAAAAGTATTGTTGGTGCAAGGTGTACCTCAAGGTCCATGTCATAGTACTATCATTTGAGAGAAGGGGGGTTGTAAAAACCCTACTATATAATGCACATTTACTATTAGATGAATGCTTAAAAAAATCTCAAATGATGTATATTAAAGGATTCTAATAGTACCAAGAAACCTTGTTAGTTTAGGATTTAAGGGTGATTAATTAGTTGGTCTTATCGTAGATTAAAGTCTTTATTGGAGTCAAAACTTGGTGTAAAAAAAATAATCCAAACCAAACACATAGTCCAAATTTTCCTTTGAACAAAGAGGCATTATGTTGTCCATGTGAGATCATCCATTTGCCTTGTTCAAAGTTCATCAAAATCTTGAAGAGTCATATCATCCAATTTGGCATAGTTATGCCACCTAATTGAGTCTAAACCTTTACAAAAGTTGTTTAAGTCCACTTATAATTCAAATTTGAAATTACACCTTTACAAGTTTATAGGGTTGATGTGTTAAGAGGGTTCACCATTTGCACTAAACTTGAAGGAACTTAAGTTTAATTTCCAATTTAGGTTAAAGGCCATTTAAGACACATAATCATTATTACCACTTGATAGACTTAAGCCATTTTATGCTAAACACTTTCACTTTAAGTCTATACACCACAATATTTTGAGTTAAGAAAGGTAGTGTTATGCTATCAAAATTATTAAAAAATGTCTTTGCCTTAGAGAGTATTTAAAAAAAAACTTTTTTTATCATAAATTTTGGGTAGTATAGTGTCGTTACACTACCCAAATAATTTCAAACATTGTTTCATAGACCCTCTTACATAGAGTTCCAAATTTGTTCCTATAAAATCAAACTAATCCAAGTGTACTTTTGATCCTTTGTCTAAAGCACAGTTATACTATTCACCTTTGTCTAGATTGTTTGTCAAAGGAACTAAGTTTTATACCATTATTTATGAGAAAATAAACTATTGCTAAAGTGCCTTTTATTTCATACCTTATACCTAGTTAACCAAGTTCATGTATAAGAATCGAATGCCTAGTGTTTTTTAGAAGTGTTTCAAATCTGTTACATTAAAACTTTCATCTATTTTTCAAAGTCTATCTTTTGATGCCATTTCGTCAAGATTCCTAGTATATGCCTTGTTTGAGCCTAGTTTTTGACACCAAATTTGGCCAAAAGACCTAGAAACTTTTAAATTCCTAGATTAGACTGATTTGAAACACTTCAACCTTAGAGTTTGGGATTTTGATTTTTGGGTCCATTTATTTGCTTACCTTTATGTGAATAGTGAAATGTTAGATATTTTATGCTAGATTTTTTCCTCACAAATATTTACATAAACTTTTTTATCCTTTTTGACAAATCTAGACCAAGTTGAAGGCATTATTTATTTTAGATACTATCCTTTCTAGAGTTTGGAGAACTCTTTTACATTTTATCACCAAGCATTGACTATGGATCCCAACATGTATTCATACACTCATAGTGGACTTATATAAAATCTAGGGATTAGTAATGTATTTTTGAATAAATGGTACAAGACCCCTATGTGGATAACATTACTTATGAGATGGAGTCATACCCCTCTTATAATACTCAATTAGGACCACAAGTTTTAGATCCATTAGCTAACTATCTAGTTAACACACCACCTTACATAGAATAGGACTAAGAACAAACCATGCAATACTTAGCTATAATAGCCACAGTGGATCAACTAGTACTTCAAAAACCATATTCTACTAATTAAACATCCATGTATGATCCATTTTTGTTTAATAAAAATTTATTAGAGAATAAAGATGAGATTTTATTTAGGGCCATAAAGGTAGGCTCTAAGTTTCCAATAGACTTCCCCCATGAAAATTTACCAAGTCTAGTAAGATTACCCCACAATATCATTTACGATCAATAGGATTCTTCTATAAATCTTATGACTCTAGTCCAAATAACGTACCAAGACCCCAATATATCCAATCAAGTTAAAAACATCATGGAATATCACGTTAACAAAATAAAAATAACATATCAAACCTACCTAAATTTAACATGTGATTTTAATCAAATGACAATGGTAAGTAAGCCTCCCATTGATCTAGTTCCTTCAATAAGAGTGTTGATGGAATTAACTAGACAAGAAAATATGAGTTTTAACTCATTTATAAAAAATACTTCAATAGATAATTTGATACATATGATAGTTATTGAATAAGTATCTTCTTCTTCTACACTAAATAGTGAGCCAAATGTAGTGGACAATGTGTAAACAATGTCTAATCTTGATCAAAGTGGTATTAATGCACAAACAACTATCCAACAACACGTGCCTATAGTTAATCTCATGAGTAGATAATCATACCAAGGAATATGATTTTATGCACCCTAGCCTCAACCAATTACTTCCTCAAGTGTATAACCTACATGATTAGATAATCAAATAAAGGATAACGTTATGCCTCAATTATAGAATGTGATGAATCCTACTCCCCCTCAATAAGTAGCAAGTAGTATTCCATAATAGCAGACATAGTCTAGTATCAATGTAACAAAGGATGAATAAATTTCCACCTCAATCAGGGGAAACTAATGTACCACCTTGCCAAGTAACAACAAACATACCTTTTTAGTCATAGACTAATATGTCAATCCAAAACCTAGTAATGACTAGTCAACAACATGTAAATATTGGTCAATGATAGATGCTAAATCTACAACCTAATTTCACTTCCTCATAGGGATTCATGAAACAAGAAGGTCCTCATATTTCTTAAGTACCTACTAGATAACTATTGGTTCAAAATGTGCCACAAATTTAGAGATAAGGTCTTGGTCCATAAGTTCCTACTCAATAACAAGGTTTGATTAGTCGGGAACATGTCCTTTTTTAAACATAACAAGTACAATATAGTTTTATCCCTCCATCACAACCAAAAAATCCACCTGGTCAAACCTTTATCACCAACCCAAACCAAAATATCACACAACCAAATGTGTAATTTCAAGTACATCCCAATCCACGTATGCATATTCCTAATCATTCCCCAACCAAACTAATCTACCTCAATAGGTGTCTCCATCATACCCTGGTCAAATTGTTCCACTTGTGACCTCCCAACCATCTATCAAACTAATATTATCCCTAAAACCAATATCCCATCCATTTTCCTATCTCAAAAATTACAATAGATGAAGGATACAATTACTGCTATTTAGGTAGGAAAGTAAACTAAAAAGTTCAAATTGGATGATGTATGTTCCTATCCATTCAATATGAATTATTTGTAGATACCATTTCCTCTAGGTTATGAACCACCAAAATTTGATAAATATAAAGGGAAAGGTGACCCTAAGGATCATTTGAACAAATTCTTTGTCGCATGTCAACCAATAGTATATAATGACATATACCTTTTTTTGTTGTTTCCAAGGAGCTTGGCTGGACAATCCTTGGAGTGTTTTTTAAAGTTTCCCAAGAATTCAGTAATAGACTTTGATGATCTTTCTAATAAATTTGTGTAACACTTTTCCTATAATCTTGAGCATGATATTTCATTAGTAGACCTAACACAAGCAAAGCAAAAATCTAGGGAGAGTTTTGCAAGTTATTTATAGTGATGGAGAGCCCTTGCAAGCCATTTAAACCATAAGTTACTAGGTAAACAATTAGCCACTATGTTTAGTAAAAATTTGCATAGTGAGATAGCCTATCATATGGAACTACAATGTATGCATATGTTCAAAGAGATCATTGATAAAGGTTTTTTGATCGAGTGAGCATTCATTAATAAAGGAGTCATCAAGCTTAATTTAACTAATCAAAATCAAGGTACCAATCATGGAAATGACCAACATCCTAATCAAGCACAAGTATCATAACTAACATAGGCCAATAACCAAGAAAGACCAAAGTAATTCAACCACAATAGGAATGTTATGAGAAATGGAGTAACCAAATCTTGTCATGTCCCAACTATGCAAACATCATCTACACCACCTTTTTAGCTTACCCCTACCTCGTAACCTCTCCAAACAATGTCGTAAGTGTAACAATCAAGACCTGCACAACAAATACAATAACCTTTAGTTTTGAAAACCCCTCTTCCTGGAAGAACCATCCCTGCATGTCATGTCTTTAGTGACATAGGAGAACCTATTGAGTCTATATTTTGTAATCTTACTACTACTAATCTAATTAGTTGGCCCATTCCAAAACATTATCTACAAGGCATTCTTTATCCTAATTAGTATTGTGAAAATGAGTTTTGTGACTATCATCGAGTCAATGGGCATATCTATGAAGATGTGTGCAAATCAAGCATTTAATTGAAAATATGTTGGAGAATGGGGAGACAAAATTGGATAGTGTGCTTCCACTTCCAATCAAACCCTTGGGATATATCAAAACCCCTTTCCCCAATATAAAAATTAGTAGTAATAGAATAATTAACAACAACAACAATGGCCAATGCAATAGTAAAATTAGTATTATCAAAATCAAAGGCCAAACTAGCAAAATTAACAAAATCAGCAACAAAATCCATAATGATAAAAAAATGTACAAAACCAAGGTTAGGATGGTAAAAACCAAAAAACCTAGTATGCAGTTACACATTACTACAACAAGGTTATAGGTCATATTATAGGGGTAACATTAATACCATCTCCATTAATCCTAAACCAGGCACTAATCAGCCTAAACCATTGTTAAACAACAATATTCAGCCAAATCACATGGATAATCCTTCTTTGACTTGGGAGTGCATATAGGCAAACCAACAAACTAGGACTTCCACTTTTGGATCTTATAGAGATAATTAATTCTTTCCATGTGACCACATGCAAGTACATCAACAATCAAGACTTATCCTATCTGGTCCCACACCATTTCCAACATAAATTAGAAATAATGGTCTAGTATTTAATCTTGATTATGTAGTCATAACTTAGAGGTTAAAGATTACTATCCTAGGTGCATAACCATCTACCACTTTGCCTATCATCCAACCAACTGTTTAGCCTCAGAATAAACCATTCACTACTGACCAAGACAAGAATTTTGATATTGTGGAATAATTGCAAAAGATACCAACACAAATTTATATTTTAGATTTACTACAGATGTCAATGATCCACAAAAAATACTAAATGAGTTTTTGACCCAATCCACTATTGCTAGTGACATATCCCCTAATAAATTTCAAGTTTTGGTCAGACACCTGGCTCTATTCCAATAGATCACATTCAAACAAAGTTATATGTCTTCCCTTGGCCCACTCCATAATAACCTATTATACATATAAGGTTGTATTAGATAGAATAAAGTGAAATGTGTCCTTATAAACAATGGATTTGGCCTCAACATAGTGACTCTCAAGCTCATCAAACATCTTGGGTACATAATGATAGATCTCCATCTAAAAATAGTAACTATCAAAGCTTATGATAATCAAGAAAGAGAATCATAAGGCACCATTAGTTTGTTGTTTATCATTAGGCCTTTGACCCATGATACACCTTGCCATGTGTTAGATATTGAGTTATCATACAATATGATTCTAGGCAGGCCTTGGTTACATGAGATTCATGTAGTACCATCAACACTACACCAATGTATCAAGTTTTCTCACTTAAGGATGGAGGTGAGTATTTTAATAGATTTACACCTGTATGAGCACTACAAGCATCTTGAGGTTGAGTTTTAAAGCTATAATTATCAATACGGTATGAATCCAAGTTCCAAGAAAGATAAAAGAAAGGCTATACTTGTTGATCCTTCACCAGATAATTGTATAAATCCTAATACCTTGGATTCCCTTTCCCACTTGCCACCTCCTAAAGCTTCTAATCATTTCACCATTTTAGATAATGGACCAAGAAAATATGTGATCCACGACACATTTCACATTGCCAATCTTCCTCAAAGTTTGAAAACCTTTGGGTGACCTAAAGTCATCCCACATATGCATTGGCAACAAAAGAACAAAGATAAGGGAACTATTACATTTGTACAACCATCTAGCCTAGGACTTGACCCTCTTGAAGGGGATAAATCATGTTTATATAATGATGAACAAGCTGATTGTTATAAAAATGGAAAGTATCCTATTCCTAATAGGATCATGGAGCATCACAATTATGAAGGAAGAGGCTTCAAAATAAATCAACAAGGATCCATCAAGCCAATTTCCTTGACTAAGTATGAAAGACCTTATGGACTTGGATTTAAACCACCTGGGGGTAACCCAACATATTTTATTTAAAATCCATAACTAGTGACTAGTGATAATGATGTCAATAAAAATTAGAGTCTGATCATACCCTTACCTTTCATAACCTAGCTAAAACCAACCTATTTGATAACAATGCTATTTGTACCCTTACCCAAGCCATTCATCACAATCCATTGCCATTATATTATCCTTAATTAATAGATTGGGACTAAAAAGAATCTAGTATGTTGATTGATGAGTTCTAGAATGATGAGACATTTTATGATTTCTTAGACCTTAGAGATAATGTTTCATTGGGAGATCATAAATCAGGTTTCTCAATCACATTAGATCCTATAGCCTATTTTGGAGAGAGAGTGAACACCCTTATCCAAAAATAAATAAGTAAACATTGAGGTCCCAAAGTGAAAACCTCTTTGAGGCACTTTTTAACTAGAGAAAAAGTAAAGATAAAGGATAGTCTAGTGGTGAAAACCTATTTTAGGCACCATTAGATGAGGGTGTTCATTCTTCTTCAAATTTAGACCAAGAGACCACCAATAATGAACTTGCCTGTCGATCTAAATTCAATTTTGAGAAACAACAAGTATTTGATCAAATTCTTGGAGAATTTATGACTACTTTGTTACATGGCCAAATCTCCCATTAGGAGACTCAGATTCATCATGCCTAGGATAAGTTGAAGAGCAAGTCCTAATAGAGGACCCTGGCATAGTCTAATAGTTCAAGTCACTACCTAATATCCTATAAGATGGTTTGACCCTCCTAGTTAAAGTTATAACATAGGTAAACATTAGGACTCTATTAGACCTAAAATGGATAAAATTAGGAGAATCACTCACTGAGGAGGAACATGATGTTTTTATAGCTTTATAGAGAGAGTTTATGGATATATTTGCATGGGCCTATTCTGACATGCCAGGATTAGACCCCACCTTAGTTCTGCACCACCTTATGGTTAATCCTAATGCCAAACTGGTAAAATAAAAGCTCTATAAGATGCATCCTCACATTATTTTATTGGTAGATAAAGAGTTAGAAAAACTCTTAGAAGCATGATATATTTGATCTATTGACTACTCATAATGGATCTCTAATGTTGTACCTATTAGTAAAAACCTTGAAGGAATTAGAATTTGTACTAATTTTTAAGACATCAACAAATCTTATCCTAAATATGATTTTCCCTTACTTGATATTGACATGATTTTTGACTCTACAATAGGTTATGAAATTCTTTCACTCATGGATGGATTTTCATGATATAATCAGATCAAAATATCACCAGAAGATCAGCATAAAACAATGTTCACCACTCCATGGGGAAAATTTTGCTATTAGGTGATGCCATTTGGCCTTAAGAATGTGGGAGCTACATATCAAAGATTCATGACTATCATATTCAATGATATGATGCATGATATTGTTGAATACTATATCAATGACATATTAGGAAAATACAAGACTAAGGATAACCATCTGGTAGTGCTACATAAGATATTTGAAAGACTCAATCCAAAAAAATACATGTTTGGTGTGATTTTAGGAAAATTAATTGGCTTCATCATGTCTCATATAGGTATTGAAGTTGATCTGGCTAAAGTCCATGCTATAACTGAGATGCCACCACTAACCAATTTTGAGTAACTCTATAGTTTACAGGGTAAGATCTAGTCCATCTAATGTTTCATATCTCATTTAGTAGACAAGTGCCATCCATTTATGCACTTTTTTAAGAAAGGAGTTGCATTTCATTAGGATGATCACTGCCAAATATATTTTCAACAACTCAAAGATTATCTTGTCAATATACTTGTTTTATTACCTCTTATGCCATGAAAGCCATTCTTTTTATACCTATCAACTACTGATCAAGCCCTGGGGGCACTCTTGGCTCAACATTATGACAATGGAAAGGAGCATGTTGTATACTAATTAAGCCATACCTTGGTTACATATGAACATAACTATGCACCTATTGAAAAAGTTTGTCTAGCCATGTTTTTGTAGCTAAAAAACTATGTAATTACATGTTGAATAATAAAACCATGGTCATTTACAAGGTAGATCTAGTATCTACATTCTAAATGGGAATATGGTTCCAATGCATTTGATGTGGACTTTTAATTCTAATCCAATCAAATTGAGGACCAATAACAAGGCATTTTGATCAATCTGAGTAATTTGTGCATAAAATGCTTAATCATACTTAAGAGATAATTAACCCAAATCAAGGCTTAATTAATAATTACCTGGAAAATTGTTCAATACTTGTTTTTATAAATTAAAATTGAATATTTGCATCATCAAGTGACCTCATTTCTTGGGAAGACATCCCTAGGCCATAAATGCCATAGATATTAGGATTAATTCCTCCCATGCCTCATCAATGCCTTCCATGATGCCCTCCATGCCTCTTAATTTCCCCTTCTTCTAATGCCATGGTGAGGATAATTACAAACTTAATTCCAAAAATTGAATTAATCCTCAACCACACATCTCAATATTGAAATGGATAGTTGATGTTGATTCTGATCAAATCCAAAAATCTATAAATATGAGGCCTCACAACATCATTTTTAAGCTTAATTTGTGCAAAGTTATAATGTAATATTAGTTCCAAAAGCTTCAGGAAACTAGTGTTATAATGCCAAATTGATTCCAAGCCAAGCCAATCCACAAGCCAAATTTACCAAGAGGAGATGTAGGTAGCCACACTCCATTGAAGAAGACCCCTTGAAGCACAATCTAAGCAAAGCACCATTATAAAGGCATTTAGAGAATCCAAGGAAGGTGAAAGGAATTCTTGTGTTTCCATTCTTTGTTTTTTAGTTGTGCTTGTCATGTGCTTTTGTTAACTAAGCTCTCCCTAGTGTCTAGGCCTAGAGATGTTATGCTATTAGTGTGTTTATTTCACTTTGTTTTCATTTTGGAACTAACACCATACTAACCATCCTCTCTTGAGTCAAATTCCTAGATCACAACTTCAAGAATAAAAGAAGCTTATATACTAAAGAGGACAACTCTTCTAATGTAAGTGACTCAATTGCATCTTATAATGATGATGGAAGTCATGAACCTAAACGTGATAATTATGAAACCTTGTTTATGGCCATATAATCAAACAATGAGGGTTATCCAAGTGGGAAATGCATTATGGTTGATATGGAATCAAATGAAGAAGAAGATAAAGTATATATTGAGGTATAATTAGTAAGTACCATAGAGGAATTGAAGTTCCAAAGGAAAATGAATTACAAACTAAGATCATTAGTTAAGGACTATGAGGAGTAGATAGGCTTGTTTGAGGAAAGGTTGAGTAACACTTCTAAGGAATATGATGAGATCATCAATCAAGTTGAGGCACAAATGGAGGTAGTTAATATCATTATAAATGATAAAGAGGAATAGTGCATTAGGTATGAAACTGAAGTAGAATATTTAAAAACTAAGTTGAATCAAGAATCTAGCAAGGTGAAGACCATTAAGTTTTGAAAAGAGAATTAGGGTTCTATACGACATATTAAGTGATAAGACATGTCATGGTTTCAAAGAATACCAAAAAGAGGCACATAAAGAAAAGGATAAAACTATAGAAGAAAATAAGGTCAACATGAAAATATCTATCAAACAACCCAATGCTATAAGGTATGCTAATTCATTTAATGTTTACTATTTTATTTGTAATCATTTTTGTCATAGAGCAAGAGAGTATAGAAGACACTCCAAGAATGAGTACTAATGGGGATATGGAAGGAGTCACAACTCACATCAGTCAAGAGGTATATATAAGGTGGTTTCCTACAATTTTCATGGATTATATCCTAATAAGGTTAGAAGGTCATCAAGTCAAAATAGGAGTTTTGAAGCCTCTAGAATGTTATAAAGAAGACAAATGAATATATGGAAACCAAAGTTAGTGAAGATGAGTCATGACCAGTATACAAGTTGAAGTAGATTATTTATTGTGATAGAGCATGATTTAGATGTAAAATCAAGTCAATAAAGCATATTATTATCCCATATTGATGGTCAAATGGATTATGAAGAGATCAAACCTATAATGCCAATCAAGCCTAAAAGGGTATTGAAAGGCATTAAGTTATGTGAGATCATGGAGACTTGGGAATACTTTAAACTTGTAATGTTTTAATTTTTATATGGAAAGAGGTGAATCCATAAGGGTTAATAGAGATATTATTTAGTTTACAAGAGAATGATAGATGTTTGGTTTGAGGGGGAGCCATTTAGGTTTGTGATTGAGTTTGATATGCATTGAAAAGTAATCATGAAATCTAAGTTATTTGAAAAATATATGCATGAAATAAATGGTAACATATTGTGTTAATACTTCATATTATGTGTGTTAAGATATTGTAGTAAAAAATTATGGTTCTATATGGTAGTCTATGTGGGACCCTTTGTCATTAATGTCAAAGGGACAGAAAGTCCAATAAGGGAGATCAACCAAACTAGGGGAGATGAGAGTGATAATTTTGAAGAATGATTTCCATAAATTATAAATGGGGAGTTGTTAAGAAATGTTTTCATTTATGTCAAGGATAAGGTTTGTGTCATTGATGTCAAAGTCAAGGTTGATGTCATTAATGTCAAGATTTATCTAGTAAAGATGCATGATGAAGTGGTATGTGACAAGGAAGCCATGTGAAAAGAGATAATTTAAAGGAAAACTAATTATTATTATAAGTTCAATGTCATTATTTAGTTAAACTTGATAACTAATAGTGTTGTCATAAAGAGGTTTGATGATCAGGTCAAGGTAAGTATGTTTTGAGTAATATACATCTTGATAAACCTAGTCATAAAAAGCATGTGCATGAAGAGAATGAAGAGGTGTGTAAATATGTATGATAATATATAAGTATAATGGAAGGAATGTGGATAAGGTTTATAAAAATAAAGGAGTTTTTTAAGGTTAGTTGTCAAACTTCAAGTGATTGAGAAGCCTAGTCCTGACACTGCTCATTACATGAAGAGACCTTATGAGAAGATATGAGCTTGATGGCTTAGTGAAATGGATGAATAGAGGAATAATATTTTTTATGAGGTTGTTTAATCATTAATATGAGGCATTTTATCACTCATTAGTGTCTCATAGTAAGCCTACAAGGGTGAGACCTATTGACCTAACATGCAATTAGACTAGTTCTAAACTCTGTAACTAGAATAGTTATAAATATATGACCAAAAGAGACCAAAATATTTTTTAATGGATATTTAGGTGATTATAGGTTTATTAAAATCTCTCAGGCATCTTTAGGTGTGATTAATTTGATAGGAAAGTGAATGGACCCTACAAGAAAGGCCTTGTTTCTTAGAGATTTATTGTAACAAGTAGAGTTGACCGAGTCAAAGTTGAAAATTAGATGAAGATTGAATATTGAGACTTGTATTAGGTGTATATCATTTTTTTTGAGTAGGTTATATACCTAAAGAGTGATAAATTAGCCATACAAGTTGACCTATCACTAAAAGGCCTAATGGTGTAAATAATGAGAAAACTAGGCATAAGTGAGAATTTGATTAGGGAAGTGTTATCATGGACTAGGAATTAATAAAATTGCATGGATAATTTTTTAAATACATTTTCATGTTGGATATATGTTTTTGTGGTTAGTGTATATTATGAAACTATTGCTCACAAGTTGACCTATCTTGTAGAGATAAGACAATGAAGGTGCAAGGTTGTGAGATTGGTTTGCAAGACCAATATTATCACTCAAATATGGTATATTTATATTTTATAGTTACATAATTATATCATAGGACAATAAACATGCATCAATAGTCTCTAAATATTTATACATAGGTGTTGAGGGTCTTTATCACCATGACTATGTTTGAAGATAAACTAGCAGATCTAGGTAAGCAAGTTGTAGTGATGAGTTGGATGCTCTTTCCCCTAAGTTTAATTATGTAATAGACATGGTGTTGTTTTTTTTAATTTAATTAACTATTAATTATTTTTATAAAGTCTAATATTTAATATAAGAGTTTGAAATGTCAAATCCAAAATGGCTTGTCTAGATAAATAATGATTGTGAGAGAGAAGGTCAACAGATTGGTATGCAAGACCAATAGTTGTCATTAGTGATTGTGATAATTTTAATGGAGTTTTATCTTATGATAATTTAAGATAATTTTAATAAATTTTAATACCTTTAGTTTTTTCCTAAAGTTATAAAAATTTCAAGTTTCCATGACTGTGTTTTGAGACCAATTGGTAGTTCTAAGTGGGCTAGTTGAAAAAAAGGGTCTGAGTACTTTCAATTTAAGTTTTGAGGAATAATTAAAATTTTTATGACCCTAAGGTGATGAGGGTTATCTATATATTATTTTTTTCCTTATTTTTTTGAAAATATTGTGTTTTTGGTTCAGTTGTTCAAGACATACTTTCTAGGTATGCACAGGGCAAATATGAACAATACTAATGATGTACTCCAAGTAGTGGTTTGAATTAAGATACTATTATAGAGAATTTATGAGATTATAAATTTTATATTCAGATGGATTATTATTTTTCTCTACCATTTAAATTGTTTTAATGATGTCCAAGAAGATTAAAGGGTATTGTGTGTTAAGTAGGCCTAATGGGATTAGGTCTCCATGAGACCTAAAAGAAGAGATAATTCCTATTATGAGGAAGATCAAACCTAAAGGGACTAAAATAAAATTTTTAAAATGTCCATGACATGTCCCAAGAACCATTCCATGTCATAAATAAGAGGTAAAAGTGTTTGGTTGACCAAGAAGGAAATGAACAAGAAAGTCTTGTATATATACTAGGTAACTTTAGGCCTATGTGAGTGTGAGTGTAAGCAAACAAGAAAGAATATTGTAGAGAATAAAGATGCCTTATAGACCATAATAATGGGATATGTTATTATTTATTAACATTTGATATAATTTCTATATGTAAGCATCAAGTTCATATGACCTAATAAAGTTAAGAAGAGGGTTAGTTGAGTGAAGAAGGCTAGATGCCATTTTGAGAGGGATATAAATATGTGAATATATAAAGAATAAGACCATAATATTTTGTATTAAAAACACAATTTTATGAAGTTGATAAATTTTTTTAGGTGGATGAATTGCTACTGAGTCATATAGGGGGTTGGTACCTCTTTGCAAGTGGGTACTTGCTAAAGCCTAGCTGAGTTGGTGCTTAACTAGTTAGGGTTGGTGCTCCATGTGAGGTTAGTGATCTACTAAAGTTGGTGATTTTATTATATGACTATATTACATTTGAATCATTAGTGTTTTTTATTCCCCTTGAGGGTTTCCCACATATATATTGTGTTTAAGTATTTCATGCTCTTGTGAATTGATGCTTATGCTTGATAAGATGTATATGATTATATAAATGATATATGGTTGCTTAAGTAAGATTGTAATATTTTTTTGAAGACTAATTCACCACACTAATCTAAGTCATTTTTCTTCCAACATTTTGGTATAAGATCATGGTCCTTTGAACTAGGTCTAAAATCCTAAAGGAGATCATAGAAGCAAGGATGGCTAGTCAACAAGATCAAGGTGGTTTCTCTACCAATAAATATCCATTGTTTAATGGATATAAATATGCATTTGGAATGTTATTGTTCATATATATTTTATGTCACAAGGATATTATATTTGGTATTCAATTATGGATGGTTATATTGCTCCTCCTATTCCATCAATAGATACAATAAGAAATAAGGCTAGTGAAAATAAATCCAAGGTAATAAATACCATTATTTGTGGCTTATCATAGGTAGAGCTTGTGAATGTAATGAATTGTGACTTAGATAAAGAGATATGGGAAAATTAAATACTATGTATGAAGGAGACACTAAAGTGAAGATGGTCAAGTTGTAGACCCATCAAAGATAGTTTAAAAGCTTGAAGATGAAGGGAGACAAAACCATTACATCTTACTTGTTGAGGGTTAATGAAATTTTCAATGTCATTAGAGTATTGGGAGATGAGGTGAAATAATCTATAGTTATTCAAAAAGTATTAAGATCACTAACTCCTAAGTTTGACTCTAAGGTGTTTTTAGTAGAGAAGATGTAATATTTTGACAAGATAGAGATGGATGGACTTCATGTCATTTTGATTGCCTTTGAGATGAGAAATAATGAAGGAAGACCTCCAAAGAAGGAATAAACCTTAAAAATTGAGAAAAATTCAAAATTGAAGAAGGTCAAGGATGAGGAATGCTTAGATGTTGATGATGACCAACTGATAATCATGTTTAAAAGGGATTTTAGGTTTAGATCGTGTAAGTAAAAAAGGCAATTTGCCCTTAAACTATCTCAAATATGGCAAGATTGGTCACTTTGAATCCAAGTGTCCTAACAAGGATAAATATGAGAATAATGAATAACATGATGAACATTATGGAGATGACAAGAAGACCTATAAGTATAATAACAATAAGGATTTTAGGAAGTATGAAGGAAAAAAAGGAACTTTCAAGAATAAGAGAATATTTTATACTAAAGAAAATAACTCTTATAATGTAAGTGACTAAAGTGCATTTGATAGTGATGATGTCATTCATGAACCTAAACATGATAATAATTAAACCTTTTTTATGGCCATAAAATCAGATAATGAGGGTTGTTCAAGTGGGAAATGCATTATATTTGATATGGAATTAGATGAAGGAAAATTCAAAGTATATATTGAGGTAGAATTGGTAAGTTCCCTAGAGGAATTGAAGCTACAAAGGAAAAATAATTAAAAACCAAGACCATTAGTTAAGGACTATGAGGACAAGATAGGCTTGTTTGAAGAAAGGTTGAGTAACACTTCCATGGAGTATGATGAAATCATTAATCAATTTTAGGCACATATGGAGGTAGTCAATGTAAGTCTAAAGGTTAAAGAGGAAGAGTGCATCAAGTATGAAACTAAAGTAAAATTTTTGAAAGTTGAGTTAAATCAAGCCTTTAACAAGGTGAAGACCTTAGTAAGGTTTGAAAAAAACACTGAGGTTATAGATGTCATATTAATTAACCAAAAGTTTTCAAGTGACAGGATAGGTCTTGGTTTCAAATAAGACTAAAAGGAGGCACCTCAAGTCAAGGAGAAGACTGTTGAAGACAAGAAGGTCAACATGAAAATATCTATCAAACATCCCAATGCTATAAGGTATGCCAATTCATTTAATGGTCACTATTTTGTGTGCAATCAGTTTATTCATAGAGTGATCTAGAGGAAAATTCATAAAAGGTCCTAAAGTAGACTAAAATCTACACCATTGTGTAGGTCCCATTGAGACCTTTCCAATAGTATGTGGAATGTATAAACTGAAGCTCGTATGTTCCTTTTTTATCCAATCAAAGTTCCAATTAAGCTAGTCAAATATGGTCAAAGATGTTCAAACTATAGAAATTTACCAAAAACCAAGACCATTAGTTAAGGAATATGATGAGAAGATAGGTTTGTTTGAGAAAAGGTTGAGTAACACTTCCATGTAGTATGATGAGATCATCAATCAATTTGAGGCACATATGGAGGTCGTCAATGTAAGTCTATAGGATAAAGAGGAAGAGTGCATAAAGTATGAAATTAAAGTAAATTTTTTGAAAGTTGAGTTGAATCAAGCATTTAACAAGGTGAAGACCTTTGTAAGGTTTAAAAAAACACTAAGGTTCTAGATGACATATTAATTAAACAAAAGTTTTCAAGTGATAGGATAGGTCTTGGTTTCAAATAAGACCAAAATGATGCACCTCAAGTCAAGGAGAAGACTATTAAAGATAAGAAGGTCAACTTGAAAATATCTATCAAACATTTCAATGCTATAAGGTATGCCAATTCATTCAATGGTCACTATTTTGTGTGCAATCAGTTTAGTCCTAGAGTGATCTAGAGGACAATTTATAAAAGCTCTTAAAGTAGACTAAAACCTACACCATTGTGTAGGGCCCATTGAGACCTTTCCAATAGTATGTGGAATGTAGAAAATGAAGCTTGTATGCTCCTTGTGTATCCAATCAAAGTTCTAATTAAGCTAGTCAAAGATGGTCAAACTATAGAAATTTACCAACATAGAATGATTTGAATCTAGTTTCATGATGTAGAGATTATCAAGAGATTTTTGGCATGATTTAAATTGATCAATTTTGAGTCTATATGTGCAAGATATTGTACATTGAAGTTCGATGTCATTAGACAAAAATAGGTGTCATAAAGTGACAAGTGGAATAATTTGAACATGACAAGTGGATAAATTATGAGGTGACATGTGGTAGTGAGTTCAATAAATTTTTTTGGGTTTGTTTGAATTCATCTTTGATAGGCATACGTAGATGACATAAAAGGCTGGCTATGGGGACCGTAGCCAGTGGAGTCCACTTTTGTCTCAAAGGGGGACCCTGTAACTGATAGAGCTTTGGTGTATCTAGTTAGATGTTGACAAGTTTGGAATGGACAGTGGTCCATGTGGTGGGTCCTCAATCCACCACTATTTTACTCCATGGTCAAATTCTATTATAGTCACCTATTAACTATAGTTTTATGTAATTAATTATTACCATGCAGACCATCAAGAATGCCATGTCACCAACCAACTGAAGATTCCATGCCATGCCCAAGAATTCCCACCAAAAACTTACCATGAGCTTACCCAACATGCCATGATCCAAAGCTAATGGATCACATCAAATTTGAGTTAAGTGCCAAATGCCTAAGCATAAGAATTGAAGACTACATGGGTCATGCCTTTTAAAAGGCTTAATTAATTTATTTCTTATCCATATGGGATATGGATAAAGACCAAAGCATAGTTGTGGCAATTAAACTCTTATCATTCTAGTTAAAAGGATAAATAACCCACCATCATACCTATGAGTTCAAGCACTATATAAAGTGTAAAAAATTGTATTTAAACATAGGTTCTTAGCCGAGTAGCTAAGGCATAAGGACCCATTTTCACTCATCCTCAGTTTTGAGGTACCTAAAGACATTTCTAGACTTTAGAGTAATCTAGAGATTTGTTCTAGACTCTAATTTGGTTCTAGCCATATGTTGATAATCTAGATTTTAGGTCATTTTATAGAGTAGACTATGTATAGGCCATAATAAACTAGTTTTCAAAATCCCAAGTTTTGAGGGAATTGGAGAGATTTTCACTTCTCAGTGTAAACTAGTGAATTGTTATAGACTCTAAGATGAATTTAATGATATGTTAAATTTCCTATGATAATTTTTTAAAGACATTTTTAAAGTCTATTTTCAAGACTTTTAGATAAAATCTACAAGATTGTGAGATTGCATTGACAATAGTAAGGTGGAAGGTTTGTTTGTGGGTTCCAAGAATTTCTAAAAGTCTGTTGCAGATCTGTATGTAGTCTTAGAGTATCTATTTGATAATTGTGAGGGTTGTCCATGTAATAAATTTTTAGGGAAATAGATCAGTTTATACTATAAGCAAACTTAGAGATGTAGGCATTTCCAAACTCTGTTATCATGTGCTTATCATGAGTTGATTCTATTTGTGCATTCTTTTTCCACATTTTGATTAATTATGTTTATTAATCACTATTGAATGTATAAATATCTAAAATATGATAAAAAGTCAAATTCAATTTTTGTTTCCTTGAGTGTTTTTGAGAAATTGAGTAATTTGATGAAAGGATCCAAGGTAAACAATTTTGCATACTAAATCAATATACTAGTTTACAGATCAAGTTTGGTGTCAAAGCAATTAGTGTGTTGGGATTGACATTAGTTGTGTTTAGTTGGTTTTTTGTAGTATTGTATACTTTTTGGCCTTGTTGATATTCCATTTTTAGTGTGCATTTTGTGGCATTAGGTTATTTGTAGGAAATAGGAATCCATGGACAAAGCTTTAAAAAGAGAGAGGCTTGATAAGCTTTAAGTGATTAACCAATAGATCCAAAAAGAGTGTTTTCCTGATAGATTAGTTTTACTCCTTAGATGAGGAGATTGCTCATTTCAAATCTAAGTTGAAAACCAAGGATGAGCTCTTGGTACAAATTCAGAGTGAAGAAAGACACAGTCTTCACCAAATTCCTTCCACTTTAGATGCAGATCTATGACAGATGATTTCATTGTAAGTTATTCATCATGTAGTACTATTGTCCCTTCGAATTCAAATATTTTAGATATTGATTTTGGTAGTTTTGAGAAACACACTAAGGGCATTGGATCTAAATTGTCAATGAAAATGGGATTTGATGGAAGGGGCCATTGTAAGAATGGCTAATGTATTACTAACCCAATATAGGTAGAGCATAGATCTCGTTATGAAGGATTGCATTATGTTAGTGAGAATGTGGATATTGGAGTGAGTTCCTCTATTGCTAGAAGAAGACAAGCTTCTGATAGCTAATATCTAAGGCCACTACCAGAGCAAAATTCCTCCCTATGAAAGAATGATGAGTGGTGTAAGAAATTTGCTAAAAGAGGTATTGAGATTCCACCTCCTCATTCTTACACTAGAAAAGGCACCAATAGGAATATGAATTCCAAGAATTTTGATTCACTTCTATCATTTAAGAAATTTGGTTTTGATATTAAAAAGATGTTGTATTCTTTTCCTTGTACATTTTGTGGATTGAATAACCATTGTGACACATATTGTAGGAAAAGACAAGCTTCCCTAAAGCAACTTATAGGTGTTAAAGACCATTCTCATTCTATCAAAATGATAAATGGTAAATGGGTGACCTCACCTACTAAGAGGGATGTTTTCACTCATTTTCATGTGAGTGGAAATCCGGTTGAGAAGTGTTTGAAACTTAAATCATCTCACCATCTTGGTAATGGTAAGAAGAAGATGGTTTATAAACCTATTGATAAGGTGATTAATGAATTTTTTGTTCAATCAACCCATGTAGATGTCAATAAATCCACTAAGGAAATTAAACACCATAGAACCTGTTTAAGAGGCTTAGTAAATAGTTTCTTAATTTTATGATGTCATGATTAGTGGATTAATGTTTCAAAGCATTATTTGGATTTCTATTATATGTTGTCAAAGGAAATTTACCCAAACTTTTATATATGCATTTTGGAGCTATTATTATGGGAACACTTTGAGACAGGTTCATCATGCAAAGTTTTTAATTATCACACTTATGTTTTGGAAAGCTCTATTTTTGGAATCTCCAATGTTAGATTTATGAGTTTCTTATTGAATTTTTAAAGAATTTAACTCATTGATCAGCTTGGGAATTGATATAAGTACACATGTTGTTGGGTAGGATTCAGTTTTATTGTAATACTTGTTTCAAAATAAATGATATTTTGGGATGCATCTATTTTTGGCATGTGTGTGATTGGATGCATTTATAAGACCCTATTGGGTAATGTTTGTAATGCTATACACTATACATTATTTGGTTTTTCATAGCTATTTAGCATATTAAGTTCCATGTTTGGGTAGTGTATTGTGACATGGTCACACAAATTAATGTATTTTTTTACATTAACAAACTCATCTTATAGTTATACTGGTGATTATTGTAGTATTTGGTAGTTCATCACTTACAGGATGTGACAGTGGGAAGATAGTTGATAGATGTTGTGATCTTATTGGAAATTGTAGGATTCAATATAACCCATGCCTTATTTTAGGCCTTTTATAGTTTGAGTTATGAATCATATTTTGCCACTATTATCTCTATGTTATGATTCAGGTTCTATATTTGATATATTACAAAGGACCATTTAGAAGTAGTAGAGAGATCACTAGGCTTATCTATGTAGCAGAGGAAGTCATTGCACCCTAGTTTTGTGTAGAGGATATTGATGGCCATGTAACAATAGAGGAATTGTGGAAGATATGATCAATTGGTTATTCTAAGTGTTATAGGCATAGTTTCAAAACTTGAATAGAATGATAAGAACCATTAGAATATCTTTGGAATCTAATGACATCTAGGGGATCATCAGATTCAGAGCCAGTTGCCAAGAGCTAGAGCTATTTAAAGATGCTCACTTGAAGTACCAAGTCTAGTACCATCTTTTTGAGGACAAAAAGCCTTCTTAATGGGGAAGATTAATCTAGAGGATAATTTTGAAAAGTTCCTAAATTAGATCAAAAATTTCACCATTATATAGGGCTTGTTGAGACCTTTCTAATGGTATGTGGAATGCAGAAAATGAAGCTCATATGTTCCTTATGTAACTGGTCAAAGTTCCAGTCAAGTTAGTCAAAGTTGGTCAAAGTTGGTCAAACTATAGAAATTTACCAACATGGAATGATTTGAATCTAGTTCCATGATGTATAGATCATCATGATATTTTTGGCATAATTTGAACATATTGATCTCGAGTTTGTATATGCAAGATATTACACGTTAAAGTTTTGGGTCAACAAATAAAAATATGTGTCATAAAGAGACAAGTGGCATAATTTGAGCATGCCAAGTAGACAAATTGTGAGGTAAAATGTGGAAATGAGTTTGACAAAAAAAAATTGTTTTTTTGATTTCATCTTTAATAGGCATACGTAGATGACGTAAAAGGCTAGCTATGGGGACTATAGATGGTGGAGTCTTCTTTTGTCTCAGAGGGGGACCCTACCACTGATAAAACTTTGGTGCATCTAGTTGGACATTGATAAGTGTTTAATGGAGAGTGGTTCATGTAGTGGTTCTTCAATTCACCATTTGGCTTACCAAAAATATTTTATTCCATGGTCGAATTCTATTATAGTCACTTATTGACTATAGTTTTATGTAATTAATTGTTAGCATGTAGACCATAAAGAATGCCATGACACCAACCAACTAAAGGTTTCATACCACATCCAAGTATGCCCACCATAAAATTACCATGAGATTTCACAACATGCCATGATCCAAATCCACTATATCACATCAAAGTCCAAGTTAAGAGCCAAATGCCTAAGCATAGGAATTGAAGACTACGTGGGTCATGCCTTTTAAAAGGCTTAATTAATGTATTTCTTATCCATATGGGATATGGATAAAGACCAAAGCATATATATGAGATTGAACCCTCATCCTTAAAGTTAAAAGGACAAATAACTAACCATCATACCCATGAGTTTAAGCACTATATAAAGTGCACAAAATTATATTTAAACATAGGTTCTCAGTCAAGTAGCTAAGGCATAAGGACCCATTTTCACTCATCCTTAGTTTTGAGATACCTGGAAGCATTTATAGACTTTGAAGTAAAATATAGATTTATTATAGATTCTAATTCAGTTCCATCCATATTATATGTGTCTAGATTTGAGATCATTTGATAGAGATATTGTGTACAGGCCATAATAAACTATTTTTCAAAATCCCAAGTTTTGAGGGACTTGGAGAGATTTTCACTTCTTGATGTAAACTAGAGAATTGTCCTAGAATCTAAGACAAATTCAATGATATTTTGAATTTCCTATGATGATTTTCTTAAATCCATTTTAAGTCTATTTTGGAGACTTTTGGCTAAAATCCATACATTGCGAGATTGCATTGACAACTATAAGGTGGAAGGTCTGTCTGTGGGTTCTACGACTTTCTAAAGGTCTATTGCCTATTTGTATGTAGTCTTCGAGTATGCATTTTATAATTGTGAGGGTTGGCCATATACTCAATTTTTAGGGGAATTGATCAGTGTGTACTATAAGTGAACCTAGAGATGTAGGAATTACCGAACTCTGTTATCACATGCTTATCATGAGTTGATTCTATTTATGCATTTTTTTCCACATTTTGATTAATTATGTTTATTAGTCACTATTGAATGCATAAATATGATAAAAATTAAAATTTGGTTTTTATTTCCTTGAGTGTTTTTTGGAAATTGAGTAATTTGATGAAAGGATCGAAGGTAAACAATTTTGTGTACTAAATCAATGTACCAGTTTATGGATCATAGAGTAAGAGAGTGAAGAAGACACTCCAAGAATGATTACTCATGGTAATATGGAAGTAGTCAAAACTCACATTAGTCAATAGGTATGTATATGGTGGTTTTGTATAGTTGTCATGATGTGGTACACATTGAAAGATTCTATCCTAACAAGGTCAAAACGTCATCAAGTCAAAATAAGAGGTTTGAAGCCTCTAGAATGTTTTAGATTAAGGTAAAAGCAGGTTTTGAAGGGATCCTGAAACCCTTAACAAATCAAGAAAGATAAAACATTAAAAACCACCTAGAAAGGCAAAACCATAGAAAAATGATAACTAAACCAGGTTTTACGGGGACCTGAAACCAATAGAATAAACTAGTAATAACTCCCCAGGTTTTACAAGGACCTAAAACCTAAACAATACTAGGCAAAACAACCTGAAAACTAGGCAAAACAGCTTGAAAACCAGCAACCCCAAAAGTTAGGGCTTAGTTCAGAACAACAGCTGCTAAATAATACACTATGCGGCTCTCCCACAGGGGTTTCCTCTAATAAAACACAACATCCATCACACAAATAGGATCTCATCATTTCAGCCCATGCCCCTACACCATGGATCCCAAAAATTGCACTACCCAAAACCGGCAGTACCTCCAACAAAACCCTCAGATCCATCACCACCACCATCCTTACCACCCACCCAAGTATCTGTGAGATCACCCCCTCTACTCAGAGGATATGCCACCATGGCAATCAAAATATCACCGAAGAAAACACCGATCCACCCAGAACAGGGTATAGGTCTGCACGGTAGCCACAAACCAGAAAATAGAGGTAAAAATATTGAACTACGCCATAAAAAATAAGCTCTATAGTACCACGCTACCACACACAAAAAGTTAAACAATACATAAACTACCGTGCCAAGGCCAAAGCAACTCAGGCTGGAAACCCAGTCCACAGTCCATCCGCCATACGAAAAGTCAAAGCAAAAATAAATTTCCACGCAATAAAAGATCTTACATTAAAAAATTATGTGTATAGAATCAAAGGATTGGGGGCCCACACAGACACCAGTAGAGGAGTAGGGTTTTAGCATAGCCACATCCACGGCTGTGCTCCCTCTTCCCACTCCCTATTACCTTTTCCTTGAAGCCTCTAGAATGTTATAAAGAAGAAAAATGAATATATGTAAACTAAAGTTAATGAATATGAGTCATGATTATTCCAAAAGATCAAGTGGACTTATTGACATGATATATAATGCTTTAAATTTAAATTCAAGTCAAGAATGACAATTGTCAACTCACATTGATGATCAAATGGATGATGAAGAGATCAATCCTATAATGGAAATCAAGCCTAAAAGGGTATTGAAAGACATTCAATCATGTGAGAGCATGGATATTTTGGAATATCCTAAAATTTTAATTTTTTAATTTCTCTATGTAAATAAGTGAGTCCATTAGGCTTCATGGAGATACTATTTAGTTTATAGGAGCATGATATATGCTTGGTTTGAGGGGGAGCCATTCAAGTTTGTGACTGAGTTTGATCTGCATTGAAAAGTAGTCTTGTAATCTAAGTTATTTTGAAGAAGGTATGAATGGAGTAAGGGGGACCATGTTCCTCTAATACTTCATATTCTATGTGTTGAGATTTTATAATATGAAGGTATGGTTCTAAATGATAGTTTATGCAGGAACCTTTTTCATTAATGTCAAATGGTGAGAAAGTCTAAGAAGGGAGTTTGACTAGACTAGGGGAGATGAGAGTGATTATTTTGAAGAATGATTTTCCATAAATGACAAAGGGGGAGTTTTTTGAGAAGTTTTATCATTACATTCAAGTCAAATTTGATGTCATTGAGGTTAAGGTCAAGGTTAATGTCATTAATGTCAAAATACATCTAGTAAAGATGCATGGTGAAGTGGCATGTGACAAGGAAGCCATGTGAAAAGAGATAATTTTAAGGTAACCTAATTATTATTCTAAGTTAAATTTCATTATTCAAGTGAAATTGATAAATTTTAGTGTTGTCATAAAGAGTTTTGATGATCATGTCAAGGTAAGCATGTTTGAGTATTAATTGTCTTATGAAACCTAGTCGTAATAAGTATGTGCATGAGGAACATGAAGAGGTATATAAAAATGTATGATACTATATAAATATAATTAAAGGAATGTGATAAAGTTTTATAATAATTAAGGAGTATTTCAAGGTCAGTTTTCAAGCTTCAAGTGATTGAGAAGCCTAGTCATAACACTAGTCATTACATGAAGAGACCTTGTGAGAAGATATGAGATTGGTGGCCTAGTGAGATATATGCACAAAGGAATAAGATGTTGTATGAGTATATTTAATCATTCATATGAGGCATTGGATAAATCATGAGTGTCTCATAATAATCCTATAGGGGTAAGAACTATAGACCTAGTATGCAACTAGACTAGTTCTAAACTCTACCTGACCTAATAAGGGGTAATGAGGTGTTGGTAAGACCTATGAAGGATGGAAAGTAGTGTTAGATCATATGAGAAGTTTCTTGAGCATGTGAATGATGTGGAGATTTCATTTAAAGTTTTTATAATGTCATTTTCAAGGCATAATATGACCTATAGGTTAAAAGTCTAGAAAATAAAGAGAGAGATGGTTGCCTAATGGGATATCAGGATCATTTCCAAGGTAGGAATGACTATGTGAGAATTTTAACTGGTGTGATAGGTTATCCCATTTGTGTTGACAAATTTTTAGGTCAAATTTTTCAATAAAAGGAAATAAAAAGTGTTTTAAGGTCTCTCGAGTGCACATAATAAAGGGTCGTCAATGCAAGGACTTTCATGTGTTCATTAGCATGTATAACCTCTACCTAAGAACCTAAACCATTCATAGAAGATGGGGAAGGGAACTAAATAAAATTTCCTATAATTAGTTTTTGTAATAATGGGATAATATTTATGAATGATCATTAAGATTATAAGGTAGTTTAAACCTATCTAAAACCCTAACTTTGACCTGATGAGAAATATCTTGATCAAAATAACCCAAAATGGTTTGGAATGGATATGTAAGTGATTGGAAGTTGTATTAAACACTCTCAATCATCTATAGGTGTGATTTATTTGATATTAAAGTGAATGTAACTTATAATAAAGGCCGTATTTATCATATATTTATTATAGCAAATAGAGTTGATTGAGTCAAAGTTGTCAATTAGAGTGATAAACCAGTCATGTAAATTGACCTATCACTAAAAGGCCTAATGGTGAAGATAGTGAAAAAACTAGGCATAAGTGAGAAGTTGATTAGGTAAGTGTTATTATGGACTAGGGATGAATCCAAGTGCATGGAGAACTTATTCAAGACTATAATACATGTTCATGTTAGATATATGTTTTGGTGGTCAGTGGATATGATGAAATTATTGCTCACAAATTGAATTATCTTGTACAAATAAGATAGTGAAGGTCTAAGGTTATGAGATTGGTCTATAAGACTAATATTTTAACTTTAATATGGTATCTTTCTATGTAAGAGTTACATGTAGGATCAACCACATGCATCAAGTCTTTGAATGTGTCTACACTATTATCAAGGGTCTTTATAACCATGACTATGTTTGAATATAAATTGGTAGATCTGGGTAAGCAAGTTGTAGTGATGATCTAGAGGTTCTTTCATTTAATTTTAAGTATGTAATGGACATGGTGTTTTTATTTGGGACTTGAATGACCTATTAATGTTTTTTATATGGCCTAAGAGTCAGTATAAAAGTTTGAAACATCAAATCCAAAATGGATTGTCTAGATAAGTAAGGACTATGAAAGAGAAAGTAAAAAAATTGGTATGAAATACTAATAGTTGTAACCATGATAAACTGGTCATGCAAGTTGACCTATCACTAAAAATCCTAATGGTGCAAATAGTGAGAAAACTAGGTAGAAGTGAGAAGTTTATTAATAAAGTGTTATCATGGACTAGGGATAAATCTAAGTGAATGGATAAGTTATTCAATACCTATAATACATGTTCATGTTAGATAAATGTTTTGGTGGTAAGTGGATATAATTAATCCAAGTGCATGGATAAGTTTTTCAAGACCTATAATACATGTTCATATTGGATAAATGTTTTAGTGGTCAATGGATATGATGAAATTATTATTCACAAGTTGACCTATCTTGTGTAGATAAGATATTGAAGGTGTAAGTTGTGAGATTATTTTTCAAGACCAATATTGTCACTTGAATATGGTATCTTTCTATTTAAGAGTTACCTAATAGTTGTCATTAGTTGTCATTGATAATGTCAATAGATTGGTCTATAAGAGTAATAGTTGTCGTTAGTTCTTTTGATATTGTTAATGGATGTTGCTCTTAGGATAATTTAATATCATGTAAATTCATTATAATACATTAAGTGTGTTATTATAGGTGTTAAATTTTTAAAGGTTCTATGACCGTGTTTTGAGACCAATTGGTAGTTATGAGTGGGCTACTTATAGACAAGGGTTTGAGTACTTTCACCTTGAGTTGTGAGGTATAATTCACATGGCGATGACCTTGAGGTCATGAAGCTTATTTGTATATTATTTTTTTCCTTATTTGTTTGAAAATATTGTGTTTTTCATTCAGTTGTTCAAGACATACTTTATAGGTATGCACAGACCTAATATGAATAGTATGAATGATGTACTCCAAGTAGTGGTTTGAATTAAAAAAACATTATGGAGCCTAGATGAGATTATCAGGGATATATTGGGATGTAATATGATGTTTATATATCATGTAAAGTGTTTAAATGATCTCCAAAAATACCAAAGGGTAACATGTGTTAAGTAGGCCTAATGGGATCAGGTCTTTATGAGACCTAAAAAGAGAGATAAGGCCTATTTAAAGAAGATCATACCTAAAGGGTATCAAATAACATTTTACCCATGTCCATGAGATGTACTAAGAACCATTATATGTTTGACATAAGATATAAAAGTGTTTGGATGACCAAGAAGGAAATGAATAACAAAGTCTTTTATATATACTAGGCAACTTTAAGCTCATGTGAGTGTAAGTGAATAAGAAAGTATATTGTAGAGAAGAATGAGGTATTTTAAACCATCTTAATGGAATAGAGGATAAATGATGAACATTTTATATGATTTATATATGTAAGTATAAAGGTCATATGACCTAATCAAGTCAATAGGAGGGCTAGTTGAGTGAAGAAGGCTAGAGGACAGTTTGAGAGGGATAGATCTATCTGAAGAGCTGAAGGAGATCATAATTTGTTTTATAAGAAAAATAATGTCTTAAAGGTGATAAATTTTTTTATGTGGTTGAGTTAATGTTAATTCATCTAGGGTGTTGGTTCCTCCTTGCAAGTGGGTGCTTATTAAACCCTAGCTAAGTTGGTGTTTAGCTAGTTGGGGTCGGTGATCCATGTGAAGTTGGTGCTTCACTAAATTTGGTGTTTTTATTATAGGAATGTAGTCTATTTTCATCATTAGTGGGTTTTCTTCCCCTTGAGGGTTTCCCACATACATATTATGTTAATGTATTTAATGTTGTTATGAATTAATGCTTATGCTTGTTAAGATGTACATGATTGTCTAAATGATCTATGATTGCTTAAGTAAGATTATATAAGAATGTTTTGAAGATTGATTCACCCCCCTCTCAGTCATTTTTATTTTAATAGGTAGTTTCCTCTATGAGTGACTTACTAGTTTCTTTATCTAATTCTCTCCTTAGTGACAATGATTTTAGTAACTCTTATCTCCATAGTTCTTTTATTCCATGATGAAATGAAATACTTATCAAGGTATTCATCATGTCATATGCTTCTCTACATGTATTCCATCAAAACACCCTTGTATGGCTTTCTCCAGACATTTTTACTAGATTAAACCTTCAAGCATGAAGTTGGCTCAAACCTGTCTCTATCTCCCCCCATTTTATGTTTGCTTAAGAGAAGAGTGTTTGAATGGTGCTCAAGGTCCACCTTTTCCTAGTTAATATTATGGTTTATGAAATCAAAAGATATTAATGAGAAATATTTCACCCAAATTAGATCAATAAACTCCCATGTAGGACTATAATGAATTAAAATGATATTTAGAACATAGTGAGCTGAAATTAATTTACATGCATGTGATTACCACCACCACACCCTATTATATAATAGATTCATTTTGAATTTCCTTGGTAGTATGTACTAGGACATGGATACTATTATTATAGATATATAAAAAGGGTAGGTTGGGATTTGGATTGAGATACTAATTTTAAGTCAAATTACATAAGTAATATTACACATTTGGAAATGCATATTGATAAATATAACTTGTAAATGAGAAACTTAAGTGGGTTCACATTTATGATAACTTGTTTCATTATTAAGCATATGACATCATAAATTTTATACTATGAACATGATAGATAAGTATAATTTTTCCATTGCATTTTAATTTTTATCATAATCTAAAATGTATGACTATGTATTAAATGCCATACTCTCTATGGTCATCATAATATTATTTGAGTAAATCTCCCAGGGCATGTTCTATACTGGGACATATAATAGTAGAGACATGTATGGTATTGGTATCATGAAAATAGGTGTATTGAGTATACATTATTTAATTGCATCAAAAATCTATTTACATCTAGCATTCCATTTGAATTTTGTATCTTTATTTGATAGGCATGTGAAAAATTGTCTTATTGGCCAATTGTGATACAAACTATTTTATTTATTGAATATTTCCTTATAGGGATCATAATTATTTCAAACCTGTTAGAAGATACATATATATGATAGGTTTGATATTTTTAGGATCTAAATTGAGGCCTCTTTGAGATATGATATAACTGAGTAACTTTACAGATGTAACTCCAAATATTCACTTTTTTGGATTTAAATGCACATTGAATTTAACTATTTTTATCAAGTATGTGTCTTAAATATATAGCATGATAATGTTAATGTTTTTATTTTTTAAGTAATTAATCCATATAATATTTAAAATTATTGTGTATATAGTCACAAAAAATGTGTGTCATAGCTCTCTAGTAAGTAACATCCACATTCTTTAATCTTAAGGGCATGACCACATAGCATAATGTTCTCCATGGTGTGATAAATGACATTTTTTTTATTGATCTACATGGTTAGTATTGATTTTATTGTATATATAAAAACCATCCATAAATGATAAAATTTACTAAGAAATAATAGAATTCATAATCATATGGATATTTGGTAATGGAAAATCACCTTTTGGGGCATGCCTTGTTTAAATACCAATAATGTGCAGAAAACCAAGTTTATCTATTTGGATTTGTGACTAGTACTATGTTAGAGACCCACTAAAGATAATCAATAACTTGAATAAAACATGTGTCAAAAAAAATGATTTCATGTTTAAATACAAAGACTATTGTTGGATGCATTTTTCTGATTTTTTGCATGACTAGCTTGGTGTCTGGATATATTAATATATTATACATTGAAATTGTAGGTTTATTTCTAGATGTATCCTTTTAGGTATGTGAAAATATTTTTTATTAATCATGTATAAATTGATGAAGATTTTTATTCATCCTTATTTAATAAAGCTATGAGAATTATTGGTCATGGATATTTATGTATTCCATATTAAAATTCTACTATCTCTTCTCTAATTAGAGTTGATTTTTCTTCCATATATGGTGATGTAGGAAAGGTATCTAGACTATATGTTCTGAAATGGATATTATTATCTTTAATTTTTATAAAATATGCTTTTGTTGATATCAAATGAGGAAAAATGTTCTTATAATAGAAGGAAGGAAGTTCCTTGTTTGTCCTAAGGTATTCTAAGAGTCACTCATCCTTTTAAAACTCATATAATGCCTAGATATTTGGGGAAATTATATTATCAATCATCTCAGAGTAGACCAACTAGAATATAAAATAATTATGAACTTATTGTGTTGGCTTAGGATTTACTTTGAGGAAATGTGTATAGATAGTAGCTTTTGTAAACATTACTGTCTTATATTTTCCTAACTCCTCTAAATACCCAAGTTCTTAAAATCCTTTTAGATGAAATTTTATAATGGGGTTAATAATGCCTTGCATGTATGTTTCTAATCCTTGTAATTTATATCAAATCATTTATACATATTTAAGTCTGAATCCATATTTAATATATCCTATTGGTGATGATGCCATTATTGTAGAAGAAGAAACTAGAGGCACTATTTATCTAAATTTTTGCACATGTGGTTTCATATGAGGAATTTAATGATCATAAGGTTGGGTTAATGCACAATACTTAAATATTTCTTGATCCAAATGACATGTATATATATACACTTGGTGGATTAACTTTGAACATTCATGTAGAGTAGAGGGAGATATGTCCATCTCATGTGTCCATGGTCTTCCTAAAATAGTATTATAATAAAGGTCATTAGGCATGACCTACCAAATTATGGCTATTATACGAGGGCCCATGGTTATATGCAATGTAGTTTTTTAGAGTAATTTTTTTGGATTTTTATCAAATCCTTGAATGATAATGTCTAAATAATTAGTATCTTGTGCCTTTATAACTATTATATTTAAGAAATAAATATTTCAAGTGTTTAATCTCGATCCATTATCAACAAGAACCCTTTTGATGACTTTGTTGTGCACATAACATAGATGTATAATGAGATATTTTTATCTATGATATGATTTGGAGGTAAGTCCTTATTTTTACAAGAAATAATTTCCTTCATCCCTCATAAAGTATTAATAATAAAACCAATATAAGGGGGTTTTACATTACTGGGTAATTTTATGTTGCGTAATGCTTCATAAAAAACATATTTATACAAAAGCATTATTTGGAGAAATTATAACATTGAAATATTATCAATTAATCAATGATATCATACCATTTGGATTTATGTACATACCTTATGGGAGGTGGAGAGGTTTGAAGAAGAACGTGTTGACCACCCTTTTTTGATGTGATAGGTGAGGCACCTTTTCTTGTCTAGTGTTGAAAATATGAATAGTAGAATATAATATGAGCCATGGACAAATAATTGGAGTAGGAAGAACAAAATGAGTCATGCTTACCCTTTGGTGTTTGGATGTGATAGGCAATATTTTGTATTGGATATTATAGTAATATGAATTGATAAAATCTTGGGATTACACATTATTCATTTTATCTTTTTTATGATTTTTGTATTTAATTAATTTAAATATATATAGAAAATTTTAATGTAATATTGAACCTAAAAATATGCAACCAAAGTTAATTTATGATAACCATGATTTAGAATTTGAAAATTTGAATTTAAAAATGGGATTTAGGATGTAACTAGTCAAAGTGTGGTTTCTATGTAGTCTCTAAGATATATTGATCTCAATCATAAATAGTGAACACAACTAAAAAAACACTAATGAAATAGGATTCCACCATACCATAGCCATACTATCCCATATTTAGGGTACATTGAGAGTAACTTCTTAGGGATAATAACTTACTGGTGCACGACAAGAATAAATAGTTGAAGGCTTCTAATAGCTGAAAAATAAAACTTAAGTGTTTCCAATATATCATGAGGTACATATAAAATAATATATGTATGTATGTATGTATGTATGTATGTATGTATGTATGTATGTATGAATATATGTATAGTTTTGCCTAATGTCTTGATTATTGGGGAATCACCTCTCACACCATGGCTTAGGTAAAATTGTATGTTGCCAAGAATGAAATCTCTTATAAGTTTTAAAACTAACTAAACATAGTCCTTAGGAAAAAAAGAAAAAAAATTGAGATTGAACATGAATCAAAAAATAATATTTTTATATATATAGATTATAAATCAATCTAAAATCATAAGATAAAAATGAAAAATTCAGTGCTCTAAAATATACCTATTGAACAATGTCTTACCCTATTTTTTATAAATAATAAAATAAAGTTTATGCAATATTTATAAAATTAGACATATATCAAAATGTTAAAAATGCACAATAATTAACCATTCTTATTTTTGAAATTGATCAATATAAAAGTTTGTTATCTTTGGAAAAAATTAATAATAAATGTTATCATCCTAAATTAAGATTTAAGTTTACTATTCTAGATATCTAAAAGTGGAAATCAATAAAAGATATGATTTTTAATGATTATGATCAAGAATAGGATCTAAAAACTATTTTTGGATAGGTCCATGCCATCTAGGCAATAGTGTATGTCATTTATGTGTATTGAGTATGGACTTTTCCCACTTGAATCTGACTAATGACTGATACAAAAGGACAAAAAAATAGAATTTCACTAGTGACAGATCAAAGGTAAAATCTAAGGGCATTTTTGGACAAAATTTCTCTTACTAGACTATAGTGTAGGCTACTTGAGCTTATTGATAGTGGACTTGTCTATGTTGACTAAGAAAAACATATGATTTTTCCACCTTCTACACTTATGTCTGTTACATAAGCTAAGATATTTTGATTTAGATTATGTATTGTGGAATTCCTTGTTCTCTTTATTTTATCTTTGAAAAGGCACCTTGAAATCTTGAAACCTAAAAAAATATGGAGTGTAATAGGTTGAGATAACCAAAATCACCCCCTTGGTGTTTTACCACCACTTATGTATCCAATAATCTAATGAGGTAAATCAATCCCATGTAATTCTCCCACCTAAAGTGATTGTGCATTGTGATCTTTGACTATGTGGATACAACTACAAATATGGCTTTGATACTTGACAATGATAACTGTTGACTTGCTTTGAGATGATTTAGACTTGGCTCATGGATAATCCTTATGAATGATCTTGAATTTGATAGTAATAGTGCAATTTTTCTTAATGTGCAATAGTATGTAATATAGGAATGAAGTGAAACCAATTGGGGGTAATGAATAACCTTTGATGTGTATTTATAGGAAACCATTTTGATAATTTACTTAAGCTAACATTTTGAAATATGTGAGAAGATCCAAAATTTTATTTAAAATTTATGAACTAGCCATTAATTATCATGGGACAATGATCGATCTAGGTGGAAAGGCCCATGCTAGTAGTCTAGTGCACCTAGCATAGAACGATCCCAAAAATTAAGGGACAATTGTCATGAACTAGAGATAGTTTATGACTAACATAAATTAGTTTAAGTATTTGAACTAGAGATAGTGACAAAAAAAAAGGATAAATCCTACATATAGATAAATGGATAAAAGGAATGGTAGATAAGATTCATGTGTTTAGGTGAAAGTCATATGGTCTATAATGTGTTAATAATTAGCACTGTAAAGTACTTATGAACATATTTATGTGTATACAATTATAGATTACTAATGGACAAGATAAACAAGGTGTTGTATTATAGATTTTACTTGAAAAAAATTAAATTACTTTACCTACCACTCACCATAAAGTAGTAGGTTGATTATGATAACATGAATGGAAATCATTTATAAATTATGATTAGATAACTGAGCATGACATAGATGGTGGTATGACATTACAACAAGAGATTCAAAAAATTTAAAATGAAGGGATAATTATAGTGATAAATGTGTCAAAAATGCCACTGATAATGATGTCCAACATTAATTACTCAAGGAAAAAATCACATATAGAGTATAGACATATGTGAAAGTAAGTATTGACTATTCAAGTAAACATTAAGGGTACCCATCAGTGAGAGATTCAAATCAATCAAGAAGAAGGTCCAAATCATGTCGCATTTCATTATTATAGTATTTGGGTCATCACATAGATGAATTTCAACATAATATACATTGTGAAGAATTGATTGGGAATATTAGTTTACCAATCACTTATGGGCCATAGGTGTTTGAGACATTGATATTTTTTATTCACCCTAGTGATCAATTATGGGCTACACTTTTAGTTGGCATGAAAAATAAGTGTATTAAAATATCCCATGAAGGTAATGAATTTAAATCATGACATGAAAGCATTAATGAGAACTAGAAGATAAACAAGTCAAAGCATAGTGGAATGTTATTATTTCTAGAGATAGAGCGAGACCCCTCATACCCACTTGAATAAAATGCAATATTTTTGCATAAAATATGTGTAAAAAAAGAAGGAAAGATGAAGGTGGTTGATGTACAACATTATGATGATGATAAAAATGACATCATTTTGTAATTTGATGAGAACTATATTTATATTTGATAAACTTATTACTATATATACATATGATTTTATGAATCCCTTGTATGTACTTTTAGGATTATGAGTTTCACTTTATTTACATTAAAAATTCAAAAATATGAAAAAAAAATCATAAACTAGATAATATTCATATATTATATTACTAACGCATAGGGAGTTATAATGTATTACCCCACATCTTCTCCCAGTGACCTCATATGTCTCTTTCACCCATTAGTTGTTAACAATGTTCATGATCTTTGAGGTGACTTTTGCATCCTCCCATCAATGATGTCTTATCCTATTATCCATATCCACTCCTTTACCTATGTGGTGATATTACATATAATGTTTAGCTCAATTTTAGCCTTCATGTGCTCAATATACATGACACATTGGCCTATAATCAACTAGATCACCATGAATTTTATTCCATTCTCAAAGATAATATAACATTGTTTAAAGCATATATCCTTATTATTTAAATAACACCATATCCTTTCAAATAATACAAATTATTTGTCTTCTTAAATAATCTCATTCACCTCAAAGTTAACATTTAATGTGACATCCATCATCTCAATGTCAACATCATGTAAAACCCCTATGGGTTGTGCTTTAGTCTTGTTGGCCATAGTTAAGACATGAGGTGATGGTCATAATGTGGGACTTCCAATATTTCACCATGCACCTCCCATAACCACATTTACCTTAATTTTAGTGTCCATAAATATGTCAAAGACTAACCATCCATTGATCTTAACATCTATAATCTACTCTCGATCATAGCCTATTATCTAGGTGATCTCCTTCTCATGACCTCATATTACGTATAAAATTAAGACATCCATTATCTAAACATTATTGTATTATGCTAGGAATTTCTTCTACATGGGAATCATCTTATTACACTTTAGAAGATTTATTAGGTCATCAAGCTCACCAAATTTATTCTTTTAGGCTTGGAGTTCTAGATTAACCTTTTCCTCTAGATCTCAGGCAAGATGATGTTCTTTATTTAGTCATTAGATTACATGCATGGCCTTAATCAGTACCTCAAACTTTCATGATCCATCATGAGGAGTGTCAATGATAGGCATTAGTACACTAATTTGGTTCCAATTTTATTCATCTCATTCCTTAGCCTAGGCTCCTTATTGGGAGTCATCACCTTCAGAGCAATCATGTCACTACTCACTAACACCTAGACCTTGGATCTAACATTGTTTTTCTTATGTACCCTTGACTTATGTGAACATCAAATCATCTTATCTCTTTTTTCAAGATTTTCCTTTTGCATGATCCTCGTATATAAGTTTAGGTATTCCTGAACCCTTTATGTGCCGAAAAAATATGTAAAATTAGGATACTAAGAATACTTAAATTGAAATTGTTCCAACAAACCACACTTGTAAGAATACCGTTATGGAAACATATCTATATTATGTTCACTAGTGCAACCTCTATTTCCATGTTGTTGCTTATGGCATCCATATCCAAGATTATTTTTCCCATACCTTGATGGTATTAAAACATCCTAATGCATAATTCACTCTCATGCCTCATGAAATTAGTCAATCACTTGATAATCATCCATACTATGCATGAAAAAATCACATGTATTAAATTATAGAGACACCTTGGTATCATTTATGCATTATAGGAGAGGATAGTAATGGATATCGTAGCCCTTATGGAAAAATTCAAAAAACATTTCAAGGTGCACACAATATGCCTAGGGTTGTTGTTATGATTATGTCTCTCCACATTGAAATAAATGCATAAAAAATAAAGTGATGTATTATGTGTATGGTTAGATAGAATATGTTGCATCAATGATGTGTTATTTACTATGTGCTTGGTCAACTAACCAATTTACATTTTCCATCCTTGGGATTGACACGTATCACCTCATATTTTACCCTTGGATTTCTCAGCACACCAATTCTTTTCTCATGTTATCTTTATTATGCACATTATTCCTCTCTTCAGATCCTTACATTCACTTATTATTTCTTCTTATTGATTCATTTATTTAGAAACCATATTTTCACTTTATAGGGCACCACCTACCCCACACTAAATCTGCACTTGGTCTTCCATTACAATGATTCATCTCCATCCTGGTACCCACTACATATACTTTCCTTTTTTGGGTGGAACAAATCACCTTTTTATACTTTGAAGTGTTCCCACCATCACCAAAGATACTTAGATATTTTTCACTTATGACCTTAAAAAAATGTCCTTATTCAAATTACCCAACTATATATTAAGAGGTGAGCACATATTATTATATTTTACACACAACTACCACATGTAGGACCTATTCTACAACTAATTACTAAATTTAAATGGATTTGAAATCCTTATTATCACTAGGAATTAGGGTAAGTTTTAGTGGAGAATATTCCTTAATTCATGAATATTCTATTTCTTGAAAAAAAATTGGTGATTTTTTAGGGTCGTTACATAGGTTTGGATCACCAAAAAATTAGGAATGTAAATTATTTTTGGGGTCAGCTCATCAAACATTTAAAATAATTCATTAGTTTACCATTCAATTCACCATATATATATATATATATATATATATATATATATATATATATATATATATATATATATATATATATATATATAGTACATAAGCTACCATGGGTAACCATTAAAATATACTTTTAGTAACTACCCCATGATATTAGTACAAGTCACTTTATGTATTAAAGAGATAAAATAGATAGGTTGTGGGATAAATTAAAATAGAGTATAAAAAAGTTCCCAAAACCTAAATAGTATTTCATGTTTGGATTCCTCTTGAAGATCTATGAAATTTAAAAAAAATGTCACAATCTAAGTCCATATGCAAAACTTATAACCTCTATAAGTTGGAAGTCAATTGTGTCATTTGGTTTCAACCATTTAATACATTAATTTAGTTCAAATGAAATGACATAACTGGATGACATAACCAAATGATATGACCAACTACTAACTTATGGAGGTCATAAATTTTGCATATAGACTTAGATTGTGATGATTTTTTTAAAAATTATATAGCTCTTAGAGAAGAATATAAATATTCTAATATTTAGGTTTTTGGAAGCTTTTGATTCCTTATTTTTTATAAGTAATATTCAAAGCCATTTGGTTTAGCCATTTTCCATCTTGATTCAGTGTAGCTAAAAGGTAGTATGGAAAAAATAATGAATATTGTATTTCCTTGCACTCATCTTGAATCTTGATGGATTCAACATCACTCATATAGGATTCACCATGCCTTCAAATTTTTTTTCCATTTATTCACCAAATAATTCTATGAGGGTTTCTTGTAATGGATCTTAAAATTAAGCTTGCTTGGCATAAAAATTCCTTATTACACTTCTAGCCTAAAGTATTAATTGATGAAACATCCTTATGGCATCTCACCATTGTTAGGCCATGATATATAGAAAGATAATACCTCAAACTAATTATTCTTATTATCCCTTAGGCATAGGGAAACTACTTATTTGGTACAAAATGGAGGCTCTCTTTGATAACCTAGGGTAACTTTATTCCTTTAGTAGTACTAGGTGTGTGTGGTGCCCAAAAATTGTTTGAAAATAAAGACCATCCCATTCTTGCATTCCTTGAAGACCCTCTACTATTGTACATAATTTGTACCATTAGCATTGAGACTTACATAAGACCTAATCTCAATGTAGCACATGAATTTAGTATTATTTATTTAGTGGGATGGCCTTTGTGGGTGTGCAGACCCTTCTTCACACTTTGAGATTAGAGGAACAATCGTATCATCCCACATATTTGGCCATCCCTTATTTAGGATCGTATGTTATGTATGCATATCATCTCATGATAAAGTTAAAATATATGGCTTGAATGTATTACCCCACATCTTATCCTAGTGACCTCATATGTCTCTTACACCCATAAATCACCAGTGATGCTCATGGTCTTTAAGGAAACTTATACATCCTCCCATCTTAGGATATCTTCTCTTGTTGATCTTATACACTCTATTACCTATGTGGTGATATTTAATATGGTGTGTAGCTCAATTTTAGCCTCCATATGATTAATATACATGTCACATTAGTCTATAGTCAACCAGATCACCACACATTCACTTCCATTCTTAAAGATCATTTAGTGTTATTTGAAGCATATATCCACATTATTGGCATAACACCATGACCTTAATATTAATACAAAGTAGTTGTATTGACCTATAATCTCATTCACCTCAAATTTAACATTGATCATGACATCAATTATCTCTATGTAAGCATCATGTATAAACCATATGGGTTATGTTATGGTCTTTTTGGACATAGTCAAGAAAAGAAATGATGGTAATAATGTGTGAATTCTAATATTTCACCATACATATTCCATAAACACATTTAACTTAGTTCTAATGTTCATCAAGATGTCACAAGCCAACCATCCATCGATCTCAACATCCATGATCAACTCTTGATCATAGCTTGTTCTCTATGTGACCTCCATCTAGAACCTTTATGCTATGTTTGGAATCAAGACATCCATTATATAAATGTCACATTCTATCAGGGGGTTATTCAACATAGGAATGTTTTTTTATACCATAGAAGAGATATCGGCTCAACAAATTCACCAAATTA
The DNA here is from genome assembly GCA_037957365.1 of Torreya grandis. Taxonomy (NCBI): domain Eukaryota; kingdom Viridiplantae; phylum Streptophyta; class Pinopsida; order Cupressales; family Taxaceae; genus Torreya; species Torreya grandis. The sequence continues at coordinate 2,751,825 of JARHVA010001699.1, read as the reverse complement.
CTCCTTGTGGGCCTAAAGTTCTAGTTGAGCCTTCTCATTGAGATCTTAGGTGAGATGATGTTATTCATTTAGGCATTGGATTACATACATGGCCATCATCATCACCTCAATCTTCTTTGATTCATCCTAGGGAGTTACAAGGATAGGAATTGGGTACACTAATTTGGATCCTTATTTTTAGGCTAATTCCTTGGCTTAGACTTCTTACTAGTAGTTGTTACCTTCAGAGCAATAATCTTTCTACTTGATAGTGAATTGACCTTATCTCTAGCAATATTTTTATTTTATATCCTTAACTTTTGCACACTTCAAATCATCATAGATCCTTTCTTAGGGTTGTCTTTATGTGTGATACTTGCATATAATTTCAGGTAATCCTCAACCCTTTATGTGCCTAGATAAAATGTACAAGTGGGATATTAGGGATATCCATGTTGAAATTGGTATAAAACACCACACTTGTAACAAAAGTATTGTGGAAACCTATCTCCATTACATCCATTAGTGTGACCTATGTTTACATGATACTACATATGGTATCCATATATAATATTCTCTATTCCATACCTTGATGGTCCTAAAACATATTATTATGCACCTCACTCTTATGAATCATATAATTCATCAATCACTTGATAATCATCCATATTATGAGTTAAAACATCACATATTTTATAGTATAAAGGCACCTTAGTATCATTTATGTACTATAAAATATGGTATTAATGGGTATCATGGACCTAATGTTAAAATTAACATGATGTTTTAAAGGTGCATATACTACACCTAGGGTAGTTGTTATGATCGTGACTATCCATTTTGTAATTTATGAACCAAAACCAAGTTATGTGCTATGTGCCTAGTTGGATAGAATATGTTGCATAAATGATTCCATATTTGTGAATTTTACCTTGATCACTAAGATAAATCATATATCCTCTATAATAATATCTTAATATCTTAGTGTAACATCTAGTTCCTCTCTAGGTTTAAAAATTATTTTCATAGATAAGTCACATTAGATTAGGGAAATCATTCTACCCAAAAACTATTGAGTGTAATGCATCTGATGAAGTGCATATGAGAGATTAGACACTAGGGTATTAAACCTATCACCATACGTGTAGATAGTCTCAGTTAGTTATTTTTTACTTTTTGAGCATAACAATGCTTTAGTTCTCAAATTATGATATGTCAAACTTCTTCACATATGCATACTTCAAGAAATTTCAATACACATTGGACTGAGTAGGATTCAACTTGGTATACTAGGTATATGAATGCCATAGTAGCATAGTATAAAACAAAACTACTTTCTTCTTATGTGATCTTATTCATTTTCCAAATCAATTCACACTTACGAACATGTCTAGTCATGATATTGAATTCATGATACTCACATAAGCTCAGGGTCATATTGGATTAGATCTTAGGGATAAACATAGGTGCAATTGGTACCTATGAGACTTAGAGCTAATGGGATAACTCCACCAAATAATTCTAGTGGTTTTGAAATAACTTCAATTATTACTTGGATTGTGTATTGGGCCACTAATAGTCCCCCATATATTACCTCTCAACTCCAAGTTGAAACACTCATCTTGGGGCTTATGAACCCTCCCATGGGTGGAATACCATAGTACATGGTATCCATAATATGATTTTTTGTGTACCCTCAAGGTCAAGTGGTGGATAAAGGACCAAATTCTCGTATGGGGATTCTACTTGCACATGTGTGACTAATCCACATATGTCACCTACCTTTGTAGTGTCTTATTACTCTTCATATAATTCAAAGTGAAGTGCATGAGTATACACATCATGTTGAGGGGATCTTGACATTACCTTGGTAGATTCTTCATATCAATCCCCATCCTAGGATATCTTAGCCTCTTCTTCCAAGACCCATTATTAATTATTAACACTCCTTTCATCATCCTTGGAGTGAAATCCCTTAGCACAAGAGTCTTATTTGTTCCCTTCTAATTCTCTACTTGTCCTTGCAACATCTCCAAAGTCTCACTCCATTATTTCCCTAAGATCCATCTTGGCCATTACCCTCTATTGATTCTCATCATATCTCCACCTTTTTATCTCATGATCACTTGGTGTTTCCATGCTTAAATTTTCTTTGTTACCTTCCAATGTGCATACCACTCATTAAAACTTACGCATAGCCCACATGCATGAAGATTTAGTTAGCCATCCTTATATTCCTATAATTAGTAGAAATCACCATCAAAATAGTAAAGTGTGATTGATCTTGGAAATAAAACCAAAATTTTACTAGTATAATTTGCAATTCTTAAGTGAATTAGGTCTGTCATGCTCTATAATTCTCTTTAAATTTACTCTTGTCATGGCATATTACACAAGGCCAAAACCTTGTATGCTCACTTGAGGTGTAGAGATAGGGAAACTGAGATAATTATATGTAATGGTGAGTGGGTTAGAACATAGTTTTAAAGCTATTTTACACATTCATGTTTCCTTCTTGTCACACAAAGTCTTAGTCTAGGGATACCATTATGATAAAAAATATGATATTAATTATAAAAAATGACCAAGTAAGAATACTAATATAAAAAAATGATAATGTTATTCTAGACTTATATATTCATCATGTAATTAATCATCCTAAATTTATTGAATAGATTCTCAGTATTATATATTTTTTCATGCTATACAAGGTGATTTGGCACTTGCAATACTATTTCTCTCAAGCTTCATCTTAACTCTTAATCTAGGTAAATGACAAATTTTTCTATAGATAGTTAGGTAGTCTACTTATCTAGTTGATTAGTTAGCCTTCCAAATAGTCAAATGACTATAATCCTCTAACCTCTTTGATCAAACCATCATATTTTAGGTTTATACATTTTATATAATCCTAAGATCCTTTCTTACTAGCATATACAACCATTTAAAAATTATTGCATAGTATTATCCATTGGAAATTTAAATGTGTTATGTTGTTTGATGCCATATACTATAAAATTCCACCATTGCTACACAATTATCTTATTTAGATCCAAAAATTTATATTTATTACACATTATTCCCATGCAAATGCCATTTTAGTTTTTAGGTCCATGTGGTTGCTTATCTATATCCTACATTTTTTTTCATTTAGCATATGTTAGTATGATATCTAATTTTTTTGACCTATTTGCTTGGTTTTTTATTTTAGGTGCATGGATAAGTTATTGGTTTTGATTTCATGCACCATTTATCATCATTGGTGTTGATATTATTCATGATGTGCACTTGTGCACATTTGAATTTTGGGACTCAGCCAAATTTGTGGGTTAACACACTTGTTCATCTTATCTGCATATATAATTATGTTCATGGTTTTAATTAGTATTAAACTATTTTCTATATATAACATGCCTATAATTAAGATATTAATAATTGCTTTGGGCATAGTCCATTCTAGACATGTCTAGGGTTTTAGCCTATGTCACCTTTATACATCACCTACCTGGCACTAGTTGGAATTGAGCCATCCACAAAGGAATAATAAGTAGACAAAGTAAATAATTATGTTTTTCATTAAAAAAATTCATTAGTAAGTTTAGTATATTCTCTCTCACTCATAGAAAAATTAAAAATATCATCATGATGCACATCACACACCTCATGTATTACTAGTTGGTGATAAATTGTAGTTTCATCTTCATAATGAATTATTAAAAGGTCCACACATTATGGTCCTTACACCATTTTTTATATAACTGGTGAAAATGAATTTGTTCTTGATCTACCCCCATACTTGGGCATGCACCCAATATTCAAAATTAATTTTCTAAAGCCTTAACTTCCTCCACTTTTTAATCCAATAGTAACACAACATCCATATGATTTGGACACTAAAATTATTCATCTCATATACAAAGACCAAATCATTTAAGTGTGAGATACATGCACACACCATGGAAATCATCAACTATGTTGAATGGTCAAGGTCAAATGTTATACTGATCAAGACAAGTGGTACAAATTTTAGAAATTTTAGGTTCATTTTATATAAATAACCTCTAACATAATGGATAACATCACTTATCAATAAGATCGAATGACTTGTGCATAAAATTTTAGACTATATTAGTGTATCTCATAGCCTTGAAATCCGTCTCATCTTGTTGCTAATCTAAGGATATTCACCTTTGTGTCATCTCACATTAAGTAAATAGCATTATAATAATGTAAATTGATGTTTGAGCACCTTAAAACATTAAACATAACTATCCCTTTTCACATAGCTTTATAGACACTTATAATTATCCATTAATTTTCATAATACCTTGCCTCATTACTCTACATAAATTGATTATTACCACACACCTTATTCACAATAATAATAACTTCTACAATATTACATAATGTATACCATAATATTCATAGATTTTATATCATTAAACATCATTGTATTGCATTTGTAACACCTATGATGCCACATAAAATCCTATAGTTATCATAGTTTACCTCATCATTACACAAAACCTCATAGTCCATTTGCATGTAAGCCTTCTTGTGCATTATTTATCCACATGATATTTGTCACCAAAAATATTTATATAACTATTAAAAATCCATGTTTAATCATCATAACTTTACTACCACATGAGGCACCTAATGGAACACTCCACACCTACAACATGTTAGAACATATTTGTAACATTCCACATGTTAGACCATAATGGTTATGTAGTCAAGGAAGATGGAACGAGTCATAACCATCTCTCTAGTAACCATTTTTATTTTTAAATATTATCCTCTATTATATATGTGTGTGAATTTTTACCATTAATATGGATAGATAGAATTCATGCACATTTTTTTGATTCATTCAACATCATCTAATTAGTTTACTTGCAACTTGTCCATATATTTATCACATAGTTGAGAGATCACCAAAAATAGATAAGATTTTTCTTGGATTTTATCTGACATTAAAACACATCTATTTTGTATTCTATTAGAGTAGTTTATGAAATTATCAAGGACATAAACCCATTTTAATACAAGAGTTTTCTCTCTTATCCTTATTTTTTTTGTACATATATGTACTTTTCATAATATGCATTCTAAATATAATTTTCATTTTTTCATCTCAATATTATATTTATCTCAAATGTTCTTAAAATTATTAGTAGGTTAATATTTACTTACACATTCTACCATCCATTACTTGTCTCCAAGTGTAGCTTAGTCCACCACACAACCAATCCTAGGTACCACCATGTGGATCATTTGGCATGCTACATTTGGGCACTATTAGGGTAAGTAATGTGTGGATCCATGGATCCATTAGTACAATTAGTTGTATCATGAGTCTTATCATGTTTTAATTAAATTTTAATTAATTCAATATAAACAAGACAAAATTATTGGATATTTATATTATGTAAAATAGGTCATTAACCATACAAATTTAAATGTAAAATATAGATTGATATTTCACTTACTATATTTACAATTGACAAAATAAGGGAAAATAGATAAACTTAGATGATTTTATATTTTATGTTAATCACTATAGTTGACACAATCTAATACTATATATTACATCTATAACTATTTAGATCAATAAATATGACCTCAAAACTTGCATAGACACTATTGACAAAGTTTATAACACTATGATAACTAATACTATCCAATCTCTATTGGTACTATCTCGTTTTACTATCCTATAACATGTTACTTTACAATGTTATGTCTACACCTCTCAATGTATTCTATGTGATCATTTATCTTATTTTATATGCATGGATCTCTATTTTCCTTATATTTACTTCAAAAAAATTATTGTACTTTCAAAATCAAGATGACCTAAAAGATAAGTTAGCACTTTAGGTTAGACTGACCTCATCCACTTCCCATTGACTAGTTGAGCATTATCTATGTTTTAATACTATAAAGAGGGATCAAACTATAGTAGGTATCCCACTAATTTTTTTGTGTTAAAAAACATGTAAATGAAAGTATAAATGAAATTTCACCTAGCTACTCTTTTGGTATAAGCATGAAATTAAGGTGTAAAATCAAATTTAATCACTTAAAAAGTTTCATATCTATGATAAAATAGAATATTAGTCAACTACATTTATATTTTATCTTTTTATGCCTTTATCTTTCAATGAATGTTTGAATTTTAATATTTTTTATCTTTAAAATTATCTTAGGAGATTTTTATATATACTGCTCTCAAATTTGAAATAGGGAATTATTAGTGTGCACAAACTAGCCAACTATACCAAAAATATATAAAAAAATTGATCAAAAAGGTGTTCTACCCAGATTATACCTAAAAGTCATGCTAGGACACTATCAAAAACATCAAACCCTATGATTAATAGTGTAGTCTATGTTTTATGGCACTGTATTAAACACACATAAATAATAGAGGTGAAAAATACTAAACTAAGGATCTTTGTAATAGACCCAAAAATCACTAAGAAGTATCAAACAAAATAATGTGCAATAGAAAAATACAAGAGAGTTTGAGATAAAGAAGAAGGAACAAATAAACACCTCATTCCTAATGAGAGTCCATATATACAAATTCACATTAAAATAATTATTAGAAAATATCATACAAAATTTGGGTTTCTATACCTACAAAAATAAATGTTGAAATAAAAAAAATAAAAATAAATGATTTATGTTGATCTAACTTGGTATTTGTTGATTCCATGTTTGAATGGATATAAGTTATATGTTATTTTATCACTACTATTTGCATGTGCTCCTCATACTTTTCATCATTTCTTAAAATTTTACTTCAACTACTTCCCATGTGAGAGAAACTTCACCAAATTAGTTCATTGATGAATATTTATATGGTATGTATAGGTTACATATGTTGGTGGTCTATTCTATAGTCCTTATTTTTCACATGTGTAAAAATATGTATAAATTATGCTTACCCATAATTATTAGGTGGATATATTTAGATTATATTAGGTGGATATTTTCATGGATATCCCCTATTCATTAGTGATACATTTCCATACACTCTTTTCATATTGGTACTTTCAAATAAAGAGATAAGATAACTTTCCTAGTTTTTAGGATTATTTTTTATCACATGTAAAACATTTAAAATAATATAATTTATGAATATTTTCAGTTGTATCTCTTAAAATTCACCTATGCATTTAATATTTTATAATTATCTATAATTATTCTTGGTCACACATTTGTGTAGACACCCTAATTAGTAAATAAGTTTGGTTAATGAAAAAATTGTCCTTTTTATCAAAGGAGGTATCCTTATCATCCATGTCTACTTAAGACTATATCATTATTGGAAATATTATTTCCTTGTATTTTTGTATTATTTACCCCATCATAGGTAGAAGGACATACTAATATTTGATCAAAAGGTTAATGAACGATTTTTGATTGAGGTTGACCTCAAATCCAAAATTTTAAATAACAGGTCTTCAAATATTTTTTTCTCATTCCAAAAATGTAAAAAAGGTAGGAAAACCTAAAAATTGTAGTTTTTAGACTATATTTATGAAAAAAACACAAAATCATAAGAAATTAGCCAAAATGATTACATGAGGCTAAAATTGAACTCTATATTCCTTTTATAAATAAGAAATTGTTTTAATAAAAAGTTGGATTTCATTTAAATTTCACAAAAAGCATCCATAGACATTCAAATAGATGTAATCACAATTAAAATATTAAAATAAACCTAATTAATTAATTCCAATTCAAATCAATAAATGATAAATGGATTTATAAATGTATCTCTCTTAAACAGTTGACATCTATGATGGATCTTGATGGTTTGGTCCTAAAAATTAGCTCCACGCTCTTAAATACACATTAAAAAATGGGTTTATATTTATGGCCTTACCTCAATCAAAACTTATTTGTGGAATAAGCCTTGAAAAATGACATACACATATAATATAAGTCAATACAAATTCTAATGTAATATCCTAAATCTTATGAAGTTGATTTGATGATAATAAAATCTCTATTGATGTTTTTTTGTGTCATCCCTCACTCCTAAATGATTTAATACAAATATTTATTTATAATAGATAATTGAAATTAAATTATCTATATAAATATATGAATAGGTAAAGGTGGAGTACAAGTTCCCTTGACTTAGAGTGCGGATAAAGCATATGATAAGATGAGGATAATAGGTGTATTTTAAAATAATTTCATGTAAGATAGAGGATGGAAAATGAAAGGGGATTTTTTAAAATTAAATTATGTAAGTGTATGATACAAAATATAAGGGGAATTTAACTTAATGAAATTTATCAAGGGGGCCCATAATTCTAAATTAAAACCCAAATAATAAACATAATCCAAACATGATAAATCAATATAATTCAACACTAAATAATGTTATAAGACCATTTTAAGGTTTTTACATAATGTTCCACTTTGAGGTGTGTGTGTGTGTGTGTGTGTGTGTGTGTGTGTGTGTGTGAAAGTATAACAAATGAGTGTACATGCAAGGATCAAAGAACATGTTAAGATCAAAACCTATAAGATTTATTGAAGTAAATATAAGAAATAATATTATCTAAAATTTAGAAGGAGGAAATAAGCTACCTTATCACAAAGTCCATTTCCTATGGACTACAAAATACAATAAACCATGTATTATTGTAATTTACATGAGCGCGTCGATTGGAAATGTGAACTACCATGTTGATTTGATGATATTATGCAAACCCATGTTTAATTACATGAGGTAAATATATATAAATAGGGAAAGGTGGAGTGCAAGTTCCCTTGACTTAGGGTGTAGATAAAGCATAGGATAATATGAGGATAATAGGGGTTTTTTAAAATAATTTCATGTAACATAGAGGATGGACAATGAAAAGGTTTTTTTTAAATAAAATTATGTAAGTGTATGATACAAAATATAAGGGGAATTTAACTTAATGAAAATTATCAAGGGAGCCCATAATTCTAAATTAAAACCCAAATAATAAACATAAGACAAACATGATAAATCAATATAACTCAACACTAAATAATGTTATAAGATGTGTGTGTGTGTGTGTATCAAAGTATAACAAATGAGCATACATGCAAGGATTAAAGAAGATGTTATGAACAAAACCTATAAGATTTATTGAATTAAATATAAGAAATAATATTATCTAAAATTTAGGAGGAAATAAGCTACCTTGTCACAAATTTCATATCCTATGAACTAAAAAATACAATAAACCATGTATTACTGTAATTTACATGAGCATGTTAATTGGAAATGTGAACTACCATGTTGATTTGATGATATTATACAAACCAATGTTGAATTACACAAGGTAAATATATAGAAATAGGGAAATGTGGAGTGAAAGTTCCCTTGACTTAGAATGCAGATAAAACATAGGATAAGATGAGGATAATAGGGGTATTTTAAAATAATTTCATGTAAGATAGGATGGAAAATTAAAGGGGATTTTTTTAAATAAAATTATGTAAGTGTATAATACAAAATATAACGGTAATTTAACTTAATGAAATTTATCAAGTAGGCCCATAATTCTAAATTAAAACCCAAATAATAAACATAAGCCCAACATGATAAATCAATATAATTCAACACTAAATAATGTTATAAGACCATTTTAAGGTTTCTACATAATGTCCCACTTTGAGGTGTGTGTGTGTGTGTGTGTGTGTGTGTGTGTGTGTGTGTGTGTGTGTGTGTGTGTGTGTGTGTGTGTGTGTGTGTGTGTGTGTGTGTGTGTGTGTGTGTGTGTGTGTGTGTGTGTGTGTGTGTGTGTGTGTGTGTGTGTGTGTGTGTGTGTGTGTGTGTGTGTGTGTGTGTGCATGTGTGTGTGTCAAAGTATAACAAATGAGTGTACATGCAAGGATCAAAGAACATGTTAAGATCAAAACCTATAAGATTTATTGAAGTAAATATAAGAAACAACATTATCTAAAATTTAGGAGGAAATAAACTACTTTATCACAAAGTCCATCTCCTATAAACTAAAAAATATAATAAACCATGTCTTATTGTAATTTACATGAGCATGTTGATTGGAAATGTGAACTACCTTGATAGAATATGAAATCCTAAATCAAGCATCCATGATAGAATATGACACTATTCACACCACATTTACCTATGCCTTAGATGTTCTTGAAACATATATGGATTCAAAATTATGAATGTGGAGTCAACTTGAGTTTTTTAGTTGAAAATATTTAGATGGAAAAAGAACTCAAAGTTTAGAAGGTTGTATCAAGTGAAAATTAGATATTTTGAGGAAAATATAGAGTTTTTTGACCAAAAGGTAGGACTATGACCATATTAGGAGTCTTAAAGGATTTTTTAGGATAACCTATATAGTTGTTTATGAGATGGGAAAAAATAAACATTTATTGAGCATAGGAGAGCCATGCTTTCCATTATGTTTTGTAAGAGGGGATATGGGCTTGTAAGAGAAGTTAATGCATAGGAAGAATTTATTAGAAAATGTTAACTAATGGGAAGGGTAAAGTCTCACATTCCCACTAGTTAATGAGAATTGTGTTATCCCTATAAGAGTATGGAAATCCTTCCTTTTGAGGACCTTTTTCCATTATTTTGAATTTTTAAGGAGATCTTGAGGTATAAGTTAGATAAAGAGCTTTAATTCATTTTTAAATGTTTATTTTGATTTACCAATGAAATGTATTAAACAATAAACTATTGAAATATTGATTTAGATTACAAAATATAAATAACATATATGTAAAATACAAATTTTAAAATGAGCTATAAATAGTAATAAATAATGAAATATGAAAATCGATATTGGATTTGATTTATATTGAGTTTTTAGGCAAATATTTGATGTTAAACTTCTTGGAATATTTTTGAACTATATCATATCTGAAAACAAGATATTGTGATATATTAGGATAGGGATACACTAGGGTGGATAGGGGCATATTAGGGCCTTGTCTGTTGATGGTAGTTGTATTTGTGTTGACTATGTGATTGATTTTTTATCTAAGTGAATGTGTCTATTATAGATGGTTGACATATTGACTACGAGAGTTCATTTGATGCACGTAATACCTATAATAGAAAAAATCTAGTTATTTCACATAAACTTGAGTTTAAATTGCAAAAAAAGGATAATTAGGCAAGGGGAATAACCAAGTTATCCTCTGAAAGATTAATATTTAAAAAGGGTCTAAGGCCAATGTATTTATCCCTTTTAGAGTGAGTGTGTGAATCTTGATATTTGATATATGAATGCAACTAATAAATTGACTTTAATGCTTGACAATGAATTCCCTTGACCCATAATAAAATAACTTCAGACTTGATCTATGATTATTAGAATAAATTATAATTATAATTATAAATATTAGTGCTTTTTCCTCAATCTATAGTAGAATTTTTAAGTGATTACTATATGTGTATTAAATGATCTCTATGTGCTTATAAAGAGAAATATTTGGAATATTTTCATTAACTAACCTTTATAATAGTGTAAGAGGGATAATATGACACATCTAAAAGTTAAAAATCTACCAATGGAGCATTGGGTATAAGGTTTATCTAGTGGACAAGGCTGGTTGTGACCCTATCTAGCATACTATGTTCTTGTCCTAGAAAGACAAAGACTATTGAGATTTAACTAATATGAATTTGTAAGCATAATAGTGGTGTTAAAATGATATTTCTAGTAATTTCAAGATAATAAGTGGAATAGTGAAGGTTCTCATATAGATTATAATTTGATGGAATAGTGAATAGACCAAGGTAAGGATGTCAAAATTAAACATTTTAAAGCATTTAATGATTAAATTTTAGTGTCTAAATTTCCCCCCTTTTGTTTTAATGATGCAATGAAGTGGAATTACTAGAGTAAAGGAGATGTAAACCTAAGTGTGTATACATAATTTATATTTTGATGCAAAACTTGATTTTGAAAGATGCCTCAATACAAAACTTGAAACAATGCCAATGAAAGTATTTATTATCCATATTTTAAAAATAAAAAAATCTGAAACTTGAAATTTGATATTTGAAAAGAGAGTAAGGAAAGAATAAACATAAAAGATTATGTAATCTAATTGCCTTGTAACTTAAAATAGAGAAGTGTGTGTGCCCCTTTGTTGAGGTATTTGGAAAAATGTTAAATATATGGAAAATTGAGAGTGATCAAGTCTTGATTTTAAAACAAGTGAAAGCCTTTGACTTGGAAGGATTGTATGTTCCAACTCTCTTACTGATTATGTAGAGTACTCTATAGAATAATTGAAGGAGTGAAATCAAATGTGGTAGAATAATATGTGGAACCACCAACTATGGATCAATAAATTAGAACCATAAATGTTGAGTGTCATTAGACTTTAACGTGGTCGACTTTTAAAATGAGATGAATCACATTGCTATAGTTGGACCTAGATTCCATTTAAAATTGTTCAATCTTTTAAACTTTTGAACTTTGAAAAAGTGAAATTTCAAAATTTCCTTGTAAAAACATGAATATGAATGAATATCATGCCCCCTGTATATGTTTAAAATTGATATAATATGCTAAATTGAACTTCCAACTATATGAAACCTGTAACTTGTAATTATTTTTACATGCCAATGCATATGCATCAAATATATGTGAATTTATACTCAAGTAAATATAGGAATGAGTGAATATGAATCTCACATGCCCACATAAATCTAAAAATTTCTAAACTATATTATAATTTTAAAAACTGAATACTATCATAAATATTGATTTTTTTGATCATGGGGACTTGAATTCCAAATACAAGCCCATTATGATGCCTCTATTTTGAGATGAGAGACATAGCTTGTAAGTCATTAATCTCAAAATAAGACTTTTAAAATATGTGAAAAATGTAATAATTAAGTAGTCAATTAACATTTTAAATGTATTCAATTAGAGTAATAGTTATAGCATTGAATTGCAAATGAAAAATGTGTTAGAGAGATATATCATTGAATCATATAAGTAGTATGTGTATGATATGTATCATGGTAAAAGCGTAAAAATATAAATAATGGATTATATGAATCTTGGAACCATAGTAACAAGAAATTAATATAAAATTAATTTCACATAATTTACATATAATGTCATCCATAAGGCCTAATGACCACATACAATGGACATGTAAATGTTGCACAAACAAGCAAGGTGAAGGGCCTCACACAAATGGCATGAAGATTTCCATACAATAAATAATATTTATATGTTGCACACACAAGCCCAAGGACCACATACAATAATAAATAAAGTTCTAACTTATCATATATAAAACTAATAATTTTAAAAATAATCATAGATAAAATAAGACTAGTTTACACCAACCATATGCATGAATGCCATTGTTAATAGATAACATATCCATTTACTAGAATGTAAAGTATGAGTGTTTAGAAATAAATTTATATTATTTATAAATAAACATGGTAGATATTTTATGGATAGATGAAAACTATTTAAATTTTAACATATAATGAAGAGATTCCCCCATCTTAGCAAGCTTATTGGGTAATAAGGGAAGCCTGACATCAGAAAATAATGTAATAGTATGTCTTGTATCACATTCTTATACCTCATGAAATAATTGTGTATTGAAAAATAAAATATTTTATCTAATTACTATGAAACAAATAAAATGTGTTAAAAAGTAAGTTAGAAACCTAAGGAAATACTTGTAGGTTTTGATTTTGAATTTTTGATAATATTTTCATTTTTTTTATATTTTGGAATATATGATTTTTTTATGTTTTTGATTTCTTTTGAATTATTGGAATTGAAAATTTTGAAAATTACTAATAATAAAGTATTTGTAAATATAATAAATGGGATTGATCCAAATAATTTACAACAAAGTCCTAACACATAGTGTTAGAAGGAAGAAGATAAATGATATGCCCCTTTTGAATGTGAATAATATTTATATCAATGTAACATAAATAATTGATATAGATAATAATGTACATGCCTCCAATGGGAAAGAGAATATGTGTGTTCATGGATAATTTAGGAGTAGATAAATATGATCATGTGAGTGAAATAGAATCCATAACATGCTAGTTATTTTGTATTGGGTAGGTTGATTGCCATAAAGAATTTGTATTGTAAGAATTGTAAGATAGTTGTTTTAGAATATTTAAATTAGTTTTAAAATTGAGATGGAAAGTAACCAAAGTATAAAAGAATGATTGGATAAGGGATATAATAATTAGTAATGAAGTAAAAGTAAAAAACTATGTACAAAAGAGAATATGTAAATAACTAATCAAGAGAAGTGGCCAAATCAGTGGATTGGGAGGAAGTAGGAGGTTGTGTCCAACTAAGGATCTCATCAATAGGATGAAAATATATACCCAACTATATAGTATGAATGAGTGATTTCCTATGAAAATGAAATGCTAATTATAGATGCCTTTTAATTTGAATTGGAATCATATGATGTAATATAACACTCTAAATCAATGTTCATATACCCATGTAAACTTGTATCCTTACATGTAATAGGAGAATTTGTAACTATATTTACCTATGTTGAATAATTTTAAATAACCTATGTTTTCTTAGGAGATAAAGGCCTCTTTTTAGGTGTTGCTTTTTTCTTAGGACTATGTTTTATTCTCTTTGGAATTAACTGATTATGCTCATGTTTAACTATGTTTTTAGAAACTCCATTTTTATCACTTCTATGTTAATTTTTAAAATAGAATGAATTATTGATATTACACACAATATGGTATAAAATATTCTATCGATATAATGCACATGTTCAAAATCACCTTGAGGCACCTCTAGGTGGGATAATTCACCATTATCACTCTCTATTTTATTTCTCTATTCAATTATCATTTTGGTCAATTCCCCTTTATCTGATCAATTAAATAATTCCCCCTTCTTTGATCAATTTATTAATTCCCCTTTGTTTATCAATTGATATAATCAATTCACCTTTTATAAATCATTATCCTAATCAAATTCCACATATTATATTAGTTAAGTTGATCTTTGATTAATTTAATTAATAATTCTTTTAAATTATATTTATATTGTAAATAGAATTATTAATGAACCTGAATACTATCAAGACAATAAAATACCAATAAGCAAAGATTATGAAACAATAACTTGTATTGATTTATATTAAATGATTAAAATAATTAAAAACAATGCATAAATAAGCCTTAATTTATAATTGGAGTTGACATGCAAAATTTCAAACTCTAAAAAATAATAAAACTTGGCCTACTAGTTTTAGTAAGTTTCACATGTAAGTACGCATAGCTCTAAAAATATCCAAAAATAAAATAAATTCTAAAATTAACCTATCAGACAAATATAAACTTAAGTTCAAGTTTGGTTATAAAAAATATACAATTTTTAAAATTAGAAAAATACAAAAAATAGTATTAAACTATAATTTTATACCCACATACGGTCAGGTATGACCTCCAAAAAATATTGAAAACAGCCATAATTGGACAAGACAGGTTATGAATGCACTAAATTTTTTGATATGATTGTTATGGTATGACTATGGGCTCAAATAGAGCTATGGATCAAAAGTTAGTCTTCAGAAGTTTGACTTCTTTTTTTACATCATTCTCCTCTGGTTGAAAACAACTCAGTGCCTACAATTTGTGTTGATTTTACTACTGATATTTTTTTATCAATCTTATTTAGCTCCCATTATTTAATCCAAGTGTTTTATTCCTACTGTAATCCTCCCTACTATACCAAATACCTATCATAACTTTATTGCCTTATGTTTACTATCTTCTTATCCAGAAATTGCGATATTTTTTATTTCTTCTTTGGCACCTGTTGTTGCCAATATTATTCTTCATCTTCTTCACATTCACCATCTTATCCATGGAAATCATATAAATATAAAACATTAAATACTAGGGATATATCAAAATTTTGTGAACTCACCTTATAATTATCATTGATTTAATTCATAATTCTGCATGATCAAATTTTCTCATACTTCAACTTGTTAGATGTGATTTTTGGAAATATATATTTACTCAAGTACAACATTACTAAATCTCTTTATTCAAATATTTTTGATCTTCTGATATCTGCTATTGTTTTATACTTCTCATTACTTTAGATACCAAATAATGAACCCAAATGCTATCAAGATACATTTAGGCAAAGCTTTTAAAACAATAACCTATATCAATATGTATTGAATGATTCAAATAATTAAAAATGATGTATAAATAAGCCTCAAATTAGAATTAAAGTTGGTATGAAAAATTAAAAACTCTAAAAAATAATAAAACTCAACTTATTATTTTTAGCAGTTGCTTTTTTTGATAAGTTTCACATACAAGCATGCACATCTCTAAAATCTCTAAAAATAAACTAAAAAATAAAATTAACCTATAAAACAAATATCAACTAAATTTTAAGTCTAGTTACAAAAATAAATAATTTATAAAATTAGAAATATACCAAAAATAATATTAAACAATAATTTTAGACCCTCAAATGGTTATGTATGACCTCTAAAAATATCAAAAACATCCATAACTAGATAATCCAAATTATGGAAGCATTGAAATTTTTATGATGGTATTTTTGGAATGAATATGAGATCAAATGGAGCTATGGATCAGAATTTATGGCCTCCAAATGTTTGGCCTCTTTTTTTGCATCATTCTTTTCTAGTTGAAAATAACTCAACTCCTATGATTTGATCTGATTGTATTGCTTCCACTTATTCTTATCAATCTTCTTCATCTCTCATTATATAATCCAAGTGTTGTCTTCCTATTTTAATCCTTTCCACTAAAACAAATACCTATCATAACTTCATTTCCTTGTGTTTATTGTCTTCTTATCTACAACCTAGACTATTTTTCCTTTCTTCTTTGGCCCCTATTACTACCAATCTAATTATTCAAATTCTTCACATTCACCATATTATACTTAAAATGATATAAATATAAAATATTAAATACTGGGGAGATATCAAAATTTAATGTTAAACTCACCTCATAAGCATTGTCATTATTTTTCTTCACAATTCTATATGGTTTAATTTTCTTATACTTCAACTTGTCATATGTGCCTTTCTAAAATATCTCTTTCTTCAAGTAAACCATTATATCCTTATTCAAATATTTTTGACCTTATATTGACATATATTGCTACTTTATACTTCTCATTACTTTATATACCAAATAATGAACCTGAGTACTATCAAGCTAATAAAATAACAATAGGTAAAGATTATGAAATAATAACTTATATTGATTCATATTAAATGATTCAAATAATTACATACCATGCATAAATAATCTTTAACTAAATTTTTGAGCTAACATGCAAAATTTGAAACTCTAAAAAATAATAAAATTGAACCTACTATTTTTAGTAGTTGTTATTTTTAGTAAATTTCACATGTAAGTGTGTACAACTTTTAAAATATTCAAAAATAAACTAAACACTAAAATTAAAATATTGAATGAATATCAACTAAAGTTAAATTCTATTTTAAAAAATATGCAATTTATAAACTTATAAAAATACTAAACATAATATTAAACTGTAATTTTTGACCCTCAAATGGTCTTGTATGGCCTTTGAAACATATTGAAAATGTCCATAACTGAATAAGTTAGGTTATGGATGCTCAAAAAAAATTTACAATCATTTTATAATGAATATATAATCAAATGGATCTACAGATCAAAATTTATGGACTTCAGAAGTTTGGCCTCTTTTTTGCATCATTCTCCTCTAGTTAAAAAAAACTTAGCTCCTACGAGTTGATATGATTATACTGCTACCATTTTTTTTGAATCTTATTCATTTCTCAATCTATAATCCAAGTGTTATCTTCCTACTATAATCCTTCCCACTATACCAAATACCTATTATAACTTCTTTGGCTTGTGTTTATTGTCTTCTTATGTAAAACTTGCACTCTATTTTTTTATTTCTTCTTCTTTGACACCTATTACTATGAATTTGCTTATTCATATTCTTCACTTTCACCATATTCTCCATGGAAATCATATAAACTAAAATATTAAATACTAGGGATATATCAAAATTTTGTGGTAAACTCACCTCATGAGCATTGTCATTGATTTTGTTCATAATTCTGTATGGTTCAATTTTCTTGTACTTCAACTTGTTATATGTGCCTTTCTGAAATATACCTTTCCTCAAGTAAAAAATTATTAATTAGCTTTATTCAAATATTTTTGACCTTCTTCTGACATCTACTATTTCTTCATACTTTTCATTACTTTAGATACTAAATAATGAACTCAAATACTATCAAGATAAGAAAATAATAATAGATAAATATTCTAAAATAGTAATCTATATTGATTTGTATTGAATGTTTAAAATAATTACAACCCATACATAATTAAGCCTCAACTTAGAATTGGAGTTGACATGCAAAATTTAAAACTCTAAAAAATAATAAGACTCAACTTGTTATTTTTAACATCTATTATTTTTAGTAAGTTTTGTATGCATCTCTAAAAATATCCAAAAATAAACTAAAAACTAAAAGTGACTTATCAAATGAATATCAACTGATGTTTAAGTCTACTTATAAAAATTTATAATTTTTCAAATTAGAAAAATATCAAAAATAATATTAAACTACAATTTCAGACCTTTATATGGTCACATATGGCCTCCAAAAAATATCAAAAACATTTATAACTAGACAACACAGATTATGGTTGCATCTTTTTTTTAGATGATCATTTTGACATGAATATGGTCTCAAATGAAGCTATGAATCAAAATTTATGGCCTCTGAAAATTTGGTCTCTTTTTCTACATCAATTATATTTTCCTTTCATTTAATTAGTTCTTCTTTTCCTCCAAATGGGCATCTTTATTCAAGAAAGTATCTTGAGATTCATATAAATATAATCTTACAAGATAAATAAATTTGATAAAGTGAATTAATATACAAGATTATTATCTACCCTTCATCTTGGAGACAAGATGAAGGTCCTACAATTAATCTTGTGAGATATTATAGAGAATATTCTCAACCGTTCACCTTGGAAACAAAATGAAGGGCCCACATTGGTTATCCATGTGTTTTGTTTTGAATGATTCTACTCCATTCATCTTGGAAACAAGATGAAGGGTCTAAATGGACTCTCACAAAGATATTAGAATAAAAATTCTCCACCCTTCATCTTGAAAATAAGATGAAGGGCTTATATTATTAATTTTTTCATTTTCAAAGATAATCCCCCACCCTTTATCTTGATTAAGATGAAGGGATCACATTAGTGATCTATGTGTTGATCCATGTGTACATTTGAGGAATAATTTATAAATTTTTGTGTTTATTTAAAGATGAATGATCCTAACTGATCCAAGTTCATTATAAATATACCTCATTACATGCTCAAGAGATATAATGAATCCCTGACATTTTATCATGCTAACTTGTTCATCAACCTTATTCTTGTGATCAATTCAACATGATCCATTACATAAGTAGAGACGTATTCACACAAATGGCATTGAAAATTATTATTTTATGTTACATATAAGCCACATCCCATAAAAATATGTTTCTAATGGAGTTTTTCATGTTTTTAGTTTGAATCTAATGCATTGTTGACTAGCCTTTGTATTGTTCACAAGGTCTCAAGCTCCAAGCTTGTTTTCATTTGTTTCTATGTTCTTGATTTAATAAAAATAACTTGGTGAATATGTATCTAATTTATATTACTAATGATACATATGGAACACCTTATGGGAGTCAATCTACACCCCATAAATTCTTCTAGTCTCTTTATTAGCTTTTTAGTTAAAAAAATCTAATTTTTACTAAGAAATGGATGGTAAAATACTCATAAATTTTTATTTTTTATATTTTTAAATATTTTTTTATAGGGTTTTTACTATATATCCTATAAAATACTTCTCAAATTTTTATTTAAAACTTATATATATATATTAATATTTATGGTCAAATTACTAACTTCCACCTTTTATTTCAAATTTCATTTTTTAGCTAAAAATAATTGGTAAAATATTCATAAATTTGGATATATTATACTATATTTTTTGATAATTATTTTGATATTTTTGTATATTAATTTTATAAAAAACCCTATTTTAAAACTTTTTTTGAAAATTGACGTAAAATTTAGGATTTATGATCACATTGGTAACTGCTACCTTTTACTTCTAAAATTATTTTTTGACTAAAAATGACTAGTAAAATAATCACTTTTTATATGTTATGTTTTTTAATTTTTAATTTTTTAGGGGATGTGAATATTTTTATTATATAAAACCTATATAATTTTTTTGGAAAACTATTTTATATTTTATAATTTATCATTAAAATATTGACTACTACTTTTGACATTTTATTTGTAGATTTACACATGCCAAAGACCCATCAAGCAAAGCTACTAATTTTGTTTTCTTATACGTTCCAAAAGTATGGGATGATTTATTCAAACAAATATATTATCTTACCCACATTTCCTTTTGTGTCTTAAAAATTAATTCACATTTCGTTTTGGGTTATAAGAAGACTTGTTTATTTTTGAATATTTTTCATTATCTATAATTTTTCTTGTTGCTTGAATGTTTTGTGAGGATATTTTACACAATGATATCCCATTTTGGGTGAATCAAAAACAAAAATATCCTATTTATTTAAAATCTTGAATATTTTGCATTTGTTCTATTTACTTGATATCAGTGAGTTAAATGAATCAAAATGACAATACCTTCCTTTTTATTTTGGCTTAGCATTTAGGGTCTCATTGCCTTTTCATGAGTCTTTAGGGCATGGTGACTAGGATGTCATTACCTAGCATTATACAAACCTTATTATTTTACAAGGTAAATAAATTGAAGCTACATTAGTGGTATATTAGCTATTAGTCCCTTAGAGCCTAATTGTGCTGGTACCACTTCACTAAGACCCTTATGGTTGAAGTGATCATGAAGGGATTAGACCCTTTAGCAAATAGATTGAAAAATACCACATACAATTGATAGATAGTTATAAATCACCCATGTACCACAAGGTATATCAATACCATATATAAATCTATTTAAAATATTACCTTAAGACTCTTTGTTTATGAAACATTCATTAATGTATGGGTGTAAAGGTTATTAACCCCCAAATATATCTTTTACATACAAACCTTTTGAGAAAATGGGGGATTAAAAACCATTCTTATAAATGTAATAATTTATTTAATGAATCTTAAATTTTATCCTCTCTCAAGGAAAGTATATCAAAAGACTCAATGAATGTGAAGTAATCCTATGACACTCACCAAAATATGGTCATTAGATTGAATATTTTCTTAATTAATTATGGTTTTGAAACATTGTCATAATTTACATACACCTACACAAATAGGTGTTAATCTATCCATGTTCGTGGTCCAATATTTTCAAACTTGTACATTTCATACCTTATATGAAATCATATTGTTACTTTATTTGTATTCCAAGTCTAAATTGTTCCTTGATACAAAATTATATCCAAATTGTGTCCCAAAACTACACCTCTCTTATCTAAAATCCTACTATTACTCTATCCATGTGATTTTGATCCTATTATACTCTTGTTCCTAAGTTATTAATTCCAAGTTCTTTTCCAAAATCAAGACCTATTAAAATAAAAAAAATCATAGTCTTGAGACCATTACTTTGTGTTCAAATCAACTATATTCAAGTCCAAAGTTTTATTTGGTCATTCCTAATTCATATTCTTTTTTTTTTCTACATCTATTCCAAGTTTAGGTCTAATCTGATCAACTCTATTCAAAATCAACTATTCACAGTCAATCTATTCTAAAGTTAGCTTTGTTCTAGTAAAAAATTAATTTATCTTTTTAAAAATCATGTTTCCAAATCCATTTCCAATTCATATCCCTATATTTCCATTCAATCTCCCACACCTATCAGTTGTGAATGATGAATTCATGACATCCATCCTTTCTCTTGTTTGAATCCAATTCCAATCCAACCTTTTCCCTTGCATGTATCATTTCTTGGGGGCATCCGATGATCAATCCTCCATTACCTTTGTATTCAATTATATGAAATTCACACCATATCAAAAACCATACATGTTTGAAAATAGGGATGATCTCTTTTTATGACTCTTTAAAATGGGTGTTCAACTTCCTATAGATTTTGATTTAGAAAACCTATATTCTATCTAAAGTGGGAGTAATCACATTGTTTTACAATGACATATGTCAAACAATTCATCTACTAGTTACCCACTTGATTATGATCATACTAACAAAAGTTAATCCATTTTTATACCTTTATCTTACACCTATTTGACTTATAAATTACAAAATTCATGTCAAATGCCAAATACATTTAATGAATCATGGGAAGACATATTTTACTAGTTGGTCACAAAAAAAATGATTGTATATCTTCATACTAAGAGTTTTGGTGAGAATGAGCCCAACCCTAAGTGGTACTAAAAATAAAAATATTGTATCATAATATTTAAGGCCATTCCTTAAATCGATGTAGTGGATTCAATATTTATGTCCAAGTCTTGATTGACCATGGAGATATCATGATTGAGACACAATAACCACATCAAATGTCATATCCATTCAATGAATCATGGGAATACATATTTTACCAATTTCTCATAACAAACATGATTGTGTATCCATATACTAAACCTTTTAGTGAAAATGAGCCCAAACCTAAGTGGTACCAAAAAAAATAATATTGTGAGTATCATAAGATTCAGGGTCATTATCTTAATTTATGTAATGGGTTCAATATTTATGTCCAAGGTTTGATTGACCATGTAAATACCACAATTGATATAGAAAAAACATGTTAACCACCAAGTCTAGGCCCATTTTTAAATCAAGGTATGATAATCCATTAGTTTGGCCAAATATTGTTAAAAGTTTCCTCTACTTTTGACACTTGGTCCAAATATTTAGTGCCTATTCTAGCCTTGGAACCACAAAAAAACCCATTAATCTAATCATGTATTGTCATTACCTATCCAATATCCCTGATCTACTAAGTATCCAAGTACACCCTTATCTTAAAATCAATTGTTAGGGATATGCCAATATTATTTTCCCAATCATAATTAGAATAATTAACTTTAAAGTCAAGATAAATACAAATCATATATTTCTAATATTCTCATTGAATCACCCATATTTGATGAGTTATCCTTTGACCATCCTCCTATCTTTTTTTAGCTACATTTTTAATATCTCTATATTATTGTTCACCTATATTTGATGAACCATTCTTTGATGAACCCATATTTAAAGAACCCATTATTGATCCACAATATATTTTTTTCCTATCATTTAAAGTCCCTCATTTCAAAAAAATCCTTCATCCCAAAGCCTTCACTTCTAAGTGCACAATGAAAAATGTACTTATGGATAATGTAATTTAATAGGCCCTCTTTGTGGTTAAACACAAATCAAGATCAAATTTATTATCATAACTATATTAAAGGTTAAAATCACAATCAAGACTGACATATACATCAAAATCAATTTTTGTTTTAGAACCACTCAAATAATTGGGTTCCATTCTAGAACCACTACTAGATTTAGCCTCAAAAGTAGAATCAATGCCAGTCTCAACATCAAGTTTAAATACTCTCGAGTTATAATTAGCTTCAAAATCAAAATAAATTAGTGGATGTTATAACATTGGATATACAATCCTATTAGACATAATTGAGTCCAAATCAACTTTAGAATCATCATACCTTAGTACATGTTACAACATCAGTTACACACTTCTTGTAGATCAGATTGAATATAATTTTAATCCTTCCATGGTTTTTAAGGACACTTCCTTAAATATTGACATAAATTATCTTAACAGCCTCTATGAGTAATGTGAAATTTTTTGCCTTACATTGACATTATACATGACTTCACCATTAACCATTCTATCCATTATATTGATATTCCACCTCTCACAAACATCACTAGGGAATAAAAAAATCACACATTATTTAACTTATTTCATCATGACATTTTAGTGCCAAAATCTTTGGTGATTTAAGACAACATTTAGGTAGAATAAAAATCTCCTAGTAAAACCTTGTTTGAGGCACTAGGGGACAATAAAAGTCTAAACTCAACATATTCTAGTGAAACCTTGTTTGAGGTGTTAGATAATAAGCAAGATAAAAACTCACAATCTTTAATTGAAACCTTATTTAAGGCTCTAAGGGATAATAAAAATGATTTATCATCATCCCTTAGTGTAACCTTATTCAAGGTGATATTAGACAATCCAAATCAAAATAATAAATAATACTTTATTGGTGAAAATCTCTTTGAGGTGCCAATAGTTGAGCCAATTAGTTCCTAATTTCTTGATGAAGACATTATTAAATTCAATATTTACCCCACCACAACCAAAATCAAGTTAAATCTAAAATCAACAACACTGTGTGTTATTTAAAGTCTTGATTTCATTTATCTCCCAATCATTATACATTCTATTATGATCCTATTTTTCATTCAAGACCTATATTCCATTATCTAATCATATCATTTATCCAATTCCTATCCATCTGTACACTCCCTAGCAGCACTCTTTTTTAAAGAGACTATAAATATACCTTGTTTATAGGTTTGGAAGAAGCATAATCATCAACCAATGAATGCCATAATAACATCAACAAAACCTAAATCAATAACATAATTATAGTAGAGAATCTATTTTGAATAGATATGGGTTATTATCAAACATTCAGAATTATGTATCTCATTATCCTCTATTGAGTTAAGATGCCAAAATTTAAAAAAAATAAATAAATAAAAATTAAATCAAAATATAAAGATAAATAATTCATCCAATGGTGAAAACCATGATTGTCACCTTAGGCAAGTACCATGATGAAAACTAACTATCTGGCATAATGTGTAAATAATTTATTATCTACAAGTACATTCATACTTGGGGAATCCTTGTCTATATTGAAATCTACTCCATTCCTACCATATTACCTTGCCTTGAACCATGCTTATATTGATCCTATCTTGATCCACTTTTCCTTCCCTTCTTGGTCATAATAAGAAAGTAGAAGTTTTTAGAGCCCTATTTTGGAAAAATCTTGTCATATATTCTTAGTTATAATTTTAAAACTAGACATTTTATTTCCCACATGACATGGTACTTGGATATTTTTCATTTGATTATCACCCATTATTATCAAATTAGTTATTTCCAATCCTACCATTTGCTATTAAATCCCATCCTGGTGCTAGAATAAGTTTTTCCCTTTGCTAATGATCTCTTGTGGATATAAAGTTCCAAACACTCCTATGCATTCTCATTCCATTTTCTCACCATTTTTCGAGTTAATTTAACACTCTCATCATTTTATGATTTAATTTTACACTCTCATCATTTTATGATATAATTATACAATTGAGCCATTTTTTTAGTTAAAACATTCATAGAATTCTAAAATTTTGAACATTCATAACATTAAAACATCCTAAAAATTAGAAAAAGACAAAATATCCAAAAGAGATACACAAGACACCAAATCCAAAAACATTTTTCTTGTTTTAGGTCTATTGAAATATATTTGATCAATCAATTATGATTGGGATGTGTTCTTCCTAAATCTTCCATGTTTGAGGCAAAGTCAAATCAAATTTATCTAATTCAATCTCATCACTTCCACCTTGTTTAGGGTAAGTTGAAGTATGTGAATTATTTTGGGATGTCCAATTATCACTTATTCCCCTTGAATGTATCCTTTATTATGGAAATCCAATCCATACATCACTATTCCTAAGTATTCACATGTGGATTTTTATTTTATCAAAGACAAGATTTCTTTTTATTGCTTTTTGTTTTCCTATTTGTGTGTTTGCTTATTTGCTTATTTTTTTGTTTTTTTGTTATTGCCTTGACTTAGTACATTATGAAAAAAAGGTCATAATAATGGTGTCCATTGTAATTTACTTTTAATTGAGTCCATACATTATCATATGTTAACATTGTCATCATGGTTTTTATCATTAATGCATTATTGTCAATTATCTATTGGATCAGGGGTCAGTGCTTACACACATTATTTCTAGGTCATCATGGTGTTTTATATCATGATGTATATTATCATGTATAAAATAAAATAAAATTCTAAAAAGGTATATCCATTTTAATGATATAATCACATATCTCTATCTATCTGATCTAATCATATGACTAACACACATCATGATCATCACATCATCCCATTATCTATGATCACATCCCAATCTCTGAACATTATGGATATATATGTGAATCAAGATGTGCATATCCAAATAATCATCTAAAATAGAGTTAGACACATTGATAAACCATTATTATTAGTAGTATTGTATATTTAATTATTCATCATATTCTTTCCCAAAGTTTTGGGAGAACTACATTAGCTTGAGGTCTTTTTAGACTATGTAGGCAACACTCAGTATCAATCAATTTTTGATGTCAACTCAACCAACCTTATTTTTTTATTATTAAAATACATATTATTAAAATATTATAATGTAATTATTAAATCATTATCTTATTTTTATATTATTTAATCTCTCATCACTTTGATCATTCTTGTGTGCTCAATTTTTTTAGCTTCTATAAAAAGTTATACCATTAACACACATGTTTGTGTCACCTTATTAAATTTAGATCATTAATATCATATTTTATTTGTGAAAAAAGTTAAATCCTTGATCTATTATTTACCATAAATAAATTCTATTATTTAATTCACCCTATTTTGGGGTCATCAATTATCCACCCTGTTTATGGTGCATCATCATTCCAAGCTTGCAGCTTTCAACCTATTTGGGAAAAATCAAGCATGTAATTTATTGTTCAAGATAGATCATACCTAAGCCAAAAAAATTCACCATTTTTGGGTAAATTAAAAATTTTCCTCTTATTTAAGTATGTTTCCTTCCAAATTCTACGTTACTTGGGGAAAATCAATTCATCATCATCAAAAATCAAAGAGTGCAAAAAATTAGCTCAAGTGGTGTACTCTTGTTTATGGGTTAATCTTCTCTTCCATTATAGGTTATTCCATTATTTTTATATATCCCATCCATTTACTTCATACACAAATTCCCTCTTGAGTGGGCATCATCCCTAACTAATTTCATTCAAATCATATATTTATCTTTACATTCAATCTCCCACACCTATAAGTTGGGAATGATGAAATTACAACATCCATTTTTTCATCATCTAATTTTTAATCCAAATTTTTAAACTTATCATTATTTGAGAATATGTTACTTTGTATACATCTCAAAATTCCTTCTCAAATAGGGGAAAATGTAGACACTCCATTTTTATCACTTCCATGTCAAGTTGTAAAATGAAACAACTTCCTATAGTTAAACACAATCTGGTTTGAAATATTATATTCATCTAATGTAAATATTTGAATTCACCTTGAGTCACCTCTAGTTGGGATAATTAATCATATTAATTTTTTTTAATTATCATTCTTTGGTAAATTTCTCTATTAAATTATCTTTCTGGTCAATTCCCCCATCTTTGATCAATGTAATAATTCCCCCTTTGATCAATTCATTAATTCTCTTTTATTGATCAATTAATATAATAAATTTTCCTTTTATAAATCATTATTATAATTAAATTCAAAAATTATATTAATCAAATTCAAATTTGATTAATTGAATTAATCATTTCTATAAATTATATTTCTATTACACATATAATTATAATTTGTTTTCATTTAATTAGTTCTTTTCCTCCAAGTGGGAATTTTCATTCAAGAAAGGATCTTAAGATTTTTAGGAATATTATTTTTTAAGATAAATAAATTTTATAAAGTGAATTAATATATAATTTATTCACCACCCTTCATTTTAAAGAAAATATGAGGGGCCCATAATGAATTTTGTGAGATATTTTAGGGAACATTCTCAACACTTCAACTTGAAAATAAAAAGAAGGGACCACATTGGCTATCCATATGCTTTATTGGGAATGATTTATAAGATAAAGGGTCTAAATGGACCCTCACAAAGATATTAAAAGGATAATTATCTAACCTTAATCTTGGAAACAAGATGAAGGGTTTATATTAATTCTCGTTTGATATTTTTGATCATCCTCCACCCTTCATCTCAATTAATATGAAGGGATCACATTAGTGATCCATGTGCTATTCCATGTGCACATTTGAGGACTTATTTTCAACTATTAATCTTGATTTCAATATTAAAGGTCCTCACTGATCCAATTTCATTATAAATAGACCTCATTATATTGTAATTAACATGTTTCAAAGATATATTGAAGCCTTGACATTTTATCATGCTAACTTATTCATCAAATGTCTTCTTATGATCAATTAAACATAGTCCATAGCTTAAATGGAGATGTATTCACATGAATTACATTGATAAAGCTACATCCATGCCACATCCCATATAAAGATGTTTCTAATGGAGGTTTTCATGTTTAAAGTTTAAATATAATGTATTATTGACTAACCTTTGTATTGATCACAAGGTCTTACGCTCCATGCTTGTTTTCATTTATTTTTATTTTCTTAATTAACTAAAACTAACTTGGTGAAAATATAACTAAGAAATATTCCTAACGATCCAATATTATGCTCATATATATATGGATAAATGTATTTTATAATATGATCATGTGTAACTAGATGATGCTCATAAATATATGGATAAAATTATTTTATAATATGCTCACATGTAGTTGGATGACACTCATAAATAGATGAATAAATTGATTCAGTAATATGCTCTATAAAAGTTAGGTAGAATATTTCATTACCATGTTGATAAATGTATGTTCCTACCAAATTTTATATAAGATGAGTAAATATAATTAGTTCCAAAATATATTCATATTGTATTCCTAGAATTTTAACCACTTGATTACCATGAATATATTTGAGACATTTATGAACTATATAATTTATTGATTTAATTTTTTGTATCCAAAGGTATCCTAATAACATGTCAAATACCCCTATGCTTTGTATAAGTAAGAATATAGTGGGCACTATGATAGGTCACACTTTTTAAAGGTAGCACTATATTCCTAAGATTATCCTTTTCATGACCATCAAATGTTTTAAAAACTCTATAAGTATCTTATAAATATTTATTTGTATAACCAAAATAAAAAAGGACTTTTATAATGCACACATTTTCACATGATCCATTGTCTATCATAACGCTATGTATAGATTGCTTGTCAAAATATGATTGAATAAAGAGTGCATGTTTATCTAAATCATCATCAATAACTTCAATTTCATTAAATGTGATTATAAGGAATGATGATTGTTTGGTTATAACTACAACAATGATTCTATCAAGTGGATGCAAATATTTATAAGAGGATGCACATTATATGAATAATGTAACTTATAATTATCCTTGTTATTTGTTGATTCATTATTTAGAAAAGAATCTATTTAAATTTTGATCTTTGATTTTCCATTAGCTTGTGGATTAGCCTCTTTAATATGTGTGTCAATATCAATAATATTCTCATAAAGGATATCTTTAATTTTGTGGTTGAGCTTAAAACATATATTTGTGGATTGTCCAATATATCAATTTTAGTCACACTATGCATTGCTATCAAAATTTATATATTGTGGTTTAAACATGTCTACTTCTATTGGTGGAGGAAGAGAGATGAGATTACATTCAAATACATTTGGAAATAATACATGAGGAGGTGATTTTAACCTTGATAAATCATCACTGGTATAGTTTGTAATCAAATCTTTTGTATTGGTTGTGAGATAACATTAACTATAATCATAGTTTCATTATTGCTTTCATCAGATTTTATATTATAATTTGACTTACTTTGAAAGTTAAAATTTAAAGTATAAGGATAATCTTAATTATATTTTCACTTGTTCAAGTTAATAAATTTAATCTCACACTCTTTAATTGTATGGCATGGTTCATCGAAATATTTAAAATTATCAAACATAATTTACTCTTGGAGTGGAGATAGAAAACTTTGAGTGAAGATATTTGTTGTGCCCCTAACACACCTCATCTTAAAATAATTTCATTTGGGGACCCTATTTTGCTCTAAATTCTAGTCTTCCTTTAAAACCCTTTAGTCTAAGTTAGATTTGAATTATAAAACTATTGTTTGAATATGAATGTCTTTCATTATTTTCCTACTTATATGTTCTTATCTCAACCTTGGGTTTTTTAACTAAAGTAAGCATATTCTATGTTTTAAATGAAATTTTTTTATATTAATTATACTTAGGGAGTAAAATGTCAAATTCAAAGCTTTATTATACTATTGGCATGACAAACAACATGCAGATACCCATTTGGTTAGACGTTTTTCATTGAATAATATTCATGGCCTATCCTTTTAAACTATTCTAGTGTCCTTTACTAGGAAAATTAATTATTTAATCCTAGACTTAGTTAATTTTCTTATTTTTGTTTACTAACTTATTAATTTTCTCTATTTTTCTATGTTTTTTCATTGTCTTTTTGTAGATCTCTTCTTAGAGTATCCTAGATGTCTGATATTATGCCACATGGCATGATCCCATTCACCAAGGATCTTGGGAGGTTTTTAGAGTTAACCTTTTATTGAAAATTTGTTGGGGTCCTACAATCACACCACATGGAATGATCATGAGGACTTAAGGATCTGACCAAGCTATGATCAATCTAAAAATCCCTAGGGATTTATATCCCTCAAATAATGTTTTATGGAATCATCCCAATAACTTAGAGATCCAAGAGCTAGGACTATAGTCAGAAGGTTCTTGGGGTCCTAATGCCCCATGATGATGCCATGTGGTATCATCTTAGGGACCTAAAACCTTAGAGGTAGGTTTTTACATTTAGGTAAAGGCTATGAGTGGCCATAATAGTGCTACGTGGAATGATTTCATTCACCCAAGGACTTGAAGGATGGTGTAAATATTGAAATAAGCCTTAGGGACCTAGAGCCCCACAATGATGCCATATGGATTCATCATAGGGACCTTAGGACATGGGAGGGTAATGAGTATTTGGAAATGACTTAGGGTCTTAGATCCCTACAATGATGTTGTATGACATCATTATGGGGATCTAAGGACACGAGGGGAAGTCTAACTAAAAGATATAAAAAGTGAGTGGAGGACATGTGGAGTCCATTGACATCTACAAAACACAAGGCTAAATTTGATGGCTAATCATAAAATAGAAAATAAATAGTTTATAGTTTCATCAACTTGATGAATGACATGGCTCTAAATAGATGTAGTAAAACCAAGAGAGCCAAAATTGTGTTAGAGGTTGGACTAGTAAATAAAGACATAAATCAAGAGGAGAAGATTAGGCAATTGTATAGATTGGAATAATTTATTATTTCAATTTTGTTTTGATATTAAATGTTTAATAAGAGTGTATCTATGAAAAGGGTGATTATAATAGAATATTTTTTCTTAGTGGTAAACATGGAAAATTAAGGAGTGAGCCAAAGTGTATTGAACCAATTGAAGTCTGAGAAAAAATTAGTAAACTCTTTAAATTGGCCTATTTGGGTGCACATAGGCCTGATAGAAGAATCATTCAAAATAATTGGTCCAAAATGAAGAAGTGGGGGAATCATTTTAGTTAAATAATTTTCATACATGGGGAGAAAATACAAATATAATTTGACCTTTTATGAGATTAGAGAGGAATATTATAACTATTTGTAGTTGGAATGACCTTGAAGGACCATCATGACAAAAGATGAGAGACTCATGTTAAGGGGTTTGAGTCTAATTATCCTTATATAAAATTCAATCTATATTTTTTTTCAAGGGTGGAGATGTTATTCACTAAAACTCTATATAAATTATGATAGGCTCATACCTCTCTTTTTCTTATCTTGTTTTGGCTTTTGATTATATTCCTCAAAGGCATAACTAAATGCTTTTATAATAACATTGAAATGGATACTAGTTTGGTTTAAAATTCATGTTGTTATTTGGTAGTGTCCTTTATTTTTGAATTAAATAAATTTCATTAATGTTTGGAATATATTTTAGTGCTTATTTTACTAATGAATATGTAGTTGGATTTTACATTAACTAGTCTAATTGTTTTTGAATTTATGATCTATTAATTTGATGTTGTTTTAATCCATTGTGTGTAGTGGCCATAAGCCTTTCATATGATTTTATTTAATATAAGTTTAAATTAATATTTTATATTAATCACTCATAATCCTACCCATTGAGATGATTTGGTTTGTGTTATACTTAGACCTAATACACACCAATATAATCTTGATCAGACATGCTTTTTACTTTCATCATTAATATTATTATTTTAGTCAATGAACCATTTAATTTATTACCCTAGTCTTTATCTCTCTTTTTATATTTTTTTGTGATGAAAATTTTATCCATATTGAATTATCTTAATTACACCTATGTGAATAAGTAATTAAAATAACTTAAGAAAACATTTGTAAGAATTCTCAGACAATACAAAATTGATGGAATTTTTGGTGGTTAATTTCCATTGCTCACCTAGTTAAATGATTTGAAATTCCTCAAAACTTGGATTTAACCAACTAAATAATAAAAATGAGGGGACATTTTGTACCATGCTATTTTATCTCCCTTTGTCCCATCATATCAATTAACTCTAATAATTATTTTTATTGTGGGTCACTAATTAAGGCTAACAAAAACATGCGCTAAAAGGAGGGTCTGAACCTATAGATATTGTAACTTGTTTGAGATTGGTAAGTGAATAAGGAATTATTATAAAATTATTATAATTGGTAATTTTTTTAGTCTTATGTCCCTACCTCTTTAGTCTCTAATTTTTATTGCATGTTTAGAAACACATAATATAAACTATTATTTAAAGGAAGGCATGAATAATTTATGCCTGACTTGAAATTACTTGCTACTTTGTGTTTATTTGATTTATTATTTACCATGAGATTTAAAATTATCTATATTTTATGGTTAATTCATTTATAATTATTTTCTTGAATATGTCTAACCCATATTTGATATCTTTGACAATCTAGATCCTATTGAGCAAATCATTAGATCCTGAGTAATTAGAGGTAGATTAATTATGTCCCTATTTAATATATTTAGAATATAATGGACTTATAAATGGAGACCAATAATTTTATAAACCCATATAATTTAATTCCTCTCAATATAACCAAAATAGACCTCCACCCATTATTTCACGCATGCCTTTATTAACAGGGTCTGTAATCAATGTTCTAAGGGGCATGCATGATATACCTAGGAACCCTAAGATATGCCTTTCAAGGTTTACCTAAATTACCATGAGTATCATTTAATATCATGTCACATCATAAAAAATTTCCCTTAGGTTGTTCAACATCAAGCATGAAGATGTGGCCTGTAGGCTTTTCCATTTTACCTTGCTTAATGCAACCTATGATTAGTTTCTCAACCTGTTTGAGAATTAAATTAGAAGATGGAATCAATTGAGTATCATGTTATTTTACTCATTTAGTTATATATTAAACCCAAGTGTTTTATATTAGTATTTTTATTTCATGAAAAATAAGCCCATTGAACCTATACATAATTTTAATGCTTGATTTCAAAAATATGTATAATAGTGTGACAACCCTATATATAATAGACAATAAATTAACATTGGATATGTTTAAGAATGTTTTGGACCCATGGAAAAATATGTTATTGAGGAGGGATCCAACTATCATTAATCTACCCCTCACCTATATAGAGGCAATAAAAGTGGATAGGTAGTTCAATCCATAAGAATAAATGCTATCCCCTATTCCTAACATCCTCATGAACATCATGTAATTAAAACTTATCCCAATAGTAAATTAGATTATCCCATTTTTATAACCTATCCCTCAACTTATTTTTCTACATGCTTCTCCAAATTAGAATTTGATATTTCTAAATTTTGGTAAAGAGGATATGCTTGGGTCTTTTAGCCAAGATTTTATCTTGATTACAATTGATAACACCTAGAATTTCAATCAATAATTATCCAAAACTGAATTAAATACAATCGAAAGGATGGTTTAGAGGTTGAATAATGATTTCCTTAACTTGAAAAAGAAGTGGGTAGTTCCACTAGTGCAAAATTTGACCTGAGTTTCACTTATCAATGTCATTATAGGCCTACTAATAGGCAAGGAAAAAAAGTTTAGTATCTATTTAATAAAATGTCTAAAATCAACATCATAGAGATCACCATACCTAACTGGTGTCATGTGCATAACACAACCTAACATGGGTAAATTAACTACATTGAGTTTTTAATGCCTTTGAAATCCTATAGAAGGATATTGATGAATATGAGGTTGTCCCAAATAACCAAAATACCATAGGTCACCTTGATTTTCTTAGTTAATCAAAATCACCTAAGACAATCATGGTTTTGGAGACCCTAGACTTCCCTAGTGAAAGGGCAATGATTTGGATGAAAATACCAGTGAAATTTAGGTTTTATTATAGTAATAGAAGTGTAATTACACCCTTAATAAAAGGACACACTGGCCCTTGACAACCTCAACACCACCCAATAATGTTGTTACACCTCCTGATCCAAGGGCTAAGAATGATCCAACCCTACCAAAATTAAGTGACAATCAGACCACCATTAATAACATAAGATATAAAATAGTGTAAAATATGAAAAATATAAAGGTCAATATAACCCTCCACTAATTGGCACACATTACTAAACACATGGATTTAATCCTTAAGTCTCTTAAGAATAAGAATTTTCATCCAAAACATAAATATAATACTAATGCCAATTTTCTATCACACAAATCCAAAACTGAGGTTTCACCCTTCTTACTCATAGTCTAAATCTTTGGAAAGAATTTACATAATTTCATGGTTAATTTAAGCACCTTATTAAATATCATGCTTATTGGAATTTGTATAAAATTAGGGATAGTCCCTATAAAATTAGATAAAGTGGTGGTTCAGCTGCACAAGTCAAAGTTCAATGTTTTAGGGGAATTATTAAATATTCATATGAAATTACAAGCTAAGCGAATAATGTAGTAGTTCATAGACATACAAATGGATGAAATTCTAGAGGCATATGTTAGGCTGTTGAGTAGAGGTTTATCCAAATATATGAATGGTTATATGGAAATAGACTTCTCCCATATATGGTTTCCATGGAGAGTAGTGTAAAATCATATAAGGATTGATAGAGAGCCACACATGCAATTGGTGATTATAGAGTAAAATGTAATCAATGAAAAAGTCAATTTCACCTCCACTAATTTTGGCATTTATACTCTAACTACCAAACAAATAAATAAAAATAAAATCAATTAATACCAAAATTTAGGTATGTGGTCTTTGTATTTTAATGGAGCAAAATATAAGTAAATATAAAGAGCATGTATTATACATATTGATTCCTATGGTAAAAAACATGTAACTACATATAGATTATGATTCCATTGTACTAATAACATAGCAGAATATGAGGTGCTAATATTTGGATTACAAGTTATATCTAGGTATGATGTTTATTAATTAAAGGTATATGATGACTCTAAATTAGTCATCAATTAGGTATATAATAAATTTCAATGTAACATTTTTCATTTGAATGAGTATAATAACTATGTTTGGGATTTGATGGAATACTTCAATGTGTTTAACATTGTTTCCATTCCTAGAATTGATAATGACATGGTAGACTCATTATCTATTTATACTACTAACCTTACACCTTTGGATAATATGGATTTAAAATTTTTTTATGTTTAATTGGTTTCATGTCCATCTGTACTTGATAATGTGAAGAATTTTCAAGTGTTTGATGATGATAGACACATTTGGATTTCCTTTCATATTCTAATGCTTTTGAAAAGTAGGTAATTAATGAGGATGAAATAAATAATCTGAATGAAGAGAAACATGATGATGGAGTGTTGAATCTTAAAGATAATCATATTTCAAAGGGAATGATTTATTTATAATCATTTTTCAATTTAAATATACCTAAAATCAGACCTAAAAATCCCAGTCATTCCAATTAGAAATTATGAATTATCAACATGGGAACACCTGGTCAAACTCAAAACATCATCATAGGACCTAAATACAACAATTAAGAGGTGGAAAGGTTGAAAATAATGTTGAATTACTATAAACATGTCAATGCTTGGATGTGTGGTGACTTAAAAGTGTTTGAACCCAACATAATGACACACATCATTCAATTTAAGATTGATAATAAACCATTTAGATACTGACAAAGGCTAGTTAATCTTGTTCTTGAGACATTCATCTTGAAATAATTTTGAAAATTGCTATCAACTGGTATAATTTTTACAGTAAGACATTCAACTTGGGTAGCTAATTTAGTGTCAATTAGAAAAAAAATGGATAAATTTGTCTTTATACTAACTTTATAAATTAAAATGAAGTGTCAAACAAGGATAATTATCCAATACCATACCTAGATGAAATCATCCAAAATATTAGAGGATATGAGATGATGTCTTTCTTAGATGGGTTCTTAGGTTACAATCAAGTTTTGGTTGACAAGGAAAACTAATCTAAAACAACCTTCATCAGAAGGCACATTCTATTATAATAAAAATCCCTTTGGTCTGATAAATGATGGTGCCACTTTCTAAAGCACCATGGAAATATCGTTGAATGGATAAATGGTAAGTGCATGGTTTTATACATGAATGACTTAATAATTTTTTTAAATATAGATCACATCATTTAAAATACTTGTATAATATTTTTTAATGCTACCTTATGTTTAATATTTCATTTAATTTGATTAAATGTATCCTTGGTGCAACTAAAGGTAATATTCTTGGTCAATTAATTATGAAAGAGGGTATGTTAATTGAACTTGACAAAGTTTATGTCATTTCTGAAATTTAATTACCAAACAATAAGAAGGAACTGAAATCTTTTTTTGAAAAATTAATTTCATACAAAAATTAATTTAATTTTTTGGTGAGATGACTAAACCATGGAATGACATGTTAAAATAGGGAGATAAATTTGAGTGGAAACTTACCTCAAAGAAATATTTTTAATAAATTAAGGATGTCATAATGTATTCCCCTATTTTGGTCAGCCCAAATTATGAACAAGATTTGTACTTGTATTCATTTGAATTCAATCATACCATTACTACCATCCTTACTAAAAAAATAGAAGATGGAGAGCATCCCATAACTTTCATTAACACTAATTTGAAGGGAGCTAAATTAAAATACCCCATTTTAGAAAAGCAAGTTTATGCACTGGTAAAGGCAACAAAGAAATTTAGATAATGCATTCTAAGGAGCAAAGTTTATGTTATGGTTCCAGATCCTACTGTAAAAATGATGTTGGGGTAGAATGAACTTAGATAAATAAGGAGATGTTGGGTATCAAAACTTTAAGAATATGACATTAAATTTAGGATTGTGAAGATAGTTTGAGGTTAAGGTCTACCACAATTGATCTTTTAAATTGATCTTAGTATTGATGTTATCCAAGTGAATCAGTTTGAGATAAATCACAACCCATGGTATGGATTTATCATTCATTAAGTTTGTCATATGGTGTTCCACTAGATGGCTTGGATAAGATACAAAATAGATCATCACAGTTAAAGGCTACCCACTAAATAACAAATAAATGTGTTTTGTATAGTAGAAATCATGAATGTATTTTCCTAATATGTTTAATAGAGGAGGAAACACTAGATGTCATGACTTATTTTCATGATAAATCAGGTATTAACCATATTTCTAGTAGTGTGATAACCTACATCTTAAGATCTAGTTATTGTTGGCCATTATTATTCAAGGATGATCATACTCATGTGATATCTTGTCATCTCTATCAAAAATTTGTAAAAATGAAAACTCGTGATACTATGATTCTTCAACTAGTAATTGAGAAACATCCCTTTTCCTAGTGGGGCCTAAACTTCATCAGTGTCATAAATATGAACTCTTCAGTAGGCCATATATTTGTTATTATAGTGGCTGACTATTTCATGAGGTGGATGCAATAAATATGATAAATAAAAACACTACTAAGGAAGTGATTAGATTCCTTGAAGAACAAGTTACAACTAGATTCAACACCCTTTGGTACTTGTGTGTGAAATGGGTCTTCTTTCTAATTAATTAAGTTAATTAAGTGGGTGTAACAGAATAAAACTGCATTGAAGTTATCTTCAAACCATTACCCATAGGAAAATGGTTTGGTTGAGTCCATTAATAAGAGCTTGCTGAGTGTCATCAAGAAATCAATAGAAGAGAACCCACATAGTTGACATATATTTCTCAAGTATGATTTATGGACTAATCAAATAAGGCACAAGAAGAGTCTCAAGAGCTCCCCTTTCATGTTGGTTTATGCATGGAACCAATATTTACAATGACACTCAAAACACCCATGTATCAATTTGTCCAAGACTACATGGAAGAAAATGAAATTAGTCAGTCTAAGCTATTAGACCTAATTCATATGGATGATATGAGAGATGAAGCCCTGCATAATTTTAGAAAGCACCAAATAGATGTGAAAACATGGTTTGATATAAAATCACAAGTGAAATTATTTTTTATGTCATACTTAGTTTTATTATAGGATAAAGCCCATGAGAAAAAAAGTCAACATTCTAAACTAAGTCCTATTTTGAATCAGTCCCTATCAAGTTACAAAATTGCTAGGACATAATGCTTTCCAATTTGAAAGATGTAAAATGAAATGACCTACAACTACTATTTAATGGATAGTTTCTAAAGCATTACTTCTTAGCTTCTCTATTCAATGCCATTTCAAAATCAAAATCATGAGGTTTAGTGTATGTATATATTATATAATCTATTTTGTGTTTTCTTAGTTTAGGTTTACTTTCCATTATTTATTTATTTTCTTTAATTTTATTTTTCTATTTATTTCCCCCTAGCCTATTTGAGCTGGCTTGTTTTATTTAAGTCATTGTTGTCTTTTCAGTGTGTTTTCTTAAAAAAAAAAACTAATTGAGGCTAATTACTTACCATGTCATGAGAGATTAGTTTTGTTTGAGGTGGTCTCTAGGAATTATTATTTTATATCTCCCCATATAGGCCATTGAATATAATTCTATCTAAAAAATAAACCCTACTCACAACCAATATTGCATCAAAATTAGGTTTAAAACATAGAAATTTGAACACTAGTATGTTGAAGTTGAGGTGTTCATAGATTGTTTTAGGGTGGTCATTTCAAATGGTGAGTAAGTGCATGAGAGTCATTTAGATTTTAGAAGTTAGATAGTAAGTAGTCATTCTTTAAAAACAAACTTCATACATTAGAAGCTATTCTTTTCTACATTTTTAGATTTCTAAAGTTCAGTGAGTTAAAAAATATTTTATGGATTTAGAATAGTTTATTTTTCTTGTCTAAACCATCAATTGTACTTAATTAGACATCTTAAGCAAATAGAAGCACTTATTTATTTTGAATTTGTATTAGTAATCTAAAATTTATGAGTCTATCATTATACCCATGGATTGGTTCCCAACACTTAATCGATGGAACTAGAAAATATTATCATAAGAAAATATCAAAGGAAATTAAATCTAAATGTAAAATCCAAGTCTTCCTCGAAGGGTGATTCATGAAACTCCACCGCAAGCTTTCCCACTAGCTAGTAGTGGAGAAGGGCTTTGAGTGTGACCAAATATATCTTTATCAAGGATATAGACACCCAACTAGAAGTAGAGATATGCCCATGCCATTCCCCCCATGATGAATAACTAACATCTTCCCTCTCAGAAGTTCTAGTTACGTAGACAAGTCTAAATTGTTTCACATGAATTTAAGAGCTATAAAATAATAAATCACTTTTACACATATTTATGGTCTAAAATATAATAATAACTTAGTATTACATATGTTAAGGTAGACTTTAGTGCTTTCATATTTATAATTTTATCTAAGGAAATATTTGTAGTTTATGTTTGTGTTTAGGTGTGAAGATTTGCATCCTAAATTTTGAAGTGATTGAACCAAATCTTATAGATTATAAATGCTTAATGACATTATCCCCATGAAATTAGCCATTTTTTATTCCCCCAACATGACCCATATTCAAATACTCTCATATGGGGACCCTATTTTTGATTTGGTGTCTAGTCTTCCTTTAAAACCCTTTGGTCTAAGTTTGCTTTAAATTCTATAACTATTATTTGAATATGAATGCCTTTCATTATTTTTATACTTAGAAGTTTTTAGCTAAACCTTGGGTTTTTATGAACTTATTAAGCATATTATATGTTTTAAATGACAAACATTTACAATAATTATACTTAGGGAGTAAAATGTTAAATTATGGTCTTGATTATACTATTGGCATGATGGAAAATGTCTAGATACCCATTTGATTAGGTGGGTTTCATTGAGGAATATTCATGAATTATTTTAATGTCTTTCACTAAGAAAATTTGTTCTTTCATCTTAGACTTAGTCAATTTTATTTTTTTGGTTGACTAATTTATTTTCTCTATTTTTGTGTGTATTTTCCTTGTATTTTTTTATCTTTTCTTCCATGAGTCTCTCGTATGATCAAGATCATGACACATTCACCCATGTGCTCAAGAGGTTTTTTGAATTTAGCCTTATATTAAAAATTTTATAGGATCCTAGGGTCCTAAGATCATGCCATATTGCACAATCAGAGGGACCTAACTAGGATGTGATCAATCTAAAAATCCCCAAGGATCCAAAGCCCTGAGATAATGCCACATGGCATAATCCCAAAAACTTGAAGACTCAACGGTTGGGTTTGTATTTGAAATGTTCCCATGGATATAAGACCCCATGATGATTCTATGTGGCATCATATTGGGGACATAAAACCCTTGAGATAGGTTTATACATCTTGAAAAAGTTCCTAAGGCCCTAAATGACCATGATCATGTCATGTGTCATGATTGCATTCACTTGGGAACCTAAGAGTTGGTGTAAATAGTCATAGAAGCCCCAAATATCTATGATGATGTCACATAGATCTAAATAATTGAGAGGGTAGTGATTAGTTGTAAAGGCCCAAGGGTCCTAGATCCCTATGATGATACCATATGGCATCATTATGGGGACACAAGGCCTAAGGTGAAGTCTAACTATTATACATAAAAAGTGAGTAGAGGACATGTGGATCTCAATTATGTCTATAGAATATGAGGCTACATTTGATGAATAAGCATAAGATAAAAGACAATTAGGTAACTATTTCATCAACTTAACTAATGGCATGGCTATAAATAAATGTATAAAAACCAAGATAACTATAACCATGTTAGAGGTTAGATCATTAAATAAAGACATAGATCAAGAGGAAAAGATTGGTCAGTTGTATAAATTAGAATAATTTATTATTCCAATTCTATTTTGATTTTGAATGTTTAATAAGAGTATATCTATGGAAAGGGTGCTTCTAAAAGAGGATTTATTATCTTATGGGCAAGCATGGAAAATTAAGGAGTGAATCAAGGTGTATTGAACCAATAGGATCCTAAGATAAAATTAGTAAACTCTTCAAATTAGCCTATTTAGGTGTACAAGGCCAAATAGAAGAATAATTCAAAAAACTTGGTCCAAAAGGTAGAAGTGGGGAATAATTTTAGCTAAACACGTGTCAAAATCAAGGAGAAAATAAAAATATAATTTTGCCTTTTGTGAGAGTGGAGGAAAACATTCTAACTGTTTGGAATTATAATAGCCTTGAGGGACCATCATGAAAAAATATGGGAACCTTGTGTTAAAGGGGGTTGATTCCCATTATCCTTATATAGATGGTAGTCCATATTCTTATTTTAAGTGTGGACATGTTATGCACAAAACTCAGTAGAAATTGTGATATGGTTTGACTTCTCTTTTTCTTATCATATTTTGGCTTGTGATTATCTACCTCAAGGTCACAACTAAATGTTTTTGTATAACACTAAAACAAATACTAGTTTGGTTTGAAAGTCATATTATTATTTAGTAGCATCCTTTATTTATTGAATTAACTAAAGTTCATTAATGATGGGAAGATGTTTTAGTGTTTATTTTATTAATGAATATGTAATTGGATTATGCAATAACTAGTATATTTTTTTATGAATTTCTATTTTGTTTAATTTGAAGTTTTTTTAAGCCATTGTGTACAGTAGCTACATGCCTTTAATATTATTTTATTTAATATAATTTTAGAGTAATACATTCAATTAATTCCTTAGAATCTTACCCATTGAGTTGCTTGTCTTATTATATAGCTATACTTGGTACACAATAGTATAATTGTGATAAGACATGATTTTAATTCTCAACATTAATAATCTTATTTCAATCAATGAACCATTGGCTTTCCTGCATTACTCTTTCTCTCTTTTTATCCTTTTTTGTGATGAATATTTTATCCATTATATTATAATAATTACACCTATATGAATTAATAAGTAAAATGAATTAATTAAACATCATTAACAATTCTCAGACAATATGAAATTGATGTAATATTGTATGGTTAATTTCCATTTCTCACCTAGTTAAATGAGTGGAAATTTATTAGCCCTTAGATTTAACCAGTTGAATGTTAAAAATGAGGGCAAATTTTGTCCCATATGATGTTATCTCCTCTTTTCCCATTATATTAGTTAACTCTAATAACTATTTCTATTGTGGGTCACAAATGGAGGCCAACACTATCATAGAGTTCATTATCACCTATTTGATTTGTCATTTTTTATAGCATAGTCTTGTATCTTAAAACATATTCAATGATTATTTAATTTTAACCTTGTTTGGCCTTTTAAATTTGAGCATACAATATATTTTTACCAATGTTGATATAAAAGTATGTTTAAAACTAATTTTCTAATAAATTAAAACTTGGAAAGAATTTTGTCAAAAATTTGTCATTATTTGCATAGTCTAGACAATTTGCATGGAATGCACATAAATGTTGTTTAAAATCACCTTTTCCTTCATATATGTAGATATTAAGAGCCAAAAATATAACTATTAATGGATAATATTTAATTTTAGGTACCAAAGTGTTATGTAACAATAAACATGTTTCTATGGAGGGGCTATTATCAAAAAGAGTTTAATCAATTTGAGATAGCTTATCTTGTAGGGAAATAATTATATGCTCAAGAGTAGAATTTTTAGAGGTGATTGGAGTAGTATAAGTAGATATATTAGGTATAAGTATGTATACCTATTATAAACCAAATGATTTTTCCAAACCAAGGGATGATGTTATGGAAGTAACTGTATGTGTATAAATAGTAATAAATGCACTAGTGGAAGTGGAAACATTAAAATTAGGGTATCTAACAACATGAAAAGGAATTAGTTGTTGCGGGGATGTGGAAAAATTAACTTGATGCTCAAGGTTTGATGTTATAAGTAGACTAATGATAATATTTATAGCTTGGGGGTTCTCTTGAAGACCTTGATAAAATTAAGATAATTCTTTCACTTGATTTTGATCTAATCCATTAAACTCTTGTGGATCAATATAAGTTTCATGTTCATTATGTAAACCATAGTCTTATTAATTATTTTTTAGTATCATAAGTAGTGTGAATTTTAAATTCATTATACCAAATAATTTGAATAGGTATGATTACTATTCTCACCAAAAACATCATGATTTTCAAACGCAGAAGATATTAAAGGAAGTTACATATATGAAAAAGTAATACCAATTAATTTATCTCTATACCTTATAGGCATACAATTCAATATGAATCAAGATAATGTGTATGAATACAATACAAGAAAAAACTAATGTGTAAAAGAGGATATAGTCAAGGGTTTAAATGATTACGTGGGCTCACAATTATACTTTCCCATTCATAGATTAGTGTTGGCTTAATATTTTAGAGCAATAAATACAATGGATAAATTTTTATTTTATCTTACAATCCCATTTTTTAGGGTACAATGAGAGTAATTTTCTTAGGTGATATGATCCTCTCAAGTGCACCAAAAATCAAATGGATAAAATGTCTTGATATATTGTAAATAAGGAACTTCAATAATTTCCAATATAATGTGACATACAAGGAAATTAAAATCTATGTAAAGTGTTGTAAAATGGATTTAGTATTGGGTAAGTACCCCTCACACCATTTTTTTGTAAAATATATCATTGTTTATCCCATAACAATGGTCACTACATATTTTTACAACTATCAAACACAATTTATAAAAAAAAAAGTATCAAGTAAATATAAAATAAAAAGAAAGAAAAGTCAAAATATTTTTGTGCATACAAAAAATCAACCCAAATTCAAAATAAAATGCTTCGGTACCAAATTTTGTCCAAGGTGATGAAAATTTATTCAGTGTTAGATTAAGATCCAAGGTCAAAGAAGATGGACTCATGGTGTCAGATTTATATCCAAGGTTCAATATTATTTTATTTTAGTGTCAATAATTTAAAAACAATTATATGAAATCATAAGAAGAAAATAAAGAAAA
This sequence comes from Torreya grandis, assembly GCA_037957365.1. Classification (NCBI taxonomy): domain Eukaryota; kingdom Viridiplantae; phylum Streptophyta; class Pinopsida; order Cupressales; family Taxaceae; genus Torreya; species Torreya grandis. The sequence goes on along the minus strand of JARHVA010001699.1, from coordinate 2,707,272 downwards.
AAGAAAGTAGTGTTTTAATAAAAAATTATGAGTTCACTAAAAAATTTATATGTTTATTTTGATTTATATTTAAATATTATAAACAATAAACTATTGAAATACTGATTTAGATTATAGAATATACATAACCCAAATGTAAAATATATAATTTAAAATGATCTATAAGTAATAGTAAATAATGAAATATGGAAACCTATCTTGGATCTAATTTATGTTGACTATGCAGTTAGGTCTCTAATATTAAACTAGATAGAAATATAAGTGAACTATGTCATAATTAAAAATAGGACTATATGGTTTACTAGGATAAGGCCACAATAAGTTGAATGGTACTGCACTGTAACCTTATTTATTTATTGTGATTGCATCTAGGTTGTCTGTGTAATTGGTTATTTAATCTGAGTACTTATGTCTATCAGAGATGGTTGACTAATTGACTATAGAAGGTTATTTGATGTGTGGAATTCATGCCATATCAAACCCCTAGTTCCTACACATAAAGCAAATAGGAATAAAATACAAAAAAAGGAAATCTAGTACTAAGCTATCTTCAAAAAAACCTATATAATCTAAGTGCTACTTACATATCCAAAAAGGGCCTCGAGTTGATGTAGTTATCCCTTGTAGAGCAATCATTTGAATATTGATATTTTATATATGAATGAAACTAGTAAATTAACTTGAATTATTGATAATGAATGCCATTAACATATAATAAAATAGTTTCAAACATAGCCTATAACTATTAGAATAAATTCAAATTAGAATAGGAAACATTAATGCTATTTTTCTCAATATGCAATAGAATTGCCAAGTGATTTATAGATGTGTATTGAATGAATTTGATGTGTTTATATAGATAAATATTTTGAATATTGGAATTAACCAAAATTTATAAAATCATGGGAGGGCCAATAAGAAACATCTCAAATTTGAAAATTTACCCTTGGAACATATGGGACAAGGTTGCACTAGTGGATAAGGTCAGGTTGTGACCCTATCTGACTTAATGTGGTCTTGTCATAGAAGGATAAATTATATTAGGATTTGATTGACAAGAACATTAAGTAGAATAGGTATGCTTGAATGATGTTTCTAGTAACTATAAGATATTAATTGGAATATTGAAGGCTCTCATAGATATTTCAGGTTAATAGAATAGAAACTAGACTAAGTAAGGTAAGGATTTCATGATTAAACATTGTCAAGCATTTAATGGTTAAATCTTGAGTGTTTATAAGTAGATAATGTTTTTCCTTAAGCAATGCATAGGTGAATGGTTTTTTTCATAGTATCAAGTGTAGGATCCATGGTAGGCTAGGCTATCTTACTACACCCAAGAATATCATTTTTATATTTTATTTTCAAATATCTTGTTCTCTTATTTTTTAAATACTTTCAAAGGTTTTGCATAGCCTTATGGCTTTACCTTTTTTGTTTTTTTGATTTTCATGCTTGGGCCTTTGGCCATCATGTTATTTTTTTTCCTATAAGGACTTGGAGATGTTGAATCCCTCCTATTCCACATACTATTTTGATAGAATTTTAATTAATTTATAATTTTAATTTTATTAATTACAAATTGGATTATGTGGAAGGTATGTTGTGTGCCTTATTTTGTAGGTTTTGGTCATGGGAAAAATCTTCCAAATTCCTCCTACATGACTTATTTTAATGGGATTTGGAAATAAGAATACCACCATTTTTTAGAGTCCTCCCCATGGAATTGGGAGAAGGGTTTAAGAAAAGGGGAGGAATACCAAATTCCTCTTTTTCCTAACCCATTTAGTGGAGAATATAAATTCTTATCCATATGGTTGATCTATGATGCATTTTAAGATCCTAATATCTATTGTTTCTTACTTGTGTTTCGAGTGCTTAGATTTTTTATGTTTATTGAAATGTTTTAATATGTTTCTTGATTGGATGATAGGAGGAATTACCCTAAACTTATATGGAATGTCATCTAGTTGAGCTAAATATAAATTATTTTCCACATTCACTTACCAACACTATACTTTGACTCAACCTTTTTGTTACTACCTATGTTTTGAGATGGGATTCCTTGGCTTTAGGGATACCTAGGATAGTTTCCCAATGACAAAATTATTAGTTTTGAGGTGATCCCATCCTTGGTTTGGCCTTGCGGGTTATACTGTAAAATTGACCTTGGAACTAGTCTTCATTTTCTTGTTATTTTTATGTAATTAATGCAAAATGGACCTTAGAGACTAGTATTCAATTTCTTATTATTTTTATGTAATTAATGGTTGGCTATTGAATGCCATAAATATGTATTTATTTTAGTTGAGATATGTAATTAATTTTATTAAGATTTCAAAGTGTTGTGCCACTCATTTTACCTTTTTTAAAATGATCTAAATTGTAATATATTAACTTTGTTGGTTCAATGGATTATCTAAATTAGAAAAAATATTTATAAATTATTGTCTTTCTAGTTAAAACATTTTATTGCAAAGCAAAAATATAGTTTTCACATTAAGTGCTTGAAATGGATTGAAACCTCTTAGTCCCTAAAGGGATAGTTTTATTTTCATAGTTTTTTCTATAGTTAAAATTTTATAAATATCACAAACTAAATTTGAATGCATAGTGGATTCAACCATGATTCTACAACATTTTACATAATTATGTTTAGAGTCATGGTTTAATTTTAATGAAAATTTGAAATTGGAGATTCTAAGTGGCCTCAAAATCATTTATAAATTTAAATAATATATTTAATTAATGCAATAAATCTAGAATTTTCAAATTTCCAAAATAATTTAAGATTAAAACAAACAAAGATTTGAGCTTGTAAAAAAATGTTTCGTATTTTTTAGCATTTTCTAGTATTTCTAATGATTTTTTGAAATATATAACTCTATATGGTCATTTGAACACAAGCCATTTATTTTTAGGGTAGTTAATTTTTTAGGGTAGGCCCAAGGGGGATAAAATCTAGTCATCCATTTTATCATGTAGACACTTGATATTTTTTTATCACTTTAATGATGGTTTCTCTTATAGGGGTTTGTCAGTGCATCAATCTCCCTGAGTACAAGTCCTAAAGAGTGCACTGGGAATGGGGTGGGATTAGCTTGTGGTACTTTTAAATATATATTTTCATACTATTTTTTCATACCTTCATTACTATAATTTTTAACTTCTTTGATTCTCTTTCTATCTTACCTTTCCATTTACTTCCCATTCACTCTTGATAGCCACCCTATATTCCTAATATATCAAACAAACAAATATAGTCTATTTAATACTTATATTTACTTGCAATATATTTTATTAACAAATATATTTATAAGTTATGTCTCTATTAGTGTACTTGATGAACTTGGTCGATATAATTATATGTTGGTCAAGATATTTGCAAATATATTAGCTTAGTCAATATATTGGTTTAAAGTTCAAGGTTAATGTTGGGTATTATATCTATAAATATAGATGTCACCTTATCATTCCAAAACATATAACAAACTCATCTACTTTGATTACACTCACATTTATTCTCTTAAGTATTAAAATGAGGAGTTGGAGGTTAAGTTATTATCTTTGAGGTGTAATCTTACTTAGAGGTATTTGAAGCTCAATAGGAGTCATACCGAGGAGGCATCTCAATATTTTTAATCACCAACTAAGGATATCTAGGTCTTATTATTTTCATTTGAGTTATTTAAACTATAACATATCTTGTAAAGTGACACTTGAGTCAAAGAGGGAGATTTATTTGCTAAGAGTCCACCCAAAGGTAAGTTTCTCTATCCATATTCTCTTTAATTTATTTACTTATTAGATATACTTACTTTGCTTATTTTTGTAGTGTATATATGTTTTTTATACTTTCTTATTCTCCTTCTAATAAATAAGGTCATATAGCTACAGGTTTGATTAGGCTTTCTATTTATCACTTTAGGTCTCATGGATTGTACATTAGTTTATCATTCCACCACTTACCTTATTATTACTTTATTATTTGTAGTTATCTTGGATCTAGGTGACCATTGTTCCTTAGTTCCTTGCATTTGGTGCCATTATTATATCCTTGGTACACCCCTTTGCAACCATTATTACAAAGTTTTATATAACTTGAGACATAATGAGAGCAATACCCCATATCTTAAGTGTAGGATTTGAAACACTATCCTCTTGAAATTTGAGTGTGGATTACCCTCTTCTAGGTATAAGATTATTATAGGTCCTCACCTACTATTTTAAGTATGTAAGATCCATTATTATGACCTTGTTTGTATCCTAGTATATTTTATTAAATTGAATTAATGTGTGATTAATCCTAATTCTAGTAAATAGAATAAAATAATGTAGGGTGTTTCAAATACACTTATAAGTAATAAACTAAAGGTAAAAAACTAAAACAAATAAAATTAAATGATTACAAGAAACATTAAACTATGTAAATGAAATATGAACTTAGATTTTTGATTTGTCTAACTGATTGTATTGACTGATAGAATGTAGGAAATAAAAAATAAGATCGAACTTAGAATATTATTAGAAGCTAGATCAAGACCATGTAAGGACAAGAATGTTGGATAGGGATAAGAATACTAGTCATTATTGTCATTAATTTTTTATTTTGTCCTTTTACATAAAAATATAATTTAGGGCACAATCACATATGATAATTTGAAATATGTTTGTATGTGATGATTTTGTCTTCTAAAGTACATAAGAGACCTATGATAGCTTCTTGAAGTAATAAATCCATAGTAGGGAAAACAAATATTGACTGAACTAAAAGTATGAAAAGAGGAGTGTAGTTGGGATAAGCTAATCCAAATCACCCCCATGATGACTGTACACTGCCTACATATCTAATCATACAAGGATGGAAATCAATCCCAATGTATTTCTCCCACATAAGAGCTTTTTGAAATTGTGTCCCTTTGAATATATTAATGCATCTAAAATCATATTTAATGCTTGATCATGCTTGATTATGGATGTATAAAACTATATTAAGACTTGGATGAGGGCTTCTTGAGGTTATTATAATCTAAATTTGGAAGAATAGGATTTTTTTCTCAATATACACTTTGTGTAAATAAGACTCTAAATCAAAATTTCCAATGTTTTTAATAAGTGACTTGAGTTTGCCTTTATAGTAATTCAAAAGGGATGACCACATACTAGGAATTAAAAAAATATAGAGGAAAAACTAAGGGAGGGTTCAATTTAAAAATATAATTTTTGGTGGGAGAATATTAGGATTGATAGATAGGGATAATAAAATTTACCTCTATTGTACCTATTGGGTGATCTTTTACCCTAGGGAAAAGTGTTGAAATTTGGATCTAGGCTAAGGCATACATTGCATAATGGGTTTTTATTAATAAAAATATTTATATATGTGGTATATTATGATATTAATATAAAAATAGGTCATTTCTTATGCTTAGGATAGGGTGAAATATTAAAATTGGTACTAATTAAATACATAATTTAATTAAAGGTTAAAATAGGTAAAATATGCATGATCAAGTATTCATGACCAAATTTAGGTTACTAAAAGGTAATAATCATCCACCAATACATTTTGGTGAACCTAACGTGAATATTATCTAACCACTTATTGTATTTTTAGTATTGGCAAATTTTATTCCTTAGGGAAAAGTGTTGAAATTTAGGTCTAGGCTAAGGCATATAGATGCATAATGGTGTTTTTAGTAATTAAAAAAAAATTATATGTGAAAGATGATGTTCTTAAGATAAAATTATGTCCTCTCTTATTATTAGGATATATTGAAGTAGTAAAATAGGTAATAATTAAGTTCACAATTTAATGAAATGTAAAAGGAGGTAAAATAAGCATGATCAAGTATTTGTGACCAGATTTACAATACTACATTGCCCCCCAGTCCATAATTAAACACACTTTAAATTTGATTTGGTACTTTAATTATGAAAGGAACCATAATCTTTGTAAAATTATGAAAAACATATGAAGTAGTTACTTTTTTCCTTTAAAAACTAAAATTTGAAAACCCTGAATTTTAAATTTTGAAAATTACTTGAACTTCTAAAATTTTTAGAATTGCTTGAACTTTTGAAAAATTGAGAATTTATTGAAATGAGAGTATGGAATGAATACACTCATACGTGTAAAACTAATGTTTCTCTTTGTTAATTTTCTTAGTGGTGATGCTTCCTTGAAGCATCAAATAATTAGTGCCTCTTATGAAGCTCTTGGAGAAGATAATTCCTTCACCAAAAATTAAAAAATATTAGGGGTGATCAATCCCCATCTTAAATTTTCACTTGTAGAATATAAAAAACACCCATTAAGGGATATTTAAGCCTCAATTTACCATTTATGATATTTATAGCCTTAATATGTGAAATGGGTTGAAATCTAAATGGATCCACACACATAATGATAATGTGCATAATGGAATCCAAGTCATGCTATGTGCATCTAAACTAAATCAAGCACTATAGATGGGTTTTACATTCAATTAAAAAAAAATTATTTAAATTAAAGATCATAAGATAATTTATTACAGCATTATCCTACCATGTCTTTATCTATAAAAAATAATTTAAATAATATAACACAAAACTATATCATGCTCCCATTATTATTGTAGAATTTGAAACTGCATGTAAATGCACATTGTAACTTCTATTTTTAAAATTTGAAACTATGTGAAATTATAATTTGAAACTTAAATAAGAGTTCATATTCATGGTATATTCCCCCATAATATGTGTGAATAACTATTTTTTTAAATGCTTTACAAATTTTGAAATTATACTTATACCAAAACTAGTTTTTCTCTTTAAAAAGGATTATCTCATGCATGATAAGCCCTCAAATGCCCCCCTATTGAGGTGAGGGAATTGATTTTGAAATTTTACTCATATCAAAATAAATTTTAAATTTAACCATGAATAATAAATATGTTGTCATTGAAAATTACAACATATGCAAAAAGTGTGTTAGCATATTAATATTTGCATATTGTTTATAACTCATGAGGCAAGGCCTATCTGTTATATCAATAAATAAGATATAATTACAAAATATAATTATTATGTTATATTATGAGTGCATGATATGGATCATGGAACTTTTAAAACTCAATAAGATCAATAAGCGCACACACAACAAGCACAATGATAAACATGTCAAATAATAAGGCCATGGGTCATATACATGGGACATGTTCAAATGTCACAAAGTATAAGTTTTCACACTTAATAGACATAAATAATGTCATAAATAAGGGACATATTTAAATTTCTCACACACATAAGTCCAGGTCCCAAAAACACAAACATGTTCAAATGCAACACACAACACACATGATCTCATAGAGATGCATCAATCAAAACTTTTCACATAATGGTTAAGAGACAACATAATAAACATAAAAAATGTAATTTACTATGTAAAATAATAACATAAATGGAACATATAATTATAAAATTTAATTTAAAATATGAATATTTTAGCATATTCATATACACTTTGTAAGACATATATGTTAAAAATATATTTGTAAATAAGATAAAATATTAATAATATATGGGTTATATAATGATAACACCTACATATTTTCACCTATGGTTAAGATGACCCTAGATTATAAAAGATAATGTGTAGATGAAATCCAACATCTTATTTCTTATAAAATTTTGTGTGTTTTATAAAACACTCATGCATACCAGTGAAATGCATGTGTGATATATAAAGAATATGTTATCTATTAAGCATGAGATAAATAACATATTGAAAATATGTACACTAGATTTATAACCATGCTCAAGTCTTGATTTTGATCTTTTTAGAATATTTTGAATGTTGTTTCATTTTGACATATATGATTTTTTGTATTTTTTCATTATTAAAACTAAAAACATAAGAAACTAAAAATGAATCAAGGTGTTGAAAATAAAATAAATTGGAAAGATATGAATAATTTTTAACATGTGAGACATATATGCACTATAATAGGTTTGTATGGCCAAATTTTATAAATATTTCCCCATTTTAACTTTGGGAATCATGATAAAATATAATTAGTATGGAAAATACTGATTGAACATTCTCATTTTGTTAAATATACACTTGTCTATAGATGACACATGTATGAATAATATATCTTGAAAAAGAGATACTTTGGGTGAACAACAATGAGTTGTATACTGAAATTGAGTGATTAGTCTAAAAAATGGAATAATTAAGGTTATATGTATTATAATTATTATTTATGGATGGATAAAAGCAAATGATAGGATCCACCAGCTAGGATAATAATGGTAAATGATTTTTGCCGATTTTGGGTGATTCTATCCTAGATGAAAAATGATAATGTGTCAAATCATACTGTGAAAATAAAGAGATAAATGTAATGATTTAGGATAAATGATTATTTTTTAAGATAATCAAGTTTTGAAAGTGAATTAGAGTGGTCAAGAGTTCAATAAATGAATAAAAAGTGAAGGGCATGGAAGAACTAATTTATTGATTGCACATTTAATCAAAATAAAAGAATAATATGCAACATTCCAAAGGATATGTATAATCATATTTATATTTTTTGAATTATTTGAATGATTTATAAAAAAATAAAATATCTATAAACACAAAAAGCTACCCAATGATCTGATCCATGTGAGGAACATAATAATAAATGATAAGTGGCATATGAATGACTACCTTAAACAAAATGTGCTAGATGTGCATATATCAAAATCATAAATTATGCAAAAGGTAGCCCAATCCTAGTGAGGGAGGGTGGGAAGAGTTATAAGGGACACTAATGGAAAACTATTGGTTGCCTATGTGAGACTTTTATGGGTCTAAGAAAACCATGTCATTAAGGCTTCAGATGCACTTTAGGGCTTAAAATTGGCAATTAGCCTGGGTATCAAATTTATCTAGGTTGAAAGTGATTCTCTAAACATAATTAACTACCGATTAGGAAAATATAATCCTTCATGGACCATTTTGAATGAAATGGATGATGTGAAAAGACTCATCCTCAAAATAAAGGCCTTCTTAGTCACCCACACTTACCATGAAGGAAATGAGGGAGTGAATAGAATGGTGAACATCAGGGTATATAGTGCCTCCTTCCAATATTGGTCAAAGGAAGAAGATCTCCCAAACAATTTGTAATGATTATTGAAAAGGAGAGGACTCCCCTCCCATTTTTGATATAATCTCAATAAAATTCAAAATAATTTATCTCATCATGGATAAATCCCAACACAAGAAAGATTACAATCATGGATAATTAAAAGCAACTAGTTCAAAACATGAGAATAAATATGAAACACACAACATTAAAATCCCTGATTTACCAAAAAAGGGATACTCAAAATTGGAAAAATTGGTCACCTAGAATTATATTCTAAGAGATGAGGAAAATTTGAGTATGGGTGGTGACCATGAGAGAGTTGAACTTATTTCTTATGCAGAGGTGAAGGAACATCTAAAATTATGGAAAAAACTTTCCTTAGGTGGCCTTAGGAACTTCATGGAAAGGATTGTGGGGAAAGACTCTTCCATCTCTAAATATTTTTATAGAGGTTGGTAGGAACCAAGTTGTCAAGAGGAGAGGCCTTAGTATTATTATCACCAAAGAGGTAATTGGTGAAATAATGGGTATGATTGTTAGAGGTAAAATCACTAAGTGTGGGGTGAATTAGTGAGCCTATAAAATCCAACTTCAATTTCAATCTTTAATGCTAGGTATTTGAAAACATCAACAACTTTAATATTTAAAGCATGCAAAACAAACTCTCAGCCTCTTAAAATACAAATACATAGTCAAGAACCTAATTAAAACAAATACAAATTTGTGTCTTTATAATTAGTTTGAAGCCTGTGGCGTAGTGGCTAAGTCTCCTACCTTTTTGCCACAAGGTGAGGGGTTCAAAACTGGCCACCCACCTTTCTAGGAACTTTGACTAAGTTTGAATTTGTCTTCCCTCCTTGTTGGCACCTTGGAAATCATTGGCCCCCACCTTTGGTGCATTTGAATTCTTCTTATCTTGTTATCCCACATGTGTGGGTTGAGCATTTTGAATAAGGCTTAAAATAGCCTTTGACCACCACTTATTCTATGGGTTTATCCCACATGTTGCATGCTTGGGGAAGGGAAATGCTTGAAAGAGTCTTTGGCCACCCACTTGTCACGTGGTTTTGGCCACCTAAGACTCCTTTGACTCAGCTCGCCACTTGCTTGGTCTCCCCTTCAAACTTGGTCTTTTCTTCAAACTCGCCACCTTGCTTACCACATGGATTAGTCAACGAGCTTATCTTTGAGCTTAATCATGCCATGTGTCAACCTCTGATTGGTCCACTTGTCACATGTAAATAATGCCACATCACTTTATGACACCAAATTTTTACCTATCGAACCAAAACTTCAACGGCCTATAACTTTTGCATATGGTGTCTGTTTTACAAGTCGTGAAAAGCATCAAAAAGCTCTCAATGAGCTCTACAGTGTGCCACCACTGAAACTCTAAGTTGAAACCTTTTTCAGAACCCAATTTCTGATCAATTAGTGAGCCTATAAAATCCAACTTCAATTTCAATCCTTTCAAATTTTTAATGAATTACCATAAGCATTCATGAAACATACACATCATTCATAGAAATAAGTAATAGAGACAATGAAAGATCAATCATGTAACACATGGCATATATGGAAAACCCTCTTGGAGGATAAAACCCACTAGAACAAGAAATTGGACTATTATCTTATAATAAAAAGAAAAAATTTAGACCAATTGTAAATAATCAAGGAACTAGCATTCCTTATTTAGGGAGACTATAATCCCATAAGGTGCTACCACACCTATCTAGCTAAGCAACCACAACAACTAGACTTTTAGTAAGTTTTACCTTGTAAAGAGGAAATGGACCCCTTATATGTTTATCACCCATAAAAACACCTATGAACACATCCAACTTTGAACTGATGTCTTCAACACTTGATTATGGTCTTTTGATTATCACTCTTCACCTTTGCTCACACTCAATCTAAAAGAGCACTATTATTCCAAAAAAATTATGACCTACAAGTCATAAAAATAGTCCTAAATATATCCTTCTCTTCAAATCATACATATTTCACCCACCCTTTCCTTCATTTTATAACATTGTGCTCTCAAATGCACATTCCACACATAGGTCACTCTAAATTATAGAAACCAACACATTTAGTTTCACCATTTATTTAGCTATCATGATTATCAACATATTGGTGAGACATTAGGCATGCATTAACCCTTAAGTCATATATCATATAAAGGCACATCTAAATATAATCTTCATATGTCAGCCATAGCCTCTATGGGTCACCCTTAAGTAGCTACACCTTTTAATTAGGCCCTTGTAGCTCTTATAGGTCTCATGGATACCTATTCACCCATTTATAACTTAATCAAATAAAAAAAGAACACAATACCACTTCAAAATTCATGTAATCATTCCATATTATCTACAAGTCCCCTTTAAGTGCCAAACACCAACATATCACCCTTCTATTTAAGCATAATTTGCTTAAACAACATTTTGTACACATAGTCACCATGAACAAATACATAGTCAAATTTTAAACCTTTTTTAATACTGCATATGATTATTAAAACCTTAATAATTCACATATATCATCCTAATTGAGTCTAAAACATTACCAAATAGATAATTCAACATGAGACATTGAAATTCCATCAGAATGAACACAAATATCATTCTCGAGTCACTTACGTAACACAATTGAACACATAGTCAATTTTGAACCATCATAATTTTGACTATACACACTTTCAAATTAAAAAAAATTACATTTTAAAATTTTTATTGAAGTCCTCTACATATTTTATTTTTACACCATGAGCAAATTTTACTTGGATCAAAAGTTATAGCCAAAATATAGAGCACTAGTTTTCATTTACAAATTCAAATATTCAAATGTAAATGATCACAATCAAATATTGAACACCATACTCACATCTTATGTCCTCTCTATTCATATTAAACATGAAATGTCAATATTATGTAAAATTTAATGTATAGTGCACCAATGACCAATCATTAACCCTCAAATAGTTGACCTCATCTCATACAATCTGGCAACTTTGGCCTCCTACACTTCGTTAATCTCTTTGAGATTATCCTAGATTTAACTACACTAGACAACTATCACTTTGACCTCTTGAATTTAAATCACACCATTGATCTATATTTGTATAATCACCTATTCACCATTGATCCTTAGAAGAAGCTCGATCTTTATCTTTTCTCAATGTTAAATATTGAACACTTGGCACCATCTCACTACTTCCTAACTTCTTGGAAAAACATGCTCCATTGATGTTGCTCAAAATTTAAATTGTGAAAAAATGACTAAGTATGGGAACCTTTGTAATCTATTTATAATGTCAACTTTGCATCTTCATATCTTTTATTCACTCAAGCACATGTTCTAAAATTTGGCCCATACGATCTCCTCACATAGGAGAATCCAAGCATGTGTCAATATGATCTTGAAACCTTTACATGAATGAGATATAATTCCATTAATATTCTCACCTAAATTTTTATTCCACAAATCCAATAATGTCAATAATTTATTGGAAGGCCAACTTTGTACATTCATATCTTTTGATTCACTTTGGTGTATGATCTAAAATTTAGTGTAAATAAACTAAGTATAAAACTTAACAAAACCATATGATAAACTTCTCTTGAAATGTCCACATGTGCAAGATATTACATCACCAAACTACTTAATCATCTTTTTCTTACCTCATTCAAATGTGGCTATGTATGGTAAAACATTGTCAAACTACTTGGGATCCAAACTTTGCTCTTGTATATCTTTTGATGAACTTAGTAGTATGACCTAAGATTTAGCATATAAGAACTAGGCACAATACTAAACAAACCCATGTGACAATTTATTTCTAAAACCTCCATGTGTGTGAATTCTGACATCATCAACATGCTTACTCAACTCTATTTAAACATAGGAAACATTGTCAAAATACTTGAGAGCCCAGATTTGCATCCACATATATTTGACTATGCTTAGGTGCATGACCTAAGATTTAGTGCATAATAACTAGGGACTAATGTTATCATAACCATATGACCAACTCCCCTTTAATCATCCACACATGGCAATTATGATTTCATCAAATTACCTACTTATATTTTCTACCACTAGACCTAAAATGTCTAGATGACAATAATGATAAAAAAAATGAAATCCACATATGCACAAAAGCACTCAAAGCATAGAAAAAATCTTAGGGGCCTTTTTCACATCATCAAATTACCATACTCATCCTTTAATATCTATAATCATGCAAAATTTTAATATCAACCAAGCCTTCTTCAAGCATACTATCATAAGCACATTGCACACTTTATCATTGTTACTTAGACTATCAAGATACTTTATCCGCTCACCTAGACACCTTCAAGACATCATCATGACATCATTAAAAATGATCCAATAATTATTTGTGATGGTGTTAATCTATTTAAGGATTAAAAATGAAGGATTATTTAATGAAAACATTTTTCAAAATTGATAAACTGATTTCCTCATCTCAGAAAGGGTTTCCTTGAGCAGACTTACCAAAGAAGTGGCTCGAGATTTATTTCCAAATCATGAGATATATAACCTTTAAAGGTAAGCACATTATTATCTTTTCACACCCTTTTTTATTGATGAATAATTTTAAGGGGCACATGATTTGTTTGCCTTTTTCCTTCTTAAATCCTTGGAAATCTCACTCACCACTTTCAAGGAAAACCCATCCTCAGACGTTATAAAATAATGTCTCATTTTTATTATCATGAATATAGGGGATTCCATATAGGTTAGATATGTCATAAAGGCCATTGATGTTCCCAGTGAAGAAGAATAATCAAAGGAAGCTATTGAAGAGGGTTTTGATAGGGGAGGAGGACTTTTTTAATGCTGAGGGGGAGGAGGAAACTGGTAAAACCACCCATATAAGTAGTTCTTAAGGATATATCTAGGATACCAAGGCTATTGAAACCCAAAAAACCCTAGGAGTAGCAAGAATTTAGAGGTGGAGGAAAATATGGAAAGGATTCAAACAAAACTAACTATGTAATAATTGCTTTGCATTGAAATGGTTAGGGAGATAAAAAACTTTGAAAACATTTTTGAGTCCAAATGAAGTCATTACTTAGGAAGGCACATGTGAATGAAAGGTAGAATAAATTTATGAGGTGTTTTAAATAAGGGTGACCCATCTCAATAGGAAAAGGAATATGGCACCATAAATGATTGAGAAGAAGGTATAGGAAATGAAGTATGAAAATCTAGAGGAAAGGACATTAGGAAGTCAAAAGAAAAGCATGACTGGAGATTATTTCTAGGGTCCAAGCAAGATAACTAGGGGATATTATAAGAAGAAATATAAGAGAAATAAATAAAGTAGGAAACTTGTTTTTTACTCTAACTCTTAGCAATATCACCCCTAGTTTAAGCCATTCTTTTGGGTAGTTTTTTTTACTAATAATGGTTCATTTTTTGTAAGGGTATGTTTTAATTTTTGTTGAAGTCATCCTCATTATTTTTGGCCCTTGGGGATTCTTTTTTTTGTCTATTATTTTTATTTTTTCTTTGAACATATTTTGTTGATTTTATGAGTAATAGACCCTAATCCCACCTTTTAACCTTATATAATAAAAAAATCATAAAATATGTCATGTGTTATGACCCTAAATTATATTTCCATATTCATCTAGCATATTAGTTGTGTCATTCCAATCATCTTACACATAATCATTATCATGGTCATAATAATCCTCTGGATTCTAAAATTGTGGCATGCCACTCTTATCCTCTTTTGTATCTATATATATGAAACTAACTTCCTCATATTGTGGTAGGTAACCTTTTGATTTATTTTAAATTTCCATATATGCTATATCATGTTCATTTCCTATGATTGTATTAGTTTTATTTGCTTAGAGATATTTTCATTTTTGTGTTCTTACTCTAAATATGTTCCCTCTTTTAAAATGGAAATGACCTTATCTTCATGATAAAATGTAATACAACCTTTGCTTTACTAAATAAATGTTCCTATTTATTTTTATCATGATCCTTGAAGGAAAACATTATATGTAGTTATATGAGAAATAAAATTGAAATTAATATGGCATTATTTTTAAGCAAATAATATTGTTAACTTAATTTATCCTAGGCACTAATTTGATATGTTAGTTTGATATATGTGTTGAAGATTATGTCCAAGAGATGTGATAAATGATGCATAAAAAAAATAAAATCCTGATAGTCCATAACCCTAACATCAATAAAGTTATTGCCATCCATGTAAGTAGTAATAGTGAAAGGTTCCTAATATGAAGATATCTATAATTGCATATGCTAGAACCATAATTATAACATTATATTTTGTAGGGACCTCTTGATTTTGAAACTCTTTTCTTATGAATCCTTAAGGATTATTTCTTGTTTGACTTGAAGTTGTTTTTTAAATTCTCTTGTTGTAGTTTTAGAAAACCTTGCTTGTTCCAATTTATCTTTTTAAAATTGTTCTTTCTCAATTAGTTATTTTAGTAATTTATCTCTTTCAAGTTTTTCCTTTTGAAATCTTTGCTTTTAAAATTTTTATTTTTGTAATTATTATTATTTCAATATTGTTTTCTCATATTGTTCATTTTTTAATCTTGCATTCTCCAATTTTTCCATTTATAACTATTTTACCTCTAACTTATATTTTTTATACATGCTTCTTATTTTTTTTCCTTTTGCACTAGTTATAATTTTGATTTTTTTTTACTTGCACTTATTCCTTAGGAGATGTAATCATAATGTGAATAGGTTGATTTATTTATTCATATATTATAATATCACCATAATCAATTATATTTTTAATTTTGTATTTCAAATCCAAATAACTATCTGTATGATGACCATGCATTCTATGATATGCATAATAGTATTTTCATATTCTTAGAGGATGTATAGGAGGTAATTTAATCACTTTGTCATGAATAATTTATGTTAAAACTACACTTTAAATATTATTTGTATATTTATCATTTTTTAGTCACTAATTATAGATGTATTCTATTTTGTCTTCCAATCTTGATATGAAGTTCTATTTAACACAAAATTTGTAGATGAAGATGAAAATACATGATTAAAACTAGGATGCTCTATATTATTTATAAATATAATATTATATTAAATTTACATGACCTTTCAGCATAAATAATATTTTTTATTTTTCAATACTTCTATTAAATTGTTCATAGTGGTGATTTGGTCCTTAAGGGATTCACAAGCACAAATCCTAGGTACTTTAGATTGAATATATATAAAAAAATATTCAAGAGAAGATATGGGAGGTAGATGGGGTTGAATAAGGATGTTATTTTTTAACCTTATTTTATAGCTATAGGGTTACTCAAATTATCTCTTGGGATAGTGATAGCATGGCCCTAGATAGAGGGAAAGTAGTTATCACTATCTCAAGGGTTAAGAGGAGACCTTATAGAATATTGAATATATGATTAATCTTGTTTCCATGTCATATTTGATTTGAAAAAATGTAATGGTGTTTGAATCTTAATAATTTATTTAATTATTTTTGGAAAAACATGAAGTTTCAAATGTTCATCCAATATATCCATATATCATTTAAAAAGAAAGTCACAAAAAAATAAAATGTAAGATCCTAAAAAAAGGATATGATAAATAAAAGTATAGAAAATATGCTTCAACCAATGAAAATAAATAAATTATAAGAGACCACAGGAATTTAATAAAATCATAGGTAAGTTTTTTTGAAACCTTAAAAGGTGGGAACCCTAAAGAAAAATTGGGTTTTTTAAATCCTTAATTAATAAATGGGTTCACCAAATATTTTATCTTGAATTGAATTAATGTGATGATTAATATTTATTATGTTAAATTTAATATAATAATGTAGGGTGTTATAAATACACTTCTAATTATAAAATTGAAGGTAAATAACTAAAATAGACAAAATGAAATGATTGTAAATGAGACTAAACTGTGAAAATGAAAGATGAATTAATTTTTTAATCCATTTGGCTAACTATATTTACTGATAGAATGAAGGAACTATAAAATATGATCAAACCTAAAATATTCTTATAAGTTAGATGACCATGTAAGTATAGGAATGTTAGATAGGGATAAGAGTGTTAGTCATTAATGTCCTTGTCTGCCAATTTTATCTTTTTTATAGAAAACTAGATTTTAGGGTAATCACATGTAATAGTCATAAATAGGTATGTATGTGATGATTTTGTCTACAAAAGTGTGAAATATACCTATGGATATATTCTAAAATTATTAAAACACTATTAGGGTAGGCAATGATTAAATTACCTAAAAATTTGAAAAGTGTTAATCATAGGATATACTGAGAGGGGGGGTGAATCAATATATCATAAATCTTATAAAATTTCACTTAATAAAATTACACTTAACCATAAATTCAAGATATGAAATAAAATTAAAACAATAAACAACACACAAGATAGAGAGAGACACCCAATTTAACATGGAAGCCCAATGTGAGAAAAACCATGGAGAACAATCTCAAGTATAGGAATGATCACCAACTCAAACTACAATATTTGAAAGCACCAACTTGTAGGAGAACCAACCCCTTTATTGAGCACCAAAAAAATAGTTATTTGTGAGCACCAACCCACAAGAACACCAACCCCTTTGTTGAACATGAACATAACAACTATTCATGAGCACCAACCCCTTTTGTGTATACCACACAACTATCTCTCAGTGTTGCTTTTTTAACAAATGATAGCACATTACAATATATCTTTATTTTCTCTCCTTTGCTCTTCTAAGCTAGATATGAAAATTACAAGTCATGATCTCTTATTGAATATTAAAAATGGATTCTTATGCCTTTATTTATAGCTTTCCAAATGACTTTTGGCATTCACCCTTTGTGACCCTTCAATCCTCATGGAAAACGACACTAAACTTGCATGACCCTTCATATCCTTGCATTTGAAAAGTCACATGGTGAATCTTCATAAGAAAATGTGTTATTTCCTATTATATCTTTATCTTGGTGACTTTTCATATTCCTCAAAGTGTCCCTTCATGGAAAAATGCACCATACCCTCTTTTGACTTCATATGGTGACTCTTGGAATTCCTAAAGATGACTCTTCATGAGAAAATGCATCCCATTCCTCTTTTGTATTTACCTCATGACTCTTTGACTTCTCCATAGGCCCTCTTTTAACTTATATGCAACCAAAAATATATTCGTTAATATTAAATAAATATTAACACACATTATCCAAGATATGAATATTAAAAACATCAATAAATGCAATGGGGCCTTTATCACCAATAATGATAGACCTTTGACATCAATGACAATATTTCCAACAATATCTCCCTTTATCATTGATGGCAACCTCAAATTGAAACTACCACATCCTAAAACTTACACATACTACCATCTAAAAAACATACAATAACTCCCCCTTATTGTAGCAACATGTACCTATTTAATGTACCTATTTTTGCACCTAGACCTGTACCTATTTCTATTCTTCTCCCCCTTTGACATTAATGGCAAAGTGCCTACTTAGAGCTAACATTTATCTCCCCCTCAACTGATGCCAATCCTCAATGGTATGAAGTAAAAGAAATTATTCCAAACACCTCTCATAGATCCTTGAATGTGTCCTTTGACCATGCTTTTGTGAAGATATCTGATAACATATATAAATTATTGTCTATCCTTTGAGCATCTGCTATGATCTCATTTGAATCTTTTATTCTAATCTCAAACCTTCTACATAAAAATTTAATGTGTATCACTAACCACATATTTGACATACAATCAATAGATTATTCTTAAGACCTTTTACATACAATACATTCTTAGTCTTGGTTCTACCATTATCCAAATTCAAAGTACCTTTCTAGCTATCCTGGCAGTGGTTTTATCTCTAAATTTCACTGTGCCACCATTTATCTTCTTTAAAGTTATGAACTTGCTCTTGTCTACTATCATGTGCCTCGAATATCCAATATTAATGAACCATGGTTGTTCTTCATTTCTTGCATGCAAAGCTATTTGAACTAACATAGAATCTTCAAGTTGTCTCTTCTACCATAAACATGTCTAAACCTTCTTCTTGATGAATGGAACCTTGAAACTTTGGTCCTTCTTTATTGACTCAAACACACTTATACAATACTAGGCTATGGGTCTAAAATTATAAAACTTGTAACATATTATGGCCTCTTCATCAAATCTTGATAGAGGAGCAAAAGAGTTGTATCTTCTACTAGACTCTGCATGAGTTTCCTTCTCCTTGTTTCTAAAATTTTTAGCTCTTTTTTGACATTCTATTTTCTTGTGACCATATCCACTACAATAAAAACAATAACCATGAAAATAGAACTTATTTATGTATTTTTGTCTTTATTATATTTTGTAGCTTTATTCCTTCTAGCTTTCTTTATTTGAGATGTCCTCTGTATTATTTACTTCTTCCCTTTTTGTTTCCTCTTTTGTAAGATCTTTAGCATAGATCTTTTTATTTTCAAATATGATACATATATTATCTACTATTTCCTTTTGGATTTCTAATATCTTATTCAACATGTTAGTGCTATCCTCAAATTTTGAATCACTAACTACTTTATCATTGACTGCTTTCTCCATATCTTCTTTTAAATAGGCAATTTTAATAACATACATTTCACATTATTTACTTAATTTTTGCAATTGTGATGTTAGATATTTTTCATTCCTTTTAGCTTCTTCAAAGTGTGCTTGTAGATCATCAATTATTTCCTTTGACTCCTTTTTATTTTTCTCTATCTGGTGCTTCAATCTTTGATTCTTCTCAACAACTTCTAATTCTTCTAAGGCATAAATGAGTTTTCTTTCGAGATTTACCTTAGCTTCATCCTCACTTTCATCATGTTCTTCTTCTTGATAATCTATACTTTTGCTTGCAGAGGCATCTTCATGTATGGTCATGAATAGATTCTCTTCATCTGAGTCACTGACTCCACTATCTTTGATTGAGCTAAGATCTTTAGAATATAAACTCTTCTTCTTGAATCTCTTCTTGTATTTGCCTTTGATGTTTTCCTTATATGTATACTTTCCTTCTTCATTATCATCATTATTCTTATCTGGGAATTTATCTACAAAATTTTCAATATTACCACATTTAAAACTTTTAAATGGCAAGTTTCCCTAATATTTAATTGTGCCCCTTTTTGGTTTATGAAAGAAAAGAGCTCCATTATCATCTTCTTCATCATTGGAGCTGTAACTTGATTCTTGAATCTTAGCCTGGTCTTTCTTTGATGTCTTGAAAGTAGATTCCCTTTTTGAGGGGTTCTCTTATTTGGTCTACATCTTATATGCTATAAGAATACCATGTAGTTCATCCATCTTTAGCTTGTCAATATCCTTCATCTCCTCGATTACCAAAACTTTTGCATCATATCTCATTGGTACAGATCTCAAAACCTTTTGTACCACCGTTGACTCTTCTAAATTTTCTCTAAGACCTTGAATCTAATTTAATATTTGATCAACCCAAAAAAGATAATTTGCTATATTTTCTTTGTCTTCCATCTTCAAACTCTCAAACTATCTTCTGAAAGTTTGAAGCTTAACCTGTTGAACCTTTTCATCACCTTTGTAAATATTTTCAAGTTTTACCCAAGTCTCATGAGCATATTTACATTGAATAACTTTAACAAATTCTAATTCACATAAACCACATAAAATATCATATAAATATTTTACATTATTTTGAATTTCCTTCTTTTCTATCAGAGTAGTTACAAGAGTTTTTGGATCTTCATATTCCTCCAACACTGCTTGCCAAATGTTGAATCCAAGGGCCATCAAGTAAGTGTTCATCTTATGCTCCAAAATGCATAATTTGACCCATCAAACAAATGTGACTTAGTTTTATAAAAATATCCATATGATCCAACCATCATGCTTTCCCGATCTATCTTCAAGTTGTAAATTTTTTTCCCAAAGAACTTCCTCTGATACCAATTACTAAGCACATGATATACTGAAAGGGGGGTGAATCAGTATATCATAAATCTTATAAACTTTCACTTAATCAAATTCCACTTAACCATACATTCAAGATATGTAATAAAATTGAAAAAGTAAACACCACATAAGATATAGAGAGACACTAGATTTAACATGGAAACCTAATGTGGGAAAAACCACAGAGAAAAATATCAAGTATATGAATGAGCACCAACTCAAACTACAATATTCACAAGCACCAACCCCTTTGTTAAACACCAACACAACAAATATTCATGAGCACCAACTCAAAAAATCACCAACCCCTTTGTTGATCATGAAAACAATAACCATTCATGAGCACCAACCCATTTTGTGTATACCACACAACTATCTCTGAATGTTGCTTTCTCCACAAGTGATAGCACATTACAATATCTCTTTATTTTCACTCCTTTGATATTTTAACCTAGATATGACAATTACAAATCATGCTCTCTTCTTGCATATTACAAAGGGCTTCTCAAGCCTTTATTTATATCTTTCCAAATGACCTTTAGCATTCACCCTTTGTGACCCTTCAATACTCATGGAAAATGGTGCCAAACTTTCATTACCCTTCATATCCTTGCATTCTAAAAGTCACATGGTGACTCTTCATAATCAAATGCATCCTTTCCTCTTTTCTCTTTATCTTGGTGACTTTTAATATTCCTCAAAGTGTCCTTCATGGAAAAATACACCATAACCTCTTTTGTCTTCATATGGTGATTCTCATAATTCCTCAAGATGACTCTTCATGAGAAAATGCATCCCATTCCTCTTTTGTCTTTACCCTATGACTCTTTGAATTCTCCATGGGCCCTCTTTTGACTTATATGCAACCAAAAATATATTCATTAATATTAAATAAATATTAACACACATTAGCCAAGATATGAATATTAAAAACATCAATAAATGCAATGGGGCCTTTATCACCAATAATGCTAGACCTTGTACATCAATGACAGTATTTCCAACAAAAAGATGAGTGTAGTTAGGCTGAGTTGACCCCAATCACCACCAAAATTATTGAACATTACCTACATGTCAAATACTCCAAGGATGGAAATCAAGCCCAATTTTAGTTCTCCCACCTAAGTGCTTCATGTAATTGTTGTCCTTTGACTATATGAATGTATCTACAATCATCTTAAATACATGATCATGTTTTATTAAGGATACATAAAAATAGATTGAGACTTGGTTGAGAGATACTTGAGATTCTTAAAACCTAAATTGGGAATAATAAGTAACTTTAACTGAATGCACACTTGTGTAAATAAGCCTTTGATTTAAATTTACAAGTTTTGTAATAAGTGACTCAAGTCTGTCATTATAGTAATTTAAAATGGATGACCACATGCTAAGAATCCTAAAAACATGGAGGAAGTCTTAAGGGAGGGATCAATTTAAAAATTTGATCTTTGGAAGGAAAAGAACATGAGCATGAGATAGGGACAATAACATTTACCACTATTGTCTCTATTTCATGATCTTTCCCCTGGGGAAAATTTTTTAACTTTGGGTTTGGGTTGAGGCATAAAGATGCATAATGTTGTTTTTAGAAATCAAAACATTTATATATGTGGTGTATGATGGTCTAAAGATAAAAATAGGTACTTTCTTGTGATTAAGATAGGGTGAAGTAGTAAAATAGGTAGTTATTAAATACACTATTTAATTAAAGGTAAAAATGGGTAAAATATGCATGATCAAGTATTCATAACAAGATTTAGGTTATTACAAGGTCATCCTAGTCTATGCATAACTTTTGGTGAACATAATGTGAATCTTATCTAATCACTAGTTAGATTATACTCACATTTCCATTTGATTATTATATTTAGTTTGGTTTCACCATCGATATAATTTTTTTAACCTGACATGAATTCTATCCCATCATTAGTTGGATTATCTTCACATTTACATTTATTTTTCTTCATTAATAATTTACCATCATAATACATTATTTTTCAAGATAATTTATGATTTTTCCATCATTTTTTAGTGATGTCTCCTGTTAATATATTTTTATTAATCCTCAACCCATTCCTCTTTTACATGAATCACTCATTTATACCTTTCATGACAACCATTTAAGTTAACACCTAATGATGTAATTATTATACTCCATTTCTAATTATGTAATATCCACATGATGATATTTTCATTTATGACAATCCTTGTTAAGATCATAATGATTACACCTATAGTGGAACTAAAGATCACCAACATGATATTAAATTTTATTATGATCCATATGATGATATCTTTATCATGGTTGAATATCAAAACATGACATCAAATATTCCCATTTATGATGACCTTATAACTTATGATTATCCTAGAATGATATAGGATCCCATTTATTTCACTTTTCACATGGTTAAAAATCAATATCATTATTTTCACACATATGATGATGACTCTTATCATGGACATGAATACCCTACTATGATATAAAATATTCCCATTGATGGAACTTATAGAATTAAAAAAATTCCCATGATAATTTTCCTATTTCTCATATGGTTTTTAGTGATGTTACTTCTTATGATCCCAATTATCCTTACACTTTAGCTAAATAATATTCTCCTATTAATGATTATTACAACATTGGAAAAAATCCCTATGATAATTTTCCCCATTCTCACATGTTTTGTAGAGTTTTCCTACATATTATCTTGAGGATCCTTATACTTTGAGTAAAGAATATCTTCCTATTGATGATTATTACATGAACATAAAAATCCTCTTATAATTTTTCCAACCTCACTAAAACTCAAGTAATGATGAATATGATTTAATCAATTCACACCCATCCCATTTAGCCATATTGGAAGATTTTAGGTGGATTAATCATCAAACATCAACCTCTCAACTTGTGAAGAGAATCTAGTTCAAATGCCTATTACAAAATTCATAATAGGTTATGTTGATTCTTATCCTACAACTTATAATACTACTTAGACCTATCCTATAGGTTTATTTTTAGTTTTAAACTCTTTTAAATCATTTAAATCTATAAAATCATTTAATTCAAACTATATTATCCATACTAATACAAATATATTAAAACCATCTCAATATGAATTATATATAATTTAACCTGATACCATTGAGTTAAAACCAATTACAAACACCTGCATTGACCATAACCTAGTACATCTATATATAATTTTAATTCATCCCCTATTATAATAAACTAGACTGGCCATGACACATAATGTGTAGATAAAGTTATAATTCAACTTATTTTACAAATAACTACATTGGCCATGACATTGAATGTGTCAATATAATTATAATTATATCTCCTGTAACACAACTCCACCAACCATGGCCCCAAATATGTCAATATAGTTTTGCCCATCTTACCCAACGATGTCAGTAAGAACATATATTTTCTCAATATAATCTCAATATATTTCTTATCAATAAAAATACCTCAAAGAAACTAAATTGTATCAATCATCATCCCTATATTTCAATAAACTATATGGGTAGGCTAAAATAGTCAAAATTAGTTCACACTTACCTAATTATATTGACCAACTTGATATAGTTCAATATAGTTTTATAAAAATATATTTCATTAGCTTAAACAATAACATACATTAAAATTAAATTCCACCTCCAAAATATCCTAAAATTTCCCAAGATTCCACATTCAATTTTGTATCATAGATTTTTACAAAATTAGACATCATTAATAAGCCTATTAATGTTGAAGTTAAATCTAATCCACCTACATACCATAGGTTGGAGCATATTATGATGCCTATCCTTTTATTCTCACACATGTTTGGGAATATTATGATGCCCATCATTTTCTTCTCACACATTTTGGGCATTTCACAATGCCCACATATTGAGGTCAACATACTCCCATTCTTTAAAACTGGGGACCCTTGTGTCAAATTATGCAAATTTTAACCATAACACTAAATATTCACTTGATCAGAGTGTCATTAACATGTTTTCACATTATTTGTATTTGAAGATCATCCATATCCTGACTTGGTTGGTTTATTTATTCATGGTTCTAGTTTTATCTTGCCTAATATTGCTAATGGTGGATCTTCTTGTTTCAAGTTACAGGTTTAATGGAACCCTTATTGAATGGATTATGCTTCTATTTTATAGTTTAATCCATATTAAATCTTGTAATATCCTTTGGTCTAAAGGATTCCAAGTTCAACTCATGTTTAAATATTCTAAAATCCCTCCTTTAGGAAACCCTAGCACAATTTATTTTGGACTAGACTTAAAATTCATGGGAACACTTTAAAAAATGCCATTAACTCAAGCTTAATTTTTATACTAAGGATTGGTTGTCTTTTTTAAACACAGCCAACCCTTAGTATAAAATTATATACTTGGTCTCTTTAAGTTCCACACCTCTCATTCATTTTTATTTTAGCATGGTCTAATTTTAATGTTTGAAAGGCCCTTTTATTATATTCCTAGCTTGGTCCACTTTTATTATTCACATGGTACCTCTTGTTACAAACTTAGACTAATTTATTAGACCTAAGGCCTTGCTCATGTTTATTAACATAAAAAATACCTTAGTCTTAAGAATTTATCCTAATTTTTATGTCTCTAAGCCCTAACTTAAATCATGTGCTTGTTTGCAAGATCAATGACCCATGTTTAATCAGACAAAGTTAATTAGAAGGTGTGAGATGAGATTGATATGTATAAGACTTTAATCCATAAAACCAATGGCATTTAAATCCATGGATCATGATCTACAACCTATGTTTGAGTGGATGCCAAAGATCCTATGGTACATGATTGAAGTAAGGAAATAAGAGGGTCGCTTTTTATTATTATAACTTTGACTTAGCCTAAATTTTACCCTAAGGTTTTCATTATATTTATTAATACAATAAAACCTTAGGATAAGGTCTTATACTAGGATTTATATTATTCGAAGGGTCTTTTTATCATTTTTTAACCTTAGGTTAAGGACTTGTGTTATGATTTTATTAAATGCAGGGACCTTTTTATCATGTTCATAACCAAGCTTAAAGCCTTAGGCTAAATTTTGTTTGTATTTATTAATACAAAATAAAACATTAGTCTAAGGCTTTGATATAAGTTCTATATAGTCCTGAGCTTACTTAATTCATTTATGACTATAGGAACCAGCCATGTTTGATTACCCAGATCATAATAAACAACCCACATTTACTCAGGTATGATTAATCAAATGATGTGTATCGAGTTAAAGTTCTTGCAAGACCTACTATATTTCATAGGACTTAAATTTGACATTCTTACACCTGTTATTTGATGCTTGAGAGGTTATCATTGATGTTTGTGAGATTATCAAATTTTATCCCCTATGGTTAATTATGAGAGCTTAATTTTAATGCCCACATGACCATCATTGACATCCATGTGACCATCATTAGCATCCATGATACTATCAAAAATTGAGCTCAGGAACCAATCTCACTTGGATGAATGAACATGTTTCTTCTTTGTGTTGCAAGATCAATGAAATCTAATTTGGAGAATCAACATGCTTATGATTCTATAATTCAATTTCAAAATCAATATTTCATTAGATTTTGACCTATCATAGATTAATTAGATCTATTTGAATCCATATTTTGACTCAAGACCCTTATAACTAAGTTGAAATTTGCATGGGAGCAATGGTAAACACAATGGACTTAGCTTGAATGTTATCATAAGATTTATTCAAGTTCTTAAACATCTGACCAAACCTTAGTCTAAAATCTTATGATTGGTCCCTATATGTCGTATGATATTTTGGTCTATTTTATTTGCTTGATCTAACAAATGTAGGGTCCTATTGTTATAAAACTTAGCTTAGAGATTTTACCTTAAAATTTTGTCATATTTATTAATATAATACAACCTTAGGTTAAATACCTTACGTTATGTCCTTTTATTATTATTTGGGGTCCCTGTTTACTATGTTTTAAGATTATCTTAACATTTTAGCTTAAATGTTATCTCATGTTTATTAACATGAAATAAAACCATAGTATAAAGTCTTTAACCTAAGTTATTTATGTATCTTGACCCTAACTTAAACATTGTGCATATTTTCAAGATCTATGACTCGCATTCAGTCAGATGGGATCAATCTAATGGAGTGTATCCAAGTCAAAGTTTGAATGAAACTTCTGAAAAGGAAAGGAAGTGACTAGTGTCATGGTCACAGCTAAAGAATAAGAAACAACCAATGGCGGCCCATCTCATAGATCATAATCAAATAGCCTAAATTATTTTAGCCAACCATGATTGGATGGTGTAAGACTAGGGAAGACTTTTTAATGGGGTTCTAAGAAAGCACAAAATTGTAATGTGGTGAAAGAACACTAACTGGAAAATCTAATAAGGTGTAGAGCTTAGGAAGCTTGTAGGACTACCAAGTGGCATAACCTTAGAGCTAAGTATATATAATGACCAATGGAATTTAACTCTTGAGATCAAGATAAATGTCCAGTATTGATCTATGCAATACAATTTGATGGAATGAGATAAAGTAGATTTTTCAAAACATTAATGAATAAAGTGTTGTGAAAGTGCCAACTAGATGCCACATAAATAGAAAGTGAAAAAACCAAATATTTTATGGGATTGAAAAAGCAAATGTATAAATTCATGATCTAAATGGAAATATAAGGCATGAAGCTCTCTTAAGTGTAAATAGAAACTCCCATTAAAGTTAAAAAAATCCCTAACATCTTCAAAAGCCTTAATTTGATCCTAAATTAATCACAATCAAGTCTAAGATATTGGATCATCATCTAAGCAAAGGCAATTAAATGCAAAATCAAACTATATAACATTGGGGGAAAAATTACAAAAATCATAGTCATGGCAACCCAAAGACATAGAGAAGATATGGAACTCTATCTAACTTTAGACATAGAGGGAAAGATATTCAATGACACATAGTTTGATGTAATTGCTCTAAACACAGGGGATAATAATTGGTCCCAATTATTCCAGATAATCCAAGAGCAACCAATCATTTCCAAAGAGGAGGAGAATAACTTGTCCATGAAAAGGAGATATTGTGACATTATGGGCATCCAAATACCTGACCTTCATTCTGTTATAGCCAAACTAGAGGTGCTGCATTGGATTGATGTTATCTCTTCCATATTTAAGGACTATAAATTTGATAAATACATCATAGTTCATGAATGTAGCTTTATGAAGGTTATATATATTTCTCCTTTAGATTTTGATAATTAATATAAACTTATTAAACCCTAAATATACATGACCACCATAAATAATTAGGTTAAGTAAAATGACCTAAAGACCATCCTTACCTTGTGGTTGTATTCTGGGAATCAATTATTCTCAAACCTCAGTGGCAGTATCCCAATCAGCCAATTTAGGCTTGGAATTAGGATGATCATGTCACTAATGAACATATTATGTGGAATCCCCTCCACCACATATGTGGACAAACTATGGGCCCCCCTGGTCTATTTTATGGTCAAGAAAGAATTCACTCCTCCTCTTGGAGAGGTTATTAGCACCTATCTAAGCAGACAATTCTCTGAAATAAAGAAGAAAACCAAGAGTTAATTTTATATGATGTCAGACTTCTTAGATGCCCTACTTTATACCACCAAGATTCTTAGAATCAAAGAATAGTCATATGAGGCAACCCAAATAGTCACCCAATATTGTTCTAAATTACACATTTTTAAGTATAGAGATCACATACAATTCATATGTGACTATGTATATCTAGCTTTAATAGAGAACCATTATAGGAATATTGATGGTGAGCATCAATCCTATAACAAATAAGACTATTAAATCCATAGGTGATATAAGTTTGTATCTAGATTACACTATAATTAGGATTGAGGGAATGTTATGCACCCCACTCATACTACCAGTTCATGTACCTAGTACACTAGTTGAACAAGAGGAAGCATACAAGATATGAAATGGCATAGATGGTATCTACAGGACCAAAAAGAAGGGTATGTCCACACATTCCCCATTACCATGAATAGGATTGTATTTCAATAATGGGACAATTTTAAGTCTACCTCTAAACATAGAGCCTCTTTTAGATTACAACATGATGAAGTAAGGTAGTAGTATCCTATATAAAGAGTTGTGTGGAATTTGAAGGCAAATGGAATCATTATGACTTATGGGCACTAGTCTGGACGTTATGATCCAATATACACCAAAGATTCTTCATTGATTGAAGTCGTAGTAAGATTGAAGAAGCACAACATTAAGCTAGAATCTAGATTACTAAGGTAATAGAATCCAAGTGATGACATATGGTAGATAGGTCTAAAATAATACCATTTTCTAGGAGGTCCATCTACTAGACCTCCTCCAATTTGGCCACAAATAGAGGAGATAAGACCTGAGGAGATTGTATCTTCCTTAGCCCAAGTAGTAGAACCAAAATCACATATTGAAGGAATTGATATAATAGCATTGAAACATAAGGAGATGGTGGAGGATGGTTTGAAGATTCTAGACATCACATATGAATTTGATGAAGAATAAAATCAAACTAAAAGGATAAGGTAAGATAAGGGGAAGGAAGTAACTTTGGACTTGGTCTTAGTTATAACCCAAATCAAAAGAAAAGATGAGCTAGCCTTGGTCCCATTAAGTGGAAAGAATCCCAATTTGACATTCTCTCATCCTTCAAGTGAGGTTAACCTTTTTAGTGAGTATAATCCAATTCATGGCCCAACTATTCTTGAATGGTCTTTATATGGAAAATTGTAGAAAATTCCTACTATGCACCATCCTTAGGCAATAACAAAGATTGCCAATATAAATGTGCATGATGAGTTTAAGCCATGAATTATGGATTTGAAAAAGGAATAAGAACACAAAATAATGGATCTAGGAGAGCCAAGTGGAACATAAATTGAAACCTTTGTTCCTTAAGTGACACAATCATTAATTGGCATCAGGTTCAACCCAATAATACTAGATTGCAAAGAGTCACTGAGAAGAAAGCTTTAGTTGGAGGAGATGAATTCACTTTTTAGAAAGTGGAACCATTTGTTGGATTGACTCATGTTGAAGGGTAGAGACTAGGTGGAAATTGCTTCTTTGAGGAAAATGAAATTGAATTAGCTCAAGCACATTCATCTCAGTTATAGGCTTCCATCAAAGGCTTATAGTAGTAGAGGGAAAATATATAACAATATAAGGATAATTTGGGAAGGTAAGCTATTTTGTTAGTTTTTGATGCTATGATCAAGATATTTGAATCATATTTATATGATATGTTTGACTCCCTAAAATCAAAAAAGGTAAGACAACATGTATTTAGCTAGTAGGATAAAATAGTTAAAGGCTTAATCACCCATGGTAGAATTCAAAGGACAAAATAAAGTAATTGATCAACATCTTGGTACAGGATCAAATCCATAGTTTCAAGACCATCATCTTAGCTCACTTAAGCAAAAACATGGGGTTGATTGTAGATAAGATCAAGGGTTTGAGTACATGGTCCAAGATCTTAGAAAGACTCCTTGGAGATGACAAGGTGCTACTAGATAGGATAGAATAATTGCTTAGGACCATGATTACTAAACCAACAATACTTAGCTCCATGGACCTCATAATAGACGTTTAATTCAAGAATAGGACCACCTTGCTCATGTAGGAAGTAAGGAGAAAAATCCAAGGAAAATCTAGGACATATAACAATAGGGTCATGGATATGATCCTAACAATAAAAGAAAATATTATTGAGGCAAGGAGCATTAAGGAGGCTTTAGAAAGAAATGATAGGGACTTTAGAGACCTTGTTGATCAATAAGATGCACTTTTATTGGAACCAATGGTTAATTTAAGGCTTATTGATGAGCAACATCAGAAGGTAGTAGAGATACTACACTAAAAATAAGGGAATTCATCAACACAAGGATCCCAAGGCAAATTTAGTTAGGAATATTCTATTTTGTAGAGATTTGAAATATTTTGAAGATATAATATTCTTTTGTAAAGGCATGTGCAAATTGTAAGAACATTTTCCTATAGGTTAGTCCATTTTGAAAAGTCTAGTGTATTCTAGAATTTTTTTTAAAAGGATAACTATCCTTATACTTGTATACTTATAAATAGATAGGACTGATCAACATACTTCCTTGTATTCTATAAAAGGAGTATTTTATATTGTAAATAAGGGGGGAGTTTTGAGCCAAAACTTGTGTAAAATTTTGAACAAATAATGAAAGTAGGGAATTCTAAAAATATTATCTCATTTTTTTTATGTCATTTGGTATATGGTTTCTCTCTCAATTGTTTATTTTGAATTTTATATTTGAATATTCTTGTGAATTCTTAGTGTGTACATTTGAATCAAAAATCATTATCTTGTGCTAATGCTAGGTTAATTTAAGGTTACTTAGTTTTATTCATTTTATTTTCTCTTCATTTATAGATGTTCATTATCTATTTGCTTATAAGATTAAATCTTTGAAGTAAGCTTGGTTCTTATTTGCATTATTTCTCACATTCCTTAGATGTTCACCTAATGTTTGGTAATATTTGAAATTAATTTGTTTCATATCATACATTTTTTTAGGTGCATGCTTGAAGCACATTCAAACTTTGTCATGATGTCTGAGATAAAGATCAACAACATATTTCTTTCTACCTTACTCTTCCTTTTACTTCTTTTTTAACTAGATCACTTTAGCTTAATTACCATTATAAATATTCATAATATATTAGTATTTATATCATATTTGATCATAATTCACTAATATTAGATAATATTGATTCATTTTTCATAAAGATATAGGCCAAGGTGCCTCCCAATCACCAAACTTTATAAATATTGTGAAACAGTCCACTTACTTTGCCTCTATTTCATCGATGGATAATATGATTATCATAAAATATAACTCATGCATTGAATTCTCTAAATTATAAAATTAAAAATGTTTTTAAACACTTAGATCACTTGTGATACACATAAAGTCATCAACTGGTGGAGCTTCACTGGCACTAGAAGGAGGGTCAAATTCTTTCTAGATTTGTAGTATCTTTATTGGTTTTTATGACTTCTATTTAAAGGTCAATTTACTCTTTGCATATTTGTGTTTATTTTAGCATAATCATGTAAGGGTTGGTGATATTCATGGTTTCATACTAGCCTTCATGCTTATTTAGACAAAGATTGACATTCTTTGAAGACATATGTTGAATTGTGGTGAAGATAACTTTAGAATTGTGAACCCAATAGGTTTGAGGTTAGTAATAGCTATTTTAACCAAAAAAATTTAGATCTTTTACTAAATTGAGTTATTTTGATCTTAAAACAGGTAAATTTTGATCTTAATTATGTATTTGGATACATCTTTGAGCCAACTTGATTAAAAATTATAGTCCTTTGTCATCCTTTATATGAATCTTTGCAAAATGTTCTTAATGTACATTTATAATAATTGTTATTTACAAAGATAGGATTGATGCATTGTATTTCAATTATGATTCAAAATTATCAAGTTATAATTACCAATAATTAAAAAATGGTCATGTTTAGAGACTAGGGAACCTCTTATTGAATTAGAAGTCTATAGAAGAGCTAGGTGGGAAAAAGGTAAGCATAGGCTTTTAAAGTCTTTTCCAACTTCACCAATTGAGGTGCTCATGTATTCAATCCCAATAAGGGTATGTCATAGCTGGTGGATCTTATATCAATGTTCCAAGTGTGGTACATGACCTTCCTCATAACCCTAAGAAATATTTTCTAATATTTAGTCCTAATAGTATTATAATGGCTGAGGAGCATATTAAGTCATTCAAAGCTGCTTTGAGATTATTAAATGTCACTCATGAAGATCTAGCATGTATACTATTTCATTTCACTTTTAAATATGTTGTATATGAATGGTTTCTAAATCTTCCTAAAAATTACATTACAGGTTGGGTTGATTTTAACAATGTCTTCATTGACCAATTTGGTAAAATTATCAATCCTTGTGTCCCATACAAGTAATTCACCACAATAAAAAGAGATTCAAATGAACCCATTAGAGTTTTCAATATTAGGTTCCAAAATATGTTCAGTGGGACTATCTCCTTATAGACCAGATGAAGCTTTAGCCTTAGAAATCTATAAAAATGCCTTAAATCCTATGACTTCTATATTTATAAAGAGAGTTGTTGGACCTATGAACATATTATCTTTATCTTAGACTGAGTTTGTGATTATTAATTATAAGATGAAACCCCAAGGTCAGATGGCTTACTCTATTCCCAATGTCAACCCACATTTACCTACCCTAAATGTACTCCCTAATAATAACCAAAACATACCTATTTTGAACCAAATCCCAACTTTGAATAAATTACCCTTAAGTCATGCTCTTCCTACCCAGAACTTGGGATTTTTGAACACTAATGGAAATATATTTAACCCTAGTGATCAAAATGCCTTGGTACTAACCATTGGTGCTTATAATAATCAAGTTCATAATTTTGAAGCACCAAAAAATTAAAATGACTCTATTTTAAATATGGTCCAAAATTTAAACACTAATTTTATCCAACTGCAGAAGTAAGTTGGTAATACTGGAGAGAGATCAAGTAGGAAATTTTATTTCTAAAGGTTCAATATGCCCATTAATATATTCCATAATGATAGTTACAATGACAATAAGAATAATTAGTCATCTATTAATAATAAAAAAATGGATATAAATCTTATTGATATTGCTTTACATAAATTTTATAGAGTACTTTGAACTTATAGACATGTGAGATATATTGCATTGAATTATATAAATCTTTTGAGGCATTTTAAGAAGATATAGATATTTTGAAGTGGTTCCTAATAAATATAATGGTATAGGTACATCAATATTTAAATCTATTGACTAAGCCTTCATGTTGGAGATGTATGACTTCCCTTTCTAAGAAAACAATGAAGCTAATGATATTCTTGAATAATTCCATGCTTTTTAGAAGTTTTTAAAGAAGGCCTACCCTCTAAGGAACATGGACCAAAATCAGCCCCTGACTAATTCAACACCTCTAAATTTTTTTGGCAATCCTCCAAATACTACCTCAGATAATAAGCCAGAGGCTCCAAAGGGAAGTACTTCTAAACATACTATTGATGCATCTAATTCTTTCAATAAGACTAGGTATAATATTGTTGAAGACGAAGAAAATTAAGGTTAACATTAAATTACATGAGTTGATGTAGATCACTGAGTAAACATACCTATTTTTAGAGTCCTTATCTAAAAATCCTGGTAGGCCACCCAAAATTGACAATGCCAATGTTTCTATGTATAAAGCTAAGACATAATCCCCACCCTTCTTGATTACTGTCAGGATGTTTGGTAAGAATTTACATAATTTTTAATCAGATTCTGGTGAATCCAAACATATTATCCTAGTAGGTATTTGTCAAAAAATTGGCTTGAATCATATTAAATTTAATAGATTTATTACTCAATTAGATAAATATAGATTCAAAGTAATTGAAAAATTATTAAATGTTCATATTCATCTTGATTTTGAGCTTAGAGTCTAAGAATTTATTAACATTTAGGTGGTGGACATTCCTAATGCTTATGGGATACTATTAAGTAGAGAATGGATAAAGTCCCTAAATGGATATATGTCCACTAATTGTTCACATTTGTGGCTTCTATATAAAGGAGTCCCAAATCAAATTATAGTGGAAAGAGAGACTTAGATGAAGCACATGATCACCAAGTATAATTTTGTAAATGAAAGGGTTAATATGTTGGACTCTAATGAGATCAACATGATGGATTATGAATTAAGAGTGTGTACTTTCAAGATGTCTAAGGTACATAGTTATAAGACTTCTCATCCTCTACCTGGAATTTAGAAAGTACATTTTGATGGTGTTAGGTGTAAGTATGGATCTGGAGTAGAAATTTTTATTACCAATCCTATGGGGAAAGAAATAAATCTTCTTATAGACTTCAATTTCCTTGCACAAATAATCTTCCAAAGTATGAAGCTTTGATTCTAGGATTGTAAGTTGTCATTAAGCATAAGGTTAAATAACTCTTGGTTCATGGTGACTCAAAACTTGTGATTAATCAAGTAAAGATTAAATACCATTTTAAATTATCATATCTCAAGAGATATAAGCTTAGGGTCTAGGATTTAGTAGAGTCTTTTGATGCTTTCAACATTGTTTCCATCCTTAGGGAGGATAACAAGTCTGTTTTTTAGCTTGCCTCAACTACAACAAATCTTATGCCAAACCATGACTCTCAAAACTTTAGTATTGAGCTAGTTTTATGCCCTTCAATCCTAGTTAACATAATCTATCTATAGGTTTTTAATGATGACCAACATATCCTATATTACATGACCAACTCAAGAGTATTTGAGGCCCATGTCATAGATGAAGATAATGAGAATACTCTTGAAGAGGATGACATATTTGATGACAAATTCATTCAAATAAGTAACAACAAAATCCTAAAAAGAATGATTATCTTGGAAAGGTTATTTGATCAAGATAAACTAGCTAAAAACACTAAAATAACTAGGGTAAGTGGGAAGGATTACAAGGTAGCTAATCTTGGACCTCAAGATCAATCTCATCTAGTTAATATTCTAGTAACATGTATGAGCATTAAAAATGAAAAGGAAAAAGACTTTCTGATTAACTATAATGATATAATAACATGGTTCTATAATGACTTGAATATTTTTATCCAAGAGTCATCATGCATACCATACCCTTGAAGGAAAACTACAAACCTTTCAGACAAAAGTAGAGGCCCATAAAACCTATTTTAGAACCTATGATTTTTAGATAAGTTGAAAAATTGTTAGATGCCAATATTATATTTCCCATTAGACACTCTACCTGGGTCACCAATTTAGTGCCAGTTAGGAAAAAAATGGTGAAATAAGACTGTGCATTGATTTTAGGAATCTAAATAAGTCATCTCAAAAAGACACCTATCCTTTACCTTATATAGGCTAGGTTATACAAAGTTTTTTTGGTTTTGCTATGATGTCCTTTCTTGATGTATTTTTAGGATATAACCAAGTGCTAGTAAATTAAGAATACAAGATGAATACTACTTTTACTACCAAGTGGGCATGTTTTCTTACAAAAGGATGCCATTTGGGCTAATCAATGTAGGAGAAACATTACAAAGGTCCATGGATCATTATTTACAAGGTCTAGTAGGTAAATGCATTATTATATACATGGATGATCTGACTATCTTTTCCAAGAACAGGGAAGACCACATCATACATCTACAATAGGTATTTGAAAGGTGTAGAAGGTATGGGATTTCTCTCAACCCAAATAAAAGTATTTTATTTATTACTGAGGGAAAACTATGAGGACATGTTATCACTAAGGAGGGAATCTCTATAGATATAGACAAAGTAGATGTTATATCAAAAATAGGGCCTCCTAATAATAAGAAAGAACTAAAGTCATTCTTTGGAAAAATTAATTTGTAATAAAATTTATTTCTGACTTTGAAAAAATTATCAAACCATTGAATGATATGTTGAAGAAAGATGTCAAAATCACTTATAATGAATAAACTAAGAAGTATTTTAAGTAAATCAAGGAGGTATTTGGACAAGCTCCAATCTTGATAAGCCCAAACTTCTCCAAAAACTTTTACATTTATTCCTTTACTTTTAATCATACTATTTCTATAGTTTTAAGTTATAAAATTGATGGATGTGACCATAAAACTACTTTCACGAGTGAAAAATTTAAAAATATTGAGTTAAATTATTATTTAATTGATAAACAAGCATTTGTATTAGTTAAGGTAGTGAAAAAATTCAAGCATTACATTCTTAGGAATAAGGTGCATGCAATCCTACCTGACATTACCACAAAGCTCATGTTGAGTCAAAATGAGCTAGGAGAAAGGAGATTTAAGCAGATGTCTATGATACAAGAATATGACATTAAAATTAAGACTATAAAATTGGTAAGGTTCCAAGGTTTGATTCAATTGATTTCTAATACTAACCCCAAGCTAAATGTCATGTAGGTTGAACAAGAAATATTTTAGTCAAATGATTGGTATGATCTAATTGTCCATATACTGACCAATAGCACTTATCCTATAAGGTTTACTAGGGATAAAAGAAGAGATATAATACTCAAGGAAACCCATTTCTTGATTAAATATGGAGTGTTTTACATAAAAACTTTAAAGGCATTTATCTTAGGTGTGTATCCAAAGAAGTAGCTAAAATCATGAGAACTTTTCATGAGAAGATAGAAAGTGGACATCAGTATATAAGGACAACAACTCATAAAATACTTATATTTGGTTACTAATTTCCCACAATCTTCAAGGATTCCCACAAGCATGTAATATAGTGCCATTCATGTCTTATCTCTAGCATAAAAGAGCCTAAGGCAACCATGCCATTGCATCCAATTATGGTAGATAAACCTTTCACTCAGTGGGGACTACATTTAATGGAGGTAATTAACCCTAATTCATCATAAAGTCACAAATAAATTCTAAATGATATTGATTACTAAACCAGATAGACTAAGGTAGTGGCCACTAATCAGTGTAGAAATGAAGAAGTTGTCATATTTTTAGAAGAAAACATATGTATCAGGTTTGGAACACCAATCTCTCTAGTACATAGTAATGGATCAAATTTTATATCCATTGAGATGAAAAAATGGGCATATCATAATATATCATTCTCAATTTCTCATCCAACCATTATCCTCAAGGTAATGTCATATTTAAGTCAACCAATAAGAACTTGATGAAAGTATTAAAAAAAGGTTTGCAGTAGACAAGCTTAGAAATTTGCATAAACTACTAAAATATGCCCTATGGGTAGATAGAAAAAGGGTCAAGTAGACTCTCAAATCATCACCCTTATTATTGGTATATGGCCAAGAACCCATATTCCCCATTACACTCAAGCTACCAACATATCGGTTTATGCAAGAGTACATGGAGGATGATCATGAATTGGAAAATTTAAGGCTACTAGACATTGTTCAGATGGAAGATACTAGAGAAGCATATTTTTATAGCTTTAGTAGACACCAAACCATGGTGAAAAAGTGGTTTGATAGGAAATTAAAGATAAAGGTGTTAAGGCAAGGAGTCTTGGTTCTCATTTAGGACAAGGCATCTGAACCCAAGGGTAAACATGGAAAATTCACAACTTTGTGGATAATCCCCTATTAGATTATTGAGATACTTAGAGACAACACCTTCAAGTTGAAAGACCTATAAGGAGAAGAGTTCACACTTCCAACCAATGGGCAATACCGTAAGCACTAATTTTATGTTTCTCCCCTTAGGGTCTTCATGAAGTAAACTGTAAGGATAGTTAGAGTTAATGTAAGTAGGCTAGATTAGTTTCTTTCTTGTTCTTTCCTTCTTGTCCCTTGTTTGTATATATATATATATATTTTATTTTCCTTTGCTTTCTAATTTATTTGATTTCTATTCAATGTGTTTGCTTTCCCTATGGTGTTCCTTTCTTCTAATAAGTACTTCTGGACAACTTTTAGCTCAAAGTTCAAAAAAATTAGAAACTCCATAGTTCAAGAATGCAGGTATAACTCCTCAACATTTTTGATCACGGATCTAAAATATAAATATAAATATTATAGTTTAAAGAAAATAGTAAAGACTAGCGAATAGGTTAACTATTCCATGAAAACTTAAACATTATTTTGATCTAAACTTAGTTTTAAGAAGAAATTTACATGTGGGATAAAAGCTTAAAT
Organism: Torreya grandis; assembly: GCA_037957365.1. Lineage (NCBI taxonomy): Eukaryota > Viridiplantae > Streptophyta > Pinopsida > Cupressales > Taxaceae > Torreya > Torreya grandis. The sequence continues at coordinate 2,668,356 of JARHVA010001699.1, read as the reverse complement.
TATTGGAACATAGTCATGTTTACACTTAACAAACATCCTTGCCTAGGACAAAGGTTGTAACCATAGGTGACGGTCTAAGGATTAAACATATGACCAAGTCATTAAACCTAGATAACCTATTTCCCAACCTTTTCTAGAAAGCCTGAAAATGACTTAAAAAATATAAAAAAATAAGAGATTATTGCAAAATCAAATTTTTTCCAAGAAAAGGTTATTATAGTAATCTCCACTAGGGCTATGGATGCTTGGGTGGTAGTGGAGAAAAACCTTGAGTGGATCCAAAGGCATCATGATCAAGGCTATAAATGCTTGGCAAGAAATAGAGAAATACCCAAGCCTTCCTTGAGTTAAATCATGATTCTTAATGAATATCCAAACATGTTGTAAGTCAATGTTAATGTTTAAAGACATGAAACTTAGAATTTTTTACCTGAATCCAATGGAAAATAGTAAGTGGAATCAAATAACACACATAGCATGACTAGGTTTTGACTTTTAATCCTAATTTTGCACATGCAAGGCATGTTCTAACCATGAATTGATCGTGTAATGGCATTGATCAAGTAGAATAGGTAATCTAGTTATTTGTCTAAACCCAAGTCTTTGAATTCTAACATATTATTATGTTTCCCCTAGAAGTTTCTATTTTCTAAGGTCAATATACCCCCATTTCTAAAAAATAGGGACCCTTGTGTCAAATTATGCAAATTTGAACCTTGACACTAAAAATTCACTTGATTAGAATATCATTAACATGTTTATACATTATTTGTTTTTGAAGATTATTTTATTATTTTTGGAAAATTAAGAGTTTTATTCCTCAATAATAAAGGGTATAGAATATGGTAAAATTAGTAAATAATATGAATAATTAAGATACTAATTCATGTGATTTAATTGTATTTTTGACTTTTCCAAAAATATTAATAAATGAGAGAAAATATGACTTAGTTTATTTTGAGCTATCCAGTCTGAGACAAGGTCTAAGAATTTAGGTACAGGATTAGGACAATGTCATAAATAGGTTCCTAATATTCATTTTTTGGTTGGATAAGAGCACTAAAAGTGGGACACCCTATTGTTCAACATTGTAGTCCTTTTTTGGCACTATTGTCTAGGTGATCTAAGTTTTCTAGGTTCTGATCGATAAGTCTGTGCTACCTTATTAGTGAAATATCAAAGATCAAAAGTCTAAAAATCTCATTGTACATCTATTTTTAATCTTTAAAATCCCTAAGAGATTTTTGTGCTTAAACTTGAAAAGAAAATTTGGGAAAGAGAGATAAGGGGTTAGTGTGTAAAAGATACACTAGATGCACTTCACACCCCTTGTGTGGGCATGTTACCTACATACCACTACTTTAAGGAGGGATAAAGCTAATTTAGTTCTTCCATTGAAGTGCTTGGTTTAATTGTGTATTAAAATAAAAGGTCTGAATAGGCTTGGAATAATATTAGAAGGCTATATGCAAAGAATAGGGAGAAGTGCTTGAGTGTACTTTCTTGTATTCTTACTTCTCTCTTGTAAATGAGTGTCAACCATTCTAAATGGACTTTGAATGGAATTTTATAACCTAATGATCAGGGGTTAAATTAATTCATGTTAGGCCAACATGAATTAAGATAAGGATTCAGGAAAATATAATTTTTTGAACTAAATTTCCACTTGGACAATAGTGCCAAAAATAGGTTACCCTAGGTTTCATTGATCCTATCTAAGTTGGCCATTATTTTCTAGAGGTAATGAGACCTAGGGGAATATATCTAGGCTTAAAATATATGTTTTGGTATGTAAGGGTTAATTCTAGAAGGTTGTGGATGATTGGGAATCAGTGAAAGAAAAGCCTATGAAAATTATACAAACAAGTAAAAGGACGTATGCATTTGGTGTCATTAGCCACACTAAAGTAACCAAATTTTGTATTTTATATGACTCCATTTCCCCAATTTTATTCTAGTTATTCAAAAAATCAAAATACTAGGATAAAGGGAAAAAAATGGAAAGCATACCTGAACTTACCTGTAAAGGTGAAGCCCATGAAGATTGTGTGATGTTGAGTAATGTTGGATAGTGCATAAAGAGCACATTGTGCAAGTGTGAATTTGTGAAATGAAAAAAAGAGTAGATTATTTCTTATTATATGTGATATAAAAAAATAACATACAAAATCTAAGTAAAATAAAAAGGAAGAAAAAGGAACAAATACAACTCATTAGGTACACAAACTAATACAAAACCTATTGTGATCCTGAGTAAGGATGAGTGATGTTGGATTGTATTGGATGATGTTGTGCCAAAATTTATATCATGAATAGAGCTAAGTGCTCAATTCCCTAAAAAGTGGCTCAAGAATACAAATGTTGGACCTTTGGTTTCATTGTTGCCTACTAAGTAAATCTAGACGATCGTGCATATGATAATCAATGTTTGGACCATGTGGTCAATCCATCTAAATAGGTGGCTCAATAATATAAAGGATGTCCCTTTGGCTTCATCATTTCCTTATGAAGTAAATCTAAAAAGTGATCTTAGCATAGAATATATGTCATATGAGATGGATCATGGAGCCCATGGATGCTTTGAAAAACTAAAAATGTGGTGTGGATATAGGAATGTATGATAGAAACTAGGCCACTCTTGGACATTCCAAAAGATGGAGATTAAGCCTATATGAAAGCCACTCTAAAACTAATGTAATATGTTTATGTGAAAGCCAACTAGAGAACTTGGGTACTCAAGAAGCTAAACTTGTATGAAAGTTCAACTTGAGAATGATGCCAACCACCTATAGATGGAGTAAGGCATGCAAATGGTGAGAATGCCTAAGTAATAAACTAAACTCAAAAACAAAAGAAGACCAATATGCCATGTACATTACCCCCAATCACTAGTGTCTAGAATGTGGATTCTAATATGAAAGTTATGTCAATTGCCTAATCTAAAACTGGAAGTGAGATCCATCATGTTGTGCATGATACCTCCCTATATCTAGATTCTTTGAGAAAATTGTACTAAAACTACTGATTCTAGCTAATCTAGATGTACAAAAACTATAGCTAAGCTTATTTTTTTGCCTATTATTAGAAAACCTAGGTATTTTTCTACCTAGATAAGAGCTCTAAAATGAGGGAACCCTTGGTTTCAATGTTATTGTCCATTTCTAACACTATTATCCTATGCTAAAATTTGTTGTAAACCTAGAATTGTCACTATGATTATATTCTATTTAGATTGGTTTGACCTCTAAATTCTAAACTAGGTGATCTAAATGATGTTTTGACTACTAGAAGCTTTGATATCTATGATACAACCATTATTTATTGTCCCCTCTTTTGAGGGTAGGAATTATGAACATGTAATGACTCCCCTTATAAGAAAAGAGTCCTACAAGTGTGTTATGTTGCATAGATACATGATATAGCAATGATATTTGACAAGATATCTCTAGATATAACAATGTTTTTATTGAGAGATTTTTAGATCAACAAGGGTATGCCTAGATAGATGTAACAATGTAAAAGCATGTGCAATATACTAAACTAGAATTGGAAAAGTTAGATGTTAGTTATTAGTTTTTAGTTTTCAAGGAGGGATAGAGTATGATGTCCATCATGGCATACAAAAAATCAAGGTAAATATATGATATGGCTCATGACATTGTAAATAAGGTTAATCAATAAAAAAAACAAGCATACAAATCAATAAGAGAGAAGCAATAAACATACAAGATTGGCCAAGGGGCCCTACAAACAAGGGACATGGGCACATGTGACTCAAATTAGAAAGCAAGCATAAAAGGCATGTTCAAATTCCACATACACATACAATTTGAAACAAACAAATATTAGCACAAGGGCCATAGGCACATAGAATAGTATAAGAAAGAGATATTGTTAAATGTCCAAAGGTACACACACATGAATAAAAGCAAAGGATATTGGCAAATGTCCTAAGGCACACATAAGAAACAAAACTGGAACTAAAAATTCAATCACATCTAGACTTATAAAGCAAGAAATGAAAGCATGTAAAAATTTAAAAGGTATAATTACATCTAAATAATCAAAACAAGAGTGAAATTATGCAAGACACATTTAGTACAAGACTAGGTATATGCTACGAAATACACAAGTGCAAGATACTAGTGAGTGTTGACGTGGTATTCTATATAATCTAGTAAGTAATGTATGTCAACATGATAACTAGAGTGTGTGGTGTAAGAATGACATAACCTGGATACTGTAGCCATGTAGAAGATGCCCCTAGTGGGAATATGTATCAACACGCATTTCTAATATAGAAGTAGGAATGCCCCCTCAATGGGTAGAGTGAAGCAATCAATTAGCTAGATGTCACTTCACACACTCAAAGAAGATCAAGTAAAGCATGTTAATGTAGATAATTAAAAAACAATAACATGAAATAATAAATTTAAGTCCTATCATGATATTAATAATGTAAAGTATGGATGATGCATATAATCAAAATATTTTTGGTATTTTGATAAATTTGAATGTTTTTATATTTTGAAAAAAAATTGTATTATTTTTGTATTTTAATATAAGCTATAAAAAATCAAGCAAAAGAGATTATGTACAATTAGACTAGGATAGGATGATACTAAACAATGAGTCTCAGATGAGACTCCCTATCATGGTGTCTTATATTGAACAAAGGTAGCATGCATGATCATGAAGAATGATGGAAAGGCTCAGAATATGCATTTGAAAGCTATGTGCATTGTAAATGTTCTAAACTCTATAAAGTAGAAACTAACTATGTGGTCCTATTACAACTATGAGAAGTGGATGTAACTATAGGTCCCTTAGGGACCCATCTAGAACTAAGAGAATCTCTCTAAACATGTGATTTATATCTAGACCCGTGAGATCTTAATGAAAATTATCTAGGTCTAAAAACTATAGCTAGAAGTTGTCTAGAATCCAAAAGCTATGGATGTGTATGAACCATCTGTACTGGTGATGGATGTGTCAATTGTGTCTAAATTGATATCAGAGGAAGAACTATAACTAGTGGTGAAACTGAAACTAGTGGAGAAGTTAGAACTGGTGACTAAAAATTAGATGGATTTGAAGTGGGTAGTGGTAACTGATATGGAACTCCACCAACTATAATAACCTAATTATCATGAATGAATTCCATGCATATGTAAATTATGGATGGCAATGCTTAAATTTTCTAAATCTATGGGTGACCAAGTAACATATTAAAAACTCTTTCATTGGGAACTATAGTGAAATATGTGGTCACATGTATTGGACTAGTTTGTAAAGGAAATACAATCTCACCTAATGAACTCTATATGTGCCCAATAAATCTATTGATAATTATATCTACCAGGGTGATATCATACTCTAAATAGTCTAAATGCTATAATAATGTAATTTTGCATATGTTGATACTAGACTCATTATCAATGAAAACACTATGAATGGGTTGATTATGAATATGTACTCTGATAAAGAGTACATTATCATCTAAATTATCCTCTACAATCTCTTAATCTGAGAAGGATATCAAAGGTCTATTTATAATGATGGACTCATACACACCTATCATACCACTCAAAGGATGTGACTCAACTAAAGGTGCCTAGTATGTAATTCATGGTGGATGTGCATGATATGTATGGTGAACCCCTATTTGTCCCTTGTATCTTATTTTTAATGTTGTGGAAATAGATCTAAGAATATTTTCAAAGATTTATCCTATGTTGGTTTTGCTTATGGAGGCTTAACTAATGTGCCAAGATCAAGTAGCTTGTCATCCATCAATTCCTATATGTTATGTTTCAAATTGATGCATCTATTTGTAGTTTGGCTTGGTGACCTATGGTAATCACAAAATGCATACTAATCATATCCCTTTTGAAGAGGTTTGGTTGGATCAACTTCTCAAACAAGAAGGAGAGATATTATATTACAATCCAAAAGATGTTGTATAACACTAGCTAAAGGAACTAAAAGATGTGAGAAAGTACGCCGAAGGGGTACTGATAAAACTATACACTAAAGAGGCTCTAAAGTTGCCTTTATTTTAGGTTGATTCTTTCCTTTTGTATCATTGAACTTAACCTTATTTGGGACTTTATTGTTACTTTTATTAGTTGTGGTTAGAATGATTGTATACTTGAGTTTTCCCATTAAATGAGTTTCACTTATCTTTCATTTAGTGTATGACACAATTTAGTGAATGAAGAGAATCAATTTAACATAATTAACTCATGTAGTGATGGTAGAAGACTCTATTTGAAGAGGTCTTATAACTCCTAATCTACCATGAGACTAGTCATCTTAGCCATGATGGTCTTATACCAAAGAACATAGTCTATGAGATGCTCAATTGTTCATTATTTCTATTGATAAATTTAAGCATATGAAACCTTATCACTAATTTTAATTATGAAATGTGCTAAGAATATGTCAGATAAAGGATTGAATGCATGAATTGACTAATTTAGTAGACTATAGAACCATTGTAAAGCATAATACTTTAGGATCTCTAGAAATAGTTTGGTAAGTATCCAATCATTAGGTATATATTCAAATAATGCTACATGAAATGATCTTAAGTGTGTCTCTATATCACCCTTTCCATCATAAAGAGTAATCTTGGGTTGAACAAAACCTTGTGGCAAGGGTGTAGAAGCAATGTGATGTGCCAATGGTGTATGAAAAAGAGTAAAAGAATACAATACCTATGTAGGTGATCAATATGTATCACCTTGGATTGAATATATCCTATCTCTTACACAAGGGCTGACACATCAAGAGAGATGGATGTACTAGTTGTATCTAGTGGCATAGAGGTAGGTTCGGCTACTATAAGGGGTTGTTGAGACATAGTTTCCATCGTAATGTCATTTTTAATTGGTTTCTCAGTGGTTTGAGAAGATTGACCATTATTAAAATTTTTTTGTTCTTCTTATAGAATTATAAGCATGCCATCTTTCATATTTGGATGTTTGTTAAGAGTTCTTGAAGTTCTCTTTTATCAATTTCATCAAAACTAGTATATTGGGCCATTATGAAAGTAGGATAACAATTAATAATATGTTTGAATGTTTTGAAATAAGTTTTAATAGGTAATGTGATAAAAATGTAAGTATTGAACATAATAAATGAAAATTCATAAAAATATCTAATTAGAATTTGTGCAAAAAGGATATAGAGCTCATAAACATGTAAGGTGATACCTCAAGAAGTAAAATAGGAGTTAGTACATGAAACTAGGGATTATTGAATGAATTTTTAAAATTAGTATGATAATTTTAAAAAATTGATATGAATTTATAAAAAAAATTGTAGAATTTTTCTTTAAAAATTTAGGAAAAATCAAAAAATATTTCTAAAATTAGCAATATATTTTTCCTAGTGTTTAGAATGTTTTTGCATGCAAAAAGGACCTAGTATGTGAAAACTAGGGTTTTAACAAAATATATGATAATTTTATAATTAATTTATATATTTTGGTTTTTAAATATATAAAAAATAATTTACCTTAGGTTATTTAGGGTTTTTGTGCAAAAATTTGAAGTCAGGTTCATCAAATATTTTATTATTTTTGGGAAATTAAGTGTTTTATTACTCAATAATAAAGGGTATAAAATATGTTAAAATTATTAAATAATATGATAATTAATCCACTAATTTGTGTGATTTAATTTAATTTTTTATTTTTCTAAAATAGTAATAAATGAGAGAAAATATGACTTATCTTATTTTGAGATGTCCAATCTAAGATAGGGTATGAGAATTCAAGTACATTACTAGGATAGTGTCAAAAATAGGTTCTTAAACTTTATTTTCTATTTAGATATGAGCACCAAAATTTATACACCTTATTTTTCAATTTTTAGTCCTTTTTTGGCACTATTGTCCAAGTGATTTGAGTTTTCTAGGTTCTGCTCAATAGGTCTGTGTTACCTTGTCAATGAAATATTGAACCCTAGAAGTATACAGAGTTTTTTATGCATCTATTTTTAATATTTAAAATCCATAAGAGCTCTTTGTTCTTTAAATTTAAAATAAAATTTGGGAAAGAGAGAGAATGGGTTAGTGTGTAAAGTATATGTTGGACACACTTCACACCCCATGTGTGGGCACGCTACCTACATACCAATACTTTGAGGAGGAATCAAGCTAATGCAGTTCTCCCATTAAATTTATTAGTGAAATTATATATAAAAATTCAAATATATGTAAAATTAGATGTAATTTAAATGACTAGGGACTGGTGCAAGGGTTTGAATAGGCTTGGAATAATATTGGAAGGTTGTATGTAGAGAATAGGGAAAAGTGATTGAGTGTACTTGTTTGTATTCTTGATTCTCTCTTGTAAATTAGTGATAAACCTTATAAATTTAATTTTATGATTATGCTAATGATCATTGGTTAAATTAATTCACATTAGGATGATATGAATTAAGATAAGGATTCAAGAAAATATGACTGTTTAAACCAAATTTGTACTTAGACAACACCAAAAATAAGACACCCTAGGTTTCAATGCTCATGTATAAGTTAGGAAATATTAGTTAGATGTAATGAGACCTAGGGGGATGAATCTGGGCCTAAAATAGCTACTTGTGTTTGTAAGGGTTAAGTCCAGAAGATTGTGGATGACTAAGAATTGGTGAAATAAAATCCTATGAGGGTTAAGCAATCAAGTAGGAGGACGTATGCATTGGGTGTCATTATCCACAATAAAGTAACAAAATTTCACATTTTATATGACTATAAATATCATCCACACCTTGACTTGGTTGGTTTATTTATTTAGGGTTCTGGTTTAATCCTACCTAATATTTATAGCGGTGGATCTTCTTATTTCAAGTTGCAAGTTTAATGAAACCCTCATTAAATGGATTATGATTTTATCTTACATTTTAATCCATATTCATGATTTTACTAGCCTTTGGTCTAAAGGAATTCAATTTAAATCCATGTTTAAATCTTTTGGAAGCCCTCCTTCAGGAAACCCTAGCACAAGTTCTTTTAGACCAAATTTAAAATTTGTTGGAACACTTTAAAAAATTCCATGAACTCAAGATTAATTTTTATACTAAAGCTTTCTTGTGTTTTTTAAACATATCCAAACATTATTATAAAAATTATATACTTGGTATCTTTAACTCTTGAATTTTAATGTTTGCAGGGTCTTTTTATTATGTTCTCAGCTAGGTCCAACTCTATTATTCACATGGTCCCTCTTGTTACAAACTTAGACTAATGTCTTAGTCATAATACCCCATTCATGTTTATTAAAATAAATAATACCTTATTCTTAAGACTTTATCATTTGTTTTATATGTCTCCAAGCCCTGACTTAAACCATGTGCTTATTTGCAGGATCAATAACCCTCATTTAATCAGATAAAGTTGATCAAATGGAATGAGATGAAACTGATATGTCTAACAATTTAATCCATGTAATTCATGGAATTTAAATACTTGGATCATGATCTAAGACCTTCATTTTATTTTATTTTGAAGATATGATGATGTGTGATCGAAGCAAGGAAATAAGAAGGTCCCTTTTTATTATTATAACCTAGACTTAGCCTAAATTTTACGCTAAGGTTTTCATTATATTTATTAATAAAATAAAACCTTAGGATAAGGTATTATACTAGGAATTATATTATTTTGAGGGTCTTTTTATCATGTTTTAATTTTAGGCTAAGGACTTGTGTTATGCTTTTATTAAACGTAGGGCCCTTTTATCATGTTCCTAACCTAGCTTAAAACCTCAGGATAAATTTTGTTCATATTTATTAATATGAAATAAAAAATTATTATAAGGCTTTGATATAATATTTATACAATCCTAAAATTACTTAATATATTTATGACTATAGGAGCCAACTATGTTTGACTACCTAGAATATAATCAATGACCCATGTTTACTCAAGCAAGATCAATCGAATGATGTGTATTGAGTTAAAGTTCCTATGAGACCTAATGTATTTCATGAGACTTAAATTTCATATTATATTTATCATCATTTTATGCTTATAAGGCCATCATTTATGTATATGAAATCATTAATTTTTAACCCCTATGGTTAATTGTGAGAGCTTAATTTTGACACCCATGCAACCATTATTGGTGTCCATGTGACAATCATTGGTGTTTGTGAGATCATCAAAATTAAAACTCAAGAAATAATCTCACTTGGATAAATGAACATGTTTGTTCTCCATGTTGAAGGATAAATGGAATTTTATTTAGATAATAAACATGCTTAGGCTTATGTACTTCAATGTTGAAATTGATCTTTCATTAGCTTTATACCTATCATAGATTAATTGGATCTATTTGAAGCCATGTTTCAACTCGAGACCATTATAAATAAGTTGAAATTTTCATGGGAGCAATCATAAACACCATGGAATTAACTTAAATGTTATCATAAGATTTAGTCATGCTTTTAAACATTTGACCATACCTTAGTCTAAAATCTTATGCTTCGTCCTTATATGTCCCATGATCTTTTAGTCTATTTTATTGGATTGATCTAACAAATGCAGGGTTCTATTGTTATAAAACTTAGCTTATATATTTTACCCTAAATTTTTGTTTTATTTATTAATACAAAAATACCTTAAGTTAAAAACCTTATGTTAAGTCCTTTTATTATTATTCGAGGTCCCCTTTTACTATGTTCTAAGCTTAGCTTAAAATTTTAGCCTAAATTTTATCTCATGTTTATTAACATGAAATAAAACCATAGTCTAAAGTATTTAACCTAAGTTATTTATGTATTCATGCCCTAACTTAAACATTGTGCATCTTTTCAAGATATATGACTTGTATTTAGTTGGATGAGATCAATCTGATGGAGCATAGCTAAGTCAAAGTTTCAACAATACTTCTAGAGGAAGTGACAAGTGTCATAATCATAGATAAATAATAACAATAAGCCAATGGTGGCCCATCTAATGAATCAAAGTCAAATGTCCCACATTCATTTGGGTGACCATGATTAGATAGTGTGAGACTAGGGAAATTTTTTTGATGGAGCTCCGATCAAGCAAAAAATCACCACATGGAAAAATCACACTAATTGACAAATCTAAAAAGGTACAAAGCTTAAGAGGACTGTATAAATTCTAAGTGACACAACCTTAGAGCCAAGTATATATAATGACCAATGGAGTTTAAATTTTGGGATTAAGATTAATGACCAGCATTGATCCATGTAATACTATCTGATAGAGTGAGACAAAGTATATTTTTCAAAAGGCAATGGTCATTTTTCAAAACATTAATGAACAAAGTGTCATGAAAGTGACAACTAGATGCTAGATTTATGTTACAAAAATAGAAAGTGATAAAACCAAAGATTTTGTGGGTTCAGAAAAGTAAAGGTATAAATACATGATCTAGATGGAAATCTTAGTCATGAAACTCTATTAATTATAAATAACCACCACCATTAAAGTTGTAAAAAATCCTGAAGATATCCAAAATCCCTAATTTATTCCTAAATTAAACACATTCAAGTCTAAAATATTTAATCATCATCTAACCCATGGCAATTGAAACTAAAATCAAACTATAGAACACTAGAGAGAAAATTATCAAACTCATAGTCATGGCAGCCTGAAGACATAGATAATATGTGGAACTCTCTCTAACTTTATATGTAGAGGGAAAGATCTTCAAGGACACATATTTTGATGCAATGGCTTTGAACATAGGGGACAATAACTAGTCCCAAATATTTTGGACAATCCAAGAGAAACTAGTCGCTTATAGAGAGGAGGAGAACTTGTTCATTAAAAAGAGATATTATAACATTGTGGTCATCTAAATGACCCGCCTTTGTTATTTTGAAACCAAACTATAGGTATTACATTGTATTAATGTTCTCTCTCATATTTAAGGACTACAAAATTGATAAAGGCATGATAATTCACGAACATATCTTTAGGAAGGTCACATATATTTCTCCTTTGGATTTTGAAAATTAATATAAACTTCCTAAACCCCAAATAGACATGACCACCATTAATAATTGGGCTAATTAAAATTACCTAAAGACCATCCTTACCCTATGGTTGTATTTTGAGAATCAAGTATTCTCAAACCTTAGCGGTAGTATCCCAATCAACCAATTTAGGCTTGGAATTAGGATGATTATGACACTAATGAACATATTATTTAGAAACCCCTCCAACACATATGTGGACCAACTATAGGCCCCCCTAATTTATTTTATGGTTGAAAGAGAACTCATTCCTCCTCTTGGGGAGGTTATTAGCACTTGTCTAAGTAGATAATTCTCTAGAATAAAGAAGAAAACCAAGAGTCAGTTTTATATGATGTCATACTTACTACATGCCCTACTTACCTCCACCAATATTACCAACATCAAATAATGGTCACCTAAGGGAACCTATATAGTCACTCAATATCATTCCAAAATGTACATTTTCAAGTAAAGAGATCACATGCAATTCATATGTGACTATGTTTATCCAACTTTAATAGATACCATTATAGGAATATCGATGATGAGGTCAATCCTCTAATAAATAAGACTATTGAACCATAAGTGATATATGGCTATATATAGATTAAACTATAATCAAGATTGATGGAATATTATATACCCCACTCAGACTACTAGTTCATGTGCCTAATACACTAGTTGAACAAGATATAGCATAACAAATATGCAATGACATAGATGGTATTTGAAGGACCAAAAAGAAGGGGATGATCCACACCTTTCCCATTACCCTTATCAAGAGTGAATTTTATTAATGGGATAATATTAAGGCTACCTCTAAACATAGGGTCTCTTTCATATTATAACATGATGAACTAAGGAAGTGAGATCCCTAATGAAGAGTTATGGGGAACTTGAAGGCAAAGGGAATCAATATTACCTATGAACACTAGCTTAGACCTTATGACTCAATCTACACCAAAGATTCTTCATTCACTGAAGTCTTATCAAGATTTAATAAGCATAACATCAAGCCAGAAGCTAGATTGCTAAGGGAATAGAAGCCAAGTGATGACATATGGCATCCAGGTCCAAAACAATACCATTTTATAGGAGCTCCATATACGAAAACTCCTCCAACATGACCATAAATAAAGGAGAGAAGACCTAAAGAGATATCATCTTCCTTATCCTAGGTAGTAAAACTAGAATCATAGATTGAAGGAATTGACATAATAACATTGAACCCTAAGGAGATAGTGGATGATGTTTTGAATATTCTAGCTAGCACCTATGAATATGATGAAGAAGAAACACAAATTGAGGGGATAAGGGAAGATAAATGGAAGGAAGTATTTTTGGACTTAGTCCCTATTACAACCTAATCCAAAAGAAAAGCTGAGCTACCCTTGGTCCCATTAAGTGGCAAGAAGCCCAAATTCACACTCATCCTTTGAGTGAGGTCAACATTTTTAGTGAGGATAATCCAATTCATGGCCCAACTATTACTAAATGGTTTTTATATGGAAAATTATAAAAATTTCCTACTCTACACCATCCTTGGGTGATAAAAAGACTATCAATATAACTATATATGATGAGCTTAAGCCATGGATTATGGATTTATAAAAGGAAGAAGAATAAAGAATGATGGCTCTATAAGAGCCAAGTGGAACATAGATTAAAACCCCTAATCCTCAAGTGACACAATCATCAGACGGTGTCAAGTGCGACCCAACCATAGCTAAATTTCAAAGAGTCACTAAGAATAAATCCTTACTTGGAGGAGAAGAATTCACTTTTCAAAAAGTGGAACCATTTGTTAGCTTGACTCCTGTTGAAGGGTAGAGATTGGGTGAAAAATACATCTTTGAGGAAAATGTGCTTTAATTAGCTCAAGAAAATTCATCTCAGTTATAGGCTACCATCAAAGGCTTGCAATAATAGAGGGAGAATCTACAATAGTAGAAAGATAATCTGGAAAGGCAAGCTATTTTGTTAGTTCTTGATGTCATGTTCAAGATATTTGAAGCATGTCTCTATGGTATGTTTGAATCCATAAAGTCAAGAAATGTGAGACAAAATGTATTGGGACATCAAGATACAATATTCAAAGGCTTAGTCACCTAATGAAAGAATTCAAAGGAAAAATTAAAGAAATTGGTCAAGATCTTGGTATAAGATAAAATCCCTAGTTTCAAGACCATCAGCTTAGGTCACTTGAGCACAACCATGGGATTGACTGTAGACAAGATAAAGGGTTTTATTACATGGTATAAGAGCTTGTAAGGAATCCTTGGAGATGACAAATTGATACTAGATAAGATAGAACAAATCTTTAGGACCATGATTACTAAACCAAAAATGTTCAACACAAGACCACCTTGGTCATGCAATAAATAAGGATCAAAATCCAAGGCAAATCTGGGATAGATAACATCAAGGTCATGGATATGATCCTAAAAATGAAATAAAATATTTTTGATGCAAGGATAATTAAGAAGGCCTTAGGGAAAAATGATAGGGACTTTAGAGACTTGACTGATAAAAAAGATGAGCTTATCCTGGAACTAGTGGTTAATTTGAACCTTATTGATGAGCAACATCAAAAGGTAGTAGAAATAATACAACAAAAATAGGGGAATTCATCAACACAAGGATCCCAAGTCAAAGTTAGTTAGGAATATTTTTTTTTAGAGATTTAAAATATTTTGAAAATAGAATATTCTTTTATAAATGCATGTGCAACTTGTAAGCACATTTGCCTATAGGTTAGTCCATTTTAGAAATTCTAGTGTATTCTATAAATTTTGTTAAAATTATAATTATCCTTACAATTTTACACTTATAAATAGATATGATTGACCAACATACTTCCTTGTATTATATAAAATGAGTATTGTCTATTATAAAGAAGGGGGGAGTTTTGAGCAAAAACTTGTATAAACTTTTGAGCAACTAATGCAATTAGGGAATTCTAAAAAGATTGTCTCAATTTATTTGTGTCATTTTATATATGTTTTCCCTCTCAATTGTTTGATATGAATTTCATATTTTAATAGTTCTTATGAATTCTTAGTTTGTACCTTTGAATGCAAAATTGTGAACTTTTTCCAATGCTAGGTTAATTGAAGGTTCCTTAGTTTGATTCATTTTATTTGCTTTTCATTTGTAGATGTGCATTAGTTATCTGCTTATAAGAGTAAATATTTAAAGTAAGGTTTTTTCTTATTTGAATTATTTCTCACATTCTTTAGATGTTCACTTGATTTTTGGTAATATTTGAGATTAAATTGTTTCGTATCATACATTAGTTTTAAGTGCATGCTTTGAGGACATTTAAACCTTGTCATGATGTCTAAGATAAAGATCATCAACATCTTTATGTTTGCCTTACCCTTATTTTTGTTTATTTTTTAACCAGATCACTCTAGCTTAATTAACATTGTAAATATTCATCATAGATTAGTCTTTAGATCATATTTGATCATAATTTTCTAATATTACTTCATTCTTCACAAATATATAGGCCAAGGTGGCTCCCAACCAACAAACTTCATAAATATTGTGAAATAGTCCACTTGCTTTGCCTCTATTTCACCAATAAATAACAATATTATCAAAATATGAAACTCATGTGTTGAATTCTAAAATGAGAAATGTTCTTTAAACACTTGGAGCACCTGTGATACACATAAAGGCATCAACACCACCCTTTTCCTATTTCAACCTTTGGGACATCTATTGATGCCCATATTTCCCTTCATGCATGTTTTGGGGGCATCTTATGATTTCAATCCTCATCCTCTCATATTATTGATACTTTATCCTTAAAATAAGGAAAAGATCAAAAACATTTAATATCTTACAAAAAAACACATTCATATTCAATAAATATTTTGAGATAAATATTCTTGCATTTTGCATATGCTACTTTGATGTAACATTTTGTATATCATTTATGTCTCTTTCTATTTTGTTTCATTTTAATTTTCACACTTTATTTTTATCATGGCCTTTTATTTATAGCTTTATATTGCATTTTTACATTTGACCATTATTGTATTCATAGCTATTTGGTATCTTATTAGTCCCCCCTTTTAGATGATTTACAATCAACCTTAGTTTTTCATGTGGATATTTGATAGCACCTTTGGGTTTTATATTTTAATCTTTTTTATATTATTCTTTAGATTCAATCATGGATCATTGATAGTACCTTTGGGTTTTATTTCTTAACATTTTTATATTTAACCTTAGTTTCCCTCGTGAGTCTTTAGCCACACCTTTAGGTTTTATTTTTCATCATTTTTGAAGTTGGCCTTAGTTTCCATTTTTGATCTACGCTAACACCTTTGGATTTTATTTTTCATCATTTTTAAAGTCAATATTAATTTCCCTCATGTAATTTTGGTACATATTTGGGTTTTATTTTTTAGAATTTTTTTCACTTAAATTCAACCTCAGTCTCCCTTTTATATCTTTGGTTTCACCTTTGGGTCTTATTTCCATAGTTTTAAATTTACAAAAATTTATAATCAACATTAATTTCATTATGATTTATTAGTATCTTTTATAATTTTCCCTATTTTGGGATGATTCTATATATTACTATTTCTGCTAGACCCTTTATAGTTTAGTATGACTTATCTAGTGACATTATTACCATATTTGATAATGTTTCCATTTTTAGGGTTTACTTTATGAAATCTAACTTACATTTACATGTAATTTCAGACCCCATCTTTTATCCAATCACTTTTGAATAAAAAACACTCCCTTTTAATGCTCAAATACTAGCATATATTCATTGTGTCACCTTTTCACTTGGATGTATCTTCTATTATCCTGATATTTTCCCTTTCCTTTCACTTGAGGCACACTTAGGTCTATTTCATGATTAAACTATTTTCCATGGATGGGTCTATAAGTCTTTATGAATCATGGTTTTTAGGTTCTCCTCTTTAGCATATAAGTGTAGGAACTCTTGTTTTAGTAATATTTATCTCCCATCATCATTTTTTACAACTCCTTATGGAGAACAAAAACAAAAAAATCCAAAAAAATCAAAATAAATATTAAAAAAAGGCTATGTTAAAATTGAAAATATTTTAAAATTAAAATCACATTAAAATATGCTATATTTTTATTGGTATGCCCCCTATTCTAGTATGTTGGTCATTATTTTAGCACAAGCATAGGTTATTAAGGGGTTTGATGAAAAAACCTCTTGTTTTAGATTTTCTATAATAAAATTAGTGTATGAGTTAATTTATTCTCAAAATAGACACATGGAAATTTGGGTTAGTAGTTACCCATCCTATAGTCAACAAGTTACTCATAATATCAATAATTTTATTAGGATTTCTAAATAAAATAATGAAAAAAGGAAAGGAAATGATTACCACTAATTTTTATACCAACGAATTTCAATCCTATTATATTCATCATAAAATAATGTTCTAATATTTATATCCTAAATAGATACAAATATTCTTCACAAAACATATTTTATTTCAATACTTGGTTATTCATTCAAAAAATAAACTAGATTGTCATAATCCTAGCAACAACCCAAGCTTATGAAAATTGGTGCCATTTTAATTTATGAATATTATCAAGTCAAATATAAAAGACAAAGACAAATAATAAAATATCCATAAGTTTTAAAATATTTACTAAATCAATACCAGATAACATTTTCTCAAATGTTCACCAATCAATAAGAAAAAATCCACTTTATAAAATTTGTTCATCTCTCAATCAAAAATAGCATGTACTCAAATTTGATATAAAATAATGAAATGAATATAAAAAAACTTCAACAACAAAGATGAACCAAATGCAAATTATAAATACCATTTGATATATTAGGTGAATTTGTTATATTTATTCCTCAACATTTTATGTTCAAAAACATAAAAAGAAAAAAAAAATCTCAAAGAGATTTTGCTAACTAAAATTGTCTTGACATAATAATTAATGAAATCCATAAAAAAATCTATTGCTAGATTATCTACCATTTATGTACTTCTTATTTTCCTTTTTTATCTCTATTTTAATCTCAAAATAGCAACACAATTAGGGCCTTATATAATTGAGGTGTTTTAATCCTTACACACCTTCACTAATCCCAAATGGCACCTATTTATTTGGTCCACTAAATTATAAAAACTAAAAATATAAGATTCCCATATTATTTTATCAAATTTAGTAATTAAGAGATTTTTAATCCTAATTAAAAAACTTATTAGTAAAATTATAATGTTAAAAATTGGTTTAGAACTTACTAAATTTAAAAACATGCTAAAGTGGAAAATATCAAATAAATACAACTTAGGTGTAAAAAGAATGTGTAGGATTGTAAATACAATTATGAAATTGACTGTGTCATTGTATAATGATGTTGTAAATTAGGAATAATTATTCTCTTATATTTGGGACAAGGCTGCTAGACTTTGGATAGGGGTGGCCTACATTGGCATGTTTAGGGCATGTTAGTTTCCTATGAGGGTTTTATCTATGTGACCAATATGACATGTTTACTTCACTTGTATGTCATGTTTAACTATGTAGGAGTTATTCATATATTTTAGAAGCCAATATAAACCCTCTTATTTTCTTTTAAACCTATCTCAATAGACCATAAATGATATAAAAAGTAAAATAAAAAAATGTTTTAGCAGTTAAAGTTGTGTTAGACCTCAACACTGCCTATGTTGAGTGATACCTACATACTAATACTCTAAAGAGGTATCAAAATCCATGTAGTTATCCCATGATATAGTATTGTTTGTGAAATCATGGTGTGATTAAGTGTTTTAACATTAATTTTTGACCTTGGAGGTGTGTGTAGACTTAGCTCAAGGATACTAGGGTTGTGTGTACTCTAAATTGGAAAAAATAGGTGTTTTTTCTCAATTTATAGTTATATATTATAGTGATTTTTAATTTTATGAACATATAATGTATAATGGATTGAAAATGTGGATTTAGAGTTAAAATTTTTTAATTCCTCTAGATGGGAGTCATGAGATGTATGAGATGACCCATTGGGTGAATTTGAATTTGAGAAAATAAACATTATTTGATGAGAGGATGTGGCAAGTGTAATTAGGTATAATTGGGGAACATGATAGTCCAAATGGAGTTTCCTTTTATGAATAATGAATATAAATAAATTGGAAGTGTGTATCAGTGTAAAAGTGAGTTTATTTTTTTAATAATGTTGAATACGAATTTTTAGAATCATAATTTACTTAAGATATAAGGTTCATCCCCATAAAAGGTGAAGGAAGATAAGTCAAGGACCATGAAATTAAGCATGAGATAAGTATGTATAAATATTAATTATAAGTACATCATTTTATAATTAAAATTTAATCTATGTGTCTAAATTTTCTCCCCTTTTACTCTAGTAATGTAGAAAAAGTGAAAGTACTAGAGCAAAAGGAAAAATGTGTACCTATATTTACCTATGAAGAATAGTCTTGAATGCATGCCACAATGATGAAATGTGATTCACATAAAACCTATAATGAATCATGTATAAAATCATTCCTTATTTATGATAAAAATCAATAAGTAAAGACAAGAAAACATATAGATCCAATAACAAGGAATGAATACCCCTAATTGGATATGCAAAATATTATGTTTTCTGGTGCAAAACTACTGACTGGTGAGGTTAGGACCCTTGGATATATTTTTTCATTAAATCAATTGGATTAGAATAAGAATTCCCCAATCCTAATTTAAAAGAGAGTGTTCTTAAGAACTCATGTTGGCCTTGACTTCATCATTGCACAACTTAAGGTAGGTAGAGTAGATTTGAATACCTATATGAATTCTAATAGATTATTTTATTAAAAAAATTGGTGTAAAAGGTTAACCAAACATTTTATAATAAATAAGGTTCATTTATAGTATTAAACTATTGAAAAACTAGTGTAAAAGATAGTATGATCTGAATATGGTGCATACAACATAGAGAATTACAAGTATTGCAAATCCATCTATGGAAGTAGTGAAAATTTGATTGAGAAGGTGGTCATGTGTTACACACATGACCATAATCTAATATATTTGTGTATATATATTATAAAACTAATTAATATCATTAAATTTTTGAGGAAAAAATTGTGTTACAATCTAGAACAATGTCGTGCATGATGTCCCCAAACTAAGCAAAATATTAGATAAATTTGTGTAAAAACCTAAAACTTATTTTAATCAATATTGTAATTGATATGTATACTAGGTGACATTATGATAAATATAAAAACTAATATTTTTTTAATATTGGTACAACAACATGATGTTATGGACATGGTTATCTTACTCCTTTATCCAAATGGAGCATTATTGTCTGAAACTACTTTTTGGGTAAGTTATGAGAGTGAACTATGATCAACTAGGTAAAACTTACAAGTTTCTAACTATGTAATATATTGTTTAAGATTAGTATATAAGACAAGCCACTATGTATGCCCCTTATTTTTAGGTGACTTATAGAGCCTGCACAATAACTTAATTCAAAATAAAAACTTATGAAAAAAGATGTTATATAGAAAATTTAATTATGGAGTTATAATCATAACATATAAGAGCATGGCATCATCATATATATATATATATATATATATATATATATATATATATATATTGAGTAACAATTTTTAATCTAATATGCATGTTGAAATCCAATAATATATAATGTCATGTCTAGATATATGTTTACAATTAAGCATCAATGATAAATTGACCAAAATTGAGTACTAAAAGCTAAATAAAAATACTTGGGAAGGGATGTGTGATACTGATTGAAGAATTGGAAATGGGGAAATTCATTATGTCCATGGAATCAAAAACTAATCAAACAAGTGTCATGGCCATGACACACACATAAATATTACACACAAAGCACACAAAACATAGAAGAGGAGTCCAATGAGCCATATATAAGGGACATATTCAAATGTCACTCATATGCATATAAGCACAAAATAATTCATAGAAATGAAAATAATAACATGTTCAAATGTCCAAAATCCAAAAAAATGAATACACATAAGATATGAAGCATATAATCAAACACACAAAACATGAAAGATTAAATGTAATTTATCAATATAATTAATTTATAACATTAATATATTAAATAATTTGGGTATCCAATAAGATATCAATAGAAGGAACTAAGGTATGAATAATAAAAGATAGCCAAATAATGATAAAAACTATGTAAAAATATTCCCCCAATGATTTTTTTGAAATATAAATGAATTATATGAGGATTGTGACTTATTTTTATTTGATAATTGATATTATGTGCTCATTGAGGTGAGTCTAGCAAAAGGAAAAAATAATGCAATGTGTTACTCTCTATGTAGAGTGGTTTTATTTGTGTGTAATTTATAAGTTTGAGATAGTGTTATGACCTACAATTTTTTTCTATAGAAATTGAAATCTCTATGCTCTAAATTCACTCATGTACACTTGTGAAGCATAGTTTATATAAAATAGATATATAGAAAAATACTGAGGATAATGAGAAAAATTTAGATAATTCAAATAAACTATAGAGATCATTCATGGGTCCTATTTTTTAATTTTTTAGAATATTTGATTTTTTTATTTTTTCATATATGAACAGATAAATACAAAAGGATACTAACTGATGAGTCCTATAAGATACTTATTGTCACTCAATTTTTCACTCTTGGAGAGGTGTTCAAGCCTAATCCAAATTGAGTGGAACATGGGATTACCACTAGGCTTGTGGGTTACCTATAGTAATGGTGAACCTCTAGATTAAAGGGCTAGCTCCCTAGATTTGTTTTGATTATTCATCACTTATACTGCTAGCTCATTTAGATGAAAAGGGAGAGAGAAAACATAAATAAAACATATCCTAGTGAGGTGATGCACCAATTTTAACTTGACCACTACTAGCCAATTGCAATTACAATTTAAACAAAAGCCTAACCTACACATGACACTACTCCAAATTTGCCTCTTGCATTAGTATTTCTCATGGAGGTTTGTGAAGCATGTTTGAGATAGGAGGACTAAAAACAAGGTCATGACATGACACTAGTGGAGTGACATCTCACTCAAATCATGTACATTTTATTAAAACACTTCATTAGACCTAAAAAATAATTTCAAAACTAAATATGAATACAAACAAGGACAACATGCTAAGAAAGAGAATCTATCACTTAGTAAGATTAACTAGTCTAATACACACATTGAAATAGTCAATGGAGAAGGTAAACCAAATTGTTATTTATTTCTCAAATGCTAAAAATGAGTAGGTATTTTCCATACTTAGGTGGAAGATGATTTACAAGCCAAAAGTGTCTCAATATATAACATAAGTGAGATAAAAGAGAACAAGGGAGTATGAGAGAGAGAGTAGAAAAGTGTCCATATGAGTTAAAAAACAAGAGAGGAGTTATGGAACTACCTCAACAAGTCCTAAATTCCATGTGTAAATCTAATAAATATGCTATAACTCTCCAAGTGGTGTATGAGTTAAAATGTTTGCTTGACACCTTTACTATCTCTTGAAAATTACCCTTTGCATTGGCATGTTGAAGGAAAAGTGGCCTTTTTAATGGTTATTTTAAGTTATCCTAATTATTTTATCTACTCTTGATACCTCTCAATTGACCCCATTAGATTCTCCTTGAAACATCACCTCTTTCTCTTATGAGGTGTCTAGAGGACACTTCATCTCTTTAGGCCAACTTTGCACATAAGTGTCAAAACTTGGTTTTTTATTCTTCAACTCATCTAAAACTCATTGATGGAATATGAAAATCACATCATACTTGAAACAATCCATTTTTAGGTTTCAAACTATCCCCAACAATTTGTTCTCTACCAAAATCCCCAAATTGGCCTTCTTGCTTGTATCCCTAAAATGATGCAATCCTCTTTGTGTGGAGAAAAGTGTAGAGTATAATAAGGATAAGAGGGAATAGTATATGACCCATTATGTACTTACATATCCATGTTTAATTTCATGCTTTGAGAGAGAGTGGAGATATATATTTTTGCCTTTTCCCTCTCCTAAATAGGTCTCAATTAGGCTTCCCTACCAAGAGACTAAAAAATTGCTCTAGAATCTCCCCACAAATTCTAAAATACAAATAAGAGTGTGATTCACTTAGATTAAATCCTCCTTTTTCTCCATGCCAATTTTGAAGATCTAAAAACTTGTACAAACCTATAAAGTAGCAAATAATAATCTTTTTAGGCCCATTTCATACAGTTCCATACATTCCTATACAATCCACTAGCATGGAATGATTCTTAGGGGAGTTATTAATATTTTCTATGTCATTTTTAAGTGTTATTTAATCTATCTAGATGCTTATAATTTGATTTCCTTCTCATCATATCCTTATAGCTATCCTAGGTAGCCAGAAAGTGCCTTAAGTTCTTAAAGATAATTCATAAAGCCTGGGGCCTAAATCTTCCAACTAATTACACATAGAATTTCACCAGTGTGGATAACTTCCCCTAGGATCTTAAGATCTCATGAAACACCTCTACTCTATACTGAGTAATGAAAGGTGGCCTCTTAGGTTGGTAGTAGCATTTTATGAGGTTTGAGAACAAATTGGGTTAGTGAGAAGCATATTGTAGTTTTTTTGATCTCCAATTACCTTAATGATTATGAGACATTCATCCTAACATATTCAATTTTTTTTTCTTACCACATTCCTTAATTATGCCTCTGACCATCTCATTAACATAGGCTTAAGGTTCCTAAGCCAATCTGGCTAGTATACCCTAATTGATTATGTTTACTTGTTTCATTCTTTGTTGGAGGTATGAGATCCATTGAATTTATTTATATATATCCTTCATAAAATTATAAAGGTCTCCAAATATCAAATTTACTTCAAATGGCATATCCTTACTGGCCATCTCTCAAGGTCTACCTAGTAGGCCTAAGTATGCAACTAGGTCTGCTAGGACTAAGCATAGTTTACTATGATTAATATTAATTTTTTATTGAACCTAATGGTGTGATATAAAAAATTTCACACTATATCACTCACCTTATATCACCTTACTCTCCTCATATCCTTCTATAGATATCTAAACCTTTCAGACAAGTATAGACATCTTAAGAATGAGCAAGTGGGCCTATGTCTTACCTTGGTTGAGTAGGTAGGATATTCAGTGTTTCTACTATACTTAGGTGAGTTTTAAATTTCTATGGTGATTTAAAAACACCTTGATAATTTTCCATATACTTTACCCTTTCTCAGGCAATCAACTTCATGTTGGATAGGTAAGCAACTTATGTAAGGACTATGCGTATGTAGTATGACTTTGTAACCCCTATTTAGTCTCTTCCTCTTCTCCAAATATTTGTTTAAGATAAATTTTACCTCAATTTATTAATATATTAAGTTTGTTTATTTCAAAATCACACATACAAACCACCATCTTCAAGTTTTAAGAGACATTAAGTCACTTAGGCACACCTATAGGTGGTCAATTTCCTCTGTGTACTCATTTCATATGGTCTTCAGTTTTAGTGTTATAAGAGTCATAATTTTATCATTTAAACTCTAAAATTTATTCATGATATTGATGGTTTAATACCTTCAACACCTTGAAAACTAATTACTTTCATCATCATCCACTATTTCAAGACCAATTTTCAGTGGATGGTTGTAGGTGTCTTTAAAGAGAGTTATGAGTATGTTTGATATTTAAATAACATACAAAACCAATATTAAATCCTTTTAAAGGGATATATTTCATATTTATATTACCTTTAAACCTTATCAATGTCCTAAAGGCTCCAAACCTCATCAACGTCTCTTGTTCAAATCAAATTCTTCACAATTGACTGTAGTTGGTTTTTGGGGTAGTTTGATTGAGTATATGTCCTTGAAATGGCCTCTTCATAATTATATGAAACTTTTAGGCCATTTAAATACATTATAACCCCATATTAACTATATTAACAAGTTTAATTAACATCTTCAAGACATATTATCTCCTTTAACTTAAATTTTTCACACATATAGTCTGTAGGTGACAGTATAGAAAGTCTAACTATGTATGTAGTTTGATTTTTTTTCCTATCTCAACTACACCATGATGTATAATCAATGGTACAAATCATGGGTAGTATTTATCACTTGATTAATAACTTCATATAATACTTAGGGTCTCTTAAAACTTTGTTGTTTTCATTGCCTTCACTATCTACTCAGTCCTATAGGTGCATATTTAGAGATTTTGACTATGTTTTGGCCTTAAGGTTTCTTAGGTATAAAATACCAATCCTAAAACCTATTAATTATTATTAATTATTTTTTTGAGAGTATAATACTCTCTCACTTTTATGGGAACTCCAATATCCATCATCATTTACTATTTAAAGTACACTTTCTCAATTGACTGTAGGTGACATTAGGTTTGTTAGCTTATCATTCTAACATCAATTGACTTTAGGTTGTTGGAAAGTATTAATTGGTATTATAATCTAAAATTTAAACCACTAAAATGTTTCATACCTATATAACCTTCATCAAACATTAACAATATTAAGCTTCTTTGATTTACAGACCTACAAGGTGCACAAGGTGAGGACTATAACCTTGTGCTTGAAGTTGAGAAAAGTATAACTATGGATATTAGGCTCAAATACCATTGTTTATATTTATTAAACACATAAAACATGAATTAATAACACCAAATTATTTGGAAACACATACTTATACTCACTCTAATTACCCTACTATGAAGACATAAAAAATACAGTCCACAAAAGGTGAATGGAGACGTGGCCATTTGGAAATTGTATGAAATAATTAACAAATAATAAGTCCCATAATGAAATCATAATATATTATAAGACAATTAATATCCATTCAGATGAATTTGAACACCTCAAAAACATAGAAAGTTTTTCTAGTCACCTCAAACTACACACAAGAATCACTTTGCTTGCCAAAAGACCATCCACACATGCCAAAATTATTATTTAATGTATATGGGACATCTAAAAACCTATAATAACTCAATCAAACTAATTTTATGTAGACAAGGTTGACACTTAATCTGGAGTTACACCAAACTCAGTCTGTGGGGTTTTAAGCCTTTAAAACATAGTCTGGCTTCTTATAGATTTTTCAAAACCATAAGGACACCAATCCAATGAATAATTATTAAAATTATAATCCCATATTGGTCCAAAAATTATGATAAAATATTATCCCCCTAACTGTACCTATATGGCCTATACCATTTGGTTGAATTTGGCCTTCACTAGTTTGTGAATGGAATGATGGAAAAGAGAGAGAGTTTTCTGCAACTATGACTATTAAATATTATTTAAAAGCTTGTTTTTAAAATTTATAATCTCAAAGGATACTCTATAACTCTTTTTACTTACAAGTGAATTCCAAAAGTCCGTACAACTTCCTTAACTCCTCAAGATGGCACTGAATTTCAATAATTTAAATTTGTTTTGACATGATGATAGGAATGTCTATTTTGTAACTGATCTAAGATATTTTAAAGGTTTGTCTTACATATTTTTACTTTAGTGAAACATTGACATGCATAAATTTAGGCAACAAGCACATTTTCACTTATTTTCACCACCTCCAAGTCTACAAATGAACCTAAAAGTTTCCAAAACATCATGAAGTATTATGATAAGATTTTTAAGACATAAAATGACCTAAATAAATGCCTAATAACCTATGACACAAATTTACCATTCCTTATCTCCCCATGACATGCTTAGACTACAATATGACATTACCTTAACTTCTCCAAACTAGCCTTAAACATTGCTAACAAGGTTATATGAAGACTCTAGGGACCATATAAATTATGACATGACCATGACAAGATAACATGAAAGTTTTATTTTTGATGGGGTGACCGATTTTAACTTGTCATCAAAATTTGGTCAACACTCTTGGTGATTCACAGGGGTAATATGCTTACAATGCTAATAGGACAAGTAACCTTGCATGTCAATTGGACAATGGAGTCTATTTTACTTAATTTTAGATATGAAAATACTTTGATCATGACTCAACAAACTGATTGAACTTCATAAAACACAAAAAAAATAAAATAGAAAGACTCAAAGTAAATAACAAGAAACACATATGTATTATCAAGCATTATAAACAGACTAACTTGAAAAGAACTTATTCCTCCTAGATCAAAGGGGAAGCTTGTACCATTTTTGCTCCATGATATGAAAGAGTGCATGAATAAAGTTGTCTCTTGAACCTTGTACTTGATGTCTTCAACTCCATGCTTTCCAATCTTCCTGGCATGACTTCAATTACGATAATGATAGTTTCAAACATGTTGCCTATTAAGGTGAACTCTTCTTGTATTCCAAAATTTTTCTCATGATACTCCTCAATTGAAACTTTGTCCAATGATTCCTCATCTAAGCATGTTTTTTTGACCTTCATAGCATCTTTAATGAAATCAAAATTATCATCGGCTACTATAAGATCATCAAGTTCTTCAAGGATTTTTTCATACTTATTATAATATTCATCATTGTCATCAATGAATACATCTTATTATATCTCCTTATGCGCATGATCTTAAACTTTGAAAATGCCTTCAAACTCTTAAAAGAGTTCAATATGTTGTCAATCATCTTTGTTTTCTTTCTCTTTAAGAACCAAAACTTCTTCAACTTTATATTCTTGTTTATTGTGCACTTGGTTAACATTAACTTACCTATTTGAGGAATATTAAAATTCAAGGATGGATGTAACTTCAACAAGCTTGGGTGGCATAGGATCTTCTTTTTGGAACACACCATCAAGAGGCAAGGCATCTTTAAGAGTCTCCTCAAACTGACTAGTAGGAGGTGTAGGATTTTGAAGGGCCTCAAATTCATCAAAAATCTCATTGAAATTATACCATAAGTCATCTTAATCTATGGAGTCAAAAATATCTTCAAAATCTATTAGTTTTTCAAATTTAACCTCTTGATCATGCTCATGAGTATCAATCAACTTAGCCAATGTTATGATTCCCTAAAAAACCTTCTCTTTCATGACTTCATCAACCTATTTATGAGTAGCTAAAATATCACCAAGTGTTTTGTAGTTGTCAATTATGTTATTATGATGTCATGGAGGTGTATTGATGAGTGGAAGAAGTTCCCTAATAGCTTAAGTCATAATGACAAAGTGTGCAATGTTCTTGTCCTAGTATGCTTGAAGTTGGCTTGGTTTATCTTCTATTTTGGCATGATTAGTGTTGTTTAGGGATGAGTATAGTGTATTGAGAATGTATAATATGTCCCATTATAATTTTTATATTCTTTGAGTGTTTGTGTGCATGAGTAGAATTCATCTAGTAGTCCATAGTTTTCATCTAGACATTTTGGGTCTAGTGGTATAAAATATGAATGGGCATTTTATTGATGTCATTATTGTCACATGTGGATGAGTCAAGGGGATTTGGTCATATGATTGTGATCACATTAGTCCCTAGTTTCTATTTTCTAAGTCTCAAGTCATGAGATGAAGTGAAATCAATCATAAATGGGTGAAAAGTTGGGCTTTTAGGTATTTTGATAGTGTTTTCTATGTTCAAATAGAGTTGAATAAGCATGTTAATGATGTTAACATTTGTACACATAAAGGTTTCAAGAGGAAATTAGAAAATGGGTTTGTTTAGTATTGTGCCTAGTTATTATGTGCTAAATCTCATGTCAGAAAACTAAGAATGAAAAAATATATGAAAGTGAAAATTTAGGCTCTCAAATAATTTGAAATTGTTTTCCCATACTTAGCAAAATTTTCATGTGGCAAGAATAGCCAAGTAATCATATTGATGAATTTATATTTCACACGTGTGGAAATTTTAAGACAATTTTATCATATGCATTTATTTAGTGTTGTTCCTAGTTAATTTTCACTAAATAGTAGATCATGCGATGAAGTGCATCAACATATATGCATGTGCAAAATTAGCCTTCCAAATAGTTCATGGCATAGTTGGCTATGATAGAAAAATATCAATGAGTAGATTAATGGAATTATATCTTTCACATGAAAAGTTTATAAGATTAGTTTGATATATGTTTAGATTATAATATGTGAGGAGATAATATTTCTAAATTTTAGATCGTGCATCTAAATGCAACCAAATTTATTGAGGTCCAAAGTTAGCCTTTCAGGCAGATTACAATGGTTCCCATACTTAGTTGATTTTAAAAGAGATAAATATTAGAACTAAATGAAGATCAAAAAGTATACACTCAATCATAAAATATTGATCTAAGAGTGCATGCTGAGTGATATGGTAGGAATTGCATGATGTTTAATGCTGAGCAAAGGTAAAGGGTAAGGATCAAATAATTTGTATATATTCGTATAGATTGATCTAACAATGTAAGTGGAGTCAAAGTGGTAAAAGTGACAATCATTTAACAATGTTAAAGTTTGATATCCTTAAAATAATATTGATGATGTGTGTTTTATCTAATAATCAATTACATGATATGAAATCATGGTGTTCAAGGTTTAACAGTGACCGTTTACATTTGAATATTTGAATTTAACAAAAAGAAAACTAGTGCTCTATATTTTAGCTATAAGTTCTGATCTATGAACAATTTTCTCATGTTGTAAAATAAATTTTTTATAATACTCCAAGGATCATATGAAAATATAAATTTAAAGATATTACTTTGTGTAAAATCAAATTTATGAAGGCTCAAAGTTGACTATGTGTTTATTTTTATTCTGCAAGTGACTCGAGAAGGATATTTGAACTTGTTTTGATATTGTTTCGATATCTATTAATGAATTAGATATTTGGAGTGTTTTAGGATTCATGAGGATGTTAGTTATGAATTATTAAGGTTTTAACAATCATATTTAGTATGAAAAATGCTTAATAAGTTGACTTTGTATTCATTAATAATGTTCTTGTGCACCAGGTCAGTGTTTGAGCATAAGTAAAAGTGAGAAAAGTTGACTATGATCTTTTGAGGATGTTTAAGGGGACATAAGGAGTGGAATCATGTATTTTAAAGTTATATTTTTTTATTAGTTTACTTTAAGAAGTATCAAATAGGTGAATGGGTCATCATAGGACCTAAAAAGTGACTTAGACTTATTTTAAAGAGAATTGTGCTTAAGTGTGACCCATGTAAGATGCCTTAATGGTGAAGACGTGTTTTGGATGACAAAAAATATTTTGGAATTGATAATTCAAAAATAATATATAAATATCTAAATCAATTATATATTTTTTAGATTTTTTAGAAGACTTGAAAGAGGCTTGTGTGAGAAGAGTATGTGTTGAAGTAAAGAAGAGAGCATAGGTTGTGTGCTTATTGATGAGTTGATATGTAGAGAATATTGAGGACTGAATGTATGAAATGTAGGTCATAATTTTATTGTCATAATAGTGATCTTACATCTTGAGGATATGTGAAGAGTTCTAAGTGTGCATATGAGGACAATTTGAGTGAAGAAGGAGAGAGTTTGTGGCATGCCTATGTAAGAGGCATGTATAAGATAGAAATGGAGTTTGTGTAGGGGTTATAATATTAAATATCTATCATCAGGTGTTGAATATATCAGTTATAAAAGTGGATTTTTTCATTTCAAATGAGGGTCTAAAGGACTTGATCTTCCTTAGGGGCAATTGATCCTTGTGAAACCGGTATTTCACTAAAGGCCTTTGGTCAGGAGGACTTGATCAAGGTTTTTGGTCTAAAGGACTTGACTAGTCTCTTGTTTGTAATATCTTATAGGACAAGTAGTCCATGTTTTATAAGCTTGAGAGTGGGTTTTAATACCCATGAGGGTTTCCCATAAGAACTATGTGTTGTGTGTTTGATCTTGTGTATTCATTGAATGAATAAGCTCTCTTGTTAATGTTACTTGATCAAGTTGATATATGCTGATTGTCTAATAGTTTGAAAGGATTGAAACTAAAGTGAAAATATCTAGGCCCATTAATTCACCCCCTCTCTTAGTGATTGTACCTCTAACATAAATGCCATCTCTTTCTTTACTCAATAATATTGATTTGTGCTTATTTTCACTAAGGGGAGTACCTATAGTGAACTCTTCATCATAAACACTTGAGTCATCTTCTTTATTATGTGTAACTTGATCTTCTTCACCTATTTACCATAGGATGGGTTATTCTTCAAGAAGGGATGTGGTGGGAGGGTGATGGACAAGTTTATGGTTTGGAGAGGGAGTATGAGGTGTGTTGGATGCATCATGAATGGGCTTTGGGATGAAGGTTTCTTGAATGAACTCTTGGGGGGATAAAAATTTGGGTTGGGCAATAGGAGAGATATCTTATTTAAAAATATTTTAATTTTATTCATAGCCTTCTTGAGGATATTCAATAACTAAAAATTGATCTTTAACCTCTTGGTTTTCCCACCTTTCTAATCTATCTATCCACCATTAGATACATTTTCTTTCCAAGTACAGTTTCTCATATATAACATATTGGGTTTACTCTTAAAAAAACCTCCACATATTCATCAAATTTTGAACTAAATCTCTCAACCACTCTATGAGATGAATAGGGATCACATCAATCTCTTCATCTCATGTTCTCATATCATCTTCATGATCTAACATATTTAGAATTAGTAACAACAAGGATTTGGATTATGATGGAATTGAAGTAAGAGGAGGAGGGGAGGGGTATGCATAGTTTAATTCATGATAAGCTTGCTAAGGTATGCAATGTGATTCATATTAAGGGGATGTAGGAAAACCATAGGAGTGATATGACTTATGACAAGGATAATATAAATCATGTTGGGGATGATAGGAAGACACTTCTTCTTGATACTCTTATTGATAGCCTTCCTCATAAGATTCTTCATAAGGCTACTCAATAACCTAATAGTCATATAAAGAGGAATTATGATAACCATAGGGGTGATATGACTCAAAGGGAGGGTAAAAATATTGATAAGGCTATTGAGACACATAGTTAGGGTTATGAAAATGTTGATAAGGAGGTGTATAGTAGAAGTTATCATCATACCTATCCATTCTAACTTCATGATTCAAAATAAAACACAAAATATTAGCTAATGATTTTTACAATAAGTACATGGGATGATATAACTAGATGATTAAATTTGAAGTTACCATTGGTGTCTGTTGAATACCTCTAAAGGCTGATAAATAGAAGAACACACCAAGAATTCTTCCACTCTTTTGGTCCTTAGTCACATCGAGCATGCCAAAATTGCTGTCACTAAATTATACACCTTTGGATAGGTAGTTCAAGCCTACCCCAAATTGATTAGAATATGGGATTACCCCTAGGCATGTGGGTTGTGTATATTAGGGGTAAAACTCTAGATTTAAGGGCTATCTCCATAGATTTGTCTTGATTTCTCATCACCTATACTACTAGCTCATTTAGATGAAAAGTGAGAGAGAAAAAATAAAGTAAACCTATCCTAATGAGGTGATGCATCAATTTTAACCTAAAATCTACCAAAAAATTTCAATTATACTTCAAACAAAATCCAAACCTGCACATGACACCACTCTAAATCTACCTCTTGCATTAGTATTTCCCATGGAGGTTTGTGAAGCAAGATTGAGCTAGTAGGACTAAACACAAGGTCATGACATGACACTAGTGGAGAGAAAACTCAATAAAATCATGAAAAATTCATTAGAACACTTCAAGAGACATGTAAAATAATTTCAAAATTGAATATGAATGCAAATAAGGACAACATGCTAAGGAAGAGAATTTATCACTTAGCAGGATCAACTAGTATAACATACACATTGAAATAGTCCATGGATAAGGTAAAATAGATTGTTATTTATTGATCCAAATCTGAAATTGAGTATGTATTTATCATAATCAATTGGATGATTATTTACAAAGCCAAAAGTGGCTCAATATATAACATAAGTGAGAGAGAAGACAAGAAGGCATAGGAGAGAGAGAAAGAGTAGACAAGTGTCCATATGAGTTAAAAACAAGAGAGGAGTTAGATAACTACCTCAATAGGTACCAAATTCTATGTGTATCTCATATGAATATGCTTTAACTCTCCAAGTGGTGTAGGAGTTGAAATGCTTTCTTGACACCTTCACTAACTCTTGAAAACTACCCTTTACCTTGGTATGTTGAATGACAAGTGTATTTTTTGATGGCTAGATTAGGTTATAATAATTATTTTACCTAAATTTGAAACCTATCAACCAACCCCATCAAATTATCCTTGACACATCACCTCTTTCTCTTGTAAGGTGTCTAGAGGACTCTTCATCTCCTTAGGCCAAATTTGCACACCATGTCAAAACTTGGTTTCTTCTCCTTCAGATCATCCAAACTTCATGGATGGCCTATTCACATCAAACCTTTAAAAATCCATTTTTGGTTCTAAAACTAGACCCAACAATTCATTCTCTACCAAAATCTCTAAATTGGTGCTTGTAGTCCTAAATGATGCAAACCTCCTTATGTGGAGAAAAGTATAGATGATAATTAGAATATGAGGGCATATTATAGGACACATTTGGCCTTATAACTCCATGTTAAATTTCATGCTCTGAGAGTGAGTGGAGATCTCTCTCTCTCTCTCTCTCTCTCTCTCTCTCTCTCTCTCTCTCTCTCTCTCTCTCTCTCTCTCTCTCTCTCTCTCTCTCTCTCTCTCTCTCTCTCTCTCTCTCTCTCTCTCTCTAGAGATTAAAAAGTGGATCTACAATATCCCCATATGTTAAAAATACCAAATAATCATGTGATTCATTTATATGGCATCCTCTTTTTTCTCTATGCTAATTTTAAAGATATAACAACTTGTACAAACCTGTAAAGTAGAAAAATAGTCTTTTTAGGCCTATTTTGTATAGTTATGTGTTGTCTTGTATAATACAATGGCATGGAATGATTATCAGGAGAGTTTTGAAGATTTTATGTGTCATTTTAAAGTTTTTATGATCAATTTTGATGCATATAAGTTGATTTATCTCTCATCAGGTCCTTATAGCGCTCCTATGTAGCCTGAAAGTACTTTGAGTTCTTAAGGATGATTCTTTAATCCTGGGTCCTGAATCTTCCAAAAAATTCCATAATATTGAATTTAACTAAGGTTGATAACTTCTCCTATGATATCAAGGTCCAAAAAAACAACTATGCTCTATATTGATAAATGAAATGTAGCCTCTTAGGCTGGCAACAACATTTTGTGAGGTTTGAGATAAAATTGGGTTAGTGAGAGGCATCCTAGAGTTGGTTTGAGCTCAAATGACCATCATGAGGTCTTATACATTCATCTTAACATATTTAAATTTATTTCTTTCCACATTCCTTCATTATGGCTCAGATCATCTTGTTATCTTAGGCTTAGGGTTCCTAATCCAATCTACCTAGTATACCCTAATTGGTTGTGTTTACTCATTTCATTCTCTATTGGAGGTCTAATCTCTCATGAAAGGTTTATACATATATACATATATATATCCTTAATAACATTATTAAGGTATCTAAATATCAAGTTTAATTCAAATAACATCTCCTAGTTGGCCATCTCTTAAGGTCTACCTAGTAGGCCTGAGTATGCAACTAGGTCTTCTAGGACTGAGCAAAGTTTATTATGATTAAGCTTACTTATTGCTTGAACATGAGGGTGTGATGGAATAATGTTCAAACTATATAACTTATGTTATATCACCTTAATCTCCTTATATCCTTATGTAGATCTCTAAACCTTTTAGACAAGTACAAACTTCTCAAGAATGAGCAAGCATGCCTATGTTTTACCTTGGTAGAGTAGGTAGGGTATTTAGTGTTTATACTATAGTCGAGTGAGTTTGAAAGTTCTATGGTGATCTAAAAACACCTTGATAATTTTCCACAAACCTTACCATTTCTCAAGCAAGTAATTTCATGTTATCTAGGTAATCAACTTATATAAGGACTATGGGTATGTAGTATGACTTTGTGACCCCTATTTATTCTCTTCCTTTTCTTTAGGAAAGTAACTTTATGTTGTTTAGTTAAGCAACTTATGTAAAGACTATGTGTATGTAGTATGACTTTGTGACCCATATTTAGTCTCTTCTTCTACTTAAACTCTTTTCTTAGGATCTCTTTGACCTCAATGTCTTGATATCCTGAGTTCCTTAATTTTCAAATCACATATACAAACCACTGTTTTCATGTTTTAAGGACCTTGAGTCACTTAGGCACACCTACAGGTGGTCAATTACATGTGTACTCATTTGAGATGGTCTATAGTTTTAGTGTTCTAAGAGTCATATTTTCAACATTGAAACTCTCAAAACTAGTGATGTTATTTATGGTTTAAGATCTTATTCAACACCTTAAAAACTCAATACTTTTATCATCATCCAATATTTCAAGACCAATTCTCAATGGATTGTTGTAGGTTTCTTTGAAGAGATTTTTTACTATGTTTGATCTTTTATTGACTTCCAAAACCAATATTCAATCCTTTTCAAGGGCTCTACTTCATATTGTTGTTACCTTGAAACATTCTCAATATCTAGAAGGCTCCAAACCTCACCAACATCTATTGTTCAATGAAAATTATTCATAACTAACTATAGGTGGTTTTTGGTGTAGTTTAACTGAGTATGTGGCATTTAA
This sequence comes from Torreya grandis, assembly GCA_037957365.1. NCBI lineage: Eukaryota > Viridiplantae > Streptophyta > Pinopsida > Cupressales > Taxaceae > Torreya > Torreya grandis. Next base: position 2,632,714 of record JARHVA010001699.1, on the reverse strand, counting down.
ATGTCCTTTTCATAAATGTATGACACTTTGAGGCCATTAAAATTAATTAAGATCCCATATTAACTATATAACAAAGTTTAATTAGCATTTTCAAGACATCCTATCTCCTTTGACTTCACTTGTTCAGACATAGAATTTGTAGGTGACTGTCTAGAGGGTTTGACTATGGTAGTTTGATTTTTTTCCTATCTCAAATACACCATGATGTTTCATCAATGGTATAACTCATGAAAAGTCTTCCTCTCTTGATTACCAACTTTATATACTTCTCAAGGTCTCTTAAATTTTTTTTTCCTACCTTCACTGTCCACTCAATCCTATAAGTGCATAATTATAGAGTTTGACTATGTTTTGGCATCAAGGTATTTTATGACTCCAAGACAAATCCTAAGACCTATTCATGATTCTACCTTATTTTTTTGAGAGTATAAGACCCTCTCACTATTAGGGGAACTACAATCTTCACCATTATTTATTGTTCAAAGCACACTTTCTCAACTGACTTTAGGTGACATTAGGTCTGTTAGCTTATCATTCTACCACCATTTTAATTTATTTGATTGGAAAGTATTCATGGATATACTAACCTAAAATTAAAACCACCATAATATTTTATACCTAGATAACCTTCATAAGACATTAAGTTTCTTTGAGTTGTAGAACTACAGGCTGCATAGGGTGAAGATTGTAACCTTGTGCTTCAAGTTGAGAAAAGTAAAAATATTATAGTTAGGCTCAAATACCATTTTTTATATTAAATAAACACATTAAAAATTAATTAATAACTCCAAATTCTTTGGAAACACATACTTATGCTCACTATAATCACCCTATTATGTAGACATAGAAAACATAGTCCACAAAAGGTGAATGGATAAGTGGCCATTTGAAACTTGTACAAAATACTTAACTAATAAAAAGGCACCTAATATATTAAAAATAGAGTATATGAAAATTAATAACTACTTATATTCATTTAAACACCTAGAGAACTTAAAAACATAGAAAGTTTTTCCAAACACCTCAAACTATGCACATGAATCACTTTCATTGCCAAAATACCATCCATACATGAAAAAATGATGAGTGAATGTGTATGGTACATTTAAAAACTTAAAATAACTCACTCCAATTGGTTTAATGTAACCAAAAGTTTCACACTTATTCTATAGTTACAACAAACTGATCATGTGGGGTTTTAAGCCTTGAAAAAATAGTCTAGATTCTTAGTGACTATTCATAAATATAAACACACCAATCCTATCCAAATTAAAATCACATATGAGTCCCAATATCTTTCCAAAATATTTTACCCTAACTCTATATATACAACTTGTACCGTCTGATTGAATTTGGCCTTCACTAGTTTGTGAATATAGTGATGGAAGAAAGAGATAGTTTTATAAAATTATGGATCTTAAAAATTATTCCCAAGATTTTTAATAACCTATATAATCTAAAATTACACTCTACAACTCTTTTCACTTGAAATTGACTTCCAAAAGTTTATATAGCTTCCTTAACTCCTCAAGATGGCATTTAATTTCAAGAATCTAACTTTATTTTGACATTATGATAGGTGTGAAAATTTTGTCACTGATCCAATATGTTTTTAAGGTTTTTTTTAAAGTATTTTTACTTTGGGTAAACTTTTACACACATAAATTTAGCTAAAAATCACATTTTCACTTATTTTCATCACCTCTAAGTCTAAAAATGAACCTCAAAGTCTCCAAAACATCATTAAGTGTTATTATAAGATTTTTAAGACATAAAAATACATAAATAGACCCATAATAACATATTACATAAATTTACCATGCCTTATATCCCCATGACATGCTTAGACCACAAAATGACCAAAATATGACATTACCTTAACTTCTCCAAACTAACGTTAAAAAATGATGAAAAGGTTATAAGAAGACTATAGAGACCATATAAATAATTACATGACCATGAAAATACCACATGAAATTTTTATTTTTGAGGGGGTGACCAATTTTGACTTGTGGTCAAAATTTGGTCAATAGGATTCACAGTCGATAGGTATTATATCTAGAATAGGAATGGTAACCTTTCATAAATGAAAAGTGCCATACTATTATGAGTGAATTGAGATAAATTCATAATATGGATAATTATTTTACTCTATGCCATAATTTCCACTATCATGATGATGATATATATCATACCATGCATGTTGTTGAGCATGATAAAATCTAAATATTTTTGGAACCCATCATGGGGGGTATGAACTTTGTGTTGGTGTTATATGTGAAACACCTTTAGTTATTTATAATATCAATTTGGGACATGTAGGAGTAGATAGATGTTGTATAGAATCTATGATAAATATATGTTGAAGTGTCATTTTAAGGATAGGCCTCCTTCGAAGGGTAGACATTTGATTTTAACCTTTTTGAGTAAGTTGGACCTTTTTAGGTAGATTAACTAGAATCTATTATATGGGAACCATATATTTATATTATAGGTGTTATTCATATATGATACCCTAAATTTTTATTATGTCACTATCATATATATACTTTAGACACATGCAAACTATAGAAAGAACTATATGAATATTATGAATCCAAGGGTGTCCTAATAGCATATCAAAGACCCCTTCACTAAAAATGGTGGCCACATGTGTTAGACCAACATGTAATGGTGAATTAATCTAATCAATGGATCTCTTAATGAGACCATTGAATCCTATTAGTCACACTTGAACCACTATCAAAGATGGCACTATGAATAGGTTGGTGATCAATGTGATAGGGAAAATGAATAAAAAGTGAAAATTTAAGTTATCATCAACTATTTCATGCTCTATGAATGTGATGAGTGACCTAAAAGGAATTTAAGTATGGTACATTCCAATTATTCTATTCAAGGTATGTTATGTTTCTCTATGATAATGATAAGAAACTAGTGGAGGGTGTGCATCATATGTGTAATACACTCCCAATGTATGTATTGTCTCTTGACCCATATGATTTGGAAAAGGATCACTAAATATTTTCATTTCTTTACTTTAAATTTATTGTGCCTTTGAAATATCTATTAGTGTGCCACATCAATTATGTTTTCATCTATCAACTCCTTAATCATGTGCCTTAAACTTATGCACCTTCAGGTAATGTACCCTAGTGCTAGATAAAATATTTAAAGGCATTATGGTCAAATACATTTGAAGAGGATTACTGACATCAACCTCTTTAATGGGAGGTAGAGATGTGATATTTCATTCCAATAGTGTTTTGAGTACATTATATGGACCATCTAGTAAATTGGTAAACTATCTCCTGGAAGGAGCTAATAATACAAGGTTTGGATTTAGTTTTGTAACTAAATGTATTATTATATTTTGATCATTATTATTATTATTATTATTATTATTATTATTATTATTATTATTATTATTATTATTATTATTATTATTATTATTATTATTATTATTATTATCATCATTTAGACTCCCTAGTATGGTGACTTAATTTAATTATTTGTATTATAATATGGATTGGTTTATACGTAAGATTATTCACAATAAATAATTTGACTTGAATTTATTTAGCTAAATGACATAAATTTATGAATGATGTGAATTTCTTGAATGTAATGGATTCATGTAGTGATGGAATCAAGATCTATTTGAAGATATATTATATTTCTCTATTTTTTGTAGGGCTTGTAATTTTATATATCATTATCTTGTACCTTAAGACATATTCTATGATAGGCTCATTAGATTTGTATTTGAGTTTGGTAATATGATCATATGAAATATTCTCACTTATATTGATTGAGAAATGTGCTTGAAACATATCATTCAAATAATTGAATCCATACATAGATTAATTTGGTAAGTCATAAGGCCATTTTAAATCATATTCCTTTAAACTTCTCATGAATAACTTGGTCAATAAATGCTCTTAGGATGCATATTCCAAACTTGTTGTGTGGAATCCTCTCAAATTATTATTTGGGGTCACCCCTTCCATCATATAGTGTAATATTGGATGCCATGAAAGTTATTGATAGAGGATATGTTGTTATGTTCTATGCTAATGGAGTGTGAAATAAGGTAGGAAAATCAAGCACTTTATTAGATTTAAAAGCTCCTTATTTTAGATGTAACACCTTAGTTTACAGAGATTGATTCTCATGTACAAGGGATTGCACATCATGAGAATAAGAATGTGTGCTAACCAAAGGCGATGTTCATAGTGACTTAGTAGGAATTGGTATATTAATTAGTTAATATCCTTGGGTTCCTCCCATAGTAAATATTGTTAAAATGTGGGATCTAATGGTTCTAATAAAGGTAAAGAACCCATATTAATTTAACTCTCATAGGATTGACCTTCACATGCCATCTTAATTTCCTCTCTAACAATATTTATGAATACATATTGCATATCTTGATTATTTGAAATAAATAATTTTAATTGTCTTTTATTTGTATCATCAAATATATTAACCTTTTATATTATTATGGTATTATCAACAAAAATATGAAAATATGTAATTTGAGCACAATTTAATGCATTGTTTTGCTTAATATACGTAGAAATAATTTTCTATATTTCATAAATTAAGAAATAAAAATATGGAAGATTTATAAAAATAAAGATTTTATTAAATCTAAAATCCCTAGGAAAACAATGGGAAACAATTAAAAAAAGGATAGAAACCCTAAAATCATCTATGGTTAGGTTTTTACAACATTAAATCAATACATAGGTTCACCAATATGTTTTGAAAAATTTTAGAATTAAGAGAGTTTTAATCCTAACTATATAAACCGAAGATTAAAATCAATATAATACATATATATATATATATATATATATATATGTATGTATGTATGTATGTATGTATATATATATATGTATATATATATATGTATATATATATGTATATATATGTGTGTGTGTGTGTGTATATATATATATATATATATATACATATACATATATATATGTGTGTGTGTGTATATATATATATATGTATATATATATATATATATGTATACATATATATATATATATATATATATATATGTATACATATATATATATATATATATATATATATATATATATGTATGTGTATATATATGTATATATAAGTATATGTATATGTATATATATATGTGTGTGTGTGTGTGTATATATATATATATATAGATATGTATATGTATATATGTATGTATATATTTGTATTTATATTTATATATATATATATATATATGTATATAATATATATATATGTATATAATATATATATATATATATATATATATATATATATACATATATACATATATATATATATACATATATATATATACATATATATATATACATATATATATACATATATACATATATATATACATATATATATACATATATATATATATATATACATACATATATATATACATATATATATTTATACACATATATATATATATATATACATACATATATATATATACATACACACACACACACACACACACACACACACACACACACATATATATATATATATATATATATATATATATATATATATTTGACACAAACTAATTTATAACTTACTAAGTTTATAAATATGGTAAAGGGGACAATACCAAAGAAATACAAATTAACTAGAAATCGAAAGTGTAAGACTATAAGTGCAACTATGAAATTGAATGTGTGATTGTGTAATGATTTTTTTAGTAAGGATTAGTTATTCATTTGGATATGATACAAGTATATTATAATTATATAGGGGAGGTATGCACTGTTGTCCTTAAGGGGTGTTGGCATCTTGTGAGGATTTGATCTTTGTGATTAACATGACAAGTTTACTTTACCTATATGTCTTATTTGACTATGTGGGAACTCTCAATCCATCATAGAATCCAATATGTACATTATTCTTCACTTTTAAATATATATTAATATACCATTAATGATAAATGGAGTAAAAATTAAAAATGGTTTAGTGGTTGGAGTTGTGTTAGAAATCAACACCCTATGTGTTGATCATTGTCCACATACCAATAATATGAAGAGGGATCAAAATGCATGTAGTTATCCCATGTTACGATGGTGTGTGTGAAATATTGGTGAAAAATACTAAATTTTGGTCCAACATTAGTGTGATTAAGAGATTCAATAATAACTTGTGACCTTACAGGTGTATGCAAACTTAGCTCAGGGCTATAATGGCTATGTGGACTCTGAATTGGGTAAATAGGTTATTTTTATCAATGTGAAGTTAGATATTCTAATTATTTTCAATCATATGAGCCTCTAGAATATAATGGCTTAAAAATGTGGCTTTATGGTGAACATTTTTGAATTCCTTTAGATGGGATTCATGAAACATGTACAATGATCCATTGGGTGAATTTGAATTTGAGCAACTAGTTGTTATTTGGTGGGAGGATGTGGTTGACATAATTAGAAAAAAATGAGGAGTGATATAGTCAAAATAAATTCACCTTGTTTGAAAATTAATGAAAGTTTGGATTAGTCTAAAATTTAGTTTAGGTTATTTATGATGTTGGATAGGGGAATTTTGAATCAGATTTTTCTTAAGAGGTAAGGGTTATCTATATAAGAAGTGAAGGAGGAGTGGTCAAATATCATATAATCAAGCATGAGACAATTATATACATCATTTTATAAATAAACATTACTCTATGTGTTTACACCTATCATTGAGTTCATATTTAATAAACTACCAAATTTATGAGAGTACTCATATAAGTAATCCATGTCTACCAATGGGCATATTCCATGTAATTTTCCCACCTTTAAAAAGCCAATTTTTACCTATGATATTCAATTTTCAACATCTCCTATTACCATGAATTCACATTCCACTTTTATATTCAAATAAATGACATAACCATCAATCTGTTAATCTTAAACTCACTACCGACTAACGACCTTAACTTTTTCTACATTTAAATTTTTTCACCATGACCTTAAAATATTTTTGGGTTATCCATTCTATAGTTACATCATGAAATTTTATGAATTTAAAACAAATATAATATCTCTAAGTATTTTGTTGTGAAGGGATCAAGTGCCTAAAGCATTTCCCCTATTTTTATTATCGCCTCTTCTAAACCCTCTGAGAAATAATTCACATAATTAAGAACCATTTCTAACTCCAATTTTTTAAATTTGGTTGAAATACCGTGAGTATGGGTTGTGTCTATGATATCAATCATGTGTTATGATTTTATAACAATTTATTTAGTTCCTCCCTTACATTTTTTGCATTTTCCTGACTTGGGACAAGTTTTTTTTTAAGTCTAAAATAACTAAAAATAATTCAATCAAAGGAATCTCTATATTAGATAAAACCTTCCATATTGATATTTTCTCAATTACTAGGTCATCTAATCTCCCTTTTACTTGCCTCAATTATTATTATATGTCATAAATTATTTTATTATACAATTCATAATATTTTATCACCCTATAAATATCCACATCATTGAAAGTTTTAAGCATAGAGAGGGTAATTGGATTTTTAACCTTGGTTAAATAAACCTAAATTTGGGTTTGATTAGTAACAGTCTCTTCTACCCCTTTATTTATTTAAATTCTAGTGAGTGACTTTATTTTCTTATTCTCATACCTTAATTCAAGTTCAATATCTTATTTTATGACCATAACTACATTTTATTTTCTTATTTTTACATATTCAGTTTTTTTTATTCCATTTTTTATGGTAAGTTACTTAGAAAATTTTCTCAACACTTTGAACATATTTATAGATAATGGAATATAGTATAAACTATGAAAATTAACTTGATGGTCTAGATGAAAAATTGGTAATTAAAATAGATGGGGTGGACAAAACAAGAAAAATTGGACTAACATAATAAATTAATTTTATTTACAAAAACTAGGGTTCAATCATTATTGAATATAATAGGGGTATCAATTTAATTATCTACATTAATGATTTCCTAGGGTATACCTTGTGACACTATATTTTTTCTCAATAAATTACCTATTAGAACACTACTAAAAATTAACATAGGGGCTTGAGAAAATTGAGGAAGAACACAAGACTCTAGGTTTACCTCTGGATCCACTCTAGACTTGGAAGATTTTTTCTTGTTTTCAAATTCAATGGTTGAAATCTCTAGAGCTTCCTTAAACTTTAACTTATCCATTCTTTTAATTTATAATTCATGACTAGTCTTAACAACTTTAGCCAATATGATTATGGTTTCTTGGTTATCATAAACATCCATGAAAACACCATGCTCTATATTTGGTTAGTGTTTGTATTATATGTTGGTGTTGGTAGTATACTAAAAAGTGTAAAATAACATATTTTTTTATAAATGACAAGTTTGAAATGTTTATACACATAATATTTTTCACTTTTATTATTTATTAATGTTACCTCTTGTAGTAATATATCAATCTTTAATCTACCTAAGTGGACACCTTAAAAGGTGCACTAGGAAAGGGTGGATAGGTATTTATTACTTCATGAGAGATATAGTTTCTTATTTATCATTTTATATCTATTATATATTCCTCATACTTAATCCCATAATTTATCTCATTCCATATTCTTCCTAATATATCAGGACCTATATTTTCCTACTAGATCAACTAGTCTACTATAGTTCCAATTGAAAATGTCTATTCCCTAAGTACATTGATTTGATATATGTATTTCTAAACATGTCAAAAAACTATTAAAAATTATACCATCTTAGTTGGCATTGTTTTAGGTTATTCAACCTATTTAAAACTATGTTGATTTGGTTGATGGCATCAACTTGACTTTTGGGATGGATTAGGATCATTAACCACTATAAATACAAGTTAGAGAGAGAGAGAGAGAGAGAGAGAGAGAGAGAGAGAGAGAGAGAGAGAGAGAGAGAGAGAGAGAGAGAGAGAGAGAGAGAGAGAGAGAGAGAGAGAGAGAGAGAGAGAGAGAGAGAGAGATTCATTTCTATTACTATTGTTTTGCTTCTACCCTAGATCTACACTTGGAAGAGTTATTTATTAGAATCTTGTCTTGAATAAAATATTGTCTTGTTGAGTCTTAGATTTATTAGGATAAATAATTTTATCATAGAGATTTATTCATCCTTTGAGATATTTTAAACCATTTTAATATTGTTAAAATCACCATTGGCTAAGAGGGAGATTGAGGATTGATAGGTCCTCTTCAAGTATTTTATAACCCTAAAATTTCATTTAGTATATATAAGTTACATAATTTATTAAATAATTAATTTAAATCTCCTTGTTTAATCTTTTCTCTACACTTATAATTAGTGTGGCTATAGGATTTATTGAAATTTACATTTATTCACTTTAGGTAACTTATGCTCCCATTTGGCTATCATGGCTCATTACCCATTTTGATATGTTTCTAACCCTTACCTTTACTTAATTTATTGTTTGAAACATTATAATACTTAAAAATAAATAAATAATTATAGACATATCATAGTTTTATTGGCCTAAAGGCTTTAGAACCCTTTCCTTTGACATTGCGTTGTAGGCGATCCTCTTGTTAGGTTTGTATATCCATTTGGTCACATAATAAATCATTAAATATCATTGGATTATATTTTATTAACCTTATAGGATTCTATATCTTTAATAAATAAGATAGTTTCAAGCTAATACTAACCCATTTCATACATTCTAGTGAACCTAATGTGAAGCTAACCATTTCCTTCACCTTTTTAGGAAACTGTATTAAACAGATCAATATAGTTTTGTATTAATTTTTTGTTCAATATGATGCATAAAACATATCAATATAAATCTATCTAAATATTTATTCCTATCCAAATATATCAAATATATTAATATAGTTACATATTTACATCCTTTTCATCCAACTATATCAAATATATTGATACAGTTATGTATTTACATCTTTTTCAACCAACTATATCAAAAAGATTGATACGATTCTATATTTACATCATTTTAAATACAAATATATTTAAAATCATGAAATAACATCAGATATATTTCCATTTTACATATGAAATTGTATCAAAAAGATCGACATAGTCCTATTTTTTAATATTTTACTAGAAAACTATATCAAATAGCTCAATACAATTTTGGGACTATTTTATTTTTTTTATTGTTTATCCAATTGTATCTACCAAATGTGACATAAGTTTCACTTTTATAATATTTTCATTAAATTTCATAGATCTACTCAATATATTTTCATCTCTATGTGCATAAACTATATCTATCAACTCGATATAATTTTATATTGTGTGAACAACTACATTGACCATTGTCAATATAGTCCTATTTGTTTACTTTTCAAGAATAAGAAAAGAAAATTATTTTTTAATTTAAAATATTAATCAAACATTTCATTTCAGTTTTATTTCCTATTTATTTCATTTTATTGAATGATATAAATTGGTTCTCGATATTGATTTTCTAACTTTATTTTTTATTTATTTATTTTCCCTATAAACTATGTTCTAGTAGTTTTTAAACTAACTAGACACTATCAAGAATGGATACATGGTGTTTTGTTTATATACATCATGGCATGAGGTGCTTGCCTTAATACTCATAGCCATAGTACAAAGCTAAACACAAGTTTTATTTTTCATGTGCTTCACAATATATCATAAATGCCAAGAATCCCCTTTTTTATTAAACTTTAGGAAGCCAAACATTCATTTCTTTTTGTGGTGTATTAGTAAGAAGTTATCCCTTGGAATTTTCTATCAACTTACCCTTGAAAATATTTTTGGTGGGTTATATGTATGGTTATATATCTATAGTTATTAATATGAAACATCAGGTCAATACTATCCAATGGATAAACAAGTATCTTTGAGAGATTATACTATCAATTACACCCTTTTATTACATACATGATTTTGTATTATAAAAAATATTTATCAAAGATAATTATATTTTAATTTGTTTTTTATGTTACATTATAGACTTCATCAGATAGTTTCGATATAATTTTATGGTGTGTGTTGTAATTACCTTAACCAATGTTGATAAAATTACTTATATGTGTGAATACATCAATAATTTTGATATAATTCCATATTTTTACATCCCTAAATTCATCTAATATCTCAATATAGTCTATTTCATGTTATTATCATCATTATGAGACATAACTACATCAATCAACTCAATATAGTTTGTTTCTTATTAGCTTCACTTTCATGTAAGACTACATTGTTTAGTTTGATACAATATATTTGTGATACTTATGAGACCTAATTACACTGAATAAATTTATAAATTTTGTTTCATTTTATCTTCACTTTCATAAAATACTATATTATGTAGTTTAATATAGGTCTTTTAATCCTTTTATCTTACAAACTACATCAAATAACTCGATATGGTTCTATTTTATTTTTATAATGCCATTGAGTTGGATGATATAGTCTATTTTTTTGGTTTTAACCATATAATCCAACCCAAATTAGTTTAAATTATCCTTTTCCATCATGCATTATATTTTCTTTGATTTTAAATAGAGAAACTAGTAAGATTTGATGGATTTTACCAATTAATATAAAGCATCTAAGTTTTACCTTCCTTATACTTTGATAGAAAAAAAAAATATAAATATATATGTGGCCACTAGAACCAAAAACTATGGGCCACCTCCATCTCTTTATTCACTTAACCATCCTCCACACATGCCTATTATAGAGGATGAAAGTAATCTTGACTATACTACTAAAATGATGATATTCATTAATGACCATCCTAAACATAAGGGCAAAGAATCCAAAATTAACTATAAACTCATTATGGGACTTCACATGGGATTTTTCCCTTCACCTATGCATAAATTTTCTATAGGATGTGGGTTAATTCAATATACTACTTCCCTCTTCTTTCTTCTTGCATCATACCTAACATTGTTACTAACATGGCAGGCCATTCCTTTAGTGTGCCCACTCAAAATTCCCATATTAACTCTCATATTAATGATACTATTGGTGAATCTCAAGATACCTCTTATAGCTAAAAATATATTAATAATAATAAAATCTTATATCAATCCATGAAGAAAAAGGATATTTTCCAAACTAACAATGTTAATAAAATGATGTAAATGCAGAATCAACTCTTATAATTGTAAAATTATCCTCAATAACTTAATTGGGAGTGAAAAAATAAAATTTCACCTCCCCCCATATATATTAACATGGTAATCTAATTCCATAATTCCCACTTCTTAACAAAAAAATCAAGCATCTTCAAAATGAATCATTAGTTTCTCAAATTGTAAACATGGACATAGCTAGTATCACTCCCACTATCACCTATAATGGATATACTAATCTATATTTGCATTTTAAATATTTTCATAACCTTAAAAAAGAGTTGATAAAGCTAAACACCTTTGTATCTACCAAACATCTAGATAAAACCTTTTTATATGATGCCTTAGATTGGTATAATCAATTTAAGTCTAACTCCATCTCTAGTTTTGAAGACTTATTTAATGCATTGGTTGAGGAATTTTAGACTAATGATCTTCCTAAAAATGGATTAGCTCACTTCATTAATTTTAAACAGGTAGAATTTGAAATTTCCCAAGTATTCATTAATCATTGGAAATCCTTATCTAATAAGGTTGAACACAAAATTCCAAAAAACAACCTCTTCCACTTATTTACTAACACTTTCCATATTAAAATAAAATATCAAATCATGAATTCTCTCTAAAATCATTTCAATAATCCCTTGATTAAGCTAAACATTAAGACTTCCTCATAATAAAATTTGAGCCTTCCCAATGTACATTGAGAACTTGCATGATTATTAAGTCTAAAAATAAACATGCTAGTAGTGATGGTGTTACAAAAACTTATGATTTCATACACACCATCCACCATTTTTCCTAATGGACCCAATGAAGAAACTCTATTGTAACCTTTAAATAAAATTCCATTCCAACCTCCTCCTTTTCATCAACATATATGAATAATTTTGATGTTTATAATCCTCTTTCCCTAGTTGAAATTCAAAAAATTATTCCTAAACCTTTAGCTAGAGAACTTGATCTTTCTTGCCCTACCAAAAATTGGTATGATCCCCAAAATTAATGATGGTATCATGAAATTTGGGGACATTCCCATGAAACATGTAGTCAACTTAGGAATTTTTATCTTGAATATCTCCTTGGTCCCAAATTCATTCATAAAAATATGATTTGTGAAAGTCAACAAGCCTATGACAAGGTAACTAAATCTCATGATTCCAAATTTAAACATGATGCTCTCAACTAGGCTAATGCTCACCTTTCCATATATAAATATCCACTTCCAAACCATCAAGTTAACATTACTCAACCTCCTATCTCAAATATTATTAAGGATTCAATTGATCCTCACTCTGAACAATCAATGATTAAAATTTAGTCAACATGAACAACATGATCCATGTAATATCTTACATTGAACCTTATCCACATTCTACCTATATAAAATTTCCCACTTACAGAATCATTTATGTTACATATCCCTCTCATTTCTTGTATCTTGATTATATATAAATAACTACCCACTCATATCCTATGACTACATCAAGCTAATCAAAATTGCTACCCTTTATAATGATAGTTCAAACTATATCAACCACCTTGATATAGTCTAATAATCTTCCCACCATTATGTTAACCAACTCGATAAAGTTCATTAGATTTCACTTTTATTTTAATACTACATTGACCAACTTGCTAAATTTATCTATGCCCAAACCAAAACTAACTCTATCAACCAAATCGATTCATTCATATACCAATACTTCATTATAAACTAGTATACTATCCATATTGATGTATATAATTTCCATCTCTTTTATATAATAGACTACATCAACTAGCTCAATATATTATATTCTGCATGACCAAACTATATCAACCAACTCAATTTAGTCTATTCCTCCTAACTAAACTGCATTATCTAGGTTAAAACTACAAACTTATATTTTTCCTCAATTTAAGTGTACTTCAGCCTCTCTTTTAGATAATTTTATTTAATATTAGAAACATTTATCTTAGTCTATTTCATCACTCTTAGGATATGATTAGTGGGACACTATTATATAACTCTCTAGACTCCCCTCTCAAATTAATTTCTTTGAACTCATGAGGACTCCCCCTCATCATCACAATCAATTAGTATAACTCCTATTTGAAATGAAAATACCTTGACTTCCACCTATTGGGAAATAAGTTACCCTATCTTGATTTGAGGATAGTATCCTTAAACATTGTGAATAAATGTCCACTCAAGTTGATGAAACTTTGGATATTTCTCTTTCCCTTGAATTCCCTATTCCTTCCATGATCCCTAAAAAATCTTACTTTGTGTGTACAATCCTCCTCTATCAATTAGTGTCCAAGTTGGTGACATTAAATTCAAGAACACATTGATTAATCAAGGATCATGAACTTGTGTCACCTCTCTTTATTTTATCAAAACTATTATATACTTTGAGTATACTCTTAAATCTACTTAAATCATTTTCCAAGTCTATGATTGAAGATAAATTCCTCCTCTTGTTTGTGTTTGGCTCCTTTTTATGCCCCCCCCATCATAGTTAGAATTAAGGTCATGATTTTCAAATTTTCACTCTCATATAACATTTTACTTGGTTGACCATGGATGCACTACATGAGATCCATTACCTCTTCCATATGATAGTGTGTCAAGTTTCCTCACAATGGTGTTATATAAAATATTCAATGTGATAGTAACCCTTGGAATTTTTTTAAAAAAAATCAAGAATGTGGTGTTTTTAAAATACCTACCTTTGAACCTTTACCCAACCTCCCCTTTCATTAATCTTAACATTTCAATTATCTACTCAATTATAATTGAGGTTATAATAGACACCTCAAAATTGTGTAAAAAATAATACCCAACATCTTAGATTATGATGATGATGACCCCAATGGGATTAGTTTGAAGATCAAAAACTTGGATCTCCCTTATAATATTATTAATCAATTACTCCCTTATTTATGACCACACTCTTGTAAGAAGTCAACTAATAAATTTCTCACTTTGATATTTATGCCTAAAAATTTGACCCCACACTCTCCCTCAACTGATAGAGTGGTTGATAACTTCCATATAAATATTCATACACATGATCACAATGATGTTTGTTCCTTAGATTATACCTTCTTAGCCAATTATGCCCAAGCTAAGGATGAAGAAATCCTTCACTATTGATCTTCCTTATAATAATATTATGAGTCTACTTTAAATAGTACTAATTTAATTGATGGTGTTCTTTATCTTTCATTTCATCTATCATTATTTATCATGTGATTGATGTTAACATGTATAATATAGATTAGGTACTAGCTTCCTCATGTACTACTATAGTCACCATTGAGCCTTTTAGAGTATGCTCCTTCATCATTCTATTATAGGATCATATCTATTAACCATAGTTTATATTCAATTGAGCCTCCATCCTCCTAATATTTTGGATACACTACTTTGACCCACACCAAGGTAATATTCTTATGATGTAGCTATAACACTTATTCATGACATTAATCTTAGATGTTTCTATGATGATAATCTATTTTATTAGGTTATATTCATGGTTCAACATGATTCTCCACCTATATGATGCATAAATGATCCATATTGTGAGTTATACAAGATAGTTGGTCATTAGGCCAAGGATTATTGAGCATAAAATAGATTATTATCATAAAAATAAATGTAAAGCTCAGTTCTTACCACAAATAGTTGGCCTACCTAGTCTAGACACACCTATTTTCATTGCATGACTATGAATACATTAACCCACTATAAGGATCTTTGATGTTACATTAATCTACCTTGTCCTAAAGTAACCTAGGATTCTAATGACCAAAACCTACCACCTCCCAAGATATATGTAGATTATATCCCTAAGAATGAGGAAGTATATTGTCTTTGGAATTAGTGTGATACACACATTAAAGATATATGTAGAGTACTCCAACAACATTTCTATGATTTTTCAAGGCCTATGCATTCATAATATTAACAATAGTCCCAAGGTCATTCTTAAACAAAGACATAGCCTTATTCACAAACTAATCCTTCTCACATATATTATGATCCTAGGCACACACCAATGATAGTTCATCACATTTATTATCCTTCATATGAGGAACCACATCTTATTCATTATTCTTCCAATACTCCTATATTCTCCATAGAGCTTGTGTAATAGGCAGTCCTCACCCAACTCTCTATGAATATAAATGAGACTATGATCACAACTAGGTTTTAGTTACAACAAGACTTGATGTTATTGATTTTGTATGTAGATATATATACCAACATTTTTGATCACATATGTGTGTCATATCATATTATTTTTCAAATTTTCACCTGATTGGATTTGACATTTACATTTTCTTATAACATTTCTAATTCCTTGTATATATCTTTATACTATTAATATTCTCTTTAATTTCATCACTTATTTTGTTTTAGCATTTATTTTAATGACATCTTGTTTACATTATTATTTCCTTTAATGGTTATTTTACTACTTACTTCTAGCCTTTGTTTCTATATAGAGCTTAGGTATCTCCTTCAATATTTATTTACTACTACTACTACTACTACTACTACTACTAATAATAATAATAATAATAATAATAATAATAACAATAATAATAATAATAATAATAATAATAATAATATTATTATTATTATTATTATTAACTTCATCTATTTTTTATTATTTGATGACCATTTATATTTCCCTTATGTTTTGTATGACCATTTCTACTCCCCTCTTTTGGTATGATTACTAATTTCATTTGGTGTTTGTGTTATATTCCTTATAGGTTTGTACAACTTCCTAGTGACATGGATATCATGGCATAAACCCCACTATAACTTATTATGATCAGTAATGACCACACACATAATTTTATCATTTTTTACATAAATGGATCTCTCATGATCCCCATTATCCCCCACCCTTATTTTCCTTTCATTTTAGGCACATCTAGGATAGTTTTAAGATCACACACTTACTTTTGGGTCAGTCTAGGATTATTTAGACAACATGGTCTTTAGGTCCCTTCCTCTATTATTCAAGATTAATCTCTCTTGTGTTAATTACCTATTTTAATAATTATTGATTTTAAAAATCCATATGGAGGAGGAATATACAAAAACACACAAGTTTAAAATCCATATCATAATTAAAAAAATCAAATGATCAAAAGGAAAATAAAATATTATAAGTCCAATCACACCAAAAGATGTGATATATACTTGGATCATATCTCACTTATATTCAAATATCAAAATCTAAAGTTGGCCTTATGATATAGCTAAGGTTCAATAGGGTGAATAAGGCCAATAGATGGGGGTAGGATTTCTTATTATATCATATACTTATAGTGCCACCTACCTTCTCACATAAGTACCCAATATTTTTAGTATATCAATGAATATGTAAGGGGTATTGAAGAATGGGTCATCAAAAATAGGTTATATGTGTAGTATCATGTTTTGGAAGCATATCATCAAATATATCATGATGGGAAGCTTCCACCATGATCCTCCACTATGCCTCTTTTTATACAACATATGAAAAATGCCAAACAAAATGACATCAAATTTTATGTGTGTATCCTAATATCATTATAACATACACATATCTAACATATCTCTTCATATATCTAATAAATGAAATTAACCAGAGTACCATCCTCTCAACATTATATCACCTCCTAGTTATCATGGCTCCAAGGTAGAACACAACCTCTATACTATCTTAGCTAGATAATATGAGCCAAACATTACCCATAATGTACTCATTTTAATATAATCTAGTTAGGTGTTGATCGTGCAAAGAAAACCCCATGCTATTATTGTGATTATGGTTGTGGTAGCCATTTTTTGTTTCTTTTACACCAATAATATCTATCCTTTAGTAGCATCACTCCCCAATATCATCTTTGTCACCATATCACAACCCTAAGATGATGAGGCCATACTATGCTATGTACCTAGGGATATGATATATTGATGTATATGGGTTGATGGAGATGCTGACATGTGGCACACATCCCCTTAGTTAGTTATATGGGTACAATATATTAGGATAATAAAGTAACTTGTGGAAGTAGTAAATTGGGTAATGGTCAGCCTACATTGGATTAGGAGGTTACCCATCCATGGGTTAGATAGATGTATATATATAGGAGATGATTATCATGGTAAGGATATCAAGTAAGCATTGAGTCTTCTATTGTAAGAGGATATTGGAGGTTGTCCCCTCGAAGAGACATTGTGGAGTTATTCCTTCTTAAAGGAGTATTAGATGGTGTTTCCCTACCTTAAGGGTATTTATGCATATATTGAATATCAAGATCATTACAAGTAGTATCAGAGCTTCGATTTGGGCAATTTGTGGAGTGAAACCCTCATTTTTTTAATCGTCAATAACTTTTGATTGGTTGCAAATTTTTTCACAAATTTTTTACTAGATATGGATAATATTTCAAATAAGTCACAATAAAAAAATTGAGATTTTTTGATTTGTTTTGAGG
This sequence comes from Torreya grandis, assembly GCA_037957365.1. NCBI lineage: Eukaryota > Viridiplantae > Streptophyta > Pinopsida > Cupressales > Taxaceae > Torreya > Torreya grandis. The sequence continues at coordinate 2,614,096 of JARHVA010001699.1, read as the reverse complement.
TAGTTATTTTTATTTTAGGGTTTATAATAATTTCACTATATCTTCCGAAATATAAGGAATTTTTATTCAAATTTTTTTTGGAGATGTAAACAGATATAAGAAAGTACAATAAAAAATTCAGAATTTTTATAGTTGTTTGGAGTGATTTTTTGCAATTTTATGGATCAATTTTGACATTTTAGGGTTTCACGAACCTTAATTTTTTTGTGGATCATGGAGTTGTAAATATTTTTAGGGGAAGATGATATTGATGCTAGATAATGGTGGCTCCTTTTGGAGAATCATTTTACAAAAAAATTTGGGCAAAGATGATTAACTCCTTTTTTGTCTGGGCTTACACTAGATTGGTTTGATCAGTTGAGCTGTATAGAAAGGTTTTCTTCATGGAAAGAAATGGAACATATTTTTTTAGATCGATGGGCTATAAAACAAGAAGTAGAAAAAGAAGAATCAGTAGAAGAAGAAGAAGAAGTAGAAAAAGAAGAATAAAAACCAGTAGAAAAACAAGAAGAAGAAGAAGCAGATGATGAAGAAGAAGAAGTGGATGATAAAGGTTCAAATTATTTGACTCTAAAGAAATCTGAGTCAATTTTTCAATTTCATGGATGCATTCAAAATAAAAGGGTTATTGTGTCCATAAACCCTACCAGTAAGTATAACTTCATCAACATGAATGTGTCCAAGCATCTACATGTTCAAGCAAAGAATATCAAAGAGGTTCAAGTAGATGGTAAGAATATTTCAATGTTTTAAGATCTAAAGCTCATTATGAAAAAATATGTTTTGCATTCAGATTTTTATGCTTTGGATATGGATGATGTGGATATAGTTCTTGGATATCCATGGTTAGAGACTTTGGGAACAATGAATATTAATGTTCAAAAAAAGTTCATGAAGTTTTGGTATAAGAAAAATAAGATCACCTTACAAGATATCATAGTGAAAAAGGCACCAATAACAATCCAGGTAGATCGTGAGGATGAGATGAAAACAAGTGATGAAGAACATACTGAAGATTTAGATGATATAGATAAAGACACACTACAAATGAGCACTTCATCTACTCAAGAGATAAAGAAGGAAAAGGTGGAAGAGGTAGAAGAAAAGGTGGATAAGGTCAAAGTATTGGAAAAGGTTGAGGTATATATACACCCACATCATCATGAGAGGAAAAAATCATGGAACCAGTTGAGGAAGTGTCATAACAACAATCATTTTTTCTATATAGGAAATAAAATTTTCAATCATTATGGATATGCATGGAATCCAAAGAAAAAATACTATGGCACATGGAATGAATGGGGGAATCACTATGAATATGCATGGAAGAATACCTACTATGGTCATGGTTGGAATCAGAGTAGCGCAATAGAATATGGTACACGGAATAAAAAGAGGAATAACTATGCTTGGACACCAAAGTAGTATAATCATGATCATAAATGAAATCAACTGAGCACAATGGATTTTGGACACAAGCTTGGAGATATATCACCTACCAAGATCACATATGGATGGTTAGATGATTGAGATTGGAGACAAATGAGCAATGATTTGAAGCACACTCATTATTTGGTTTCTTCCTATGTTTTAGGGATGAAACATGTCAAAGAGGGAAGTAATGCTATGTAACTAGGGATATGATATATTGATGTATATGAGTTTATGTAGATGCCAAAATGTGGCACACATCCCCTTAGTTAGTTATATGGGTACAATATATTAGGATAATAGAGTAACTTGTGGAAGTAGTACATTGGGTAATGGTCGGCCTACACTAGGATTAGAATGTTACCCATCCATGGGTTAGAGAGATGTATATATATAGGAGATGATTATCTTAGTAAAGATATCAAGTAAGCATTGAGTCTTCTATTGTAAGAGGATATTGGAGGATATAAGAGACATTGTGGAGTTATTCCTTCTTAAAGGAGTATTATATGGTGTTTCCCTACCTTAAGTGTATTTATGCATATATTGAATATCAAGATCATTACAAGTGGTATCAGAGCTTCGATTTGGGCAATTTATGGAGTGAAACCGATCTTGATATTCAATATATGCATAAATACCCTTAAGGTAGGGAAACACCATATAATACTCCTTTAGGAAGGAATAACTCCATAATATCTTTTCGAGGGGACAACCTCCAATATCCTCTTACAATAGAAGACTCAATGCTTACTTGATATCCTTACCATGATAATCATCTCCTATATATATATACATCTATCTAACCCATGGATGGGTAACCTCCTAATCTAATGTAGGCTGACCATTACCCAATGTACTACTTCCATAAGTTACTCTATTATCCTAATATATTATACCCATATAACTAACTAAGGGGATGTGTGCCACATGTCAGCATCTCCATCAACCCATATACATCAATATATCATATCCCTAGGTACATATCATATTAAATGTACTCCTCTACCTCCTACACCATGTACTCCCTAAAATGATGGGCCAAAAATGTTGGGACCACTAATAAAGTTGTTGGATATGACAAGTTTAACTACTTATGTTCTCGATCACATAGATGATTCTCTATCCACTAAGGGTAGTTACCTATAATCCTCTACCACTACTATACTTATAAAATAGTTTTCTATGATGTCATTTATCCATAGTACCATGGTAGGGCCACTAGATAATTTGACCACATTTTACCATCTATAATATAGGCATATGTGTTATGTCCCTAACCACATGATCTTGTCTCCACCTTTGAAATCATATGTGGGTATCATCCATAACATGGGGTAATAATTTTTTACTATACATAAGGGACCACTCATAAATATAAATCCTAAAAAGAAAAAGAATCCCCATCATTAGTTGGCCTCTAGTCAAAATACTATAAAAATTATGCACTAACTATACCCAAATAATATAACCTAAATTCTATAATATTCCCTACTCTAACATAGAGTGACACATGCCTATAATATATAATGGTACTCTACCATCTAAATTGTGATAGATCACTCAATTTTTCATAGGTCCAATTAAAGCCTTTCATATATATAGAATGGTCGATATATACATCAAATAAATGTATGACCAACACTAAATGGTTTTACCTCTCCGAACCTATATCACTCACAACTAAGGATATCATCTCATCAGCCAAATTAGGGGTATCACACACCACTAACATGCCCATGATTGGAAAACCCAAAATTCCATGGACATTCTCTAAGGTGATGGACACTTTGATCATTTCCCCATCCATGACCCAATAGAATTTGTCTTGTCAATATCTCCCATGTTCCTAAGAACATGACCACCAAATCCATGATCAATGGAATCTAGTGCATCTCCATGATCCTATCAAACATGAGGAAAAAAATATATGCCCAATCCACTAAAAATAATCTATAAAACATATCTAGTAACCATATCAAATATAATAATCTCCATATCCTCTAGTGTTTGTAAAATTCCAAACAACAAAGCATAAATCAAGTCTTTATAAAAAATCTAAAACAAATATAAAAATTTAACATAACTATTAATAATTTTAAAATTAAATAATTCATCATTCATGTATACTATTATGTCATCCATATTTAATAATTTATTTATTCAATTATCCTAGTATATTAATACATCAATCATCCATACATTATGTACTATATCAGCCATGCTAAACAACATCAACCACCCTTAAACTTCATAGTATCAACTAAGATATATATCATTATTTATCATGAGTACAATTTTTATGCCATCATCCACCTACTTAAATACATCAATTAGGATAAATCCTATAAACCATCAGCCATGCCATATAACATTGTCTATCTTAACAATTTGCCTGCTATAGTAGTTATGCCATATAACATTGGCCAACTAACTACTCAACTGCATCAACCAATTAGTATGGTATTAGCCATGATTTTTCCTTGATATTATTCAAATACATCATCTTGGATAATATGATTCAAAAATTATAGTGATTTTCCCTTGGTATTAAGAAATGACATTACCCTAAATTTTTACTTTCCATCACCTACTCGTTACCCATCCTATTTTATACTCTAGTATTAATCTTTTTGGGGGAATTTTTGTTACATGGATTTACCCACCCAACACCTAATTTTACTAATCTAGTTCATTTTTATCTAAAATTTTTAAAATTAACAATTAATGAATTTCATACTTATATAACATGAATCATAGTTGTGATACATATACCTCCTCATTTAGGAGCCATCATCTCTAAAATTGATAAATTTAGATAGACATATCTAGTTTTAAAAAATAAAAAATACATAAATGAATAAACCTTTACCCTTTTATAGTGTTATGAGAGGTTCCTATTTTAATAGAACATGTTAAGGATGAGGATATCTAAGTTTTATTAGTTCGTGTAAGATAGTATAGGGAATTCATACTGACCTCAATTTAATATCTATGCTCAGTTATTCCATCTTTTCTATGTGTCTTTATACCTATTCTCTCATAAATTCACTACATCATAGGTCCTATTATCAATTGAGAACTTAGTCATGCAAATTATCCCTATAATTGAAGGATTGTTGGAGAGCAAGTTCAGTTTTATCAGTTGATGTAGTTAGGATGTGCATGGTTAAGTGGGTTATGGAAATTGTAGTGAAGTCTATGTTTGAGTTGGATATGGTAAAATAAATCTACTACTTCTAATATAGAATACTACATAGAGTCTGATGGGCTTGGAGGGATATGATGTTAAGCATACTTTGGTACTCCTCCAGTAGAGTAATCAAAGTCATGGTGTTAGTCTTCAAGATGTAGCCCAAGTTGAAAAGTGCATGAAGTTGTTGAGTTGTGCACTAGTCTTTTGTGACCTCCATGACTAAGATATTAAGCTGGTTGTGGTCCAACACAAATTTTTACCCTATGAATTGAGAGGCCAAGGTTAGGCAAGTGTCTTTAATTATCTTCACTACTTCATACATGTGAGCCCTAAGTTCTATGTTCTTTGCCTTTGATTGATCTTGCTCTAAGAAGGCATACTTTTTTATGATAGACTCTTGGAATGTTGTGACACCTTCTAATTGTTTCTTTAAAGGTAGTCAAGAGACATCCAAAGAGGCCTCCTATCTGACTAGAAGAGTGGTTAGTGTGCTTCTCATTACTATAGGATCTTGACATGGCATGGTGGCCAGAGGGAGGGAAAAGGTGGTGTGTTAAGTAGTGACTGAGGGAACATCCCAAATCCATACACCTCATAGTAGAATTTATGGTGACTCTGACTGTTCTTACATTAAAACTAATACTTATTACTACATTATGGCCTCTATTATCAGCTTAGCTTGTTGTATAACATCTTTAACCATTTTTTTTGGCCTCTTTATCATATTTATTCTTCCTATCTTCTTCCTCCCTCTTTATTTTCTCCTCCTCTTCTTCTTTCTTCTTCTTCTTTTCTAATTTCTATCTTCTCTTGTCTTCTTATTATTTTTTGGTCTTCTCTTCCTCTTCTTTATTTTTCTCTTCAACTTCCTTGTCCTTCTTTTTTTCTTCAACTAACACTTCCTTCTTCTTTATCTAATCTTCCTCTTGTAGATTATTTTCTTGTTTTTCCTTCTTCCTCTATTCCTCTTCTTATTTATTTTTTGTTCTTGTTCCTATGTAGTTTGGGCATGTGCTTGGGCTTGTGCTTATGCCTATGATTTTTATTTACACAAGGCTTCATCATGTTTATCCTTCTTCTTCTTGGAATATTCCTCTACCTATTATTACACCTGGTTTATTGCATCTTATTATTGTTTTTATTCTTGTTCTTTTTCCTTCTTCTCCTTCTCCTTTTATACGTTTTATTGTATGGTAGCTACTTCTTGGGTTTTTTAGGCCATCTCCTGAGCCTTTTGTATGTCTTCTTATCCATCCTTAACATTTTTAGAAGACTCTACTTTTTCTACTTGTTGTGTTGCCTATTTTTGTTGTACTTCTTCTTTCTTTCTCTTCTTTTCTTCCTTCCTACACCAACATTTGACTACACGAGTGACTTATTCTCTTGCATCTTATTTTTCTTTAGTTATGATCTACATCAGTGCAATTTATTTAACATCTTATTCTTGTGGTGATTTTGTGGAGTCTTATGGTTTCACTTATGAACTTAGAAGCTATTGTTTCTTTATATCAATGGTGACTACTCTATGCCATAGTGGTGGTGTAGAATATTTAGGATCTGGTTGTGCCTCCTATGCAGTGACTAACCAACCAAATGTGCATTCCTCTAGGGTAGTGTAACCTTTGATCTCCCATATCATTATTATCCTAGACACAAGTTATTATAATGTAATCTCTAATAGAGGTGTGAAGATTACATCAAGTGTAAATGTTGAGCAATTGATGACTGGAAGAATTCCATTCTACATGAAGTTACTCATCTTATTTGATTGTATCAATACTATTAGAAGGTGGATAGGATAGGAGTTACACCCATAGCTCAGGTGGAACCTTATTTTATATTTTAAATATGTGCACCATCTTAAAAAAAAAACTCTTTTTCTTCTTCATAATAATCTCTAGCCATGTCTAACAACTTGACTTGGTACACTTCTTATGCATTATTTCCCATCTCCATGAGATCATAGGAGCCAACTATCTAGGGAAATTTGAGTTCATCCTTCCATGTTATTATGTTGTGTGTTGTGTGATTTAGAGGAAGAGACACTAAGTGAGTGTTTGCTTTATGATTCCCCTTTTGCTATTGTGAACTAGATACTGGGTCTAATGGTTGGACAATAGAAATGTCTATGCCTAGTAGTATCGATTGCAATGGTGTTTTTCACCTATTTACATGATTTGTTTGTCTATCCACCTTGAACTACACTACATCAATTGTGATGAAAAATGGAAGTGGTTTGAAAGGTGAGCATGGAAACTCATGAATTTTGATGAAAACTCCCTTAGGTAGTAGTGTAACTATGACATGTTATCCCAAATACTAAAGGACATCTGGTGGGAATCTAGGGTGTGTGGTACTGAGGTATAGGCATTCCTCCCACCAAGATTTGAACTTACCTTTATGTTTAAGGGCTCCATATCCTATGTCCATATGATGTTGTAAAATTGCTATGCTAGCCAGTAGTTTGTATCTGGGTGTACTTCTCCCTTAGGTGATATCCATTGTGTGAAATAAAGGAGAAGGATGAGGAATTGATACTAGAAGGTCTGACTTGGAGTGGTTTGGTAGTTTCTTATGTTCATGATAAATTCTTTTACAAATTATTTGGGCCAATTTAATTGTTCATCTCAATGGATCATCTTGTTGGCAATGTCTACAATGCCCTTAAGAATTTGTTTGGCAAACTTGGTTGTCTACCAAAACCATCTAGTGATGCATTAGACAAGAATACCAACAAGTTCATTTGGAATTTAATAAACCAAGATCCATCAATTTTGCTACACATATAGGTCCCAAAATTCTTGCAAGATAGGAGAAATTTTGATCTTATAGGGAATTAGGGAGTCTCTGCATGCATGCATGCATACCTAATGCTTAGGCCATAGATTGTGTATTGATGACCAGCATCTCATCTGGTCCCAAATAGATAACACTCATTATATTATCCAAAAAATACTTAAAAATATCTTCCATGTCACCAAAGGTTGGCATTCATAGTAAATGCTCAACATCTATGTTCTAAAATCTATGGGAAGTTGTGAGGCTGAGTAATTGTGTAGCATCAATAGGGCTAGGTCATAATATATTTTGTTTAGCTTCATATAGATATTGAAATGGCTCCGGATCACTATATTTAGTCTACTAAAGTGCCATGTCAACAGCCATGGATTCCTTTTGTGTTTCAAAGAGGGGTTATATTAGTGGCATGGTATCTATGGTGGCATGAGAAGAACTTTAGCTATTCTTAAATGCTTTATGTAATGGAAATATTTTATCTCTTGATAGTTGTATCTCTTTTAAAGTATGCTAAGGATGAAATGTGAACATGGAGTTCGAACTTATATTTTATAGATTTTGCACTTATTGGCTTCTATGTCCAAACCATGTTTAGCTATCCACTCATCTTGAATGCAATAGAGGATGTGGTGAATCCATTTTTGATCTCACCATTAAATTATTTAGTTGTTGCTGCATGTTTGGAGTTATGCCATTATGCCCTTAGGAGTCTGTATGAAGGGTACAAGCTACTGATGTTGACTAGCTTCCAATTTATTGAATATCATATCTATCAACCCTTGGATCCTACATTTACTTCTATTAGATGACCATTATCTAATGGATATATTACATTATGTGATGTTTTGGCATCTTTCCTAGACTTAATAATTTTTATTCACTCCTCTTTGACTTTTCTAGTGATACATGTGGATCTTCCTATGCACGTCTAACACACATGATGCTTGGTATTTGTACTTCACCAATGTTAATAATGAGATCATATATAAATAAAAAAAATAGAAAATAAACATACACTAAAAATTGAAACATAGATAAATCCTAGTCTACATGGTGTTACTCAGCACCCACTCAACTTGTAAAATGAGATCAATAGACTATAGGTAGTAGGGCTTAAGCCTATATCCATTTACTCATCTTTTTAATATAGTTCCATATAAATCCCTTAAAACTATCATTATTTTCTATGTTAAGTCATGTATAATGTAAGGCCCTTTCCATCTTATTTTTAGTTTTCCTGAAAATGCTCTAAACTAGCTATCATACAACAAACCTAGCTGATCTTTATGAAATTCTTTATGGTTTAGGTTCCTATCATGCCACACTTTCTAAATTTGCTTATGTAATTCCTATGTCCATGTTAATATTAATCTAAACTCATCCATCCTATTTAGTTCTAAGAGCTGATTGGTAAGATATTTCCAATCTCCTAAATGCATGATCATAGCAATGCACAGGCTAGGCACTAGATACTTGATTGGCATGACTATTTCATGATCATCCACCAATTGAAATAGTTTAAATCCTATATACCTTTTATAATTTTTTTTATATTCCCATAATATCATATGAATGTGATTATTTAGTTGTTGGTGCATGTTTGGAGTTATGCCATTATGCCCTTAGGAGTCTGTATGAAGGGTACAAGCTACTGATGTTGACTAGCTTCCAATTTATTAAATATAATATCTATCAACCCTTATATCCTACATTTAATTATATTAGATGACCATTATCTAATGGATATATTACATTATGTGATGTTTTGGCATCTTTCCTAGACTTAATAATTTTTATTCACTCCTCTTTGACTTTTCTGGTGATACATGTGGATCTTCCTATGCACGTCTAGCACACATGATGCTTGGTATTTGTACTTCACCAATGTTAATAGTGATATAATATATAAATAAAAAATATATAAAATAAACATACACTAAAAATTGAAACATAGATAAATCCTAGTATACATGGTGTTACTCAACACCCACTCAACTTGTAAAATGAGATCAATAGACTATAGGTAGTAGGGCTTAAACCTATAGCCATTTACTCATCTTGGAAATATAGTTCCCTATAAATCCCTTAAAACTATCATTATTTTCTATGTTAAGTCATGTATAATGTAAGGCCCTTTCCATCTTATTTTTAGTTTTCCTAGAAATACTCTAAACTAGCTATCATACAACAAAACTAGCTGATCTTTATGAAATTCTTTATGGTTCAGGTTCCTATCATGCCACACTTTCTAAATTTTATTATGTACTTCCTATGTCCATGTTAATATTCATCTAAACTCATCCATCCTATTTAGTTCTAAGAGATGATTGGTAAGATATTCCCAATCTCCTAAATGCATGATCATAACAATGCACAGGCTAGGCACTAGATACTTGATTGGCATGACTATTACCTGATCATCCACCAATTGAAATAGTTTAAATCCTATATCAATTTTATAATTTGTGTGATATTCCCATAATATCATAGGAATGTGATCATCCTAGGCATCCCATTTGACATCATATATTTTTGTGAGCATTTTCCCCAGTACCTTATTTGAAGCTTTAACCTAGCCATTATCCTAAAAATGATAGGTAATGATTTTATGATGAGTGATCATAAACTCTTCATTCAAGGCCTTGATGGTATTTTTGAGGAAGTTCATTCCTCTATTTCTAACTAATTTTATCAGAAATTTGAAATTGGTAATGATATTTTCATATAAAAACTTTATTGCATCTTTTGCACTGTAACTAGGTGTGGCAGTAGATTCAACCCACTTAGTAAAATAATCTATCATAGTAATTATGTATCTAGATTTATTATGCTTTATTGGTGGGTTGGTTGGTCCTACAAAATCAATACCCCACTATTTGAATGGTTTTTCTACTAATAAGGGTTGTAAGGGCATCTCATCTTTTTGGAGTGATTTTCCCATATGTTAGTAGACATCACAATGTTGTGTAACTCTATGTGCATCTTGGAACAAATTTGACTACCATAGTCCACTCTATATAATCTTTCTAACTATATCCTCTCCTATAAAATGTCCTCCTATGAATCCTTGATGATCTTCTTCCAAAATTTGAGGGAGTTCATGTTCAAAGATAACCCTGCATAGGACTTCATCCTTTCCCAAGTGATATATTAGTCCATTAATGATAGTGTATGGTAGTGATCTATTCACAAAATTATTTTAATCTCATTCCTAAAAGTGCACAAGGAAGATTAATTTCTTGAATAAGTTAGAAATGGCTTCAAAGTTTTCAAGAATCATAGATATATGGAAGAGGTACGCATCAAGTGAGTCTTCTTGTAGTTATTCTAGCTCTTCACTATTTAGAATATAGCTAAGGTGGTTATGTTCCATATTTTCTCTACCTAGTTTTACATTTATACGAAATTAAAATTCCTAAAATAACATCAACTAGTGAGATATTCTTCCTCCTAACATCAATTTGTTGACCAGATATCATAGGGCTTGATGGTCAATGAAAACTTTCAATGGTGTCACCAAAATATAGTGTTGGAAGTTTTGAAGTGTGAATATAATGGCCAATGCTTCCCATTTCATAGTTGTATAATTTTTCTCTACATCTAACAATTTATGGCTATAAAAGTAGATAGGGTGATCAAGTGCACCATCTTTAGGCTCCAAAAGTATATCCCTAAATGTGATGCCTAAAACATCTACATGTACATGAAATAATTTACTCTAGTATTGGAAAACAAATATGTGCACAATGATCAGTCATTGTTTACAATCAATGAAAGTTGTTTGGCATTCAAATGTACATAAAAACTTAACATTATTACATAATAAGGCTTCTAGTTGAGATTAAATCACTACATAAACTTTGATAATTTTTTAGTAGTAACCTGTGTGCCTGATAAAGGAGCAAATTTCAATGGAACTAATAGGTGGTGGTATATTCAATATTACTATGATTTTATCCTGAATCACCAACATGTCATCACTACAAACATGTCCAAGTAAAAAACCAAAAGGTGTAAAGAATAAATATTTATTGAAATTTAAAGTGATGGGTAGAACTCGACATTGTTCTAACATCAAATACAAATTATACAAATGTTCTTTGAATAATGAGAAGATTGCCTAATCATCTAGGTAAAACTCTAGGAAATCATGGATGAAATATTTTAATGTTGTGACTAATGCACATGAGAACACCGTAGGTGTGTTCTTTAGGCTAAAAACATTACTTTATATGAAAAACAACCCCACTCTATTGAAAAAGTTATTTTTGTTTGATACTCCTCTACAATCAAAATCTAATGGTATCCACTGAACCCATGTATAAAAGAATATACTTCATGTCCTATGACAAACTCCAAGACTTTGTATGTAAATGATATGGGGAGTGGATTATTTACATAGGCATCATTTAGAATGTGCTAATCCCCACATACCAAAATTTATCCTATTTTCTTGGGCTAAACTACCATTGGGCTTACCCAGTTGGCTTTTTTACTAGATAGATTATCCCTCCATCTTGCATTCTATCCAATTCTACCTTTACTTTTAGCTTCATACTGGGATTGAGTTTATATGGCCACTTATTTATTGGATGTGCACACTCCTTCAATTTAATGTGCATCTCACCAAGAGATGGGTCAACTCCTTAAATCTCTAAGAATTTGGTGGGAAAGATGTCTTGGTAATCCCTCAAAAGTTGCAGGGCTTCCAAAATTTAAGTCTTCATCCAATAGTCACTTACGCTTACCAGTTTTGGAACCTCCTCTATTTTGATGTTAGCAACATACTTCTTGAGAGGCTACTAATAAATATTACATTTTCCTCACCCATAGATTATTGGATTTTTTTTGCCCTTCTTATTCTAGGATTTGGATGTTATGAAGCTTATATTCTTTAGTTAGTGTTGCATTGGTGTCCTTGAGTGGTTCTATAGGCTGCTTAGGTATAAATAAATCATTTAAATCTAAATTAGCATTAGAATAAAAATATTCACTATCTTCTTCCTCATCTTGAATTTGGTGGCAAGGCTATGTCAAATCTTGTTCTTTAGTCCTAGTAGATTTATACCTTTGAAGTGCTGAATTAATATGAAAAGTTATGTTTTTTCTATGCAGTTGATTTTATTTTGGTTCTCAAATCTTGTATGAACCTATGGTATAAAAAGTACTTGAGTTTCCATAGTGCATTATGAACTAAAGTATTTTCATCTTCAAATACAAAAGTTTGTATGAAATCACTTTGTACTTGTTCTTAGTTCTTGGTTTATCTCTTATTCTCCTAGTGCATGTACCATGTTGTAGGTAGTGGAGGAAGTGTATAGAAAAAAATGTGAACCCAATACTTGGGTGCCACATGTTCCTCATTCCAAACTTCAACACATTTATGTACATTAATCTTAGGGTACTCACCTTATTTAAAAAATGGGAATTTAGTGTGGATGAATTGTGGTAGCTAAAATATAATGATCATGAGTTCACAATAGTCATCCCACTCAAGCTAATTATCTTGATGAGTTTCACACTAGGTTGTAACAACTCCCTTCAAGTCATAGTTCACTATGCTAACCCACTAATTTATAATTGAAATATGGACTTTTAGGCATAGAATAAAATCATTGATATCCTCCATTATGTAGTATACAAGTAATTAACATTCATGCACAAAGACCATCCTCATAGGTCAGAATTCATGATCACCATAGGCCCAGTTAAGGAGATGAGTATCTAAATTGCCATTGATAGATGAAGTTTCTTCTCAGGGCAAGGTTCCTTCCCTTGTAAATTCTATGTAATCTTTCATGTGATCATTGACTTGATATAGGAAATCAACTTCTAAGTGAGTAGGAGATTTTACAGACATGGAGGTATAGTCTTTAATAACAAACTAATTTACAATCAACTATGTAGCTACTAGTTTTGGTCTCCATTTTTTTAATGTGCTCAATTTTTGGGTGAGTAGTGATTATAGTTGAGGTTTGGCCTATTGGTATAGGAAGTTACATTATGTTATGTGTAGATAATTTGGATTCTCCTCAATATTAACCTTCATCTAACTAGTTTCTTGTGGAACATGTGGAGAGTCTAGTTCAACAAGAATTATATATGGTTTGTGCACTCTGTTGAGAGGAATGACCAAAAACTTATCACCTTGATGTGCCTCAAGCTAGTTGTGTAATGTATTAATAGTCATTTGACCATCATATGCCCATTTTTTTCTCATTAGTGCAGGGTAGTGTGTTACAATTTTCATGTCTACAACATGATCAAAATCTCCTCAAAAATACAAGTCTACAACTTTGATCTCAACATCCTCCAATCTACCAAAAGGCTCAATTTTTTTGTAGTCAGCCAAGCTCAAAGTTACTCGGCTATAGCTAAGAGCTAGTTATCCAATAAATTCCCATGTTAATCTGATAATCATATTTAATGTGTTATCAAAATAAAATACAAAATTTGGGATCTCTATCTAGTAACCATAATATTAATCCACACATTAAAATCCTATGGATTATTCATCTTGACATACCAAACCAATTTTTCTATCTTTTGATGGCCACATTGTGCACATTCAAAAATATTATGTAATAGATTCATGATGTTTTATGATATATATTAATTACATAAAATACTCAAAAGTTTTAGTATATCTATGAGCATAGTGATAACTCTATCTTGTCATATGATACACATTATTTAGCCATACATTTTCATGTTGATTATTTTAGCATCACCATCATTAGTTTCCTATTATTGAATGTTTTTTAGAAACTATGAAACTTCATTTATAAGGCTCTTTTCCATAACTGGATCCAGGTATTTGTTTTGTCTAACCTTTCTGATGCCTAGATCTTGAGGCATCTCAAGTGGAGGTAGTCCTTTTTCTTCATGTTATTTTTATGTCAAAGCTTTTAGAAACATATTTTATTTAAGTTTCAAACTTACCATGTTTACATTTTGGATAACTTTGTCCTTCTTCTGCTTCTCTAGAATAGGGTAATCTTATATATCATGTTGATTGGAGACTCTATAGTATGCACAATATAATTGTCTCTACGGATTCATTAGGCAATTTATTTGGACATGATTTTACTTTTTGTATAGATAGAACTATAGGGGAGGCTACTGATAGTTGTTTTCTATATCACCTTGGTATCTTCCTCTATAACTACCTTGACCTCCTCTATTAGATTGATATCCCCATCAGTATCCTCCTTGTGGTTGCATAGAATTTTAATTTTGGTACTGGTAATTATTATCTCCCATACAATTATTGTTGCATAGCTAGATAATTCTAATTCAATTATTATGGCTATGTTATGGGTTAAATCCAAGGTGTTACATACTAGTATTGAGGGGATGGGGATGTCCAACCTATGAATAAGGGGTCGATCCATCCAAACTATGAGGATAGTACTATGGTAAAATTGGAATCCACTATGAACACATTTGGGTTACATGATTTTTATCAACCTTTGAGCCTAGGATTATTTTCTTCACCAAGGAGATTTGATGTACTGCAATGAAAAACACATTTTTGGAGATACCCTCTTTAAGTTCCTATAAATCTATAAAATTCTTCTCATCATGGTTAGTTTATTTACATAAATTACAATAAAAAATTATGAGGATTTTTTTATATATTTATATAGAATATGGTATTGTGTTGTGGCATGCCCTACTACTTGGCAAAGTTTGCATAATTCCATCTTTACTCTAGAATAGTCATTTAGTTTGTGTCCTTATTTTATACACTATGTACACCATAGGTTAAATTTATGTTTTTATATTTCACGACAATACTCCATTATTTTCATGAAAGACTACAATGTGTTTCCAAATTTTTAGTTAGTAGTAGGAGCTTCTCCATAATCTTTGATCTATTCTACACATAGTGTAGCAGCTCTAGAATCTACTTTTGTCTGATATTACAATTGCACAATGGTAAACTGAATATTACCTCATAGTCTTTCAATGAACCATGATTCCTTATATTTATCTATCAAAATGAATTTTAATTTGTTCATTACATCAAAAAATCTATGATCATAGTTGTAGATTGACTCTCCATACTTTTGCCTTATCTCTTTCAGGTCATGTATTATATGGCTAGTACATTTATTAATCTTAAATTCTATGATGAGCCAATCTTACACATATTTAATTCTTTATTTTTATATATATATTTTATATATTAAATCTAATGCTCTCCCATATAGATCCCCTATTAATTTACACTTTCATAAAATTTCATCAATGACAACCTTAACTTGTCATTTAATTTTACAAGTTAGCAAGGTCTATAGACTTATCATAGATGGCCAAATTTAAGACTCCTCTTGAATGATTCATCATAGTGACTAGTATAGATGGAGTATTTTGTGAAACTATTATTTGAGATGACTACGTTCTAAGTGCTTTTATTTATGTACTACTATGTGCACTAAAGGAACTTTTGTGCACACTTTGCTTGTTTATACTTCCATCTTATTGTTGCTCAACTTCAATTAATCTTATATACTTCAAATACTTCCTAATTTATTTTTTTTAATATTCATTCCATAATGATTCACCTTCTCTAAAAATGGTTTTTCCAAACTCTTCTCTTCTTTATTAGCTGGCTGAAAACTTTTACTAAGATATATAAGATTGGGCTACAAGGGCATGTAAACTTCTAGTGAATAATCCTTTCTAGTGATTTTTTTCTCTATTGTGCTTAATCCTATGACTAATTTATGTTTCTATTTATAATTATTATTCTTCTATCAATACCATTTCATGTAGTTATACACTACTTCTATCTTTTATCTATTCTAATCCTAAACAACTCTCATCTTCCTTTTTGCATGTCTCTTCTTCTACTCATTCTTTCTATCAACATCTAAAATCATTATCTTTCTTTGAACTTAACTCATCATTTTATTATCACTTTTATGCACTCATTAATCATTTAATCTATTACTATTCTTGTTTCTATTTATAACTACTTGGGTATTCATCTATTTATTTCATCTACTCTATTATCGCAATTCCCTTTCTAAATCCAAAGTTTTATTCTAACTCTTCTTCCCTCGCATCTCAATTATATATTTATTATCAATCTCTAGTCACTCATATATCCATCATTCACCATCATGTGCACATATCCCCATACACCTAAAGCAAATACTCCATATTGGTTGGAGTAGGCACCATGGCCTTTTCCACCACCAACATCTTCAACAAGAGAGGTGGTCATTGTAAAAAAAATCCTCTAATTCCTCTAAAAAAGTGGTCTTATGTAGCTTTGAATTCTATATATCTTATACTACGAACTCATTAGTGTATCTATCTATAGTGGTGATAACCTAATAGTCTATCGTTCTCAACTAATTAGTTTCCAATTTCACTAACTGGTCTATCTTTTCTTTGATCTAGGTAATGGTTTCTTTTGCTCTAGGATGGAAATAACAGTAAGCTAGTATTATCAACCAATTAGTTAGAAATTTGGGTATTTCACACTAGAAAATTTTATGTATTTCATTGTATATATATTCTTGAATGATTTCACTCATGGTGAGACCCATCCTTTTGGATTCTTCTTCTATAAAGTGCCATATTTTTTGGTGTAGCTAGGTTTTAATATCTTGTTCTCTTGATAACCATATTAGCATAAATTCATCTAGAATAAATGTTTCCATGCTCAGCTCACCATTGTTAGTAGAGGTTCCTGGTTTAATAGAACATGCTAGGGATGAGAATAACTAAGTTTTATTAGTTTGTATAAGATAGTACAAGGAATTCATATTTACCAGAATCATGATAGAGATGAGGTATTGTGTGATTTGAAAGGAACTAAGATTAACATAGTTTTCTTTAGGGTTATAGAGCATTTGGATTACTTTAAGATAGATTAAACCAAACATTAAACATAATAACACATACAAGGAATAACATAAGAAATATGATATATAACCATAAACCAAAAATTCTATATTGATCGCAGAAAAGGTCATCAACTTCTTCATAGAGGCATACATATTTATAGTCATTATAGTTTCTAACTATTCATATTCTTATTCATAAATTGGTGCCAAAATTAGGAGACTATTCATCTTCTATCCTCTCACAATTGAGAGGATAGGACAAAATACATATAGCTGGAAATTTTATATATAATGCATAAATATTCAAAGAATATCCTTATTAGCTTTTCTTATTTGGTTTTCTTCTCCCAACATATAGTAAAAAACATTAAATTTTGTAGCCATAAATTATTTATCAAGTGATTCTTTATTTTTCCCATATCTATGTTTCCATATTGGTGAGATAGATAATTTTTTGGTTTTAATAGAATATTTTTTCAAAAATTTAAAATTTAATCTTATTTTTTAGGTATGCCTCCTTGTTCTTCATATTGGGCACTACTCATCTACTACACATGCAACTTCCTTTCCACACCAATAAAGTAAGTGAATGTATGTATTTAAATTTTATTTACTTTCATTTATTTTCCACTTTTACTACATTGAGATAGCTTATTTATTATGTTGTTATATTCATTCTCGAAGAACCATCCCATGTTACACTATTGTGACATGTGATGAGCTTCAGGTGGGGCATATGTATACACATAATATTTTTTCCTTTGTTGTTATTATTTATTAATTCTCTTTCATCAACCTAGTTAAATTTAATCTCTATGATTGTACACCTTAAAATTACATTGAGAAATGGGTGGGTAGGGTTTTGTTTCTTTACAAGAGATATTATTATATATATATCATTCCTATATCCATTCTAGCTTCCTCATACTTGATCCCTTAAGTTATCTCCTTATAACTTACGCCCTCCAGCTATACTAGGACCTATATTTTCCTACTACATTAGCTTAGTCTGATGTAGTTCCATCTAAAACATATACATTCCCTTCTACATCATATTAATCGATGCAATTTTGAATATCTTGGTGAAATATTTATAACTATATCAACTTTGATAACATAGTTCAAGGTTAGTCAGCCCATGTTAAACTAAATTGAGTTGGATGATGGAATCAAATTAACTTTTGGGATGGTATAGGGTCATTGAAAACTATAAATATAAGTCATCATTTCATTCCAAGAGAGAGACATTCATTTTAATTGCTTTTACTCACATTTTTTCCCTATATATACACTTGGAGGAGTTATTTCGCAGGATATTATATTGAAGGAAAGTTTGTCTTTTAGAGTCTTGAATTAATTAGGAGGATTAATTTTAGCCTAGATATTTATTTAACATTTTATATATTTATAACCACAACAATCTATTGAAAAGCACCATTATCGAATGGGGAGATTTAGGCTTGGCATGTCCTCTTCAAGGTAACTATATTCTAACCATATCTCTTTCATTTATTAGATAAAAGTTGCATAATTTCTTGGATAATAAATGTGTATCTCTTTTTTAAGACTATTTTTACACTTATAATTAGTGTGTTTATAGGATTTATTAAAATTTCCATTTATTAACTTTAGATATCCTAATCCCTCATTTTCCTACCATGGTTCCTTATCCATTTTGATATGTTTCTAACACTTCCCCTTATATTAATCATTTGTAATATTAGACTAATTTCAAAAAGAGATATATTTAGATATATCTCATGGTGATATTAGCCTAAAGTAATTTTAACCCTTTCCTTTGACACTATGTTGTAGGTGCTCCTATTTCTAGGTTCATAGATCCATTTTATCACATCTTGAATCATTAAATATCATTAGGTTCTCTTTAATTAACCTCCTACAAGTTTGGATCTTTACTAGATAAGATAGTTATAGGTTGATCCTAACCCATTGCATACACAATGTATAATATTTTATATGTAATTTGACATGTTATTGAATACCAAAAGATTTTATAAAATGAAAAGACTCCTTTGGTATGTACATGAAAGTTCAAGAATATGAAGTGATAAAACTTCATCCTGGTACTATAAATACTTGTATTGTATATAATATATAGTTTTAATTTTGAGATATAATGATATAGAGATCATTTGATGGTTCCATTAAAAATTGTATGTGTTGTTCTATGTCCATAAGTTTCCATTTTCTATTTAGATATTCTTGTTTAATATAACAAATATGTATGATTTTGGTTGATAAATATGTTTAAATAAAAGTACATTAAGTTTGAATGATTCTAATAAGGCATATTTGCATATAAATATTCTAAATAAATAACTAAAATTGCACAATACCAACATTGGCATGTACTAATGGGTATTTCTAGGAACCTTTGCTAATAATGGTATAGTGAACATGAGATTAAATGATGTTGATATGGTTACCCATAAGGAGACATTAAACATTGGCTAGAGGAAATAATTCACAAATTCATAAAAATGAAGCTAGGAGAATATGAGTTTTTACAAAATATATCATAACCAAACATATATATGGTGAGAAATATGAAATATTATGGTGTGAATCATCATCCACTTATTTTTCAAGGATTGAATATTAATACTTGAGGCCTAAATAAATATAACACTTCGTTTAGACTAAAGAAAAGATATAAAAAAAATTTAAACATATATACTAATTGGATGAGTGCAATAGATCATTAGCAAGGATACATTGCATTTGAATTTGTGCATGATTTTTTTGTAAGATTCATTAGAGGCAAATTCTTAGATTGAATACTCCTAAAAAAAATTTGTTGTGGAAAAGGGCATGGTTCCAATCCCAACCAATATGTACTAATCATCTAGGGCATGATGGGGATGTAGAATAAAAGAAGGTGAATGATGAATAATTGAGAGAATGATCCTGAACCTAAACCCAAAATATGGAGGACACAAAAAATTAGAGTGAGAAGGTAATTATATGAATTCATAGAGAGTTAAAATAACAAAATATATGGAATAAATATATTGATCTTCAAATAACTAAAAATAGGAGTAGTGTAGAGACTAAAAATAATATGAGAGGCATTAGACCTTTAAGAGAATTTGGAGAGAATACATATGAGGAAATCATACTTGAAGTAATGAAATGTTGCAAAGAGATCATGGAGACCATCTGGGATGTGGAAGTGACCTAAAGAAACTATAATACACCACAAATATCTTTGATAAGTTACAGAGAAGTAACTAGAGAAATTAGATGATAATTTTAAGAAGCAATTACAGTGGAAGATATTGTTTAAATATTAGGAAGGATAATGTCTTTATTAAGTTATGTTGAATCATAAGGTTAACTTACTTTTGATTTCAATTAGGAAGATACCTCAAACAAGGATCATTCATTTGAAGGAGATGCATCCCCTGTACTTAATTTTTTAACATGATTATACAATGTAGTAGCAAAGAGACATAATAAGTGGTTTGAAAAGTTTGTAGATAAATTTACAAGGATAAGTGCAAAAACGTAGAAGTTGTTTATAGAATAAAATTACTAGTACTCCAAAGATAGTTGCATTGAATTTTAAGACTCCTATTAAGTCGAATCCAAAATTACCAGTTGGTTCAGGTGTAGACATAGTAAATATATCTCTTAATGTGGGAGTTTTTATTATGATGACACCATATGATGGGTATTCTAACCCTAAAAAATATTTTTTGACCTTCAATAGGACATGGTAGGTTAAAGGCATCACCATTGATGATGCAAGGAAGTGCAAGCTCGTAGGATCCTTAATAAGGAGATCTACAAAATTCATGACTATAGATTCTCAGATGTCATAAATCAAGTGAATTTATAATTTAAATACATAAATAAAGCCAATTAGTTCATAGAATTCCTTTTACTTAGGATTATATTTTCCATTGCATAAATTCAATTCTCTTGTAAAGTTGATGCATGGTCAATTATGATCTAGGTTAAGAAAATAAAATTTTATGGAGACTATCCTCCATCCACTACAAAAATAGATGTCAAGATAGACATTATGGATGAAATTCATTAGATAAATAGACTCAGACTCTCAATATGGTGCATTTAGTGTGATAAAGAGGGACATCATAAGAACAAATGTCTAAAGATCTAGGCATAAATCTACAAAACTCATCACACAGTTGGATATCCAAATACCAAATGTCATCTACTATATAAATATAAATAATAACCACACATAAAATATTGAAATTTTTGTAAATCACATAATCATGATGAGAATTACTACATAGTTCTTTAATATCTAAAGGAACACATCACAAAGAATGTCTTCATAGTAGCTTTGCATTAGTTTTTAGTTGTAAAACTAGGAATACTAAGTCTAAATGTTGAAATTACACTAAAAACATAATTTAATCCTATTTAATGTCATAATATTCATAATACTAATATATATGGACTCCTCAATCACCATAGGATGAAATAATTTGGACACCGTAATCACCCTAGTATCAAGTTGGGTAGACACCTTTGTCACCATAATACCAAAAAAAATCAAGATGGGATAAACCTTCACCAAAAATATAGTATGGGGTATATTATGGCCAAAAACAAGGTTGGGGTAAAACATAAAGTCAAGTAATCTATCAAGGAGGATACTAAAGTGGATACTAGGGAGGAAACTAGAATTATAGACAAGAGGATAGACATTATAGAAAGCCTATTATCTACTACATATGTGGTGAATACAATCATATCACATGAACTTGTACCTATAATCCAATGAGGTGGACATATTATGTTTATTAAAGAATTAAAATAGATCACAATATTGAATATTTTCATAAAATATAAAATCAAAGAAAGAAAAAACTAGTGCAAAATGTTAACATGGTAAACTATCATCCCAAAGATCTAATATTTATGCAAGTTGTCACTAGGGATTAGTATAAAGATAAAGGAATACCTCCTCTATATGTGATGTAATATAATATGATCAGGAGGCTTTGGTAGGATGAATATCTAGATGTTGTTAGAGAAAAATTCATAATGTCTAATGCAACATAATTATTCCAAACTATACAAAATTAGAATGCTTTTGAGGGGTAAGTTGTAGTAGTGGATGTGAAGATGTATGGATAATTTTTTTAAATCCTAAATCAAATATTAGTCCAAGATTTCACATATCTCTTTAAGATGGTAAGCGCATTATGTAACAAATACATAGTACAAAATATCAATTTTTTTGCATATCATGCTGGACTATGCAAAGAGGGGACAACAACACACTATAAAAGTGGTCTCAAATGTTAATACCAAAAATCCATAGGATTTTGAACCTAAACTTAACATATAACTCACATGCTTTTAAGTCCCAATGCAATATTTTATTTTGTAATCATAGAGTATATGATTCCTAGTTTTACACGGGAGGCCTTTAGGATACTAGATCTCAGCTACCACCTATCACATTGAGCCTCATATACTATAGGTAAGTTAAACCCATTAGGATATTGGAGGATTTGGAGATAAAATTAGTTTATACAAGTCTATGAGGATACTTTTAAGTTATTAATATGAAAATAAGTAAAACACATTACCCTACATTAATTGGGGAACTTTTAGTGTGGTATGGTCATATGACCATGAATACAATAGATAATAAATTAATATTTCATAAATGGTTATATATCATTATCATACCATTAAACAAGGATGATATCAATCCTTATATCATCCCCAAGTAGCATACATTTCCATATGCCTATAAAGGAGATATTTGGTTTAAAGTTAGCATAGAATTGAAGTCATATTCTCTACAAAGCAAAGAGTTTACTAATTTTATATAGAATAATAGTTTTTATAGATATAGTAAAAAAATAGTTTTTATATCAGTTATTTAAGACAATATATCAAGTCCCACAATTCCATATGGATGAATGTAAGTCTCCATCGGTAAAATATTCAACAAGGTTAAAAGTGGATTTTTTTGTATCATGTCCTCCTATAGACATGGATTACATAAAACCCACTCATAAGGGTACCTTTTTGTGAATTTATGTCTTTCATAAGTGGTGACTCAGATGTGCAAATGTTAAATTAGGCATGTGGAGACCATGAGGTGAGGCCCATGAGAATGGTTTATGCTACTAAGAGGCAATTTCCCTAATACTTTACAACTGAAGACTTAGCTTAGTTTATATTCAAAATGGAACCACATGTCTCAAACATAGATCAAAGAGTCAATGCATTGAAATATACTCTAAAATATTTTATTATGACATAGTGGAAAGTCCATCACTTAAATTTATTACATTATGAAGAGGGTTATGAAGTGATGTGAGATAAGTTCCAAGTGGCCTCTATAATATCATCATAGTGGCCATTTTTTTAATAAGGAAAGTTCCCTAAGTTACATATTCATAGGTGTGTAGACATATGGTCATCACAAGGTGTTGAAATAAAATACGGGGTACACGTATTTTAGCATGCATTAACACCTTTGTAAAGTTCCCAATACGTGCATCAGAAGCACAAATGTGAAACCAAACATTGGCTAAAAGTTCAACATGATTTTATATATACTTTTATGTTTTAAGATAATAAATCAATGGTGCAAAAATATCTAAAAAAATATAAATATATTTTTATGTCATGGGTATGAATAGGACAAATTGTCTATGCATAATCAAAATTCATAGGAAGAATCAATGCCAAATTTTCACAAAGCCATAAAAACATAATGAGCACAGAAGGAGAAAGAATAATTATGCTAAAATATTGTAACTTAATTTTCAACAACATAAAAAATTCATAATCTAATGATGATGAAGAGGATTTAGATCTACAAGAATTTTTTGAACCAGAGTGAGAGATAAAGGAGCCTAAAATCAACATTATAGAGAAAACATAAGATACATAGATAGGAAATGAGAATATTCAAGAGTAAAAAGGGAAGAGGAAACTATAATACTATATCCTAGAAGGACCCAATAAAATATACCAGGAACTAGTAAGGAATCAATTGAAAACATTGTTACAAACTTGGTACTAAAACTTAAGATTATAGGATATTACTAAATGCAACACCATATTTTAGAGATAATAAAATTCAAGATGTATTTACCATAAAAAATTTTAAATTTAAGGGTGTAGACCCTTGTTTATTGGAAATGCATATTGAATTTAAAGAGTGCACAATGCCTATAAAAAATCACTCATAGAGACTAAACCTGAATATGAAGATGAAATTCAAGTCAAAAAATAATAAAATTAAATAAGTAATCATATATCCTATGAAAATTTAGATTAGGTAAGTCCCATGATAATTCAACCCATGAAATCAAAGTTTTCATTATTTACATATCACTAAACGATGCATGTGTCAATGATCCCTTTCTAATTCCATTCACAGATGAAGTCCTAGAGTTAATCAAAATAAATGAAGTATATTAATACATAGATGGTTTAAATTAATATCATGAAATCCATATCATAGTAAAATATCTAATGACTACTAGTTTTACTATAGAGTGGGGATCATTTTCATACAAGGTAATAATGTTTAGCCTAAAAAATGCTCTTGTTGTATTTTTTAGAGTTTTGGTCATTTCATTTAAGGACTTCATACATTATTAAGGTTTACCTAGATGAATAGGTTGTGTTCTCTTTATTCAAAGACCACTTTTCAAGTTTGTGACTTATGTTGTAAAGATGTATAGATTTGTGAATTGCATTGAATTTGAATAAATGTTTGTTTTTTACACCCTTTAGTGTCATACTAGGACATGTGGTCTGTAGTGATGGAATAATTATGGATAAATAAAAAATCATAATAATTATGGGAATGAAACCTCATGTAAATTATGTTGAGGTGCGATCATTATTAGGTCATACTAGGAACTATAGCAAGTTTATATGAGAATATGCTACAATATCAATAACACTATAAAAAATTATATGCAATGATAAAAAAATTGAATGGATTAAAGAATATAAGTAAATTTTCATTGATTTAATAAAATATTAATCATAGATCCAAACTTCTTCTTCCTTGATTGGCATAAGCCATTTCATGTCCATGTGGATGTATATGGTATCATAATAAGTGCACTACTAGCTCAACCTAGAGATGGGGGCCTATATTAACCTATCCACTTCATAAGCTATAATATTTTAGTATTATAAAGTAATTACACCACCATAGAACATGAAGTTATGGATACAATATTCACACTACAAAAAATTAGGAAATATGTATTGGCTATACCATTTGAGTTATTAGCTAATCATCAAGCTTTGTGATATTTGGTGAACAAGCCAATGTTATGAGGATGGATATTCATATGGCTGATGTTATTCAAATCATTTTAATCTAAAATTGATGTGAAACTAGGTAGAGAAAATGTGAGGTTAGATCATCTTAGTTGCATACATAATGGTGAATATATATAGGAGATAAATTATGAGTCATTAGATTCTCATTTATTTGTATTCAATGCTACTCTATAAAATCTTAAGGACATAAAAAACTTTGTAGAGCATATTATTTTAATGCACACTATGGAGAAAAGGATAAAAAGTAGATAGTTACAAAATCTCTACTCTCAATCATTATCAATGGATTCTTGTATAAAATGGGTAAGTATTATGTTCTAAAAATATTAGCTTTGGATCATTAAAGACCACAACTTCCATAATAAGTACACCAAGAGGTTATAAAAGGAAATTTCATAGGAGAATCTACTACAAGGAAAATATTTCAATGTGATCTATGGTGGCCTACTTTGTTTTAGGATACACTGAAAGTTTAAAAACACTAAAATGTATATCAAAGAGTAGGTATACCAAATTAGTGGGATGAAATGCATTTAAATCCAATGTCAGTTGTGAAACCATTTGTGCGATGGGAAATTATTTTCTAGGGGCCATTAATTCACCTAGTAAGCATAGTAATGTGAAAGATATAATCACCATGACAAATTATTTTACAAAATGTGTATAATTTATTATAACACAAAGTTACAATGCCAAATACATAACTATATTATGGTATGAAAATATTATCACTAGGTTTGGATGTCCTATAAAGCTAGTTAGTGATAGAGAAATATACTTCCTAAATAATACCATAAAAACCTTGATTAAATATTTCATGATATCACATCATAAAATCATGGCTTACCATCCTCAATAAAATGGGTTGGCTGAAGATAAAATAAGGTTCTTGAAAATATGATTATGAAAATATTTAATGTTTAGAGGGACAACTGGGAGGATTGAATACATGTGATCCTATGGGACTATATAACCAACTACAAACATGTGGTTGGATTTACTCATTTTTATTTGGTATATGGTATAGAAGTAGTGATTCTAATGGAATACATAGTTCCTAGTTTATGAGTCACACTAATAATGCGACTAGGTGATTATGATTCAATTTAGGCATGATTATTGGATTTAACTAAAATGGAATAAAATAGACAAATGGAAACATGGACATATGGAATTCATAAAAAAGATCCAAAATTTTTGGCATGATCACAACCAATAACTAAAGGAATTTTAGGAGGACAACAAGTTCAAAACACACCCTAGGAAACTATGTATTTGATGTAAATGTCCATACATTATTTATGAGGTGTCATAACAAGGCATAATAGTACTCAAAGACCTTCAATGAACCATTATACTAGGGTAGGTAAATGGTTTTAGGCTTAAGTCATACCACTAGTGATATATATCAAAGAATGAATAATAAGAGTGGGTGTTAGGTATCACCAAGTAGTTAGGATTTTTATTTTTAAAATTTTGTTTGTGTTTTTGAGGTAGTAGTAGTAGATGTATATAGTATGATCTCTATATCACAAACATTCAAAGCATGTATCATAGTAAAATTTGTATAATAAAAAGAGGAAATAATGTAGACTAAATGTTCATAAGTTGATCAAAGGAGTGATAAAAAAATATGTCTAGGAATGAGGTGCTAAAGAACATGTACAAAAGAGTGGTAAGAAAATGGTAAATAATAATGTAGTTAATTAAAAATCACTTCAAATATTGTGTCATTTCCAAAAAAAATAAATGTGTTAGACTAATTTAATACAAAATAAAATAAATTATGTATAATATAAAAGGTAGCACATCACATTGTTTAATACCATCAAACAAAACATCAAATTTATACATCAAAAAGGGAAGGTCACATCACATTGATCATTGGAATTCAAATCAAAGAGGATAAAGACATGAAAACATATCAATGAGTTAATGTCAAGTGTCATAAACATTTGGAAGGAAATTATATGTAAGGTATGAAAATGAAATTTAAATATAGAGATAACTCAAGTATTCTATTATTTTATCTTTAGTCATCCAACTAAATAAAGATGTTTTAATGCAACCACTATAATATAAATAAAAATGGAGATGCCTCAAATTATAGTGTCATTATCCAATTCACAAAAAAAGAGATGGGGATTATGTTATCACTGAGTCAGATGAAATATAATAATCATAATCACTTATAATTAATTGATGTAAATAATAACAAATGGTTCTTCCAAGAACAAATAGTGATTTCATAGTCAGGATCCCCACCCCTACTTGATAGGTTACATAGATTTGATACAAAATATTTAATAGTATTTTATATATTTGACCAATTGAATGAAGTAATGATGACTCTTATAAGTTATTGTAATGAATGGGTTATACATTTTTCCAAGGATGTCACAATTTTCATCAACACAAACACTATGGTTTAAGCTATTGTCTTACCAGTAAGGGGAAAATAATTTTCAACTTAAAAAAAAGAGTCCTATGATCCACTTTGACATAAAGGATACATATTCCTAAAATATTATAAAACTCTTTACCTTTTCCACCTCCTCTCTATGTATAATATTTCATCATATTTTCACACTCATACATTTCATCCATATATCAATACATTTTAGGGTAAAAATGCCTAAACATAACCTTTATCATTAGATCTAGAAACCTTTAATTAATGACCTAGATTGACTACAAAATTAAAATTTAATAAAACATTTCTCTAGGGAGTGTAGTTCCTCGACCCCCCATTAGGGGGTTCATCCCCCTGAGACCCCACAAGGTGGGTTCCCCCCTTGAAAACCCCCATGCCATCATAGATTCAAAGAATGAGATACAAACTTAGCTAAAATAACATCTAAATTTTAACCTCTATTCCTATATGACAATCAAGATCCATACCTAGCAGATTAGGGTTATTATTGACTACAAATTATCCAACTCAATTAGTTGCCAATAAATAGTGATGGATCAAGAAGGGGCAAAATAATAAAGTCTCTAAAGTCATTTAATACACTAATAACATAATTTGTGTAATGCAAATCCTTCTCCAATAATCACAAAATCCATGGGCACATTTTTTTTAGTTATATATGTTGAGGGAGAATCACCATAAGAATGATAAGAATAAGAATAATAACCTTTTTTATACACCAATGTGCCAAAACACCAAAATAAAATTTTGGTCCTACTTGATCATTCAAAAACACCTATGATCAAGAATCAAGAGGATATATCTTCATCTCCTTCTCCACCACCCTCACCACCTTTATTTCCATATTCTTAAACACTAATACTTGTACCCCATCCTCATTCCTAAACTATTAAGTCTGTAGTATTAGGTGTGCAGTAATAATCTCTATGGATAAACCTCTAGGATCTTAACATCCATCAAACCAATCTAAGATGCAATATGAGACTTCAGATAATAATCATATGAAGCTATGAATGGTAAAGAGGAAGATGAAAAAGATAAGTTAGAAAATGAAAAGGTTGAGTAGGAGTAGGCACAAAAATAATAAGAAAAAAATATAAAGGAATAAGAAGATACATATGCACATGAGGTACAAAAGAAGAAATCAAAGGCTAAATAGGTAGCCAATGAAACTAAGGAAAAATAATAAGACAATATATGAAGGTAGAAGGAGTAGATGAAAAACTTGAGGTTGACATAGTAACCAAGGAATATAAATAAAATAACAAATAACACCTTCATAAGTAAGAATAAATACATAATAAATCCATAAAAGAGAAAGTAGTGAAGGATGTTTTGGAACAAGTGACAAATCTTGAAAAAGTGGTGAAGGAAAAAGTAGGGAAAGAGGAAAAGGTGTAGGATAAGAAAGTTTTAAAGGAAAAATAGGAGTATTAGAAGAATTTTAAGGCCAAACATGAAGCAAAAATCCAAAGATCCTACAACTAAGATAAAGTTGGGTAGCAAATAACCAAAGTAAATAAGGCTGTAATCACTAAAACTTAGTAATCGTAAAGTACATTTACAAGATTGGGATTAGCTTACAGATAAGTTCAAGAATAAGAATTTTAGGATAATCCATAAAATAAAAATCATTAGTTTTATGATGTCAAAGGTGCAATTTTGTAATGAAAAACATTCACACTCCTTATCACTCAAATTTGACATCATCCACCACCATAAAAAATTAATTTAACTTCACTTGAATTTGAGATAACAATTCAAGAGGTATCATTAGATGTGATTTATATGATTATTTTATTCACTATTTTTTTGGTAAAAGTCTAGCTATGAATACTATTAATCCAGGCAACAATTCAGGTGACAATTCAAGGGACGGGTCTACCCTAATTAATGACAGTTACTCTGAGAGCCATAACTTTTGCACTGTAGCTCCAATTGACTCATAGTTTGAACTATTGGAAAGATAAGAATGAGGAGAATGTGGTGAGATGGAATTGAGATACACTTGATGAATTTTAACCCTATAAAACCCAATGGAAGTACCCCAAATTTCAATTTTAGTAGTGCAGTCTAAAAATAGTAATTCCTTGAATAATGTATTGTTGTAAATCATGGAAGTCAAACCATTTCATCTCACTTGAGATTGGTGACATTCCAAATCCTCCCCCCACATTAAAAACATGTATAAATGAATATGTAACCTGAAATGTAAATTATACATCTCTTCTCAAAGATAAGCATATGTTTGGGTCTGAAAATTTGATCAATAAAACATCTCTTCTCAAAGATAACATTATTTGAATTGTCTTGTTTTTGTTTCTTGAATTATATTTCAACCAAAGATTTCTAGTTTTGGATCAACTATATCCATTAGATCCCACTTTTATGATGGATGGGGAATCTATTATTGTGTATGCTAATGGTTTTTTATTAATTCTATAATTATACTAGTTTTACCATACAATTATTTGTGTGTTTCTAGTTATGACATGTGGTAGGATGGGGAGAAATTGGAGAGGCCCATGTGGTGGATCCTTAGGCCACCATGTGGCCTAAAACCACATTATTTCTATTTTTCCACACCATAATACAACCTAACTCACATGGCAATCCAACTCAAGTTACCAACCCAAATCAACTAAGCATGGCAACCCAACTCAACTTGCATGGTAACCCAACTTGACTTACATGGCAACCCAATTTGTAGCCAATTCAATTCAAAGTTTTTAAAATAAAACTAACTCACCAAATATTGACTCGTAATTGGTGTTAGTATAAGATTTCAACAAATAAAAGGCAATTTAATATGTGGTTGAAGCCAGAGGACTATATGGTGACAAAAGTTTATTTAAAGACTTTTTAATGCTATCATCTCACACATGTGGGATACTAATCCTAATTTTGGTAAAATGTTATTGAACTAGCCCATGGAAATAGCCAATATCAGTTCAATTACAAGGATGGATGCCTATGAGGAGGTTGGGAGGTGACAACAAAGAAGGAGATACAAAGGGGTGTTAGTAAAGAATGATCTCTACCCCTTTATAAGGTCATGGAATGACATTTCATAGTCATGGATGCCTCTATCCAAAATGAAGAAAGGATAAAGGAATTGATGGGGCCTATTTTTAAAGGCCAAGTTTGTGGGAGCCCAAAGAACATGCTTGGTCTAAGAGGTATGTAGTTCAAAGGAGGAGGTAGCCAATTTTCAGTTTGGTAAAAATATTGTTTGGTCATCTTGGTATGGTAGGGTTATGGCCAACACTTCCATTAGCCATTGGCATTGACCATTAACATTGAATACTACTATTGCACATAGTAAGTTTGGTTGTCATTCCCAAAAGAATGTGTTGTTGGGTTTAGGTTGGTGAAGATTTTAAAAGGTGGAAGCTTTGTTTCATTTTTATGGGATGGCTTGATAGCCATTGAAAGAGTCCATGAAGATATAAGTATTGAGATCTTTAGAACATGAATATGGGTTTTGGAAAATAAAGGGACTCCCGAATCAAGGAGAGAAAGATATCGTTGATCATGAGCATGTGTATTTACAATCAATTTATCAAATGAAGAAGAATGAATGTCTCTTTTTCTTATAGAATATTCATTCATAGTTCATTTAAATGAGAAGGATGTATGTTGGTATGATATTCAATATTTTTGAATCTTGAGTGAGTATTGTTTATAGGATTGAGGCATGCTTATATAGATTTGAGCCTATTTAAAAAGAATGTTTAAGTTTGGGCACAAATGATATGCGAGATGTCTATTTGAAAAGCTCTTGGGCCATAGGGTGAATCATCTATGCTACATAATATTTATTTTCATATTGAGGACATACCATATTGTGATACATGTGCATTTATTTTATGCTACATGATAGTTTACATATGAAGACCTGAGTGGTGTATGACTGAGAACATTGCATACATAGCCATGCAGATTAGATCAAGTATGTACATGGATCATGTCTTTTTGCTTTGATCCTTTGTCAAGAATGGTTCATTTAATGATGTTTCAGATCACCTATTTTTAAAGTCTTTGGGTAAATGACAAAAGGAAGGTGAGTTTATTTTGTATGTTGTATAATTATCAATGTGAAGATTAGAGAACTCGTCTATGTTATTGCATTTCCTTTTTATTTGTATGGTGATATATAAGGATAAATGTATACGTGACTATGTAAGGATACATAAAGGAACCCAACTATTATGTTATTGCCTCTATTATTGTGTAAGCCCTTTTGGCTATGGAGGAATGTTGTTTTCTTTAATTTTGAAAGGATTTAAGTCATGATAGAGATATAGTCAGATATTATTATGTTTCTTTCTATTATTATATGGTTACAACCAAAGAAGGGATATAATGTGGATGTCTAACTAAAACATATAAAGACCAAGTCTGATTATTTTCTTCTATGTGGTAGATAAGAGAAATATGTATATTGTATTATTTCTATTACCACTATTTGTTTTCACCTAGATGGATATAGATAGTTGTAGAGTTACAGGGGTTGTATGTAATATCCCCTTCTAATAGGGATATATGAAAGACACAAAACACTGATACCAAAGACAAAAGCTCTGATACCACTATAATATCCCCTTCTAATAGGGAATATAGCAACACAAAAAAACTCTGATCACAATACCAACTTGCAGAATATATTCAAATAAGCATAAACAAATCACAGTATAATCTCTTAATAACAAATCAAGATCTCATTACTTGTTCTTCTGGATGATTACACAATTGAGTCTCTGGCATACAAATTAAAGAATATTACAGTCTGGTCTTAAAACCCTATGTTTTGCAAATCTGGGAGTGAAATCTGAATCTGGAAGGGTCTCAGCCTTTCTGTGTCGACACACAGACGCCATCGTCGGTTGATATCTCGCCGACGTCGGTCTCTGTCGGTCAGATTTCTGCCGACGTCGGTCCTCAGTCGACCAATGTCGGTCGCTATAAGCCCTCTCTCTGCCGATGTCGGTGCCTGATCGGATCTGTACAGACCTGTACGGACTTAGTACGGCCGCCAACTCAGCACAACCTGTCTGTTGATCCCTGATCTGGAAATCTATTGTATCTAATACCGCAAATCTCTCTCTGTATAATTTATTGAAACAAAAACATGAACTAAATCAAGAAATACCTGGAAAGCTCTGTGATAAAATTCTGTGTGAAGTTATCTCTCAAACCTGGAATTCTGTGATAACTTCTGGATGAAGCTATCTCTCAATTTGGCGATAAATCAGCTGATATCTCACAGCCTCTAAATCACACACAATGAAGAGGGAACGTTCTCCACTGCAATGGAATCCTGGAACCCTTGGCTCAGTCTTCACAGAAGAATTTCTTCAATTTTCAATAATCAATAATCTATGCATAATCCACAATGGCCTCCATGAGAAACCCTTATACCCTTAAAAGATATGCTTGCCCTAATTAGGGTTTCTTAAATTAGAATTAGGGTTTCTAATTAAAAATAGGCTAAATAATTAATATTTGATTAAATCAATCAAATATTAATATCTCCCTCAATACATGTCGGATCCACGAACCGATCGAAGCTAGTGAATCAGGGAGTGATTCCGCACATAACCATACCACAATAAAGGCGCTCCACTGCATATCAAATATCCCTAAAAAGTAGGAGCTCAGGCCAAATGTGTCTGAAATACCCTGAATGAAAATCAAATATAGAAATCCTATGAATCAAAGTCGAGCCAAGCTCCATTATGACCCTCTATCCATCTTATTAGCCTACGAAGGTCGCATAATAGGCTAACCATGAACTCAGAACATGTCAATTAAAAAGGGGACATGACATTGTAGCTCTGAACAGGACTTAAAGGTACAATTGGTTATAATTATTACCCATTTTTCATAATTTAATATATATTCTAAATGGAGAATATATATTGCCTGCATATCTAAAGAGGAAATATAAATGTTGTTGATGAAGGATGATTGCTTCAGATCCTCAAATCCTTCACTATCAAATTTCAACATTAAACTATAGGTTCCTTAAATCCATTTATGATGTAAGTTGAAAAGTGTATATTTACATCATTTTTATAATGGATCAGATTATAGTTAAGCAATCTTAGAAATGTATCCCAAATGATGGGTGAACTCCATTATAATGTCTTGTGTCAAGTATTTAATTTTTAGTTTATTCTAGTTTCATTTAATTTAGTTCATGAATGAATTAAGGGAAATTTAGAATGAATTATGGGAAGTTAAAATTTGACACAAAATAG
The DNA here is from genome assembly GCA_037957365.1 of Torreya grandis. NCBI lineage: Eukaryota > Viridiplantae > Streptophyta > Pinopsida > Cupressales > Taxaceae > Torreya > Torreya grandis. The sequence goes on along the minus strand of JARHVA010001699.1, from coordinate 2,579,782 downwards.
GGAGTTTTAAATTGGGAAATGAATATTCAAAGTTTTTATAATCACTTTTATTCATTCTCATAATTTTAGTATCCATTTACAAAACTCTTTTATCTAGTTTATAGATCAAATTTGGTATCAGAGCAAGTGATTATAGGAACTTGCTTCAGTTGTGATATACTTCTATTTGGAGTTTTTATTAGATTTTAGTTTTAATTCTTTTGTTTGAGTTGACCATGCAAGGGGGATGGTGCAAAGTGAAATTAGAAGGTGTTCCAATTTGCTAGAAGAAGACAAGCTTATAATAGCCAAAGTTCTATAACCATTATCCCTATAGGATCAATGTAGATGAAGAACATAACACTTTGAAACTTGAGGTGTGGGATGGTTTTGTGAAAGGAACAACATTTATTCCTTGGGAAGCATTCAAATAAAATGCAAGGAATTTTTAGTAATGCATCTTCAAGAGGAATTAGTTGCAATTTGATTACCAATCTTACACAGAGGGTAGATTAAGGTATGGTTATAATATGATTTAATATTAATATTGACACAATATTTTTTGTGCTTGTTAACTAGTTGTGTAGCCTTTATATTTTAGACTACTAATCATATTATGGATGCCTATTTACTTGATTATAGGAACAAGTGAAAATATAATTTCTATGGTAGATATGAAAATGGCAATAGGGCATTATTCAGTATTGGGCAAGTTTTTGCACTTTGGGTTTTGATTTTTAACTAGTTTATAGATTGGTATTGGTATGTTTCCCAGCTTTGTTACAAAGTTTTAGAAAGCAACAACAAGCTATTTAAGATACCTATAGTATGCTAGCCAATACTCGAAAGGTGCACTACATAGTTTTTTAGAGGTATAAATTATTCTCAAATGTAACTATGCACATTTTTGGTTGAATCTTTTATGTAAAGTTGCATTAGGAGTAAAGTATGTCTTTGTTTGGAAATATTTTTGAAATCATTTTGAATGTTTAATACATCATCTAACTCTTGGTAAAATAGAGTTGAAAATATGAAACCACTTACTATTTAGATATGGAAACCATGCAAAGGAAACAACCCTTATTGGTTAAATTGTTGACTTGAATGGTTTTGATAATCATAGTTATGGTATGCTCAGTTACTCTTTAAACACTATTTTAGGGATTTATTAACTACTTGGATATAGGTAATAAAATTGATAACCCTTATGTTTGGAAGGATATTAACCTTGCTATCTCCTATTTAGTTTTCCATTATGATAAGATTTTGAAAAATAACTTAGTTGGATGAGTTGTGGAGATATGAATTAGGGAATAGTTAGATCGTAAAGGAAACCTCAAGATAAGTTTAAAATACTTGGTTTCTTCTCACTTTTAAATGATATTTGCTTACAACTACTTACAAATTTATGAGTTTGTAAAGAATCTCTTATATGGAAATTCTCCAAGATAACATTGGAGTTGAAAAGTACAAGGAAAGATTTGAGGGAAATAATAATTAACTATGTTGTTTATAGTTCCCTTAATTATGATTTTAGGTATTGTGTATTAGTCATCTTAGAATAGACAAATTCATTACACATGTTTATACTTGACATTGTATGTGTCTAATTCCCACAGTAATATCGATAATGTTTGTACTACAAACTTTCTATACACACATGTATGTTTTTATTCACATCATGTAGGTGTACTTTCAAAAGACCCATAGATGGGTAAATTTTGTAAAATGTAAGTATAAATGTGTGTAATTTGTTTATAAATCATATAGGTGTATGTAGCACAATAATTTACCTTATGTGATAATAAGGAGAATACATTAACCTTCATGCAATGTAGGGGTTGAGAGAAGCCACCAGAGTATGAATTTTGGGTAACAGGTCATTTGGGAGAATGGATATGGAGTTTATTTTACTTTCCATACATAGGTTATAATTACATTTGGATAGTTGAATTATTTTAGGTTTTTATATGATTGGTGTGATGTAGAAAACCATTTAGTAGTTTTAGTTGGATTCTTGGTACTTTTATTACAAGTTTTTATATGATTAGTGTGATGTAGAAAGCTGTGTAGCAAGTTTAGTTAGATTCTTGGTAATTTTGAGGAAAAAATCCTCTTTGTGGTGAGTTTTGATCTATAGGATTATTTGAGTGACTATTTTCATCATTTAAAGGTTGGCTATGGAGACCATAGCTATTGGAGCCCACTTTTATAATGGAGGGGGAATCTACCACCATGTATGGTAACAATGTTTTATTAATTTTGTAATTACACTAGTTTTACCATACAATTATTTATGTGCTTCTGGTTGTGACACATGGCAAGATGGGGAGCAATCAAAGAGGCCCACATGGTGGGTCTTCAGGCCACCATGTGTCCTGTCACCACATTATTTCTATTTCTCCATGCCATAATGCAACCTAAATCGCATGTTAATCCAATTTAAGTTACCAACCCAACTAAATCATCATGGTAACCCAACTTTACTTACATGTCAACCCAATTTTTAGCCAATTTAAGTCAAAGTTTCCAAATTGAAACCAACTCACTAAGTAACTAACTTGTAGTTGGTGTTGGTTTAAGTTTCCAATAAACAAAAGGCAATTTAATACGTGATTGAAGCCACGGGACTATATGATGATAAAAGTCTATTTAAAGACTTTTTAATATTATCATCCCACACATCTGGGATATTAATCCTAATTTCATTAAAATTTTATTGACCCAGCCCATGAAAATAACCAATGTTAGCTTAATTTCAAGGATAAAACCATAAGGATGGATGCCTATAAGGAGGTTGGGAGGTGATGACAAAGAAGGAGATCTGAAGGGACATTAGCAGAGAATATGTATTGTCCCTTTTGGAAGGTCATGAAATGACATTGCATAGGCATGGATGCCTCCATCCAAAATGAGGAAAGGATAAAGGTGTCAATGGGGTTTGTTTTCAAAGGTCAAGTCCATGGGAGCATAAGGAACATGCTTTGTCTAAGATGTACCTAGTTCAAAGGAGGAGGCAACCAATTTTTATTTTGGTAAAAAACTTGTTGGGCCATCTTGGTATGATAGGGTTGTGGCCAACAATGTTGTTGGTTATTGGCATTGTCCATTAACATTGAATAGTATTGTTGTATGTAGTAATTTTGGCTATCATTCCAAAAATAATGTGTTGTTGGGTTTAGGATGGTGAAGGTTTTATGAAGTGGAAGCTTTCTTTTATTTTTTTTGGATGGATCAATATCCATTAAAAGAGCCCATGAAGATATAAGTATTCAAATTTTGGGAACATGAATAGAGGTTTTAAAAGATAAAGGGATTCTTGAACCAAGGAGAGAAAGATATCATTAATCATGAGTGTCTATATTCACACTTAGTTTGCCAAATGAGGAAGAATAAATGTCTCTTTTTCTTGAAAAATATTCATTCATAGTTTGCCAAAATGATAAGGATGTATGCTGGTATGATATTCAAGATTTTTAAACCCTGAGTGAGTATCATTTATAAGAATAAGGCATGCTTATATAGACCTGAGCCTATTGGGAAAATCTATTTAAGTTTAGGTGAAAATGATATATGAGACACCTATTTTAAAGGCTCTTCAGCCATGAGTCAAATCATCTATGCCACAAAATATTCATTTGCATACCCAAGATGTACCATATTGATACATGTAAAAAATTTATATATTACATGATAGTTTACACATGGAGACCTAAGTGGCGTATGACTAATAATATTGCATACATAGGCATGTAGATCAGATTGAGTTTATACATGGTTCATGTCCTTTTGTTTTGATCCTTTACCAAGAATGGTTAATTAAATGATGTTTTAGATCACTTATTTTGAAATTCTTTGGGAAAATGTTAAAATTAAGGTGAGTCTATTTTGTATGTTGTATAATTATTAGTATGTAGACCGAAGACCTCATCTATGTTATTACATTTCCCTTCTATTTGTATGGTGATAGACAAGGACAAATGTATACATTATTATTTAAGGATACACAAAGAAACCCAAGCATTATTTTAATAACCCTATTATTATGTAATCCCTTTTGGCTATGGAGGAATGTTGTTTTCTTCCATTTTGAAAGGATTTAAGTCATGATAGAGATATAGTCAAATATTATTATGTTTCTTTCTATTATTATATGGTTCCATCCAAAGAAGGGATATAATTTGGATGTCTAACCAAAACATACAAAGACAAAGTCTAATTATTTCCTGAATGTGGTAGACAAGGGAAATATGTATATTGTATTATTTCTATTACCACTATTTTTTTTCACCTAGGGGGATATAGATAGTTGTAGAGTTACAAGGGTTATAGGTCTGAACAAGACCCAAAGATATGATTGGTTATAATTATTGCCCATTTTTTGGAGTTTAATAGATACTTTGAATGGAGAATATATAATGATCACATATCTAGAATGGAAATATAAATGTTATTGATGAAGGATGATTGATTTAGAGCCTTAGATCCTTCACTATCAGATTTCAACATCAAATTATAAGTTCTTTAAATCCATTTATGGTGTAACTTGAAAAGTGTATATTTTAATAATTTTTATAATGGATCAAATTGTAGTTAAGCAATCCTAGAGACCTATCCCAAATGATGGCTGAACTCCATTAACATGTTTTGTGTCAAGTATTTAATTTTCAATTTATTTTGGTTTCATTTAATTCAGTTCATGAATGAATTAAGGGACCATTAGAATGAATTATGGGAAGTTAAAATTTGACACAAAATAGGGATTTTTAAATCAAAAAATGAATAGTCAAAGTTTTCATAAGCACTTTTATTCATTCTCAGAATTTTTGTATCCATTTACAAAAGACTAGTTTATTCAGTTTATGGATCAAGATGTTACCCAATTAACCTTGGTCAAATAAATTGAAGGATATATTGCATTCCAAGAGTTTATTTTGAATAAATAATCAATGATAGATAAATAAAACCTTTAGCTATGAGAGAATAACATAGTTCTCCTCGATAGACTAAGGCATGCAAGCTTATCAATGACACTTTTCCAGTGCTAGTCATCTAGGTTTTGGGGAATTAGGTTATTTTTAATGAAAATGAATTCATAGACCCACTAACTCAACTCACAAAAGATTAGGTACTACACAAAATCTATAAAAACTATGAGCTCAAAGTAAACACTTACAAGTTGAATTTGAAGTGATCTTTGAGTTCCTCAAAGAATATGAATATTTCAATGGCATATGATGCACCATGTAATACATATTTATTAAAATATGATCAACTAGAAGAATAAGCTATAGGACACATGGAAAGATATAAATCCAAACCTATCCAAGGCTAGAAAAACCAAATTAATCATGGAGTGTTAAACATCCAAATTGGCCAATATAGACATTATGCTCAAAGAATATCTACCTCAAAGAAATAATTTAATGGAAAGGATGCACACTTAGGATCTTAAAATGTTTCATAAAATGTTTATAGAATATATATGTAGATATATGTGGATAAGATGGTTCAGATAATGAATGACATATAGTAAAAGGTGTAATAACATAAATTCATCATTGTAGTTGTGGATGACAAATACATGTTATAGATAATGTTTACATGGGAAATTTATAGGGTGGTAAATTAGAATTTATTATGTGTAAGCTATCATATGGTAACATGGAAAATAACATTTACCATAGTGATTTACATAAATAGGTTAGTGGTCAGAGTGGTTATACCTATAACGATTACCAGGTTATTTGTTATTAGTCCTCCCTATTTATTATGAGGTTGTTTGGTTATCTCTATGGCTATATAATGTAATGTAATAGAATGAGATTAATTAGAGTGAAATAATATATCAGAGTGTTTAAAATAATTTATCTTTGTGTATTCACTTCTCTATGCATGATTTAATCCTATGCTTAGCTCTTAGAATCCCCAATAGTGATATTAGAGCTATGCTAGATCCTTTCTATAATGGGAGCCAGATAAATTTTAAGGGGTTGTTTACAATATGATTTTCCCTTGTGAAAAAAAAATATTTTATGAGATCAACTTGTAAAGTAGTTTAGAATTTATTTTTTATACATTATAGTGTGTTCAATTAGACACTGTCAAAGCCACACTCATCCATTATTGGCTCAATTTCAAGTTTAATTATCTATGAGTGCTGAATTTTAAATAACCCAGTCTTGTGGAGACAAATTGGACCAATCTTAAGGCATCTAAATGTAGCATATATTATTTTATGCTTGATGTGAAATCTTTTTTATGCAATCTAAAGCGAGCTATGAAGTTTTTGGTATACCACACATTTCTCATCAACCTAACTTATGCTTAACCAGAACACATCAATAGCCTTGTGAATATTAATAATTATTCATTAAATATTATTTGATCATGTTATTAAATCTATGTGTTTGATTTGGCCTATGTGTAAAATTTTAGATGTTAATAATCTTTCACTATAGCCACATGTTTTACCCTCCTACATTCCATATGGATTCATGTCTCTTCTATAGATTATAAAAGGTTTCAGGTTCTAATTTATTTTATTATAATTGTCTAATTCCTCAATGTAATTTATGTCATACAAGTCCCTAGTTAGTTTTGTTGTTTTTTCTCCTTTGTATGGTTGAGTAGTCTTAATATTATGTTTATTTTTGTTTAAAGTCTTTAGTCATATAACCATAGGTTTTAAAGGACTTGTGATCTTTTAAAAAGTAAAAAGATTTGAATATTAATCTCTTTTATAAATTAGATGAGTTGTATAGTTATCTTCTAGGTCAATCCCTTCATCGAAGTTGGTTTACAAAATTAGTATTTTAAGTCTTCCATTAATGAGTGTATTATGTATAGTGATTAGTGTGTGTCATTTAATTTAAGAGTCCAATTTTTTAAAAGGTCATCTTGAGTCAAAATCGTAAAAATTCAGAGTCATTTCCAAAAAAAATTGCCTTACAGATGCATTTTCACTTATACATGACATCTAGGTTACTACTGAGCATCAACTCTTCATTGACTAAGTAGACTTTTATTAGAGGACAGAGGAAAATGGAGGTATGAGGATCTTCACACCTCTCATTCATCACCAATTATGAGGTTGTTGATATGCTATGGTGGCACATTTGTGTGGTGTGCATTTATTTTTTAGTTGTGTGGTGTGTTTGTTTTTTTGGAAATGTTCACATTGTAGGAGGGGAACATAGAGCAATGTTTCATTTTCCATTCAGAACCAAACCAGCTAAAGTCAAGGAACATTACCAATGGAATTTGTAGTCTTATTTTCTATGTGAGATTGAGTGGCACAATTGTACACAGTGGCTACAAGTAAGAAGTTGATTTCTTATAAGGTTAAATGTGACAATCAGTGTGTGTTTTCTTTCAGTTCCAATTTGGTGTGTAGATGTAAACAAAATCTTGATGTTTTAAATCCTAGTATAAAACATTGTATAGTGTGTCTCTAATTTTATTGTAACACTCATAGATTTAGAAAGGGTTGGCAGTCGATCCAAAAAACCATAAATGTAAAAAGGTAGATAAACTTTTACTAGTGTAGCAGTCCTCTAACTACCTTACTTCCTTATGAAGATGACCTGACAGTAGAATGTTGAGTGCATTATTTTCAAGGAGTAAATGTAGGATGCATTCCTTCACATAGTTGTGGTGATATGCAACAATATAATCAGCCAGTTGGAAGTTTACATGCCTTTATTTGATCTAGATTATGAGGCAAGCCCATGAAATAGATTATGGTAGAAGGAGTTATATTGTACCATGTCAACATTAGGGGGGTGAATGTTATGGATAATGTTAACATGGTAAATCTACAAGGTGGTGAATTATAATTTACTATGTGTAGGTTACCATATGGCAACATGGTAAATAACATTTACCATAGTGATATACGTATATAGGTTATTGGTTAGAGTGGTTATACCCATAACTATTACCAAGTTATTTGTTATTAGTCCTCCCTATTTATTAGGAGGTTTTTTGGTTATCTCTATGGCTATTTAATATCATGTAATAAAATGAGATTAATTAGAGTGAAATAATATATCTGAGTGTTTGAAATAATTAATCTCTATGTATTCACTTCTTTATGCATGATTTAATCCTGTGTTTGGGTCTTAGAATCCCCAATAATAAATTCAAATAATCATGATAGTCAAGCTCTACTATGCACACTTTTTATCATTTTATAAGAGGACATAGTATATTAGTGATAGTTCAAGCAAGATTTAGAAAATTTAGATACTTTAATTGAAGACATCATCAATGAACCAAATTTCATCCGACCTTCTCAACTCATACATGAGTTATGAGAAATGAAGGCCTATCAAAAATCACAACAAGCACCTCCACCACAATAACTTCTTCTATCATTTTAATCTATAATAGTATCATCTCAATCACTATGGGTTAAGTAAACTCCAAATTTTTAATCCATGCCTCCACCTTCTTAGTAGGTATTATGAATGTTTTTTTTTAAATTTTTTAATATTGTATAGATTTATGAAAACCATAATCCTTAAGATTAGGGATAAGACTATTAAAAACCTATAAATTATGGCCTCTTGGTTATGTCAATCTATTACAAACCCATTAATGGTATTAGATTGGTACACTGGGTAGTTGAAAACCCAAAATAGAAGCTAAGTAGTGCACAAGAGGTGAAAACTAATACACAAAACTTTGAACAATAACTATAATCATTTATTTTGAGCAACCCATAAAATTAGTGTAGGAAAATCCACCTACTCTAGATATCAACACATTTCCTATGACTTTGTCTTCGGACAAGACAACTATTTATGTTCAAGAAAGTGTTGGTAGTCGACTACAAAGTCTAAAATTAGAGAGTTTTATATAAATGAAAAGTGTGTGATATATTATATTTTTTATGTAATTTTGCATGTCCTTAATCCTTTAGGATGGTAATTAAAATTCAAGATATCAAGCAAAAAATATTTATTTCAATAATATAAATTCTTGTATTATAAAGAAAAAATATTTTTTGATTTTAAGAGATAATTATATAGAGATAATTTGATGGTTCCATTGAAAGTTTTATATGTTTTTCTATGTGCATAAGTTTCCTAGTTATGTTTGTATATGCATATTTAATATAACAAAGATGTATGATTTTTTATCATAACTATGGTTAAATAAAAGTACACTAAGTCCAAATGATTCTAATAAGGTATATTTTCATTTGAATATTCCAAATTTGTAAATAAAATCACACAATACCAATATTAACATGTATTGATGGGTATTTCCAAGAACCTTTGCTAATAGTTGGTTTTGTGTCATATGATTCTAGGTAATTCTCTACTCTTCTAAGTGATCTTAAGGCTAATAATTAGCTCTAGTAAAACCATATGGTTCAATTACTCCCCTTATGTTCCACATGATGAAATGTTGAAAACTATCTTCACCCAACATCATTGATATTTTGGGTATCATGGCCTAATTTTTCTATTTTAGTAATTGGGAAACTAGATAACTGGTAAAGAAATTCTATAATAAATGAGTAGTCTATCACATACATGATAAATACATGAGGTGGTTGTAAAGATACTTCAACTTTGATGATAGTAGAATCATGTAAATAAAAACTAATTTCCATATTTGGAAATGGTTTCCCTCATTGAAATAGAGATTGTAGGGCATTTTGAATCATGTATGGCCTCATGGATGATAGGGAGAAACTCATTAAATTTTTTGGGATAGTGGGGGAAATGCAAATTTTTATACATAATGTTACAAATTAAATGGATTAACATATTTTCCAATGGAGAGAAAACATTAAACAAATTGGGACTAAAATACAAAGCCATGTGAAAATATTTGTCATGTTTGTATTCATACAATGACATAATGAGAGAAAATGAGATCAACTAAACCCAATTAGTGGGGTTTCCATATTTTGAAAAATTATTTAGTATGGGTACCAATGCCACATCAACAACATCTACCCAAGATTTCCGAAATAGCCTATTGAGTGAAACCATGGATTCAAAAATAGGCACTCTAAAATGTATCATAGATAAGGAAATATCTTTTTTGTTTCTCCAATTTGGTTTCTCACTTCATTTCTTTAGTATCTCAGGAACTCTTTGCTTGTATTTACAATTCACTATCTATTCCTTTGAATAAATCTATTCAAATTCAAGTTGTCTCAACATTTTTCTAATGCAAAATCCAAATAGATCTACATGTTGGTCAATTTATATTCCTAGACCTATAAATTGATCAACCTTATAGCTTGGGGTAATGATCCATCTTTGACACTTAGTTTTTAGTCTTGTTGTGAGCTAAAAAAGATGTCTAGTCAGTCTCTTAGCCATACATGTTTTAAACTTGCCTTAGTATTCCTTGTAAGTCTTTGTAGATCCTTTCAATCCTGATTCATGTAGTTTCATGATGTCCAAATTGCCTAGTTGTCCCTTATCTACCTTGAAGGATAATTAACATAAGGAAAGTGTAGTAATGAAGGAAACTAGAGGAGATAACTTGATAAAGGTCTTAAAGGCACATTAGTCCTACACAATCATCAAAGGTATGACCATTTTTTAGTTTTCAAGAACTATTATAGATAAGGTTATGATATCTAATTAATGTTTTATTTACCATAGAGGTGTTCATTAAGCATTAACCTAGTGATCTAATTATTGAGCCTCTTTTAAAGACATGTACTTGAATATAGTCAATGGTTTTAACCATAATGAGATATTATTTGGCCTTGATTGACCACTAAATCACTCTATACACATCTAAAAGACCTCAATAACCTATTTTAGTCATCATACAATAGTTTCATACCTCATTTGGACCCACTATCACCCTAGTTAATGCTTATTTACTCCAAAAAGGGCCCACACATGCCAAATTATGACCTTTTAGCTTCCTCATGTTGTACCACTAATTTAAAATGATATGTTTACCCTATATTTTCTCTACACAACATCATTAGTCTATATTTCAGGTATGAAGTAAGAGGATTTGTAAGAAAAATGGTAGTTTGTAGGTGTTTTCTCAATAGTACCAATCCATAATGTACAGACCAACTTAATTAGGGACATATCCTTAGATGAGGAGTTTAGAGAGATCAAATGATGTAATGAGTAGAGTTTTTTAGTGACTTAAGGGCTCAAAACCATTGTTCCTCTACTTTGAGCTTGTTAGCATGCTTAGAGGACCCCTCAAGTTCATGTTTATTCCATATAGTAGAAGGAGAAAGGGGGTATAAGATTTTTCCCATGGAAGGTAGACTTACAGAGCTAATAAACATGTAATTTTTCTATAAGTTATCTAATTTTCCTCTATGAACATTCATTAATAAGTTAGGGCACTTCTATACCCTCTTCATCTATACAAGCACTTTTGGAGTCAACAATTTTCAAGTGGGTTTGATGCATTTGCTAAAACTAATCATTATCCTATTTTATAAAGTAATGTATAATTATCCCATAGTGTTTTCAACATTTGTCTATATGTGTGAGATTAGATAGCATGTTAATCTCCTTGATTGGTTTCTATGCATGGCCTACTGATTAATTTGGCAAAAGACATGGTTTGTGTGCCTCCATCAGGGGTTATAAGTAAGAATTTAATGATTGAAGAGATGTTTCATGAATCCCAATGAATTATTATCTAATTTAAAGCTTCAATACTCCTTTTGTCTCCTAGTATATCCCAAGTAAATAAGGTTATATAAATGCAAATTTCACTATATGACATAGATTGTATGCATGGCTACAGACACGTATAAATCTCCAATACACTCCAAATGATGTGAAAGAAATGGTAAAGTGGTGTTGGGTTACTATTATTCCTTTAAAACATCTTTCCCAACCATATATAATATATTCATAGTCCTTATAGACCTTTTTATATGCCTTCAAACCACTCAGTCATGTTTTGATGTGTTTAAGGTTTTTTCATAGAAATTAAGGTATTTTTGAGTATACTATGTTTCATTTTGGAACCACAAATACCTCTTTTTGACCTAAAAATATGCATGATTATTTATGTATGTACTAGAGTGTCTATAGAGCCTACTTGGATTATAATTTGGATAAGTCTTGTGTTCATTTCATTCCCTTTTCATCTTCATATTATCTCACTATGTGTCTACTACCATTACACTATATTGACCCTATGTTTATATTCATTCCACCCCAACCTTCCTCCATCATTACCCTTATTCACCCATTCACCTTCCATCCAAAATTTTAACATCCCAAGTTTATCCCCATATAAAACTAAAACCATCAAGACCATTGGGATTCTCACGGCACTAAACCTATATGGCCACATTGTAACCTAGAAGTGCAAATGTGCACCTACAACTAGTCTTGATGATACTGTAGTAAGTTTTCAAGGATGACCAGGTAGACTATTCAAAGCATGAAGGGTTGAAATTATTATCATATAATATTCATAATTAGGAGGTTAAATGATGATTTGGGCCACTTGTTCCATAATATTCAAGAATTAAACAAGTCATTCCTTTCCTCACACAGACCTAGTAACAAGCCTACGAATAATCATGGTGAAATAAGATGGTAGGGTGGCATTTTTAGTCTATGATGGTGTTTTCACCACATGTGAACTCAAGGAAAAATAATATAGAAAAATTGGATACAAGGATCATATTGTCAAAGGCATAGACATGATGGCCACTACTTATATGAAGGAAGGATGACATCATCACAGTCATGAGAACATATAATCTATGCAAGAGTGAGACCTAAGTCAAGAAGAAAGATGGGTTATGTAGGAAAATAGTGTTTAAAATATATCACTTGAGCATGAAGTTCATTATAAAAATGTTTTAAATTATTCCTAGATTCAACAACACCTTCAGATCAAAGGCTACCGGCCATCTTTCAAGACTTGTAGGCTTGAGTGCATTGTTGATAGATAGTCTATGGATAGTTTTTAGCCAAAATGATGATAGGATTCCATAAAAAACACAAACAAACCTCCAAATTAAATATAAATGGTGGTCATGACCTGAATAAAATGTACATATGATCACTTGGTTGAGACAAATAGTGTACATACTCACTATTTTGTCTTAGACCAAGGCTTGTTTATGTAGGCATATAATGAGGTTAAAGGCACATTCATGCTATGAGAAGTCTAAAATAAATAGGAGTTTTAAGGAAGGTATTTTTTCAAGGTATAATTATTTTTAGGGTCCTCTAAAACACCTCCTAAGGTATAACACTTAGGTTTGCATTAAAAAACCTTGGAGATATGTTCATTAAAGCAAGTAGGTGGTCTTGTACTCAAATATTGGTGGTAACTTGGGACATATGCAAGATATGTAAGTAAATAAAATGGCCAAGATAAGGGGAATAAGCATGTTTCAGACCCAAAAAAGGGTTTTCAAGAATAATAAGGTGGAAAAAGTGGTCTAAATTCCCTAAAACCTAAATCAAGATAGTCTACATGTATGCAAGCAATTTGAAGGGCATATTCACATGCTCACCCACTCCACCAAAATCATCCTCTAATATAGATATCTTAGTGGAATTAAATTATCCCTATACACTAAAAATTAATGAAAATTTAGTGGAAATGGGGGGGGGTAGACTACATGAATGATTTTTAAGAAAATAGGGACTCAAAATTTCTTGCAACTAACCCTAACCTCACCTTATAATGCTCATATATCCATGTATCCTTTTCATGGGAATCTAACATATTCGTGGTAGAAGGGGGGTCAATGCCCTAAATGTCCATGGTCTTTGTTTTAGGGTGGATGTTTTTACTCTATGAACCATCATTAAGATGGTGGATACCTCCAACCCTGCACAAATCACAAAAATGAGTTGATGGTGAAATATCACCCTAAGACCCATTCAAATGTAGGGTTTCAGCCATGAAACCACCTGAAAGGTCCTTTGAGGTCCTATGAGCACTACCATGGCTCCCTGGTTGGCACATGTAAGGTTATAATTATATAGAAGAGGCTTGAAAAATCCATTTTGAGTTCAAAGATCAAGGTGTAAAGGATATTCATGTACAAGATGAGTTATATAAGGAAGAATTACTCTCAATTCACCTTATTAAGTATGTTATAGGTCTCCATGTTAACCTCTATGATTAGTTTATCAAATAAAAAGTTGTAGGTCTAGGTATACTTAGTTATATGCAATAAAATGAAGAAAATTGGCACTATAGAATCAATAATTCTACTCTCTATGGAATCTAAGTTATTTTCCAAGTCATACATGAAGTAAAGTAGGTTTATAGACCATTTTGAAGGTCAAGGTTCATGTTTTAATTATGCAAATAGAATAATGCTTAGCCTCCACCATGATTGTTACATATAAGGAATGGATAAAAACATAGTTTGAAGATTTTAAAGTTTATGAATCCTCATTGGGGGAATTTTTTGAATATTCTAAATCCCTTGAAGCTAACCCAAGCCTTATAAAAACCATCACAATGCACCTTCCCACTTACAGACTTGTGAAAGCCATTCAAAGAGAAAACCTTTCACATAAAGAGAAATTTTAAGTGCTTATCATATCTTGAGGGTTATATATGAAGAGTCTAGATGATCATGGGATGTGATAAGGATTTTTATCTTGGGATTTGTGTAGGTATTTCACAAACCCAAGATCAGACCTTCAAGACCCAAGCCTAAAACTCTTAAAACCCTTAAACCTCCCTTAAAGCCTAATAAAAATTATTCTAGAGAGGTCTAAATGAAAATCCATTATTTTTCTCATAATTTCACATTTTATCACTTGGAACCTATAGGCAACTTAGAGGTGCCTTAGCTCATGGTCTTGGATGGTATAAAAGGTGTATAAATGTCTCTTGAGAGGAAAAATTTGCAAAGTTTTAGTTATATTATTTGCTTTAGAGACTAATAAAGTATTATAAACCATGGATTGAGTAGGCTTAAGACTTTTTATACCTATCCAATATAAATTTAACCCATGAAACTCACTCTAAAGGTTCTCTCCATCTCTTTCAAAACTGCCAATTTGTGAGGTAGTCTATTTAGCCTAGTAATACAAGGATAAGGTATGTTACAGGAAAGTAAATAATCAAGGATATCGATAAAAATGAAATAAATTCATTTAAAATATTATCTAATTTTCATCAGATTATTTTTAATCCTAAGTTTAACAATTGAATCAATAGCATAGTGAATATGAGCAAAAATCTAGAAAGCAAACTACAGAGGCCTACTTATCAAACAAGTGGAAGGATATAGTGAATGGAATGTGGCATAAAGATATTGGTTTATAATTCCCATGAATTGTAACTATAATTTAGGTTATCCTACACTAAAATTGGAGCCATTATTGTAGGTCAAAGGTAGTTCTATGAAGCACTTGGCATGTGCATTGATGTAAAGGCTGCTCAACTCCCCAAGTGGACTTAATTACACCCCATATGAGTTGAATATATGAAAAAATAAATAATATGGGGATATTTTAGGGATGTTAAAATCCTTATTGAAGATAATTTAATGAGTTTCATCCTTCAAAATTCCAAATTTAGACTCATAAATAAGTGTCAATACTCAAGGAGAGAAACAATGATTGTGTAACTTCCCTATGTCGCTTTAGGCTCATTGATGACCCAACATATGCCTAAGTTTATCTATATTATCTTAAATTTTATATATAATTTATGCATTGAGATTTTTTTTCCATCCCTTAGATGGGTGTAGTAAAGCTCTACCAAAATCATTTTGTAAACTCTTTTGAAGTAATACAAGACAAATTCAAATTCTAGTTGAATGTTAAATGTACTTTGTTGAAGTTTGATCTACATAATGTATGTTATCAATTAATAATTTTTATGTCCTTAATGTAACTTAATTCAATCTTTTTGGTTTATTTTAGGTTGTGTGAAGTGTTAGATAGTGAGGTTTCTCTTGAAGTGTCATAAGTTTATAATGTCTTGCATAGACATATACCTTTCTGCCCTTCAAGTTTCAAGTCTCTTATCAACCTTCATGCAAAAAATTCATTTTTTAAACATTTTTGAAGTGTCTAATCAACCTCATCTCCATTGGATTCATTATTAGTCATGAATTGAAATAGTTAAGTGTGGATCATTGATCAATTGGTGTATCACCACATAGGTTAGAGTCTTGTTCTAATTTTCACATCCTTCTCCATTTTATTTGTGAAATATTTGTGTTATAAAAAAATTAATTGGAATATTAAGGGAGATATCCCCATGAAAACTAGAGGTATGACTTGAAAACTAGATAGGCCATAGTCTAAGGTCACTCACATGTTGGACTAGGTTTGAGGATATGACTTAAACTCTTCTCTCGGATAGGGTACAACCTAGAACTCCATCACAAATTTTTTCCCTTTTAGAGAATAAATATTCCTATACTTGACTTCATAGTAGTAACACAAATATCTAATTAATTAGCTATAAGTGAAAATATTTGTCTTTGTTTCTAATTTATGCAAGTAAGCGTTTTGAATTTTTAGCATTTACTCTTCTTCAAAACTAGGATCTTCAATCTTTTTTGTAGTTATTCAATAATAAATATAATTCTTTATTATTTCTACTTTTGATATGAATAATATCTCTCATCTCTATCCCTTTTTATGGATGCCATTATTTAATCATAAATTTTAGTCAATAATGCAATGTTAACATTTTGGTACCAATATTCACTTGTGTTTTCTTTCAGTAGCCTATTAAAGTTTTAAACTTATAGTGTTTCCTTCAATGTTTGTCACGTATCAAGTTTTAAAATAGTTACATCATCATTTTTCTATCTTAATTAAATTTTTATTTATCTTTGGTAAAAAAATCCATTAATGTTATAGTAAATGAGCAATCATCAATAATTGGATAGTAATAATAAGAAGAAGAAAAACAAAATTAAGCATTGAAACATTTAATATCTATGAGGTTGGATGTATGTTAGATTCATGTTTTCATCAGTATGAGTGAATTTTATCAACACATTATGCACTGAGGTCACTAGGTACCCAAGCACAAGGGATGGTGACATGAGTCACCAATCTATGAAAGCCCTACTATTTGATCACATGATTGCATTTTTCATGAAATTATGGTTGAGATAAAATGATAGATGAGGGATCTAAGTTATCCTTTCATTTTCATTGAGGAAATAAAATATTACCTAGGATACCTATTCAAATATAATGAACTATTTTGGATCTGAGATGTGGGGATAAGAAAAGGTGAACTAGAATTCAACCACTTAATGGATTAATAAATAAACTTTGAAATTAATAATAAAAATTGAGACTTAGTTATAAAAATATTATCCTCTTTTATCCCAATTTTTAATCATTTTAATTATAAATTAATCCAATCAAAGGGTATAAAAAATTTGAAAATTAATTAAAAATCAAATTTTAAAAATTATCAAAATATTTATTTAAAAGACTAAGTTATGTCTAGATTCCATATTCATTAGTTATGTTTTTTTGGTATCTGAAAATTAGTGGCCTCAAAATTTTATAATAACTTTGGTTAGTTGGTAACAAAAATTGGTGACTCACTGGGGAAATACTCCTAATAATTTTAAGAATTAAGATTCTCTAGTTTTTCACCTAAGTTTTTGATAGAAAATAATAAAAGAAAAGAGTCCCTTAACCCATGGTACAAAATAATATAAAAAATAAGTCTCTAAGATAACAAAAGGAGATGAGATGAAATATAAAATGCAAAGATTCCATGAAGCTAACAAGCTATTTACAAGAGAGAAGACCAAATTAAAAAAACCCTTAAACTTCTTTAAAAAGTGACTAACTAATAACAACAATCACATCCTAGAGTAGTCCAGGATTGAATGAGGGAGACGTCACTATGGAGAAACTTAGATAATACAAGAAAATGCCACCACTATAAGCCATAATTACCATAGTTTTAACCTAAGTTATGAAAAATTAAAATAAATAAAATTAAGTCATCAATCCTAAGGGTCATTATTCATCATGTTATTCCTTAAAATGGTATTATTGAGTTCAAATAAAGTTATCATTTTAGATTAAGTTTTCGGTGTAATATTACTATTTAGTTAACATAGGTTTATTCATTTTATTTAATATACATATTGTTTGTTACCTAAGTATTACTCTGCTACTAGATAGATGTTTATAGCCCCAATAGAGACACATTTTATTCAATCTAGGCATTACTTTACTACCAATTAAGCATCCATAACCCTATTAGATTTTACCTAAATATCCTCTTTTTTAATGATTATTTATTGTTCACTTTTAATCAATGAAGATTATAAGGGGTTTTAAATCACATTAAAAACCTTTGACTAGGTCTTTCTTTTAGATTTGCCTTTGTTAATTTGATTACTTGACTATCATCTTCTTTTTTGTAAGAATTTCAAGAAATACTCAACTTCTCGTAACATTTAATTGAAACTATCCTTATTTTTATTTATCTATCCTAATCAAATATTAATATGTATTTCACCTTAATTCTTATTTTCCAAAATTATATAGGTATATTTCTTGGAACAAATTTTCATATGTTGTCTTACAACTTCATGACAATTATTCTACGAAGATCATTTTATTACTAAATTTGAATGGAAAACCAAATTTTAAATGGAATCTTATAAAATAAAATGTTATCAAAATACATTGATGAATAAAAACATGTGAAAACATAATAAATATACTAAACCATTCTGAAATGTAAGAAAAACAAGAATTTTTGAAAACTTTGAAAAGAAAACTAAAAGAAATAAAAGGAACTTACTCAATGAAATTTGAGGGATTCAATATAAGTGGCCTAAAATTAGTGTTCCAGGTGCCTACCATTTACTGAAAGTGCTAAGTTTCTTCCCTCTAAGACCTTCAACTAAAAATTAGTTTCTCCTAGATATTTTTATTTATGTTATGGTCCTAACCTTAAGGGTTGGAACCTATCATGTTGTCCTTTATTTTTGTTATATTTTTCCCACATTAACACTAAATACACAATTTTAAATGCATTAAAAGTGTCCATTTTATGAAACCATCTATTGATCACATCTTGATGTTCACTAAAAATCTAGATTGTTTTTCCTTTGTTTCTTCTAATTTAAGTATTTATCCAACCTATCATAGACTACTTCCAATTCCTCTTTGTACTCTTTAATTAATTGTTATGTACACAAAATTTGATTGATTGGGATGATCAATTATTTAATATAAAAAACCATATAGGGATATGTCTTCAATAATTTCTTGATCCTTATCTTGTCTATCTATAGTCTTCTTAACAACATCAATCAAGTTCATACTAGTGGAATTTGATACTCTATTTCCCTATTGGTAATAGTTAGATACAAATTTGTAAATGATGTTGTGATTTTAAACCCACATTATTATTTTTTTTGAGTTGAAAGTTGGTCCACTATCACAAACTAATGAGAGAGGGACACCAAAATGTGTTAGGATACCTTATTCTTAAAAATGTATTACTTCATCCACAATGTTATGTTTTATATCTTTAGCTTGTGTCCATCTAGTACAATAATATGTAGTAGTAAGAACAAAGTTATAACCAAATGATGAATTGGGATTGATCACTCCATTGAAATATAGGCCCCACTTTTTAAATGGGTATTTTTATATTAATATTTTAATTGCCATTGGTTAGTTGTTCTATCTTCCAACTAATATTTGGCATGTGTGACATGTTCTAACATACCTATGTGAATCCTTAAAAATGGTGGGCTAGTAGTAGCATGATCTAAGGATTTTATGTGTATTAGTGTCTCTTGAGGAATGGCCAGCTCCCAAACCTTCATGTACTTATTTCATAACCAACTATGCTTATTATTTATTCAAGCATCTAATATAAATACCTTCATAATTTTACCTATACATTATCCTTTTGGAGATTGAATAGTGGGTTAACTTTAATTTCAAATCTCTTTTCTTACTTGAACTAAAATTATTTGTAAAATTACCTTTAAGGAGATTTTGTATTATATCAATATACCATTCAATTTTAACCTCTTCAAGTTGGGTGAAAAATACCATATTATATTAATAAATATATTATACTTCCTCTTTTATTTTCTTCAAAAAACTTCCTTTAAAAATCAACTGACAAATTCCTTGGTCTCTAACTAATATTTTTTCTTTGATTTCTAAGTCAAATTCCTAGATAATTGAGACCCATTTTCCTCTTTTCTCTCCCAATTTTGTTTAATTCAACAAATCCTTAACTGTGGGGTTATGTACTATGGCATGGATATGACTCTTTAGAATGTAAGCCTTGAATTTTTTTAACTATGTTTACCAAGGCATAGGAAAAAATTTCAATAGGGGAATACCTAAGTTTCACTTCCTCTAGATGGGAGATTACAAAGGAATTTGGTCATTCAACTACTCTAAAATAATTCTATGTTAGCACAGTGTGATTGAATGTTTCAAAGTGAAGGAATATAGGTTGAATTCAAGCTTATATTTTGTTTTATTTAGCATTGGTGCTCTTTTATTTCATCAAAATCTGACTTTTATTATTTCAACCACTCTATTTTGGCATCTTAATTTAACAATAAATTCAATTGTGTCATAATTTTAGCAAATCCTAGGGTGAAACATCTCATAAAATTGATATTTATAAATAAATATCTAAGTTCCATTTTTATATTATTAAATGGTATGTCAATAATTGATTTAAATCCTAATGGATCAATGTAAATACCATTTTTAGTAATGATATGTCTAAGAATCTTACCATGTTAGACACTAAAAATAATTTTATTTGAATTTAGATAAATTCCATGCCTTTTTCACATTAAAATAACTTCTTAAAGATATTGAAGATGTTGGTTACTATTCATAGAAAAAACTAGTAATGTATCCTATAAATAATTATACACTTAACCACTAGTCCTATGATGGCATAGTCCATTAATTTTTCAAAGGTATAACTTGAATTAATAATACCAAAAGGCATTTTTCTATGTTATTGTTTCCCACTTAGTGGTGAAGGTTGTCTTGTACCTATAATGTTGGTCTATAACACCTAGTTATGACTAAAAACTCCATCTAGGAGAGACATTATTTCTAATCCATTTACTATTTATAATATTGTATCTAAGGAATGTAAGGGATAATTATATTTTTCAAATGATATTTTCATATTTATAAAGTCAACGCACAACCTACTTTGTCTATCCTTATTTCAAACAAGGACTAAATTATCCACCCAAGATGAGTGATGAATAGGAAAAATAGTTTTAGTTGAGAGTATTTTTTCAACCTACTTTTAGATGAGGGGTTATAAAATTGGTTTGATTAGTCATTGTTATTGTCTAAAGGGTCAAATTTATAGCTAAGAGGGATAATATGGGTCATGATCCAAGGGTTAAATTTCTTCAAATTTTGGTATGACTAATCCAAAACTTATTTAAAATCCATTAATAACTTAATAAAACCATCATTTACTTCCTCATAATATTTTCCCCTATATTTACCATTTATCGTTCCTCTAGGGTGCCTATATTTTCTTGCATATGTTTTTTCTTGATTAATTTGAGATAATTTTTAGGGTTTTTAGAGTTAGATTCAAACATATTTTTTGAGTAAATCATTTCTCCAGGGATATTATTAGTATTTAATTCTAAATTACCATCTTATTCGACATGAATTGGGTCATTGTGTTCCTTCCCATCTAAATTCTAATCTTCAAAAAATCCCAAATTAGTAATAATTTGAATGATTTACTCATCATGTCTGAAAAAAAATCATTTTTTTTCAAGTGTGGATGGATAAATGATTACTTATACTAAAAACTCTTTTATTTTCAGTTTGGCCAAGGGTGATACGTTTGATTTTGATGTATCTAAATCTTTAGCTACCTCATTTTATTCTCTTTGAATGGCAAAGGTTTAAAATATATATAAAGTTTTCAATGAGTTCCTAAGATATATACTTTTAATGGTTAAGAAACCTAATTACACTAAAAAATAATTCATATTTACCATATAATTTAATTATCTTTACACCATGAGTTATATATAATTTCAAACCAAGGATTAAGGATTTGATATATGTTATATTATTTATACATGGGACTATAATCCATAAGCAGAAAACACTCTCAACATACACTATTAATAAAAAATGTCCTAGTTTTTTAGCCTTGTTTATATTGGGCTCCATTTACATTTAGAGTGTAAATTGTAATGTTTGGGTTGGCGTTGGAGTTTTTAACATGATTTTTTATAGTGTTTAATGTGGAAACATAGATGTCTACCACTAATACATAAAAATTCTCTTTTTTTATGGTATTTATTTAGTTATTATATCATTTATATTTATCTCTCTTTAGATTCTAATTTATATTGCTACAATTTTCCATTATAGTGACATATGTGAGAATTATATGCAAACATATCCATTTAATGTTCGTGACCAGTCTCTACTCGATAGTAACCCAAAAGCTTTTGAGATATCTACTACTTTATTATCAATGTATTTTTGAACTCTTGGATATGCATCTAGTTACATTTGGATGTTAGTTAATTATCTAATAAAAATCACATTTTATTTATCTAATTGGTTAATCCATGTGATCTATTTTGTAGGGTTACATCCCAAATTTTTACAAATGGTATGTGACATGACATTAGCAGATACCTTGAGTCTAAAAAATATTTATGTAGGTTTATTCCATATAATTTGAGTGAGTATAAATGGGGGTGTTGGTATTTCCTTTATATTTGACCACATTTTTATGGGTTTCCTTTGTATTCCCTTTATCAAAGACATTTTATAACTAGATCTCTCTATTTTTCTCAGTAGGCTAATTCATGAAGTGTGATTTTAGTTTTGGTTTTATTCATGTATTCCACTATATTATATCATATGAGTTGGGAGGTTTATTTGGTTTTTGAATGGGTATTTATAGATCTAGTGGATTATTATTAGCTTTAGGATATGGTGGAGTGTCTTTATTATTTGGTGGATTTGATGTAGTATTGGATGTCTTGTCCTTACTCCTAAACTCATAAGTTTTTTTTTTAAATTAATGAAAGGCATGAAATTCATCTACATTATCATCAAGTTCATTGTCATATTCAAAATGAAATTCATAAGTTTAAATAATTATAGTAGATGAATCACTTTTCGACCCACTAACCTGAGAGATATCTTACTCCATCAGTGCAACTTCATAATTTATCCATTTTTTCATGAGAGTTTCAAGAGTATTATATAAATTTGGAAAATAAAATTATCCATGTGAAGAAATATGATGGACTTAAAACCACTAAGGTAATGAAATTTTATAAAAATTTATGGAAAGGGGTAAACTAGAATAATTACCCTTAGAGTGGTTTATGGGTTGATTTTGGTTGTTTTTTCCCAAGATGGTTATTGTTTCTCTTAAAGAAAATATCCTCTTCCTATTGAATTTTTTTGTCTATTATTAACATTTTTTGAATACTAGTGAAATTATTAAATAGTTTTTCCATCATTTTGGTGAGATATTATAATTAAATTGGATGGGTATTAAATGTTGGAGTTGTGACTTGCATGGAGTGTCATTTTAACTAAGGATAATTTGTGTATTATGGTTTGGTCAGTTATAGTCCCAACTTGTGGCATACTCGTATGTCATACTATCCTTACATTTTTCACAACATGTGGACTTGATCCTATGACATTAATTATATTTTAACTCTGATTTATTATATGCCTATACTAAATTAGTTTAAGTAAATATTCTTAAAAATATAGATGTGGTAGAGTATAATGCATCCAAATAAATAAGGAAATCCATGGAGACATGAGGTATGTGATCCTAAGGGATGTGACTATACATACATTTAAACCTTATGTTGAAGACCATCATGGTTTCATTAAGTCTAATTTTAATATTGGTGAACTATTTGAATCTAACACTAGAATCTAACACCTCTCTAAATAGTATTATAAAGGCTTCTTCAAATTATAACCCACTGGTAATATATCCTAGTGGTAAATTTAAAAACTAATCATAAAAAAGTCATTCAAAATTGAAGGGGGAAATCCTTAAGGTAATATATTTGTGTTCAACATCAATGAGTCTCAAATAAACCTTGAAAGTCACTACATTTTCTTTTTTAGTCCTCCTCCCATCATTTGAGAACTTAAGAAGGTATTTTTTGGAATTTATAGGTAAGCCATTTGTAACACTAAGAATCTTCAAGGTAGTGCATATTCACCAAGTAGCCATCAAATTTGAAATGTTTTGGCATTCTTGTTGGGTATCATTTATAACTAGGTTAAGATAGAGTCCTATGGATCTAGACCTTCTAGGCATACATTTATTTCTTCTATTTTTTATATGAGTTTCCAAAGGTTTAAGTGGTTACTTGTTGATTGACCTTGACCATTTTAGACTAAGTGGAGTATCTAGGGTGGAGGGAGTTAGTCCCTCCTTTAAGCATTGATATTAACCTATTGATCAGTGTTTTCACACAAATGAAATTTGTTAATAGGTTTGATGAAAACCCCTTCTGATTTAGAATTTCTATAGGAAAAATAGTGTGTGGTTTACCTTAGATTCAAAAGAGACACATTAAGTTTTATTTTAATATTTACCTATCTTATATTCAATAAGATACTCCTAATATTTACACATTAATTTAAGATTTATAAACAAAATAATGAAAAATGGAAAGGAAATGATTATCATTACTTTTTATACCAACAAATTTCAATACTCTTATATTCACCATAAATCAATGTTATCAATTTATATCCCATAAAAAAGATAAGTGGTCTTCATAAATCATATTTTATTTTGACACTCAGGTATTCCTTCAAAAAAAAACCAAAATCTCATAATCCTAGCAATAGAACAAGCTTATGAAAATTGATGCCATTTTTAATCGTGTATATTATAAATTTAAATAGTAAAATAAGGAGAACTACAAAAATATCCATAAATTTCTAAAGCTTTACTAACCAATGAAAAAATAACATTAGTTCAAATATTCACCAATTGATAGGACAAAATAAACTTTCTAATATTTGTTCATGTCTCAATCAAAAATAACATGAGCTAAAATTTGGTATAAAATAATGAAACAAATATCAAATAAACTTCAACAAAAAATATATACCAATGCAAATTATAAATACCATTTGAGACAAAAGTTGATCTTTTTCTATTTATTCCTCCTTAACATTTTATTTTCAAAAACATAAAGAGAAAGTAAATCTCAAAAAGATCTTGCTAACTAAAAATGTATTTAAATAATATGTAATGAAATATAAAAATTGTTTCTTACTAGATTATCCACCAGTTCTATCTTTTCTATTTTCCTTTTTCCTCTCTATTTTTATATCTAAACAACACAAATTAGGGCCTTTTATAATCAAGGTGATTAATCATTACACACCTTCGCTAATCTAAAATGACACCTAGTTATTTAGGCCAATAATTTGTAGAAAGTCAAAATCTAAGATCCTTTGGTCAATGAATTTATATATAATAAACTACCAAATTTATGAGAGCACTCCTATATGTAATCCATGTATACATATTAGCATCTTCCATGTACTTTTCTTGATTTTAGAAGGCCCATTTTTACCTCCAATATTCAATGGTATATACTCCTATTAGAACACTTGCATGTAACACATTTATACCCAAATAAATGACATAAACTTCAATCTAGTAATCTTGAAGTCATTACTATTTTCTGGCCTCAAATTTTTGTACATTTAACATTTGTTCTTCCATGTCCTTGAAATATTCATGGGTTATCTATTCTCTAGTTCCATATTTTAAATTAGGAATTTAAAATATTTTTTAACCCTAATTTGGATGTGGATCATATTTTAGTGGTTAGGGTTAAGGATATAAAAATGATAGGGCATAAGAACGAATATCAAATATATAGTAGGATAATTAATGTGATAAACTCAGATGTACCAAATGTTAAATTTAATAAACTGAGATAGTATATTAATGGAAAGTATAACTATGCTAGATAAAAAAATGACTTAAAATAAATTAATTAGTTATTTTGATGCTAATATAGTGTTTTATATGGTACATGTTGGAAGCAAATAAGAAAATAGCTCTATAATAGTTATCAAATTTTGGATTTAGTGCCTCTAGCTCTTTGGACACTTACATCATCATGGGATAGTTACATCGACACTAGTGTATGGGTTTGATGATAGTGTCTCATTTGGAATACTTGATGAAATAGGATGTGACCACCTAGATGATTTTAGGTTTATCTTCACCTTCTATATAGTGTATTTATATATGGGTCATGGATTATCACTCCTATTGAAATGGTAAAACCCTAGCTTTGCATCTTTAATGTGACTTTGGGGGAAAATGGGTTAGTGGTCACATATTGTTGAGTTGATCCATAATGATCCCAATATCAAAGGTCACTATATACATAGCTAATACTCTATAAGAGGGTCTCATAATAATGTAGTTCTCCCCTACATGTTGGCTTCTATGTGAATCACACAATGTGTGGAAAGTACAATAGTGAATTAGCTTGTAACTTGGAAAATATGACCTTATTACTACTCCTTTAGTACTTCAAACCTATATTTGAGATAATCCTTTGACTGATATTAGAATATGGTAGAATAGGAAATATTTTCTTAACTTGAATGCTTCTGGGAGTGCTTTTTGAATGCTCTTTTGGTCTAATTGCTAGGTGTCTTAGTTGAGGAATGAATGAGGGTTGATATTGTATTTATACTAATCATATCAGGAGATAATTCAAAATAAAAAACTTAGTATAACTATTATAATATGTTTAATTTTCAAATTATATGAATTTTAATGCCTTGGACACTTGTATCAAGTTAGGACCATAACATCAATGTTATTTTCTAACTCAGATGTTAGTGTCTAGGAAGAAGGAGAGTAGGCACATGCTCATAACTTTTAGAGGTGTAAAATAAGTAAATTTTAAGAATTATAGGCAATATTGGGTGTTTATAGCATCAATATAAGGTTATTAAAAATAATATATAGACTAAGAGGAATAATATAGAGTAGATTATAGGCTTGCAGATGTAAGGCATGTGTGGAATTAAGCAGAACAATTAGGGTCCTGAGTTTTCCAAGTGTATAAGACTGAAGTGCTATGTAATCAAAAAATATTTTCTATATTCCCACTTTAATATATTAATTAAATTTTTAGTTTAAAGGAAAGGAATAATTACATGGGTGTTTATACACACCTTGTCTTTTCCTAAGTTAAATTTGAGTGCTTTGTTGGAGCAGGGTTTGAGTGTTTTATTGGTGACTAGCATGTAACTAAGAGAATGTTATAGTGTATCATAATTGCATGTAATTTGAGTTAAAATTACTTGTAATTGATTTAAATTAAAAGATAAAGGTTTAGGAGTACATGTGTGTCGATTAACTACCTTGCCTATTGGAAAGTTATTTTTTAAAAATATGTATCATTATAAAGCTTAGAAACTGAGATTAGGATAAATATAGATAAATATTTAAAGTTCATATATCTAAGGATATAGAGAGAGAAATAGAGTTTGGAAGGCACATTCCCAAAAATTTGGAGCAAAAGTGATTTTCCACTTGGTATTTAAGTTTAGTTCATTCATGCAACCCAATGATACTTCTAACTTAGTGCCCCCACTATACGTGGAGAAATATAAAAACTAAAATAAGTGCCAATGTGGATAACATGTTTCTAAAACATGCCCCCCTATAATTTGGAAATGTTAAACATGTTTCCTAAACATACCTCCACTCAATCTAAAATTGTGAATATGTGTGGAGAACATGTCTCTATGACATTCCCCCACTAATATCCCCCCCACCCCAATTTGAGATGAGGTAAAAATAAGAATTGGGAGTTACCTCACCTCAAAAGGTTAATACAACTATAAAATATATGAATGTAACCATGTAGCATATTGAAGGAACATGTCTATCATATAAAGTACCTGTAAGGATATTATTAATGGGTGTGCCTTTTTGGAGGCCTTGTATTATGCTTATGAATTTCATCTCTATTAACATACAAAAATACATATATTAAGATCTTGTTATTATTGAGATGAATGATCAATTCTTCTTTATCTTCTATTTCAAATTGGGTTTTTACTTTCAGTTCTATCATTGTAACTAATTTATTTGTGTATGAAAAACCAACTGGACCATAGGTTAGAGCCTCTTACTTGGAAATGTATGTTTCTTATTTATTTTCATTATTGGAAACTTATGGGATATAAACTAGGAAAAAATTTCACTCATTTATTACTCATTATAAAAAGACTTATTTTGATCATTCTATAACATTATTGTTAGCCAAAATTTGGATAGCATAAATAAAGATCATTCAAAACTTTGTTGTACTTGATCTTAACTTTCTTAAGAGACATTATGAAGGTCATGTGTTGGTCACTAATGATATATGATGATAGGAAATGTGTCTTCCTTGGCAACTTATAAGGTGATTTAGGATGGTCTAGTTGGTAGCTGAGTCAAGTCACTTGGTCTTGTCATATAATGGTCATTCTTTATGGTCTTGATTTTGTGTTTAGCATTGTTTAAGGTAAGTTTGACAAACTTAAGGTTAAGTATGAAATAAATTAAATGAATAATCATGCTCAATAATACAAGGCAATGACTATTCTAAGATAACCATGGTATAAATATGGTCAAATTGGTCAAAGAAGCCAAACTAGTAAGTTGATTACATTTTTTTTAAGCAATTTGGAGAGTTTAAGGTATTTTTGACAAGATTAAGGTATTTAACTAATTTAGTCTCATTATGATTTCCAATGTTAAAGATGACACTAGATAATTAAAAATGTGAAGGTTATATCATGTAATGAGGATCTTTCAAATTTAGTTAATACCTTGCTAATGACATCATACTTGTACTTGTATGTACACATCCTCTAAAAGTCTTGTATAACTAATTTCTAACATTGGGATTCCTTTTGTAACTACCATTCATAATTTTAAAATGTAAAACTGAGGCGTTTTTAGAGATATATAGTAAAATAAGTGTTTGAAATGTTTTTTCACTCTCTTTCACATCTATATAAGTCATAACAAGATGAAGAATCACCTAGTTCACCATCTCTAGTAGAACAGTCAGATTCTTGATGAAATCATGATTTTGGATGTCTTTTATAGAGGTTTTATATTTATGGGCATGTTATAAACTATTATATATGTCCACATGGTCTTGTCATAACCAAATCCATTCATATGAAAGAGTTGTAGAGCCAAACAATGCAAAAAACCACTCCATTTCTCCATCAGTCTTCTTGACAAGTCAAGATAGTCAACCAATTTGTAGACTGTACTCTCATGAGAGGGAAATTTGGAACCCAAGATATTATAAATATGATTATACCCTAATTACCTAATATTTTTTGTCATTTTTTCTCTAGTTAGGCTTCTTAACTTTATGAACAAATTTTAAGAATTGAAGGTATAAAAAAATATTCAAAACCCCACTAGGTTTAGTTTTCTTCAAATACAAAGTCCTAAAACCAGATGAATGCATAAAAATGTTTTTTCAGGTTTTATTGAACACTTATATACCCATGAAGCATCATATTATCTAAATTATCCTCATTTTCATGATTGGTTCAAGGTCAAATAGCCTTGATTTGATAATTTGAGCATGATAGTCATATTTGCAAAGAATTGTGAGATGTATTGTTGCATAAAATGAATAAATTAAGTGGTTTTAATATTTTTTAAACATAATTAATATTAATTAAACCATTTTATAAACCATTGGATTCAATATTCAAAGATATTTTTTTAATCCTGGTCTAAGAAAGAAGGTTTTGTAGACCTACGTGGTTACAGACTTGTAGATCAATATTGGAACCAAATAACTTCTCATAGAAGTGTACATGAAAATTTTAAAATTATAATAAAATTTAATATTTAATTATTCAAGGATATAAATTAATTTAAACCTGATTTATTAGACCATTATCCCACCTTGCAACTCAAGTGGACTATGTGCCTAAGTAGGACTGTGAAATATTAGAGGAGACTGTGAGAACTTCGAATGAGTGATCCAAGTGTATTGAATACATTTAAGGAATTAATAGGATTAATGAGTAAATTTTTCCAAATAGTTTAATTAGTGTTAAATTGGAGTCAAGAAGACACAATAGCAGAAATGAAGGGTTTTGGCCTAATTGACTGCCTACAAGCTTATTAGTAAACAAAGAGCAAAAAGAGCACGTTGGTGATGGTTGTTTTTGGATAAAAAAATGGTTTAAAGGTAAAAAAATAAATTTAGTAACATATTTAATATTAAAAAAATTAATTAAAAAATTTTTGATTAGTCTTAAGAGTTTAATATGACCACTACAACCAAGAGGCCTAAATACAAACCTATAGGCCCGTAACAAGTAGAAATGAATAAAGTTTTCTATTTATGATGTGAAAGTAAAAGTTTATATGGAATATATAGGTTTAAAATAACATGATACACATTATATTATCATTCAAAATATAATAAATTCCTTAGTGGAAGAGGATCCACTCTCCAAACTTGTAGTCAAGAGGTCTAAAACACCACCTATAAGCTTGCTTTGCAGAATTGGAGAAAAATGTGAGTATTTTTTGAAACCATGAAGTTTATAAGAGTTTAAATTATTTATAAAATTATTTTAAAGGTGATTAATAATTCTTGATAAATTTTTAAGGTGAATTAATGTAGTGAAAGGGTCAAAAAGCCTAGTTAGGCCTAAAAGTCCTAAATGAGTGCACATAGGAATATATGCAAAAAGGTGAATAAATTTTTCTTATTGAGGATGAATTTTAATAATTAATACCTTAAAAAAATATATAATAATTTTATTGAAGATAACATGGAGTTTTTAACTCCTTTATTGAGGAATAAGATGCCAAAATATAATAGTTAGGGTCAAAATCACTAATTTGCCTATAAACCCTATGTATAAGCAATTCAAGTTTAGGACCAACTAGAGAGTTATAACCTTTGTTAAAATGTTAAGAGATATGGAATAGGATTTTATAGACCCATTTGAGGTATTTATAACCAATAACACTCATTTATAAGGATTTTAGGCCTAAAACTCTCTCAATCCTTATACACAGTCCTTCAACACTAAAAAACTATCTTTCTAAGCTCAAAACTAACATGTGAGTTTACATATAATCCTAATAATTATTTAATATGTGGAAAGGGTTTATAAAATAAAAATATTGGTGTTATTTTTTTCACTAAAGCATACAACTTTATGAACAATTGATGAGCCTATCTATCACTTACCTTACTTTATCTTAAAGATTATTATGCATAAGATAAATAATGATATGGTGATGGGATCATTGATCATGATACCACATGTTTAAAATAATAAATTATATATATATAACTATATTCCTCATAATTTTTTTTCTATAAACTAAAAAAAAGGTTACTTTATCATACCATTTTCTCACAAGCATTCTTCATATTCCTTCATTAGGCCTTATATAAGGAAAATGAGATTTTCTTTGAAAAAGGACTCTTTGAACTTTGTGTATTTATTAATAAAGCATGAGATATATATTTTAGATCCAATTTAATTATTCAAAATGTTAAAACCTTTTACTCCACCTCTATCACATACTTCCTTTGTTAACTTACCCTTTGTCCTTATAACCCTATTTTAAGGGTTTTTCAAACCTATTTTTCTTTACACAAAGTATTTTAACAAACTAATCATCATTATATATACCAATTTTCCTCTATTTTTTTATTACCAACTTAAAATACTCCATACTTTGTCTTCACCAACTAAATCTTTAGAATTCAATTTTGAATAAGGCTTAATTAGGCCTTGATCAAGCTTACAACAAATCTTCTAGTGGTTTTTATAATATAAATGACTTATAATAACTATTTAAACCTTAAAAATTCATAAATACAATTTTTCAAACCATTCACACCTTTATTTAGCTTCAAACTTCACCCAAACTCAATTTTGCATTTTGGTCCTAAGGAATTAGGTCTTGGTATCACTGATACAATCCATTTCACACATGCCAAACCAAACGCAATCAACCTATAACCACATGTATCTTATAATAAATTTAAAATTAAATATGATAACAAGTTTTTTTAATATTAAATTGTGTACTTTTATTTATAAATTTCCTTATCTTGACAACCTAGGAAAACACAATTTTTAGGCCTATGACTATACTTTTCAACTTTATGAGCTTTCTAAAAGGTTTTAAGGACTAAAATTAGTCTTTAAAGTTATTTTTTTACATTATATTATTTTTAAAACCATTTATAACCTTATAAACATCATAAATTTCACACAACATGGATTGTTTTTTTAGAAATCCCAAGTTGTTTTGTCGTAGGGTATCAAGCTTAAAAAATTCATAAGTTGATCAAAAAATAATTTTAAAACCTCATTCCAATTTTAAAAGTTCTTTTTTTTATTTTATAACTTTTATATTCACACACCCATAGTTAATAATGTATGTATTGACTCATATTTCCTTGTTTTTAGACTGCAACCCTATTCCTTAGCCTAGGAGACATCCATAAACAAAATCATTCCTTTCATCATCACTTCAACAAAACTATTAAGTAAAAATACATATAAATAAACATACCTTGAATTCACCATGATTATTATCCTTTAACTAACTTTCCAACATGATCAACCACCCATAATCTATACTATTATACTCAAATGGCATAAGAATACATTAAGAAATATGCATATAAAGGATTTACATATACCAAAGGTAAATATTACAAGATGGAAGGTCACTCAACTAGCCTTAAATCCTTATATAGTACTCATTAACATTATTTAAATACATACAACACACTCAATTATGTAAATAATCCTTTTTATAGGCTTAAAACCTCAAGATCCTCCTCAATAACTATCTTTCAAAGTTTAAGAATGCTATAAAATGACTCCTTAGGCCTCGTTATATAGTTTGCTTTGGCTCCTTACTAGGTGTTTATACCCATATAATTAGTTAAAAAAAATTATAATTTAAGTATTTATGTTAAAACAATTATAAACTTTCTTTAACAACCTTTAAACATATCAGTTTGTCCTATTATGCCTCCTCAATGTGGATGTTCACCTTGTGGATAGTTATGAGGTGTTTTACCCTTCATCACGAGTGTAAAGGACTATTAAATTTTAGTCATTAACATTATAATATTTTTACATAGATTCATGACCTTCATAATGTCCCATAAGGATTTTCATCATTGGCATGATTAATGACTTATAAAGGGCTTTTCATCTTGACCACATTTATCTCCCTTTACATTCTATGTTTTCATTCATGAAAAGACTCCTCCTAGATTCTCAAAAAATATTAAAATTATTTGAAACCCTTACATATCTTTGGAGTTCATTTTTGAGGGAAATATACATTTGAATTTCAAAAAACATTTTTGGAGGAAAACTCTTTCTCAGTAATTTGAAATGTCATGATGGGATTTTGATGACTTAGACATTCTCATCTAAAATATACAAGATGTCCCATGCTCCTAAACCTACCAAAGAATATTATAGAGGTATTCACAAACATGTAAAGCATGGCATGGCTTCTTGATTTCACAAACAAGGTTTATTTGACTCACATTGACTTTCATATACATAATGTACAAGGATGAGTTGATGTTCCTGTCTCAAACTTTTGGGCTTAAAATATTTCATGAGATCTTGCTCATGAGATTTTTGATGCTTCCCTTATTCACTATAATTATTCAATGGTCCACTCATATATGTGGACATGTTCTTGGCTTCCACACTTGATATTTTTCTTTATTATTTCCTTTATGCATACTTTGTCTTGTTCTTCTTTCATCTTTACCTCTTGAATGAGGATATACACCTTTATCTTCTCATATTGATCTCTTAGAAGAGATATCCTTTTATGGATTTCATATCTTCTTCTATCAAACTTATACATACACAATCCAGGGTAATATTATAATAATAAAATTGATACAACATGGCTTGAAACCAAGCATCCACTTCCTTAATATCTATTTTAGGAAAAATCTTGTCTTCTTTTTCACCATTGATGGCATGCTCCAAAACTACCATCTCTCTTAACATCTACTCCATGTCTTCATATACAATTTTTTAATTTTTTTTCTCTCTTAGCAAATTTCCTTCACCTACAATTTTTTTATTAAAAATACTCTCTATCTCTCTCAAGATATCTTCCTCATTCATACTTAATATATCTTGATCAAATCAGTAGCATTATCAATAAGAAAGATTGATTTTTTATACCTTAACATTTAACTTGCAATTATTAGTCTTCACTTTTCCCATCCTCTTGAGTGAGGATTATTTCTTTTTAAACCATCTAAATGCACTATTTCAGTCAATTTTAGCTTATATTTTGAAAGGGGAAGAAGAAACTAGATACGAGTATGGTTGAAAAACCTATTTGATTATGTGCACATTGAATTAGATGATTGTGAATAACTCCTCTTTAGATTGGTAGGATGACCAGTAAATAAAACAACACTAAATCAAATGGTTGGTTAGATAGATAGTTAAGTGGATTGCTTATCACTAGAGAGATCCCAAAAGCAAGAACTTCTTTCAGGGTTGTCAATCTACATGTTTTAAAAAATTAAGTTTATAAATAGAATGATAAAGTGTTTGAATCAATAATCAAAAGATACTGAAATTAAATACAAGAAATGATTGATAAATAAATAAATAGACTAGAAATTATTAATACAGTAATAAACAAGTCAATACTAGTGCTAAATGGCTTGAGTCTATTTCAAAAAATTAGGGAGGGTTCTATGAATAGGTAGGGACACAAAGAAATATATTTGGTTAAGGGTAAATAGGTGGAAATAGGTTGCTAGAATTTCCTACCATAGTAATTATCGATAGTTGAGGTGATCGTCAACAGTTAAGATGACTATTAGCAGTCAAGGTGACCATCAGTGGTTAGACAGACCATCGATGGTTACTATGTGTATTTTTGGATTGGTAAATACATGGTTGATAGAATTACAAAGTTAGATCCTGATAGATGGATTGGTGTTGGACTAAGTTTGAAATGAAAATAAAGTAAATGAATATCAAAAAACAAATACTTATCTTGCCAAAGATTGATCGGGTGATTGATTGAGGTAGTTGACTTGTTGGTGGATTATAACATGATTCTAATAGAGTAATGGTACTTAAATCTTTGAAAAAGTGGTGATGGAAAATTATCTCTACCATTATGGCTTGATCATTGTATCTTTGATGATGATTGACATATAGAACAAAGAAAATCTATATGCACAAGCTCTTGACAACCATTGCAGATGATTTTCACCTCCTAGCTCCTCTCTTCTTATAGGCATAAGAAAGAAGTTCAATTTGGATATCTAATTATAACTCACACATGAAATAACTCACACATAGATTTAGACAATTTATATTTAGAAAATCAAGGTTGGTGGCTTGCATGTTGGCTTTTGGGATGGTGTATGCTGACTATTGATGGTCAAGGTGACTGTCAATGGTCATCCTGATCATTGACAATTAAGGGTAAATGTAAAGAGTGGGTAAAAGGGTTGGTTAAATCAATTAGTAAAATAGACCATGATTAGACTTGGTTTGTGATTGAAAGGTCAAATTGGTCCCAAGGGGCTCCTAAGGTGGTCCAAGTGAATTTAAACATTCAAAATCATGGTATGCATATTTTTAGTGTCTACATGTATAACTAATATTTTTCAAGTTTTAAGGCCCTATATAGAGCCTCTTATTCATAATAATTTTATCTAAGCACTATTTCACAATGTGTTTCCTCTTCTTGCTTCATAAGTCCATTTCTTGACTCAAAACCACCATCAACTTATTTACCTGCAAACAAAACATCAAAGATAATCTTAGATTAAAAAACATTAGGTTATTTATCCCATTGAGTGGCTAATTTTTACTGATATTATTCTAACATATCTCCAATAATGGTATCCATCTCATTCACAAATTATTTATCTCTTTCTAGTTGGCTATTCATCTGAAAATCTTCTTTAAGCTCTTCATTTTTGAGATTATCCTCTTGCTTACACTGCATTCTTATTTCTCTCTTCAAGGTAATTCTTAATCTTTTCCTTCTTGTCTCCATCATCAACCTAGTTTTCCATCTTACCTTCTTCTTCATCACTCATCCATGCCATGGGTTTTGCATATTTTACACCATAAGCCTTACCAGTGCTCCTCTTTGCTTCAACTCTTCCATTTCCCTTTGGAAGTCTTCCTCTTTTTATTTTCTTATTTTTTATCTTTCTTGTTTCTCTCTTCACTAGTTCAAATTATTCCAAGTATTCCCTATATCACTCTTCTCACTTTTTCAAACTCCATAATTTACCTCACCTAAATATATTTCAACTTAGTCTTCGCGTAAACTATCCAAGCTTTCACCTTGGGTCTCCTTATTAAGAAATCACTATGATCTTCTCTCTTGTGCTGCACAAGATCATTATCTTCTCTCAAGCCTTACCTATATTGTATATTTTATTAATCTTCAATGAATTTTATTACCTTGAACCACTTTATTTTTCAATTGCTACAAATATATCACTACTAAAATAAATATCAATTTCTTGAGAGCTTAAAACAAACTTCAACAACTTATTGTTACCTATTCCTCTCTATGCAAGCTTAATGGATTCAATCATATAAATTTTATAACTTTTAAAATTTAAAAATATTATAAATAATTATAATATATCAAAATTTCATTTTCAAGAGCTTCCAAAGCTTTGATACTAAAGATGATGAGCCTATCTATACTTACCCTACTTTATCTCAAAGATTGTTATGCATAAGACCAATAATGATATGGTGATGGGGTACTTGATCATGATGGCATATATTTAAAATAATAAATGAGATATATAAATATATTCATCATAAAAAAATTTTAGAAACTCAAAAAAAATTTATTTTGTCATACCATTTTCTCACAAGCATTCTTCATATTCCTTCACTAGGCCTTATATAAGGAAAACTAGCTTTTATATGAAAAAGGACTCTTTATAATTTGTTTATTTATTAAAAAACCCTAATATATATATATATATATATATATATATATATATATATATATATATATATATATATATATACTTAAATTGGGTATAATATATATATATATATATATATATATATATATATATATTATACCCAATTTAAGTATATATATATATATATATATATATATATATATATATATATATATATATATATATATATATATACCCAATTTAAGTATTCAAAAGGTTACAACCTTCTATTCCACCTCTACCACATACTTTGTTAACTTGCCCTTTGTCCTTGTATCTCTATTTTAAGGGTTTTCAAAACATATATTTATTTACACAAAGTATTTTAATTAAATGATAATCATTATAAATACTCATTTAGATAGTTTAGATTATTCCCAACCTATAATACTCCATACTTTGTCTGCACCAATTAATTTTCCAAACTTCAATTTTGAATTAGGCCTAATTAGGCCTTGAACAAGCCTAAAACAAATCTTCTAGTTGTTTTTATTGCATTAATGACCTATAATAAATATTTTACCCTTAAAAATTCATAAATAAAAAATTTCAAACTATTCCCACCTTTTCTTATCTTCAAACTTCACCCAAACTCAAATTTGTATTTTGGTCCTAAGGAATTAGGTCTTGGTATGACTGCTACAATCCATTTCACACATGCCAAACCAAACCCAATAAACCCATAACCAATTAAATATTATAATAAATGTAAAATTACATATTATTACAAGTTTTTTTTTCCACCATGTACTTTTCTATATAAATGAGTTTCCTTATCCTGTTAACCTAGGAAAATAGAATTTTCAAGCCTATGACTGTACTTTTCCACTTTTTGAGATTTATACAAGGTTTCAAGGACTCAAAATATCCTTTAAATTTATTTTATTTACATTATATAAATTTTAAAACCATTTATAACTGTATATCCATCATAAATTTCACACAACATGGATTTTTGTTTAGAAATCCTAGGTTGTCCTGTCACAGGGCAACAATCTTAAAAATTTCATAAGTTGCACAAACCATCATTTTAAAACCTAATTAAAATTGGAAAATTTATGTTTTTTTTATTATATAACTTTTATCTTCACACACCCATAGTTCATAATGTATGTATTGGCTCATATTTCTTTGTTTTCAAACTACAACCTTGTTCCTTAGCCTGGGAGACATCCATAAACAAAATCATTCCTTTCATCATAACTTCAACAAAAATATTGAGTAAAATTGATTATAAATCAAAATACATTTCTTACACCATGCCTATTATCCTTAAAATATTTTTATAACATGATCAAACACCCATCATCTAGACTATTATACTCAAATGGCATAAAAATACATTAAGAAATATGCATATAAAGGATTTACACATACCAAAGGCAGAACTTACAAGCTATAAGGGAACTCATTTAGAATTAAATCATCATATATTAATAAATAACATTATTTACAT
Organism: Torreya grandis; assembly: GCA_037957365.1. Taxonomy (NCBI): domain Eukaryota; kingdom Viridiplantae; phylum Streptophyta; class Pinopsida; order Cupressales; family Taxaceae; genus Torreya; species Torreya grandis. The sequence goes on along the minus strand of JARHVA010001699.1, from coordinate 2,541,287 downwards.
ATATAAAAAACACTCAATTATGTACAAAATCCTTCTTAGAGGCTTAAAACCTCAAGATCCTCCTCAACAGTTGTCTTTCAATGTTCAAGAATGCTACAAAATGACTCCTTAGGCCTCATTATATAGTTTTATTTGGATCCTTACTAGGATTTTAGACCCATATCATTAGATAAAATCATTTATAATTTAATTTTCAATTTTAAAACAATTCCTAAATTTCCTTAATAACCTTTAAATATAACACTTTCTACTATTATGCATCCTTAACGTGGATCTTCACCTTATGGATAATTAAGAGGTGTTTTTACCTTCATCATGAGTGTAAAGGACTATTAAATTTTATTCATTCACCTTATAATATTATTACATATATTTTTGACCTTCATAATGATCCATAAGTATTTTAGTCTTTGGAATTATTAATGACTTACAAAGGACTTTTCATCTTGACCACATTTATCACCCTTTACATTCTATGTTTTCATTCATGAAAAGACTCCTAAACTCTCAAAAACAATTAAAATTATTTGAAACCCTTACATAAATTTGGAATGAATTTTTGAGGTAAATTTCAATTTAAATTTCAAAAAACATGTTTGGAGGGAAACTTTTTCCAAGAAATTTGAAATGTCTTTATAGGATTTTGATGACTTAAACATTCTCATCTAAACTATACAAGATGTCCTATGCTCCTAAACATACCAATGACTATTTTAGAGATATTTACAAACATTTAAATCATGACATGGATTCTTTATTTCATAAATAAGTCTTATTTTAATCACACTAATTTTCGTATACAATATGTACAAGGATGAGTTGATGTTCCTACATCAATAATGCTTAAGAGTTGAGACCACTCTAAAACCCTTTTATCACCTTATGAAAAACTCAATGAGGAATATTATTTTCCTTATAAATTCAAAGAGAAATTTTAAGGGTAAAATTGACTATTGGAGATGCTATTAAGACTCCCATTCTCAAACCTAGTGGAACTGGTTCAGAGATTAGGTTCCTCAACTTTATGAATCATCATTAAGATGATAGGCATGTTTAAACCCTAATTAAACCCTTTAAATATACCTGATAGAGAAATTTGGACTTTAAAGTGCATTAAATCAACTAATATGGCCTAAAAATTATTTTAAAAACCTCTACACACCTATATACACCTGAACAAATCATTATTTTTGTATGTGTGAGGTATTCTTGTATGGAATTTGGCCTAGAAATGACTATTATAGGCCTAAAAATGCAGATCTTGAGGGATTTTCATGGAATCTAACTGAGTGAGACATATAATAGTTACTTATAACCATATATTTCCTATATAAGGTAGGATAATATGCTCCTAAATCTTCATGGAAATTTTATACAATGATTACAACATCATTTGGAGGGTTCAAGACACCTAGTGTTGAGCAAACATGTTATCAAGATTTATTATCAATCCTAATACACCTGTACCTTAGTATTAGAGATGGTTTTGAACTTGAAAAAGGTTGGAATGAATCTTTATATGGTATTTAATATTTATTCAGGTTGTGTTAGTAGTCTTCAAGCGAGGAACTAGGCCAAAGATGAAAAGAAAAACTTTTTTTTTGTGGTCTTCACTTGAACCAAGCAAGTTTATCAATGAAATTAAGGTTCCTATCAATTTGAATAATCTTGAAACTTGATCCTTAGCTCCAATTAATTGACAAGAATCATTTAGGATCCTATAGTGGTGTGGAGTTTTCTAATGATACCAAGATTCTATGTGTTAATATTATAAGTTGTAATTACTCCTTAAGGAAGTCCATTGTAACTCTTTAAACAAGAACTCCTATGCCACTTGGTGAAGTTCATCATCAAGTTGAGTAACACATGTTAAAAAGGATGACAAGATTATTTTTGGCCTCTTCCATTTTTACTTTTAACTTAATTGAGGTGGATAAAACTTATTTATGCATCTCATATGCCTCTTCTCTCTCTCTCTCTCTATATATATATATATAAATCCTTAATTTATCCTATATATACTACCTTAAATGTATTGTTACAGATCATTTGGCTAAGTATAGCAAAGCCCTGTTAAACTAAACACTTGTATTATGCCTTTTAATGTTGAATAAATATGTTTCTCACTTTCTCAAATGCTTGCAATAAGTGTAATTGTGTGATTATTGATGAATTCTAGTATTAGTTCCTTCACTCTCTCTCATTTGTTGTCTCCTACTTTGTTATAAATAGATTATCTTATTATAGGTCACATGGTGATTTTGGATAGCCTTTCATAGTTTAGAAGTGGAATTTATACATTAGTGACATATTTTTGCCTCTTGATTAGCCCTTGTATTCAAAACATTGTCTATGATCTCCATGTTTAAATACTCATTCTTCAAAGTACTTATTTAGTCGTGTGATCAAATTCAGACCTAATTCATGTTTTTAGTGTAGTATATTCAAGTAGAGGGTGTTAATTTGGTGAATCACCTCCCTATTTTAGTTTAATATTATTTATCTCTCCTTTTTCCCACCAATTAATAGGTCCAGTAGTAGTTTTAGGGTGATAACATTAAGGAAACTAGCCCTATCTATAGATTCACCTGACTGATTAGGCCACCCACAACTTAAAGGTGTCTCCATGATATCAATTAATTGAGGAGGTTTTCCTTAAGGGTTAAACTTTTTATGATAACAATTGCCATTTGGGATTGTTCTTTCCAAATTTCTTACCTTGGATCATTATATGGAGTATTTGGTATGTCTTTTGGAGAATTTGGAACATTGGAAACTTGCATATCATGTGAAGGATTATCTACATTTAATGATGTATCATTTGAATATTGAGGTGGATTTGGAAAAATTTTCTCCTTTTATTTTTTGAGGTTCTTTTGGTACCCATTATTATTCATTGGGAATATTTTCTTTTGGAGAATTTATTGTTTATATCTTTCATTTCAATGCAAAACAAGAATCTATATGGTGACCATGCATTCTATGATATGCACAATAGTATTTGAATTTTTTTATAAGATGAATAGGATATACTTTGATCACATTACTTCTAAGCATCTCCCTTATAATCTCACTTGACATCTTAGTAGGCTCTTGTTCACTTGTAGAATCATTGGTATTAGGTGACTTTGGTTTTGGTTTTAAATATTTATTCTTATTAGGCACATAATTGGTTTGTGAATATGTACACACATGGTTAACAATAACATAATGTGGGTTATTCGTGTATACAATCTATTTTTTTAACTTTTTCATACTATCAATTTGATCTTATAGGGTTTTATGGTTACCATATTTTGACATAATAGGATGATCCACATTTTACTTTGAAGGGGTGATAGTATGAATCTAGTTATAGGAATGATATCTATCACCCTCCTTAGGGTTAGGAGGATCAAGGATATTATTTGTATCCATTTTAAATGTTTTTAAATTGATATGAGAACATGATAAGTAGTAGAAATAAATTCCAAGGAGCATTTAATCATTATAATAAGGATATAACAATTTTGGGCTATTGGAAAAGTTTTTTGAAAATATGGGATATGTTTTTTTTTAAAAAAAATAGGAAACAAGATGAACCCAAAAAAATAGGGAAATAAAAGTACATGTATTACCTATAGATATAAATTAACTAAAAATAGTAAATTTTAAAATTTGATAAATCTATACAATAATTTGGAAAAATAAACGAGTTTTTTGCTATATCAACACATTTATGAAAAACCTTTGAGGAATTTTAATTTTGATTTAATATGTATCCAAAATAGGCCAAATAATTTTTGATGTTTTATGGGTAAACCCTATAATATTCCAAATAAAGAATCAAAAATTGTGATAAATCATGAATATTTTTCACAAATTTGAGACAAATGTTTGAATAAAATATTATTTTTGAAGAAACACATAAATTAATTTCAACATAAGTACATAATTTGCCTTGTATACTAATATTCACTAATAATAGTAAATTACAAAATTTGAAAAATATATACCTAATTTTGGAAAACAAAAATAGGTTTTTGCATATAAAATATTAATATAAAATACCTCAAAGTAATTTTGAAATGAACCTATTTAGAGGTATAAATGTGTCAATCAATAAAGCATCCACTTACAAGCCTTTTCACATGAAGACCTTATGACCAGAGGGGGTAAAACACTAAATTAAAGCTTTAGATTTGAAAACACATCACAACTAGTTGAAACTCTAAGAGGCTTAGAAGACTTAAATCATTAAAAAATCCATATTCACATGGATTGGATTCATGCTGGGTTCACCAAATGTTTATCCTTAATTTGGATGTGGATCCTATTTTAGTGGTTAGGGTTAAGGATGTAGAAATAATAGGGCACAAGGGTGAAAATTAGATCTACAATAGAAAAAATAATTTGCTAAACTTAGATGTACCATATGTTTAATTTATAAAACCAAGATAGATTATTAATGGAAAGTAAAACTATGTTATGTAACATATCCACTAGGATCTACCTAAAAATGCATAATTTTTAAAAAAATAAACACATATACAAAAATAGACTACATCCCAATAATCTATCAGAGATCATAAAAGTATCCCTGTGAAATCATGACAATAATTCATATTACATAATAATTTACGGATATCTAATATCATGAGAGTATGACATAATGATAATATAGAAATTAATTACATAAATTCAACCACCACTAATACAAATATATAGTCACTGCTATCAATATACAAGAACAAGTAACTACAACTCTTAATGACAATTTTCCATAATAAGTAAAATATAATACAATGTACGAGTATGATACATGGCTTCCTTGGAGCATGGTTACCTAACTTCAAGTATTTTTGGAAAGCTCAAGTTTTGTCTTGATAAGTATTACTATTGTGAGGAGGGATAACATTATCTAAATTATTTTACATACCAACCATAGACCAAATATCCCCTATACTAATCCCATCAGGAAATAGTCCTCCCTTCATGGATGAGTAGATAGTGATGGTGTAGGAATCTATAGAGACAAACAAGTACCTATGTGTTGTATGATTTCTAACTAACTAAATATGCAGTGTATCATAGAAAACTCAATCTATTGTAAGATATCACACATACATGTAAACCATACTCATGAAATGATAATGTTTCACTAAACATACTTTGGCCAAAGATTTATGAATAGTAATATAACATTGATCTATAGATCAATAAAATTCATACACACCACTTGATTAGATTGCCTTCATCTAGCATTACAATACTAATAAGCCAATGAAGTCCATCTCACTCCTTACTCCATATTAGCAATATATATTGGTCAAATACAATTCAACCACAAGATTCACACAACTTACATCCTACTAGTAAATACATCACATGGTATGATAAACATAAGAGTAAAAATATTATACATTTAATCCATTAAATATATGCATGAATATTACATTATATTCTATCCCATACTAAAAATAATGACTGCAATTATACCACTCAGGTACAATTAGCTATAGAGGTAAAATAATAACATTTGTTTTCACTTAACTACACCCTATGGTAACCCATATTACCATAGTCTAGTGTTTAAGCATAACTACTAAGCATAGAAATCAAACTAATGAAGTAGTCATAAAAACATGGATACACACATTTGTATTCAATAACTAGAACATCCAAAATTTTGTTTTCTCAAAAACATAAGAAATCCAGTCTAATATTTCATTTATATTTAAGGGTTTATAAGTGATCATTTACTAATTTATCTTTAAGCAATTCTTTCAAATTTTAGTTAATATTCCACCTGAGAATTATAACTTTAAGAATATATCCCAAGTTTCTAAACATGCTTATAGTCATAAAGACATAGATTATTACAAAATTAAATTACATGTGATAGTTTACATATAATAAATGACCTAAATGCTCCACAAGGTTTATCTCATGATAGGGGTTTGTTATGTTTAACCATTCAACTCTTATGATTAATCCAACCCACGTTTTGAGAACAAGAGTTTATAGCTACATACCCATTGTTATGATAGGAAATATAACCATTATTATTAATTACACAATAAGGATTAAGATCTTGGATGGTATTTTATTACCACTCCCCAAAAATAGTCACAAATTGCATGACTTATGCTTATCTGAGCAATTATAAAACTAATCTCACTATAGCTATTATGGAATTTTTTTTACAAGACTTGAGAATTTAATATTAAAACTCAGATTATATTTCTATACTTTACATAAATCAAAATAATAAAACCTATCTAAGTTTTGCTACAAAAGATGGATAATTTATAAATTTCCTCAATATAAATTCCTTAGCATTAATCGATGCCTATACAAAAGGTATATTTTCTTGACATTTATCAACTATGGTTTAAGGTTTATACCTCATGGTTCAATAAATAATAATGTTTTGTAGATGATTTATCTTTGTTAACTAATTATATTTCCTCCACTTTAACTAACGGTTTATAGTTTATATAAACATTCACATTCCTAGCTAAATCCATAGTAATGCTATTGAAACCACATAACTAAAATTCTAGTGATGCTATATATATATATATATATATATATATATATATATATATATATATATATATATATATATATATATATATATATATATATATATATATATATATAATTCTTTATAATAATGCTCAAAGTGTTAGCAAAAAATTATATAAGTTGTGTTATATTTATCTAAATCCATGCTAAAATAGCGATGTTGGCCAAGTATTTATATAAGTATTTAAAAACAATAGCATTATATATATATATATATATATATATATATATATATATATATATATATATATTAGGAAACTCAGTTGGTTGGGTAAGAATATAGGGCGATGTCATAAGGAGGCCAAGGACGTCAACATTATAAACCCAATCTAAATCTAGGTTACATTGACTTATATGTATGGTAGAGCATAGTAGAGGATACCAAGTTACAAACGAAATTATTTTTAACATTAATTCAGCACCCCCTAATTTATTGATGCCTATGTTTAAAAATAAAATAGCGACCCCAAGGTTATTAGTGTATAATTGTTTTCCAACATGTTGGTTACAATGAACCACTAAAATTAAAGGCCATAGAAGGACAATCGGGTGACCCAATAAAATTACATATTTGCCTCATTTATCACATGTATTAAAAATTCTAATTTATTTATGGGTCAACACCCTAGGATAGTAAATTAAAATCATGTTCAACAAGATATCAGAGCCACAAGATATAAAGATAGGTGATGCCATTTTTCTATCTAAAATCATATCCATTTTGATGTTTTTTACATGGGGTAAAATGATATAAAGATATACCTATGATTCACTAAGTAATTACATAGTTCTATAAGATATACAGATAGGTGATGCCATGGATTTAGGAACAAGCTAGAATAGATATCAGTGAATCAAAAGTTTGAAATTGTTTTACTATTGTATACCTATAATTTGAAATTATTAATATATAATATAAAGTCTTAAAACCTGGTTATGCTACTATTACCCAATATATCTATGAGTATTACCTATCCAAATTATATCTAAAGCATGGCAAATTCATAAGATAATCTTTAAGAACACAGATGTTCCAAAATAAGGCTATTTATACATATATATTTCCAATATAATACCCTATCATGAACATACTAAATATCATTATTATGTGTAATTGAATAAATCACCTACTAGACAAATCTGATTGTTGATCTTCTATGCCTCTTCCTCCTCAATGTTTCACCCCTTTCCCTTTCTTTCTCCAATGCATAACCCCCAATATTCCTTCAACTCTTATGTAAAATTAGGCATAGTTTTCCTTTTTTTAAGATTTTTTTCCTTGTTTTACTTTTTTTGTTTTTGCTAAATTTCATACCTTTAAGTTTTTTCTTTTTTTTCTAAGTTTTTAATTATTTCCTTTCTTTAATTTCATTATTTTTTCCCTTTTTTTTAAATTTTTCAAGATATTCCCTTTTTTATATTTTAATATGAAATGCCTAAATTTCATATTTGTAATATGTTTTATGTTTGGAATGCTAAACTCCCAAATTTTACTAAATTAAATTAGCACCCAAATATATTGTAATAATTCTAAATGGCAATTTCAAAATATATAAATAAATCATATTTAAAATTTACCCTCACCAAATTTTTCCTTCCATTTTTAATGACAAGATGTGTCACATTCAAAAAATAATTCATTACAACATTTACCTATATTAGCAAACCATATAAATCAATATCCCAAGCAAGAAATAAACACACCATAAGAAATTATTTTTAATGCATTTCTACCATGTGCTATCTACTATGGTGTGTACAGGATATCACTAACTCTCTATTGACCTTCAATGTCTCTATCTACATCACCTTCTCTGATGATTCTCTCCCTTTGGTACACTTGAGGGATGAATTATCATGCATACACCTCATAACATATAGGTAATTAGATCATATCACATTATAACTATATAATAATAAAATAACTAAAAGAATATATTGATATGCTCAAAACATAAGCGCATATATTAAAAACTCATTGTAATCAATCATGTATCATAATGTAACTAAGAAACATTATACTGTCCTATAATAGCATAAATCACAAGCTTAGTTATAAATATAACCAATATCATGTGCATCCACTATAACCATGCATAGATAGTCAAATAGTTTGCTTACCAAGGAATTGAGATATAACATGCTAGATAAACAAATATAATAACATAAATTAATTATTTGTTTTGATGTTAATATAATGTTGGATCTAGTATAGGTAAGAAGCAAGTAGGAAGATAGTTCTAGAACAATTTTCAGATTTTGGATCCAATGCCTCTAGATCTTTGGACACTAGTGTTATCTTATTATAGTTGTATCGATGCTAGTTTCTAGGTTTGAAACTAATGTCCTATATGTAATACTCAATGAAATAATATGTGACAATCTAGATGCTTCTGGATTTGGATTTGTCTTCACTCTAGTGTATTCATTTCTAGGTCATGTACTATCACTTCTAGTGAAATGGACAAACCCTATATTTGAATATTTAATGTAAACTTGGGAAAAAATGGGTTAGTTGGCACATGGTGTCAAGTTGATCTATAATGACCTTGATATCAAAGGGTGTTTCCTACATATCTAATACTCTATAATAGGGACTCATACTCATGTAGTTATCCCCTAGTGTTGGATTATGTGTGAATAATTCAATGTGTGTAAATCAAGTACAATAGTGACCTATCTTTTAATTTGGAAAACATGACTCTATGACTGCTCCTTTAGTAATTTAGACCTATAACTAGGTTGTTCCTTTGATTGATATTGGAATAGGGTAGAATAAGAAACCATTTGGCAACTTGATGCTTCTTGAGTGATATTTTGGTCTGATTATTTTGTGTCATAGGTGAGGAATGAATGAGATTTGTTATTATATTTATACCAATCCTATCAAAATATAAATAATAATAAATAACTTATTCCCACCATTTTAGTACATTTCATTTGAAAATTGGATGACTTTTAAGGCATTAGACACTTGCATTGGGATAGGATAGTAATGTGGATGCTACTGTCTAACCTAGATGTTAGTGTCTATGGAGAAGGAGAGTAGGCATATGATAAAAACTTTTAGAGGTGTAAAATAAATACATTTTAAGCATTCTATGCAAGATGGGATGTTTGTGTCATCAATATAAGGTTGGTCAAACTAAGGGGAAAGAGATAGAGTAGATGTGAAGATTGTAGAAGTAAGACGTGTAAAACTAAGAGAAACATCCAAGGTCATTGTTTTTCCAAGTGTACAATATTGAGGTTCTCCATAATCATAAAATATCATCTATAAATAAAGATAATATTATTAGAGTTACAATCACTAAGAGGGGGATGAATTAGTGGTGAAAAATAATCCAATTCAATTTCCAAACCCTTCAAACACTTAAGCATTCAATACAATAATTCATGAAGCATACAAGATATTTATAGAAATGAATAATGAAGATAATGAAAGATCACACACACAACATAATATCTATGTGTGAAACCCTCCTAGGCAATAAAACCCACTCTCAAGCCTATAAAACATAGACTACTTGTCCTATAAGATGATCACAAACATGAGACTGGTCAATTCCTTCCAACCAAAATTTATTTAAACACCTATTTCATAAAAAAAAACACCTACCCCTAGGATGATCAAGTCCTTATAACCACCTATTGATCAAGTCCTTCTGACTGAATTTAGTGAAACACCTATTTTAAAAGGAGTAAATGCCTCTAAGATTATCAATTCATTCTGACTACCTATTTGGTCAAGTTATTCTAACCTAGATGTTGAGCACCCTCCTAAAACCTATGAAATGAACATCTCTTGATCACTAATTTCCTGCTAATCTGATGGAGATATAATGTATATCTTCTCTCTTCAACTCTATACACCACACAATACACACTTGAGTCTACCTTTTCAAATTAACCACCAAGCTCACACATACATCATCTATCTTTTTCTCATCCTCAATCTTCAAACCTATAAGAGAATTATCTTTGAAATCATAAATGAAACTTATAGGTCATACACATAGTCATCAACCTACTCTACTGTTTAACCCATCCACCAGGCACATACACTTTCCTTCACTTCATAACTCACACATACCTCTTCTCTCAAGTCAACCATGTATATAAATCACCACATTTGATTTCAATTTTTATAGAGCCTTCATGATTATTATAATTTTCAAAAACTTCCCTATTAACCACAACACATGTATTTACTCTTAAGGCATTTACATGGGTCAAATTTAAGTACAACCCTCTTTCAAATAGGCCTAAGTCACCTTTTGGGTCCTATGAAGATCCATTCACCTCTTTGACACTTATTCAAGAAAAATAAAAACATAGGAACACTTTAAAATACATGGACCCATGAAACATAATCTATAGGTCCTCCTTAAGTGATAACAACCATCACAACACCCTTTTTCTAAAGCTCAATTCGCTCAAACAACATTATGTGCACACAACTCAAATGAACAAACACATAGTCACTTTCTAGGAATTTTATCATACTGAATATGATTGATAAAACCTTAATAATCCAAAAAAAGGGTCCTCATGGAGTCTAAAACACTCTCTGATAGTTATCTCATCTTGAAACATCAAAATACAATCAAGAACAACTCTATTACCCTTCTTAGGTTACTTGCATATCATAAACAAACACATAGTCAAATTTAGAGATTAATAACTTTGAACATACAAATATTTATAACTTAAAATGAATATTTATATATGTTCCTTAAATTTATCTATAACTTTTATTTTTAATGCAATGTCAAACTCTACATAGATCAAAAGTTATAGCTCAAAAAATAAGCACTAGTCTTTCCTTCATTAAAATCAAATATTTAAATCCAAATGATCATAATTAAACCTAGATCACTCAAAACACATCTCATGCTATTCACTCAACTTGATCAAATCACACCATCGATATTCTTTGAAAGTATCTCTAACTTTAACTTATAGTGCTTCACTATTCAATCTTTAAACCTTGAACATGTTTACCTCATCTCGTGCTTTCTAGCAATCTTGACCCAATGTGCTCTATCGATATCTATGGATTAACTAGGTCTTTATCTTATATCACTCACTATTATATATTTATTATAAATCCCTTAATTATTCCATTTGGATTCTTTGTGTACCTTCTACACATTTGATTATTTTACTTTGACTTGCATCATTGATCTTCTAATAGTACGAATGCCTGTGAACTATTGATCTCCTATCCAAGCTCTAAGGATGTGACACATGTCACTAGCACATTCATTATTTGACATATTAAATATTATGCACACCATTGAATAAATATCACAAATTAATGAGCATCATTATATCTACTGACTAGATGACCTTAGACTTTAATATAGTTTATCTTAATGGTCTCTGGCCCATCATAGTCTATAAGTGCAACTTTGAAGTTTTATATCTCAAGCTAAAAAACATTTTAGGACTCCAAATATTTAAGGTATATTTTTGTAACTATACACAACATCACCATGAAATAATTTTACCATTATTGAATTTTTAAGTACCTAAAATAAATGCAAAAAATTGTTGGATCATCCATATCTACATTATGTTCAGTGATAGTCTAAGTATAGAAACTACTACAATCTCCTTGGAAAGCTAACTTTGAACATTAATAAAATTTTTTACACTTAATCACATGACCTTAAATTTGGAACATAAAAACTTAGAACTAATGTGATCACACCCATATGATCGACTCCCTCTGACTCATCCATACATGGTAATGGTGATGTCACTAAACTACCTACTCAAATTTTTTTGTTATAGAACTAACTATGCCAAGATGAACATAATAAATAATTATATGAATACCCTGATTTACCATAAACTCTCCAATCATACTTGACCATTGATAGGACCCATCACACATGTTCAATACTTTATATCTATCCCTAATCATTCCAAAATTGAAGATCAACCAAACCTACTTCAAGCATACTGCACACTTTGTCATTGAGACATAGACTATAAAGACACTTCATCTACTCACCTGAACACCTCCATGACATCACTATTTTTTTTTAATAATCTCCCTTTATCATTGATGTCAACACCCATCATATAGCTCACATTCCTTCTCTCTTTTCAAGCACTCTCATAATAAGAACCTTATCCCCCTTTCATAAGATGATAAAATGGTCAAAAACTAATATTTAGGACCTAAAAATACCACCAAAAAGAGAGGATCACCTTATAAATATGATAGAAACTCCCCTTACCTTTATCCTACCTCTTCTTGCCTTATCAACTTCTTCTTGCTACATGTCAACATTCTCTTCAACCAAGCACTAAAACCAATGAAAAAAATACACAAAGCACTAAAATATGATGGAAATCAGAAATAAACATCTAATAAGAACTACCCATATGATATCTAAGCCATTTCACCTCTTGATCATCTTTAGATCTTTACACACCATGAAGAACCACCACATAAGCTTACTAGCCTTCTCTTTTAAGCCACCTCAAGTACCACCAAAAAAACTTCATGCCACTAAAAAAATATGAAACATTCTCTAGACCAACTTGAGAACTTTCATTGAAACACGCATACCATTCTCTTTTGGAAAAACTGAGTAAAAACATCAAATCTTCACACTAGGCCTATCTAGACTCTTTATACCCCTACCTAGAACTAATAGAGCCAAAAAAATTCAATATACATACTTTTAAAAATTAAAAATTCATATTTGGAGCACTCTCATATGCCCCCTTAATCACACTAATTTACACCACCTATCTCATCCTCTGTAACATACTTATTTTATAAACCTACTAGCTAATTAGGTCTCCATCTTGACAAAATCATGAATAATTTTAAAACCACAAATCATCATATCTATATGAAGATTTATTTGAAAACCCATTTGTACCATTAAACATATTAATAAGATTAAGACCTTAATTAATAAATCAAACCACTTTTCTAGCATAGCCCAAAACTCTAGAATCTCAAAATAAACAAGGTAAAAAAACCTCTTTCTGGTCAATGCTGACATATAAATTTTTTTTCACACCTAGAAACAACCATCACACACTTCTAAACCAATATTAAATTCTTAAAACCTTTGGTAACCTTGACTTATTATATCATGGCTTTAATCTGCAACAAGAAAGATAAACTTGAAAGGACACAAAAACCTCCAAAAGGCACAAATGAGATCATCAAGACACAAAACCACCCAAAACACATCAAAAATAAGTTCATAGACATTTTGGAACACCAAACACTTCTTTTCATTCCATCAATATCATTATGCCTCCTAAAAGCACCCATTCTAATCTTGCAGACACTACATACACAACAAAAACACCTTATGATATCACCCTGACCTCATCAAAGCACTTCTCCCATATTGACACACCAACTCCAATTTAAAACACTCATCCCTTTCCTTCTAGGACCTTCTAAATAACACCACAAAAACACTTGATCTTCTATTGAAAGGAGTCTCTTTAAAAACATAGATAGAGACACCCTATGATTTAACGATTTTGAGATTATTGATGTATTATTCCTAATTTAGTTAAAAATTATGAGTATTAAAATTAGTAAATAAATATTAAATAATTAAGCTACTAATTTATATAATTTTATTTCAATTTGAACTTTTATAAAAATAGTAATAAGGGAAAGAAAATAAGACTTAGCTAAAAACTAATTGATACGACTGAGACAAAGGCTATAATTCACTATGCCAGACTAAGACACTATCACATATCAAGATCTAGCATTAATTTTATGATTGGATAAGAGAACCAAAAATAGGATACCATAGGCTCTAATGCTATAATCTACTTCTATTGTTTTTGTCCAGGAGACCTGAGCTTTTTAAGTTTTGTTTGTTGTGTCTATGAGAACTTGTCTATGAAATTTTGACTATTTGTTGTCTGTGGAGCTCCCTATAGAGATGATTTTTTCTTAAAACCCTAGAATCCATCATGATTTAACTAATTGTGATAAATATTGGGGGTTATTTTGTGTAAGATTCACTAAACGTGTATCCATACCCCTTATGTGGGCATGTTGCCTATATGCCAATACTCCGAAGAGGGATCGAGCCATATGTATTTCTCCCACTTGATTTGTTTTGTGAAATAGTGTGTATGAAGATAAAAAATTCTAAACCACGTGTGCTTGAGGTGACTAGGGACTAATTTAAGGATTTAAATAAGCTAAAAATGGTATTGGATGGTTGTATGTAGAGAATATGGAAATATGTTTGAGTATTCTTGCTTGTATTCTTGCTTGCTTTGTGATATTTTCCAAATATTTCTAAATTAACTTTGAATTTGATTTTATAGGGATATATTGGTCACAAGTCAAATTTATTCACACTAGGCTAACAAAAAAGAGGATAGGAATCAAAAGGAAATAACTATTTAGGCTCCAAATGTGATTGGATAAGAGCACCAAAAATGGGACACCCTAGGATCTGGTGCTATAGTCTTAATTTAATGTGACCTAAGGGTATGGATCTATCATCAAAAATTAGTATAAATTAGTTAGGATAAGGTTTTAAAGGCTAAAGATGACTGGGAATTAGTGAAAATATACCTATGAGGGTCATAAAAAAAAGCAAGAGGGACCTATGGGATGAATGTCACAAGTCACACCCAAGTTACCAATTTTTACATTTTATATGACTACATTTACGCCCCCCCCCCCCCACTTTATTTTAGTGATGCATCAAATAAAATTACTAAGATAAATGAAAAATAAAAATCATATGTAAACTTACCTATAAGGGTGAAGCTCATGAAGATATTATGATACTAGGTGTGCATAGAGAGAACACACTGTGAAGTGTGAATCTACAAGAGAAAACAAAGAGTAGATCAATTATTACTAGATATTCTATATCTAAAATAAGAATGTGCAAAGCTAGGTAAGAGGGAGAAAGATAAAGGAATTAATACACTTCACCAGGTACATGAACCAATACAAAACCTATTGTGATGTTGAATGGTGTTGAGTAATGCTAGATGATGCTATGTAATGCTAGATGATATTATACCAAGAGTAATATTGTGAATGGATTTGAGTTCTTAATTCCCTAAGAGTGGCTCAAGAATACAAAATTTGGCCCTTTGGCTCCATCATCACCTACTAAGTGAACTTATGTTATCATGCATGTTTTAATATATGTTTGGACTATGTGTCTGATCCCTCTGAATAGGTGGCTCAATAATACAAAGGCTAGGTATTCCTTTGGCTCCATCATTGCCCCATGAAATGAATATATAAACTAATTATAGTATGAAATGTGCGTTGTATGAGATGGCTTCTGAAGCATATGAATATTTTATAGTCTAACAATGTTGATGTGGATAGCTAAATGTATGTTGGAAACTAGGCCACTCTTGGCCACTCTAAAATATGGAGATTAGGCTTGTATGAAATCCTATCTAAAACTAGGCACTAGGCTTATATGAAATCCATTCCAAAATTTATAGGTTAGGATTGTATTAAATCCACTCCAAAGTGATACCAACCATTTATAGATGGAGTAAAGCATATAACTACTGAGAATACCTAGGTAATATGTTGAACTCAGAAAGAAAAGAAAACAAATGTGCCACGCACATTACCCCCATTCACTAGTGTCTATAACATGGATTATGATATGGAATCTATACTAATTGTCATATATAAAATTAGAAGTGAGATCCATTATGATATATATGATGACCCCTATATCTAGATTCTCTAACAAAAAGTATACTGAAAGCTACTAATTCTAAACTAGTCTAAAAGTGTAAAACTATAGCTAAACCTACTTTTCTACCTACTTCTAAAAAATCTAGTTTTTCTAATATTTAGATAAGATCACTTAAAATAAGATACCCTAGTGTTTGGTGTTGTTGTCCATGTCTAACATTATTTTCCTTTACTAAAACTAAAGACTATTTGGGAATCCTCACTATTTTTTTGGTCTGTTCTACCTAGTTTGACCATTCATTATTGTTCTGAGTGTTTTGAAACTATTTTTTCAACTGGTAGGAGCTTTGATATTTGTGAAAAAACCCTTGTTTATTTCCCCCTATTTTGAGGGTAGGAATGAAGACACTACAATGACTTCCCTCAGAATAAATATCCCTACAAGTGTGTTATGCTATGATATACATGATATGGTAATGATAATTATCAAGACATCTCAAGATATATCATAGTTTGTAAAGGAGATTTTTAGATCAACAAGGGTATGCCTATACAGATATAACAATTTAATAGTCTGTGAAATGTACTAAATTGAAACTAGAATTGGAATTTTGGTTATTTTTTAGTTGTTATTTGGTGAGGAGGGATGGAACATGATGCCCATTATGGCATCTAAGATAGCAAGATAATACATGATGTGTATCATGACATTGCAAAAAATTGAAAATCAAACAAGAAACAAGCATGAAAGGCAAGAAGCAAGAAGTATACAAGAGTGGCCAAGGGTCCAAGAAAAAAAGGACATGGGTACATGTCACTCAAAATAGAAATCAAGCATACAAGGCATGTTCAAATGCCACATACACATACATTTGAAAATAAGTAAAGTTGTCATAAAAAATATAATCACATAGAAGATTATATGCAAAGGACATTGGCAAATTTCCTAAGGCACATACATGAGACAAAATAGGGACTTAGAAATGAAATCAATCTAGATATGCAAAGTAAGAAAGGAAAGCATGTAAAAACTATAAATATAATTGCATCTAACTAATCAAAACAAGAAATAAAAGTATGAAAGACATGGAGTATAAGACTAGGTAGATGTTAAGAAATATACAAGTGTTATATATTAATGAATTTTGATAGAGTAATTTGTGTAATCTAGTAAGTAATACACATCAACATGATAACTAGAGTGTGTGGTATAGGAATTACATAACCTAGATGGTATAGTCATGTATAATATGCGCTCAGTGGGTAGATATATTAATATGTGTATTGAATGTATTAATTAATATGCCCCCTCAATGGGTAGATAAAATCAATAAAGGATCTGGATGTTACTACACACACTCAAAGAAGATCAAGTGAAGCATGGTAATGTAGATAAATCAATAAATAATAGCATAGAACAACAAATGTAAGTCTATCATGATAGTAGAAATGTAAAGCATGGATGATGCATACAATTGAAATGTTTTTGGTGTTTTTGAATTATTTGAATGTTTTTGTATTTTGATATATTTAAATGTTTTTGATATATTTGAAGGTTTTTGGATTTTTGATATAAGTTATGTACAATCAATCATAAAAAGACTATGTACAAGAAAAACAAAGAAACTATGTATAAGTAAGCAGAAGGAAACTATGTAAAAGTAAGGTTGAGGAGAGATGATCCTAACTATTTAATCTCATGGGAGATTCCTTATGATGGTGTCATGTATCATGGTGGCTTATTTAAAACCAATCGTAGTGGGTTGCTACATGAAATAGGTCTTGGAAAACTAGGTTGTAGTGAATATTTCTCTGAAGTGGTACTCTATGATGTGTATGATTGAGGAATAGATTGATATGGAGTTGAAACCTATGTTATTGACTTATTTAATACCAATTGTATTAGTTTTTTATGTGAAATAGGTCCTAGAAAACTTGATCATAGTGAATATTTCTCTAAAGCAGTACTTTGTGATGGATATGTGTATGAAACTACACTATATACAGCATAGACTACACTATTGTATGTAGGTTGATCTCATTGTATTGGTCTTTAAATCCCCTAAGTATGTGGGATAGGAGATCTCCTATGAGGCTTTATCTGATAAACTACATTACTCTCATGATGAGTAATCAATGATTCCTATGAAGGAATGTTTTGGAAGGACTTAGTCATGGAGGAATAAGATCTATGGTTCCATGATGGAGGAGATATCAATGACCCTAGTGTAAATTCTATGATATCATTATAAACACATATATTGATGCAATCCCTGAGTCTATAACAATCATTCTCTCTATATGCACAGATATGATGGTAGTTGTAAAAAGGTCGATGGGGCTGCTTATGTAGGAGATGTGGAACTCGATGATGAGTAGAAGGCAATGTTATTAATATTTTATCTAGTAGTGTTGATAATATGACATATGGGCTATCCCACTCTGAATAAAAGTGTAATGGTTCCATAATACTATTCTCTATAGTGCATACTACAAGTGGTGCTCTAAAAACTAGATCTCTATTTGTAACTAGTTACTTTTTTGGTTGTGATATCTGGTTCTGATATGTAAGATTGCTTGAAACCAATTAACTAGGTGAAGGTGAATATGCATGATTGACACTATGGTGCCTTTGAGGTGTTTGCATTATAATCTAGTTTTCCAATGTTGTGATCTTTTCATGTAATAACTAGTTTTGTGTTTGTAAATTTGATAATAGACTATTCATACTAGTGATTTGATTCCTTAGAGTCTCACAAGTGAAAACCCTAGTTGATTCCAATTTAACATGTAATCACATATGTTGAATAGGATTTGAAGAAGCTATAGGCTAAATGTATGCATTAAGAACAATAGTATGTACTGCCTCTCCTTTTGGAGGGGTGATAGCATATACCTAGTTATAGGGAAAGTAGATATCACCATCTTGAGGGAGAGAAGGAGAAGGGATTTCTTTCCTCTGCATAATATATGACATTAAAAGAAAATTAGTCAAGGAGGTAGATACATATAGGTATAAACCATGTATATGGAATGAAATGTATGAATTTAGAGTTACAAGTTGTATAACTATATATATATATATATATATATATATATATATATATATATATATATATATATATAAAGAGCATTCCTCATTAGAGATAACAATCAAGGGAGAGAGAGAGAGAATGAATTTGTGCATTAATGCATACATAACTTTGGCATGTGCTATGACATTTCTAATGTGTTTATCATGATAAACTTGAAAAAAATTCCATATGAGAGATAGAGAGCAAAAGATGAAACCTTGTATTAAAGACAAGTAAACTTTACTTTGAAGGATAGGTATCCTACTATATTTAACAATGACTTTCTTAATATCATCCCATATTATGAAGAATGAAGTTTTGTATTAGCATCTGGTAAACTTCATCATTCATGTAAATAATAGGACCAAGTATGGTCTCCTTATTATTTTCTAGAAATGTAAGAAAAAAATGTAAATAAGTGAGATCCATTTTTGAAATATGATTTTAGAATGGAAGGTGATATCTCAAAAGCAATAGGACCTAGTGTATGCAACTAGGGTTTAAAATATAATTATTTTGAAACTATGAAATTTTGATATTTAAAGTGAATTTTTAGATAAATATGCTATTAAAAAATCAAAAATTTATTGAAAAAATTGCATTTGAATGGGACCTAGTAGATGCAACTAGGGTTTTGAAAAATAATTATTTTAAAAATTACTATTAAATTTTGAAATTTGAAGTGCATTTCTGATTTAAATAAGCTAGTAAAAAACTAGAAAATTACTAGGAAAATACCGAAACCTAGTATGGGCAACTAGGGTTTGAAATAAAATTATTTTAAAATAACTACAAAATTTTAAAATTTAATGCTATTTTATGATTTTATTATGCAGGTAAAAAAATAGGAAAAATTAGTAGGAAATTTACCCTAGGGTTTTTATGCACAAATGAAGTAAGTCAAGTTCACCAAATGATTTAACTTTTTTGGGAATATTGGTGTATTATTTATAATTTAGTTAAAGGGTCTAAGTAGTAAAATTAGTAAATAAATATGCAATAATTAAACTACTAATTTTTATAATTTGATTACAATTTGAACTTTTGTGTTTGATTCACAATGAGTTCACCAAATGATTTAACAATTTTGGGAATATTCATGTATTATTCCTAATTTAGTTAAAAGGTATGAGTAGTAAAATTAGTAAATAAATATGTAATAATTAAGATATTGATTTGAATAATTTGATTGTAATTTGAACTTTTCTAAAAATAGTAATAAGGGGAAAAATAAGACTTAGCTAGAAACTAACTGATATGATTGAGACAAAGGCTGGAATTCACTATGCAAGACTGAGACACTATCACAAATTAGGATCTGGCCTTTACTTTATAATTGAACAAGAGCACCAAAAATAGGGCACCCTGGGTTCCAACACTATAGTCTACTTTTGCTATTATTATCCAAGAGACTTGAGCTTTCTAGGTTTTATTCATTATCTCTATGAGACCCTGCTTATGAAATTTCAATTGTTAGATGTATACAAAACTCCTTATAGAGTTGATTTTGTCTTTAAACCCTAGACTCTATTATGATTTGACCAATTTTGAGAAATAAGGGGAGGGTTAGTAAGTGTAATATTCATTTAATGTGTATCCACACTCCTTGGGTTGGCATGCTACCTATGTACCAATACTTTGAAGAGGGATCAATCCATATGTAGTTCTCCCACTTGATGTGCTTTATGAAATAGAGTTTATGAAGATAAAAAATGCTAAACTAAGTGTGCTTGAGGTGATTAGGGACTAGTGTAAGGATTTGAATAAACTAGAAATGGTATTGGATGACTATATGTAAAGAATTGGGAAATATGCTTGAGTAGTCTTGCTTGTATTCTTGATTGATTTGTGATATTTGAAAACCCTTTATAAATGAAATTTGAATGGGATTTTATAGGTATTTATTAGTCATGGGTCGAATGTATTTACATTAGGATAATAAGAAGGAGGATAGGAACCAGAATCAAATGACCATTTGGGCTCAAAATGTGATTAGATAAGAGCATAAAAAATGGGACATCCTAAGGTCTGGAACTATAGTCCAAGTTAGGCACTATAGTCTTGAGCTGACTAGACCTAGGGGCTATATCTATCATGGAAAGAGGAGTTTGGCTCAACTAGGATCAGGTCTGAAAGGCTATAGATGACTTGAAATTAATGAAAATATTCCTATGAGTGTTATTAAATCAAGCAAGAGGGTCCTGTGGGATGAATGTCATAATTCATACTCAAGTTACCAATTTTTGCATTTTATATGACTCCACCCTACTTCACATGGTTCCTTAAAACAATGTGAAACTAGGAGTTTCCTATAACTCCTCATATTCCTTATCCTCCTTGGTCATATTATATTTTCTTCTTCTTCTTAGTCTTAAGAGAAATAAATTATTCATCCACTACAACATTCTCCTCTTCTAAGACTATATTGATAACACATGGGGATAACATGGATTCATGACATACCTTTTTAGTTGAAGAATCTTCCTTACAATTTAGAACTTCATCATTAGGTATTGAAAACTAAAGTTATTTTCATGAAACTTTCTTAGCAATAGTAGGATGTTCACTTAAATCCACACACACCTCAAAACTAGCCTCAACCAACACCTTGGTCTTTTCCTTGAGCTTGGTCTCTTCATTCACAACATGAGCAGACAATGAGATCCCTTAGCACTCTCAAACTTCTATAGCATTCTCCACCATAGAAAATATATTACTTGGACTTTTAGACTCATCATGACTCACACTTAACACCTTTAGTTTTCATGAGTTAACTTGCCTTCTTTCTTTCACTCTAAGAGCCTAACAAAACATATTCTATTATGTCAACCTTTGCTTTTAGAATCTATAAATGTGACCTCTTTATTGACAAATGAAGCACACTATACCTTTTTCAATAAGCTTATCCTACCTTTACTGATTAGAATAAAATCTTGAAATATGTCTATTCTTTTGACAATTGAAACAAACTACTCCTTTTGAATAAAACTCACCTTTTGAATGATGACCCCCATCATAGTTCCATGCAAAATCATTTATAATAGGTCTCTTGAATTATCTAGATCTATTCCCAAACTAATTATATGTGTAATAATAACCATTGAAAATTTCATACCTCATGGTATTTTGTTGTCTAATCTAATTTATCTTCATTCTACGAGCATCTTCATCCCTTGACTGATTACTAACCTTCAGTTTGATTTATATTAGTCTTCATCTTGTCTTGAGTTGCATTTTTTGGTTCTTTTTTATATCTAAGATAATTTATATCACTTGCATGCTTTTAAACACAAATAATATTGTCTAGATCACTTGAGATATTTTTAAATATCATAAATCAATGCATATTATTAGATGTCTTCTCTAACCTAGATTTTAATGACTCATTTTCAATTAAATACCTTAAACATTCATCTTCTTTAGATTTTAGGCTTGTAGATAAGATTTCTAATTGAAAACTGAGATGCTTGACTATATCTTCATACTCATTGGTTTCTTCATTCATTATTACTTCATACACACTAAATTGATACTCATATTCCTTGATTTGAAACATCATCTTCTTGTTAATCTTGTTCTTAATCTTCAATTCTTCAAGAGCATTCATCAATTCAGTTTCACAATCCACCTCATCTTTATCATCATCTAAATCACTCCAAGTAGACTCCTTTTGATATGACCAAATTATTTCCTCAACCATGAAGAGGTATTCATCTTAAATAGGACCATGATTACACTCTAATTCATTGTCTTCACTCTCATTTAATGAGTTGCAATCTTCTTTGGTGTAGAGACTCTTCTTGTCCTTGACGTACTTCTTATTATCAAACCTTATGAATCCTTTCGTCCTCTTATCAGGCTTGTATGTCTTATTGTCTTCATCTTGATAATCACCATGCTCTTCATCATCATTCTTATTATGCTTATGATAGCACTTATTAGCAAAATTTCCTACCTCTCCACAATTAAAGCATTTGAAGGGTAGTTGACCTTTATACTTTTTTGAACCTATTTTAAATTTCCTTGTAAACAAAGTAATTATTTTATCTTCATCAATATCAGATATGTCATCCTCCTTGAGTTTCTTACCTTGGAAATTTTTATTTGGCTTCATTTATGTTTTGAATGTTTCTTCCTTCTTTTGTGGTTTATCATCATCAACTCTCATCTCATAGGCAGTAATAATTCCATGCAATTCATCCATCTTCAACCGAGTAAGATCATGACTTTATTCTATAGTAGATACGTTAGAAACAAATTTGAGAGAGAAAGACCTTAATACCTTTTTAACTATAGAAGCTTCTTCAATATTCTCTATAATACCTCTGATGATGTTCACAATATCATCAACTCTCTGTATAAAGGATTCCATAGAATCTTCTTCCTTCATCTTAAGACTCTTAAATTATCTTCAATGAGTCTAAACCTTTGTTAACTTAACATTTTAATATCATTCATAAATAGTCTTCAATTTATCCCACATTACCTTAGAAAATATGCAATGTATTAACTTGGTGTATTCAATCTCTAAAAGACCACAAGTGATAGCATTCATTGCCTTATAATTATTATCAAACAACTTCTTATCTACAACACTGGATGGAGGAATAGTAGTTGTAGAATAACCATCCAATGTAGGTATTCATCCTTGCACTCCAAAAATAATAATTGTATCTATTGAAGATTGGTGCTTTCTTAGTGGAAAAACCTCATTGCATTTGATGGCTACCCATATTATACCTTGGATCTCTTTTAATCTGTCAAGCCTTTACCAAAGTACCTACTCTAATACCAATTTTTAGAGTTAAAATCATTGAGAGGGGGTGAATTAGTGGTGACAAACAATACAATTCAATTTCCAAACCATTTAAACATTTAGGCATTTAATAAAACCATTCATTAAGTATATAAGATGTTTATAGTAATGAAAAATGAAGATAATGCAAGATCACACACACAACACAAGATCTATGTGGGAAACCCTCTTGGGGAATAAAACCCACTCTCAATAATACAAACACATGGACTACTTATCCTATAAGATGATCACAAATATGAGACTGATCAATTCTTTTTTATTAGAATTTAGTGAAACACCTATTTCATAAGGAGCACTTTCCCTTAGGATGATCAAGTCCTTCTGACCACCTGTTGGTCAATTCCTTTTGAACAACTTTATTAAGACACCTATTTCACAAGGAACACCTACCCCTAAGATGATCAAGTGCTTATAACCACCTATTTAGTCAAGTCTTTCTAACCTAGATGTTGAGTACCCTATCAATACCTATGAAATGAACATATCCTAAGAATTGATTTCATTTTAATGGAGATGTAATGTATATATATCTCTTCAACTATGCATACTACATAGTCCACACTCTGGTTTACCTCTTTAAATCAACCACCAAACTCATATAAACATCACCTATCCTTTTTTCATCTTTAATATTCAAACCTACAAGAGAATTATCTTTGAAATCATAAATATAACCTATATGTCATACACATATTCATCAACCTAATTTTATCGTCAACCCATCCATTGGGCACACACCCTTTCCTTATATCCATAACTCTCACACACACCTCTTCTCTTAGGTCACTCACATTTAGAAATCACCACATTTCATTTCACCTTTTTATAGATTCTTCATGATTATTATCATGTTTAAGACCTTCCTTGGTGGATATGACACATGCATTTACTCTTAAGTCATCTACATGGGTTAAATTTAAGCATAACCTTCTTTCAAATAGGCTTAAGTCACCTTTTAGGTCTTATGAAGACCCATTCACCTCTTTAACACTTATCCAAGAAAACTAAGAACATAGGAACAATTTAAAATACATGAAACCATGACACACAATATATAGGCCCTTCTTAAGTGATAAAAATCATAACAACACCCTTATACTAAAGCTTAATATGCTCAAACAATATTTTGTGCACACAGCCACCATAAATGAGCACATAGTCAATTTCTAATCCTTTGATCATAATGAATATGATTGATCAAAACTTCATAATCCACAAAAATTATCTTCATGGAGTCTAACACTCTCTAATAGTTATCAATTATTGAATCATCAAAATACCATCAAGAACAACTCTATTACCCTATCAAGTTACTTGCAGACCACGAATGATCACATAGTCAACTTTGGATATTAATAACTTTAACTATATAAAAATTTTGACCTTAAAATGAATATTTATAGATGAAAATTGAAGTCTTATATAAAATTTAATTTTAATATAACATAAAATTCTATATAGATTGAAAGTTATGGTTCAAAAACCAAGCACTAGTATTTCCTTCATTAAAATCAAATATTTAAATCCAAACTATCATAGTTAAACCTCAATCACTTAGAACACATATCATGCTATTTATTTATTTTTCTCAAATCATACCATTGATATTATTCATAAGTATCTCAAAATTTAACTCATAGTGCTCCACTATCAATCATTAAACCTTGAACATGTTGAACTCATCTTGTGCTTTCTAAAAATCTTAACCAAATGTGTATAATCAATCTATGCAAATTAACCAAGAACTTATCTTGTAGTTCTCACCATTATATCTTGACCAAAACTCTCATGATTATTCCACTTGGTATCTCTATGTCCCTTCTACACATTTGACTCTTTGACTTTAACTCACACCGTCGATCTTTTGATAGTATGAATGCATGTAAACCATTGATCTCCTATCCAAGATTTGTGGATGTGACACATGTCACTATCACATTTATTCTTTGACATATTGACTCTTATTCACATCATTGGATCAATATCATGAATTAATGTGAACTATTATATCTAATAACTAGATGACCTTAGATTTCAATGTAGTTTATCTTGATGGTCTTTGGCCCATCATAGTCTACAAGTGTAACTATGAATATTTATATCTCAAGGTAGAAAACACTTTAGGATTAAAAATATTTAGGGTAAATTATTGGAAATACAAGCAAAATCACCATAAAAACATTTTCCATTTTATAAATTTATAATTACCTAAAATAAATACACAAACTTGTTGGATCATCCATATTTTTATGGTGTGTAGTGATGTACAGGCTAAGTATAGAAACTACTGCAATCTCCCTAAAAAGCCAACTTTGAACCTTAATAACTTGTTTTTCACTTAATCATATGACCTAAAATTTTGACCATGGAAACTTGGGACTAATTTTATCAAACCCATATGACCAAATCCCCCTAACTCATCTATATGTGGCAATGGTGATGTTAGCAAACTACATACTCATATTTTTTTATCACAGAACCAACTATGCCAAGATGAACATAATGAAGAACCAAATTAATACCATGCATTCCCATAATATATCCAATAATATTTGACCTTTGATAAGACCTCTAACATATTTTCAATACTTAAGAACGATCCCTAATCTTGCCAAAAATTAAGATCAACCAATCCTACTTCAAGCATACTAGGAAAAACACATTACACACTTTGTCATTGACACATACACTATCAAGACACTTCATCCACTCACTTAGACACCTCCATGACATCACTAAAAAATATTGAAAAAATATATCTCAATATTTTAAGTCATTTCCCTTGTATTTATTCTCATTTCTTTTGAGCCCTCTAAGAAATAATTCACATAAATAAAGACCATTTTTTAAACCATTTTTTAAAATTCAGTTGAAATGCCTTGAATTTGTGATTTATCTATGATATCAACCATTTTTTATTTATAATAATTTATTTAGTTATTCGCTTACATATTTTTGCATTATCCTAACCTAGGATAAGTATTTTTGTAAGTCTAAAATAACTAAAAACAATTCAATCAAGCTAAGTTATATATTAGAGAAAACCATCCATATTGATCTTTTACTACTACTAGGTCCTCTAATCTCCCTTTCACTAACCTAAATTAAACTTATAGGTAAAAAAATCTTTTCTTATATAATTCATCATCTTTTATCACCCTATAAATATCCACATCATTATTTTTTTAAGCATATAGAAGATTGTTGTCTTTTTAGTTTTGGTTAAATAAGCCATTTTTTTGTTTATTGGTAATAATGTCTTATCCCCATCTCTTTATTTTAATCATGATAGCCATATTTATTTCTTGTTATTATAACTCAATTCAAGTTCAATCTCTTTTATTATAACCATATCTACATTTTATTTTTTCCTTTTTAAAATTCAAAATTTGGTTTCCAATTTTGATGTTAATGTATTCATAGACCTTAATAAATAATTTTAACACTTTAGGGGAAATGATATAGAGTATAAACAATGGATATGAACTTGATGGTCTATGTTGTTCACCCCAAAATCCTCTAGTCTAAAAGCACTCATGAGGTTGAGTATTCTAAGGATAAAATTGAGGGATAATACATGGGATAAATATATCCCTTCATTAATGTTAGGATTGATGCTAGTTCAATACAAGGACTAATAAATTTAACCTTATTTAAATCAAAGAGTAGTAATTCATTCATTTCTTGATGACAGCTAGAATTCATTCATTTTACTAATATTTAATGCTAAATTACCATTCAATATCACTTTACCAATTTCTAAAATAGGGGAGAGTGTAGTTCAGTTCCAAAATAAACATAAAAAATAGGTGAAGATAAAGGGAGAGTATAAAAGAGAATTTCTAGTTAAGGGAATACTAGTGTTTCAAGATCATAAATCTTCTAAGTCATAATTATACCATTGTGTACCTAATTTAGCAATTGTAAAAACTTGTAGGGACACAATGGGAAAGCTTCTAAGGATTAAAATATGAATGCATAACTCAATAATTATTCACTAAATGTAAACACACAAAATACCTATAGTTATTGCATAAAGAGCTTTCAGATTATGTTATATATGTAAGGACATTAATAAATACTGTTCATAGGGAAATGAATATAATTCATAAGTAAATTAGACTAGCTGTAGCAAAATCTAATTATTGTAATTATGAAATTAAGCATAATACCAACCCTTCAACATAAGCATGGACTTAAAATAGGAAATAATGGATAACATTTAATGAATAGAAGATAAATTTTAAATAGTAAAATCCTATTATAATTTAGATAGAGTTTATTTACATCAAGTGCCAACCCTGATAGACAAGCAATGTTCAAATAAAGAGAGAATAATAGGTGTAATCATGACTAAATTCCAATAGTGATTCAGGACTAAAATTTACTAACCTTTACAATAGGAACAAATTCCATTATATAGACAAGTTTGTCCATGAATATTACTTATCCCACTACTAGGGTGGTTAGAATATCCAATGGTGATTAGAGAATGCAATTGAGACTCTGGAAAATTTATTGGCCTAAGCATGATCTAAAATTATAAACCATGCCTCTTTCAAGGCAAATATTTGTCTTTTATGTTCTTTATCTCTTAAAAATCCTTATAACATGGACACTAACTAATTATTCACACCATACTGAGTGTTTTGCATTCAATTATGGGGGTTGATTATGAATATATTCAAATATTAATGATAGATTATTATTGGGATTTTCTTGGCATTATTATTCCCCCATGCCCTATCTAGACTTTTACATTCAATTCATAGACAGATCAAATGGATATGTTGATCTAGCCTCAATTTTGGTCCTTAGAGTTGATTTATCACTACTCGTATCAATTTTTGTCATTTTTGGGCCTTTGAATTGGTGAGAAACCACTTGCATTATGTCTATGTTATACAAACTTGACACATAGTCCAATTGAGGGACTTCACAACCTTGATGGGCCATATAGTCATCAATCTTGGTTCTTAGACTCATTTGGTGATGAGGCCTACTTATTTGGTTATTGACCTTATTTCATTTCCTTAGGGTTGAGCTCCTTACAATGTGGAAGCCTACCACTTTGTCCAGGCCTTGATTATGCTTTAAATATGCCTTAAAAATGTATTGGTGGGATGTTTCCATGTTGTGACATCCTACTAACCTAGCACTCTAATGTGTTTTTAGGTAACATGGACCACACTGGGACAACGAGTCACTGAGATTACACCACATGGCGTGATCTTGCTAATATGCCTGCCTAGAGGCTCTACTACTATACAAACAAATCTAGGACAACAAGTTATTGATATGATGCCACTTGGTATCATCCTCTAAATCTATAGGTTTGAATTTTCCCAATTGAAAAAAAATCATTGAAGTGTTGTGTAGTAGAAACTTACTACATGGCTCTAGGAAAAACTTTTGAATAAATAGCTAAGTGTCAAAGGGATTTTGTGAAGGGTGTAGGAAAGTTAGAATACACAAAATATTATCACATCGATCCAAGAATGAAGTGGGCACTTATGGGAAACAATACAAAAAAACATAGTTAACAACTCAAAATTTTGAAAATAAACGGTCAGGAAAATTCAAATGAAAATGACTATGCTTTTCAAAATAGAAACGGTTAATTTTTCAAAATAAAATTAAAAGGGCACAAAAAATTAATGAAGATAAAACTATTTTCATTTAATCCAACACTAAAATGTTTCCCATTTATATGAAATTGACTAAGGTAAAAGTGGAATTTCATAAGCACTTAGTCATTCAACATTGAAAATAATGCAAAAATTGGTTAAATTGTAAAGAAACTAAAAATATTAGATCATTATGTATATTAATCTATTTCTAGATTCACTATTCAAACCAAGGATTTATAATAAATATTTACTATATAGACTTGGTAAAATCAATGAAGCAAAAATTCCATATTTTATGTTCTCACATATAGACAACTATACACCAAAGTCCCAATAGGAATAAAAATGGTCCCCATATGAAAACTAAAGATGGGGTGTGTTGGTCATAAAAAATGGTGACTTCCATGGGCAAAATGGTGTTCAATATTTAGAATCCAAGCTACAAGCTTTCATTCCTACATAAAACATAGATTGAAAGGAAATACTTAGAAATAATTATAAAAATAAGGCACTAAAGTTAACTACAACAAGTGACATACTAAGCTTCATATCTATAAGAAAAAACCAATGTGTGTAAAGTTATACATTTCCATTCAATTTATTTTAGGATTCATAGACAAGTTCAAACTAGGCTGAGAATTATAAATTATCAAAGGGGATTTATTGGATAAATGGTTTAAAGAGGAATGACATGGATATTGGTCTAATTCTATCCAAGTGTATATATCCCTAATACAGACACCTATGGTTCCACTCAAGGCCTTGTTCCACTTCTAGATAGGATAAAAAGCCTATGATGGTGGTTGCCTAAATCACCCTTTCAAGGAAAGATATTTGATTTGGAATTTTAAACTCAATTTTGCTTATGCCTTTCTCTTTGAAAAGATATTTTATTTTTCATTCCATTAAGGGTTGAGAACCAAGCCATGGGTAAATGGATGTTCAAAAATATCTAGATACATAGATGATCTTAGATATGCTTAGTGTTTTCAATTTACTTTAGGATGTGTAATTATGTATAATTTGATGGATTTTGTCAATAAAATGTAATTTTTATAAAATTCACTTATTTTTATATGAATCATTGGCCTTCAAAATATAAATTTTCAAGGACTACTTACAACCTTTTAACTATTTCAATTTGAAAACTCACCTTTAGGCCTATAAAGTCTAAATTATACCTTTCCTCTTTGATCCACTATTTAATGACTATCCCATTGATAAAAGTAATGAATGGCTTCTATAAGACCTTATCCTAATGTTCCTTATTTTATCTCAATTAAGGGAATAGGTTTCGTTATCGAATAGGGAAAAGGTTAGGGAAAACTATCGTTTTAGAGTAAAAGTTGAGCACAAAGCATGAAAAGGGGACAAATTAAAGAACAAGGAACAAAACAAACACACAATAGAATAAAAATTACTCTAGAAAAATAGGGAAGATAAACTAAATAAATCAAAATATGGGAAGAAAAAAACTAATATAAATATAATCTAATATATACATCACCATCCCCTTCACTCAGAGGTCATTCAAATATTTTATTGAATAGAAAAACAAAGAAATAGTTCTTCAAGAATTATCCATTCATAGACAATAGAAGATCATTTCCTTGTAGATCATTGAGATGAAAAGAATTTTTACCTAAAATTTTAGATATATGGTATGGGTCAATCCATATTGGATCAATATTTGAGTGTTACCCTTATTTTCATGGGCTTTGTCATATAGTATCACTAGATAAAAAATATTGAAATATTTCACCTTATCCTTCCTATCGAACCATATTTTGAATATGCTTTGATGCTTGCTAGAATTCAATAGAAATTCCTCTTAGGGTTATTGTAATTAGATAAGGTCCAATATTATATAATTTACATTCTCATTGCCTTTCATGTACTATTACATTAACTTTTAGGTAGGTAACTTGAGTGTAATAGGTAGAACTACCATAGACCTAAGAAATTGGTGAGCTCTTGAGTTTTTAAATATCTGGTGTGGTCATCCCAAAGGGAAAACTTTATTAGAGTATGAAATTCTAAAGGATTATTTTATATAGATTTTTTAAAATCCTTGATTAAGTTTTTGTTAATAGATTATATTAATCCATTTCCTTTCAGTTAGTAATTATATGAAAACATGATTCCATTTTCATATTCCCACTAAGTGAATTAAATGGATTTAAATGTATAGCCATTGTAAAAACCTAATGAGATAATGGCCCCAAATCATGTCATCACATTTTTATCTGTGAACTTGATTATTTAATTTGCTTGATATTCTTTGTGGTTATTACCTTTGCCTATGTTGTGCAATAGTCTATGGGAGTAAGAACAAACTTGTGACCTATTAAGGAGTTGGGATTGATGAATCTTACAAAATATAATCCCCAATAGGATAATAGTGCCCCTTATATAACTGGATGCAATGGAATTACAATGTGAATTTCTCTCTCGAAATAGGTCTAACACTAATAGCACATTCTAACATGTGCATGGACATATTTGAATAGGTTCAACTAATAATAACCTACCTAAAGTATTTTGTGTGCCATCACATTTGTTTTAGGATAAATAGTGCCTAAATTTTCATGGAAACTATCCATGAATTCCTTAGATTTAGCTTCTAATAGGCATTTGAGATAGATGCCTTCATGATTTTTCTAGAAGGGGACTCCTTTATTTAGCATATATTATGTAGTTTTTAATCTGAGATCTCTCTTCTATGTTTGGTTCAACCTAGAAGGTGGGTTTTTATAGATGAGGCAATGAATGATTAGAGTGTGCCTATCTTATTCCATCACTTTCTCTTGATCTACTTGATGTAAAATGATCCTTGAAATAATCTTAGTTATCAACTAAGTAATACCTATTCCCTTAACTATCTTGGTAGGCTTTATCTCTAAATCATACTATTGCATCTTGGTCATCCATCTACCCCTGCACTCTCATAGCTCATTTTGGCCTAAAATTTGGTTGATGGTTGGTTTTGGAATGATTACATGTATTTTATTCCTAAGAATATAGTACTTAAATTTATACATAGCTTTGACTAGAGCGTAGGTGTATTTATCCAAAGTGGAGTATATTAGCTCTGTAACCTTTAGATTGGTGCTCATTAAAGCAATAGGGTGTTCTTCTCCATCCAATATCTATATGAGATAGTTAGCAATAGTGTACTTAGAGGAAAATAGTTAGATGTAAAAGTATCTAACATAGTCTAGACTATTTAGTATTAGTGCTTACATTATAACATCTTTGATGCCTTGAAATGATTTATTTGACTAATCATGCCACTCCAATTTTATATCTTGTTTCAACATAATGTTTAGGGGCTTTAAAATTTAAAAAAATCCAAAAAATGAACTTGTGAACAAAATTAATTTTTCCAAAGAAGGAATTTAGCTCCTTTTTAATATTAGGTTGAGGTAA
Organism: Torreya grandis; assembly: GCA_037957365.1. Lineage (NCBI taxonomy): Eukaryota > Viridiplantae > Streptophyta > Pinopsida > Cupressales > Taxaceae > Torreya > Torreya grandis. The sequence goes on along the minus strand of JARHVA010001699.1, from coordinate 2,508,071 downwards.
TTTAGAAATCACTTCAGCTCATTCAAGATCTATATAAATACCTTATTTAGTGATGATGTGACCAATAAATTTACCTTTTGTGACACCAGATATGCTCTTATTTGGATTTAAAGAGATGCCATCCCTTCTATACCTTTCAAATAATCTTTAAAAATGGTGAATGTGATCTAATATGCATTTTTAAAACATATTCAAATCATCCATGTAAATTACTATGCACTCCCCAATTAAACCTTCAAACTCAAAATCCATAGCTCTTTAAAACCTTGCTCTATCATTTATCAATCCAAATGAAATTAGTTTGTAGGAAAATGTGCCTCATTTCATTTTAATAGTGGTTTTATCATAATATTATAAATTAAATAGAATATGATTATATCCTGAGAATTCATCTAAAAGAGACATCATTTGGTATCCTTTAACCATTTAAACCACTTCAATAAAGAAATGAAATGGATAATTTTACTTATCTAAAGTTATATTTTATTTTGAAACTCTATGCATAAACCAATTTCTCCATTTTTATTTCACATGGGTACTAGGTTTTCTACCCAAGTAGAATGAAAACTCTAGCTGAGAGCAATTTGTGAACCTCCTTATGTATCAATCATTCTAAGATTAGGTTCATAGGCCTCTACCTCAGCCTGAATAGAAACCAATTTGTCTTATGCAGAATGGTGTGAGTAATTAACATCAAGTCAAAGACTTTAAAGTATCCATAGTCCAAAAATATAACACACTTATAGCTAAGTAAAAACCTATGAAACTATTATATTTATATGTTTGTTCAATTTGGATCTATATTGACAATTTGGGGCTTTTTTATGGAACCTAAATTGATAGTTTAGTATTTCTAACCTGCAAGTTTTAATTTACTAATTGGGGGTGAAAGGTTGAATATGTAAAATAAATTTTAAAATTAGATCATCCCCTTTGGGATTTGATTCCATTGGATGTTCATGATTCCATATTTTTCAAGTCCATCTCTAAGACTATCCCTACCTATTTATTGACAATTTGGCTTGTCAAGGCCAAATGCCAACCTCTACACTAAAAAAAAAATCATGTCCTAGTTGTCATTGGTCCTAAAATGATGTGCTTGATCATCATGATGTCTTTGAATATCATATGAATGGATTAAGTCTCAATGTTTTGTTATTATCATGTCTCATTTCAATGGGTGTCAAGTGTCATTATGATGTTTGAGAATGTTTGGAGCTCTTTGATAAGGAATTCAAGTGGTTTAATGATCTAAAATGCCTTGATGGAGATGTATGAGAGGTGGCACCTGATAAATCTACATGATTTTATTTGGTATATTCAAGAAAGAAATGAACTATAATCTTATAAGGTGTGTTTAAGACATATAAAATCCTCATTAAATCCTTTTAGGAAGGCTGTAAGGTATTCTTCATGGTACTTATCGACAATTATCCTTGTTAAGCTATGTATATTACCTAAAATAGAGGTTTTGAGTCTTTTAATAATAAATTTGGATTAAAAAATCCACTAAATAATTCATATAACTTTAACCACGTTCATATTCATGACTTTTCTTTAAGTCAAGTGTTTAATGCTTTGGAAGCATCTCCTCATGCAAGTTTAAAGCATTGTTTTGGCCTCCAAAGAGCTCTCACATGTGAATTTTAGCCCAATTTTGACATAAAAATACTTATTTCTTGTTTTAAAATGCTAAATGACTTGTAATTTTCCCTATGTTTCCCTAAATTGGTGGTTTAAATCTTAAAGTGTGGATAAAATGCAAGAGAAAGACTATTTTCATGTGTTTCATGCAAGAAGTATGGATTTATATGGACTTTTACATATATTTGAGGTTAGAAGTTTGAATATGGAGTCATTATAGTTGTTTCAAAGAATATTAAAGGAAAAGTGATCTCAATCAGGCTCAAAACTAGTTCTCTTCATCTACCTAGTTTCTTTACAGCTCAAAAGAGCCCTTAAAGTTTTTAGATGGTACGGCCATAAGAGAGAATATCAAGATCTATAATTTTGGGTAGAGAAAGGGGTCTAAGAGAGATTCCATATTTGGTAATTATTTATTATTTTGTCTCTCTATCATTTATGGACAATCCTCTATATGTTAAAGCACTCACAATGGCTCCTTCATTCAAATAAACAACCATTTTTTTGAGTTTTCTCCTCTCCTAAACATGATGATAAAAAAATGGAAGTTTATGGATTTTTTAAAGAGTTTTAACCACCTTTACATGAAAATTTTAAATTATTTACACATGTGTGATGTTATATGGATCTCAAAAATACAAATCAATTCCAAATCTACAGTCTGCAGGTAGGTTGGAGAGATTGTATGGTTTATGGTGGTTTTATGATGTCAAAACACAATTGGTGACTATATTAGAAATCTCATTATTGTTCATACATTTTATCCTTATTTTTATCAAATTTTCATCAATATTTATAGCTTATAGATTACCAATTAGTATTTAAACACCCTCATACTCTCAATTTATCAAAGGTTAAGGAAACTTAGCATTTGTTAAGGTATTTTGATGATTATTAGGTTTCAATTATAACAATGTATGCTTGTTCAATGACCTCCAAAATGATATATTTAGTTAAGGCATATTATTATGCTTCTTGAATACCTTTAAATGGATATCTTGGTTATATATTCATGTTCATTTCACCTTCCTCATGTGTCATTCCATTTCATGGCCTTATCATTGTCTTTTCACAATTGTATAAGTTTATCTTTCCACTCTTTTCTTAGTTTCATTATTTCCCATCATTTATTCATATATCACCAAATTTTCATTCACATGAACCTCATACATCCACTATCAAGACAATTCAATAGTGTTGGGAACACCATGGTTATGAAATTAGGTATACAAACCTCAAAACCCTGCTTGAGAGAATAAATATCATCTATAGTATCTTGTTAAGGTAAATTTGCTAAGGTTTATGGATTTAAGGTCTGTAAAGTTAATGTTTCACTCTAATTAAGTTTAAAGAACATCATATCCCTATTTTTTACCATCTTCAAAGTCTTTTAATATCCAATATTGTCTCAGTCCATACAAGAAATAGTGATGACTACCTACAACCATGCTCAACGAGATGAACTAAGTGTAATACAAAATGAACCTTGAAACATTAATGGAGATAATAAAGTAAAATATCATTTAAAAACCATAATTTTCACTAGGATTCATACAATATATTCTAAAAAATATCATTAGGTTGATCTAGAGTCAAAATCCTAATAGAGAGATGCCTGCAGTCATATCTACAAAGACACTTAGCCATAAGCCAAGAAATGGGAAAAGAAATGAATGAAGACTTTCAATGTGAGAAAATATTAAAATGAGTTTATGGATATTATGAATATAATTTCATGAATTAATAAGATGTTTATAAGTTATATTCTTGACCTTATCAAGGTCTAAATCTATCTCAGTCTGTATAAAACATAGTGATCATCACCATACACTATAGTCACACTAAAACCTAGTCAAGAAACTTTTGTGTTTTGGTTTTGAATAAATATATAAAATATATATTATAGGTTTATTATATAATTATAATACAAAAGGTCAACATAGTAAACCAAGAAAACACTATCTACAATTAGTCATGGCAAAGGACACACAATCAATGCCTCACTTCCACCTACAAGCCTTTAGGGAGTTCAACAAGTTTGTTACAAATTAAAGATAGAGGTTTTATGAGACATTAAAGGATTAATAAATTTCAATATTGATACAAAATCAATGATGTGTTGATAGGGTCTTGGAATCAATGAGATAATCAAATAGGCATCTACAACCAACTTAGTGACATTGTACAACTAAGAGAGGCAAAACTTAGTTTTGACTAAGGATGGGTACTTGTGGTTATGAAACATGGTTTTAGTGTTTGTAATTAATTAAGGTTCATAATAAATTTAAACCATTTAATTTATTTAAGGTTATATGAACCTAAATCATAGCAGTCACCATTTCTTAAGATAGCCTACAAATTCTAAGGACTATACTATACATAATAGGTAAGATAGTAGGTCAACAGTGTTGGAATGAACACTAAGATGTGTTTTAGGAATATCTAAGTTTTTAAATATTTTAAAAATAATATATAATGTTATTTAAACATAAACACATACCTAAAAAATAGAACATAGTCATAATATAGTATCATATTCTTAAGAGCTCTCATTTACAAAGAGAGAGAAAGAAGACTGTTGGTTTGATAAGGTAATGGAGTTAATTTTAAGATTATTATTATAGTATTTAAACAACCATAAACACTCATACACATTATTATAAAAATTAAATTATCAAAGAGTGGCCTACATTTTTTTAGATCTAAGTGAACTTACACACAATCAAAATATGGAGACAATTTTAGAGGAATTTGAGGGTTTAAAGCCTCTATAAGTGGATTTAATCTCCCAAATTTGATAAAAATTGTCTCCATAACTGGTTTAATATTTATATTCTATCATATAGGTCATATAAATAGTGTAAACATATAATGTTTTATCACATACATACCTTATCATGTTGACAGTCATTAAAAAAGCTAGGAATACTTTTTGAATGTCTATGGGTATGATAGAGGGTTTTAACATCATGTGAATGTTTTTGAGGTATATTAAGGTGTTTATTATTATTAATAAATATTTTAATATGTATAACACTCATATTTCATGCCAATATTCCCTTGAGGGCTAACATATGCAAGTAGGACTGTGTACTAGTAATGGTGACATCCATGTGATAAGAACAATGTTTTGAAGGCATAAGATACATAAATTTAAGGTGATAATTAAATATAAACATATAATTATGAGTAATATCTTAATTTAATCAATTAAAATCACAAAACTTAGCTTTAAGGGCTATATAAGCTATGACTGCTTGAAACCCTAGGGTAGAGAGATGGAGAGTGTATAGGGCATTGAGTGTTGGGAGACTTAGAATAAGGAATTTTATAATTAAAAGATAATTTGGTAGGATTTAAAACTCAATTAACATTAAATTTTAGGTATAAATAACCTCTCATATCTCAAGACCCCAAACACAGTTTTAACAGTGCAACCCTAAAGGCAACCTCATGAGGTGATGGAGACATAAGGGGTTATGGGTAATTATAGAAATTTCATAGGTTTAGAAATAGGTAATAATGAAAGGTATAATTATGGTTTTTCATCCATATATAAATTAGAGTCACCTTGGACCCTAAAACTTAATAAAGGCCTTTTAGGCTAAAACTAGTCTTAAGACCTAGAAGCTCCACCATCACATGGAGACACCTCCAAACACTAATAATAAATATGACCTAATTATAAGGTTTAAGGATATTATTTAATTCTTATAAATATGTTTTGAATTATATAATAATAGGTGAAATGTCAATTTGGGTCTCAAAGAGCTAACTAGAACCATACAGTCTACATAGCCAGTTTGAACCCTTAGTTTAGATGTTCATATCTTTCACCACATGAGGACTTGAACCAAATTATTTTATCAAGATTTATGTATAATATAAAAATTAACATATATGTAGTATTGAGTTTTATTTAAGATCTTAGGTTTGTGAACCATTGCTAAGACTATAAGCAGGTCTAGAATACATGCAAAGATCTCATGGTTAACTTATCTACGTATTTGTCTTGACACACATTTTACATGGGAACCAAAGGTTCTTAGGAAATTTTAAGGGGTATATGGACTAAATATATATTTCAATAAGTTTTGGTTTGGAGGTCTATACTTTATGAACCATTGTGAAGATGGTCAACCTCCAAAACCCTCCCTAAACCCTACTACATAATAGTTTTGAGAAAAGTAAAGATTAATTAACCCAAACACCCATGAATCACCTAATAAATAGTTTAAACATGAATTAAACTTAGATATGTTCTTGAAAATGGTACCATTTTCTATGAAACTATATGGACCTATCATAAAATAATGTTTTTTGAAGAAAAAGTGTAGAAAGAGAGGTACAAGGAAGTTTAAGAATATGATAATCATTGGAGAATGAATTTTGAAACTTGTTACACCTATTAAAGGAATTTTATGTCTAATTATATACCTATAAATAACTTTTTTATCCTCTTCTAATTATCTAGTCTATAGGATTGAAGGACAAGGTGACCTAGTCACTTAGTTTGACAAATTTACAGGTGTTTATTTTCCAAGAAGACCTATGTCATGTTATGTGGCACTGATTCAAGCCTAAATCTCACTTTTTAATATGTTTCTAAAGTTTCATGTAGGATTTCATGGTCATTAAAACACAAGAAGTTAGGTTATTGAGCCTAATTAGCCTAGTAGACCTACGTGGTCAATTAAATAAAGTTGAGAATGGAATACAAGGCCTAATGAATGAGTTCATGTAGAGTAATCATGCCACATAATTTATCCTTAATTTTAATAACTAATCCTTGAGTTCCAATTAATTCATAACTAATCCTTATCATGAGTTAACTAACCCTTAAGAGATAATCAATGCATGACTGACCTTCAAGTGGCAATCAATGTGCAAAATAAGGCATATCATGCTTCAAGATAAGGTGGAGTTATTAAAATAAATATTCAATTAACTCCTTTAAATGAAAAATATATCATTCAATAATCATGAAAAACCATCAAACATAGAGAGATTATTTGGAGGACTGGTGGTAACTAGTTTATAACTAAAGTGATGTTGAGTTAATGATATTGATGGATGAGTTTCCTTCTCTCATCTATGCCATTATTCTAGTTATCTCCTCATATTCTATATATTTAGGCTTTTAGGACTTATTTTTAGTATCCCTCTCTTATGCATGAAGAAACTCTGCCAAGATTTAACTTTGTAACCTCTTGGATTAATAAAATGGACTATTGTAGATTTTTTATGTTTGATTTATAGTGTGTATATACTTATTCAAATATGTATAATTGGTATGAATCTTCCCTTCACATGTCCTTGCCACACCTATATGTTTATTAATTGTCTTATGTAGGTTGTATGAAGTTTCAAAGATTGTTGATTATATTTAAAGTGTAACTTGGTTAGAATTGTCTCAAACTAGACCTCTCTCCCTTCACCTCTAAGTTAAAGTCACTCCTCATGACCTCAATATAAAATACAATTGCATAAGAAGACTTAGAGATAATATTTTAGTCTATTTATAGTTCATTAGTTTTTTTATAAGTACACAATTGAGTGGATGAATCATTTAGGTGCATCACCATCACTAGTATAGGTTTTACCTTTCTTTTATCTGTCTAACTCTTTTCACCCCCAAAGCAAAAATAGGTTTTAGGAAAAGGATTAAAAGTTTATACATCAAATTATCTAGACTCATAATCTATAGGTTTGGTATATGTTATAGGTATCCAACAACCTATATACCAATCTAATGTTAGTATAAGTTTGAAGGAGATCTGAGCAATTTACTTCATCAATTATTTGGGCTTCAAATATCCCAACATTATTAATTAATATAATAATATGTTGGTCATCTTCAAAGACCTGTAAATTTAATACATGTTAAGTGTATATGGATAAGGGATTAACTCAATGGAAAATATTAAAATTTAGTGTCATCAAGGGGAATTAAGATCATAGTTGAGGATGTTAATGAATCAACAACCTGGTTTCCTTTTATAGGGATAGGTATGACATAGAATGAATTAAACATCTCGATTAAATCCCATACTCTATGCTTATAATTTCTAAGGTATGATAGTTTGTATTGAAACTTTCTCCTCACTTGATTTATAAATAATTTAAAATAACTAAATAATTTCAATTCCTTGGGCTTGTGTTTTAATGAAAATTGTAATATTAGAACCAATGCCTCATATTCTACAAGATTATTAGTGTATGGGAATCATAATCAATAAGTAACTATATGTTTATTAACTCGGGGATAACTATGTAAAATTCCTACCCTTGAGCTTTATTTAGACTGAGTGTCATTGACATACATGTACCAAAAATATAGTAATTGAGGATTATTTTTAGCCCTCTTACCTATAACCAATTTTATATTTAAATTGTAGATACCTAAATCAAAATCTAGCAAGTTTACCTTCTCATTGATCATGTTATATTCTATTATCATGTGCTTCGTCTTGATTTCCCTATCAACCCTAATCTTATTATCTACACCTCTCTAAGGCAACCACATGGGAGAGAAATTAGTGGACATGTATCTATTTAAATGTTTGGACTAATCTTGGTTAAGTAACATTCCATATGCTTCAAGGATGTCTACAACTTAGATATCTATGAATTGTAGGAGTCTAGGATTTGGTTATAATTGCATGTGTACATTGATTAGTTCACACCCAGATATAACCAATTGATTTGGATATAACCAAACCTAGATTTTCAAACACAACTATAGGCATAACATTGGTTGAAGAACCCAGGTCCACTGAGTACTTATGCAAGTCCATCCCAAATAGTCTAAAATTTTAAATAAAGGGTAGAACCTTAGTTTTGTTTTCATTAATTATCATGTTATTATGCTAAATCTTCTTCTTGGGTTGGACTAGTTTTTTATTAAGTCACTTTAGTAGAAGATCACATTGCTCAATAATTTGAGAAATTTTATGAAGACTTATATTTTATTTAATATAATTTATATCTTCAACTATGTTATATCCAACTTTGCCTTGGGGTGGATAAATTTCCACATGGGTTTTAGATTCATTAGGCTCTAAATATGGAGGATTATTTTTGGCATTAGGATTAGTTGGGGTTGCACCATTATTTAGAGGAGTTGAGGTAGTGAGGGGATATTGTGGTTTTTGGTTCCTAAGGGCATAATTTATCCTTTATAATTTTTTCAAATCATGCACTTCACTAACACTCTCTTTTGGTTCATTCTCTTCTTAGCTAGGGAAATCCATGGTTTATAGCACCATGGCTATGTTATGAGGCCTAAAAACATTGGATAATTCACTTTTTTGGGTATTACCTCTTACTCTTCCATTTAACTCTATAAAATATTGAAGTCACTGCATAATTTGATGTAATCAAGTTCTCCATGTTGGGTTATGTTATGCATGGGAGAGTTATCTCATAAATGTTTATTTTTGATATCTTATTGGGAGAGGGTTTGAGATGATTGTGTGGATGGTTTTCATTTTTATTTTGCCTCTAGTAAGTGAAGTTCCTATTTGAACTCTCATCACCAAATCTACCCATTGATATTTGAAAATCAAATAAGTCATTACTTAGTCTTTGCACTATTTGTTAGATGGCATACAACTCATTTTTTGTAGACTCTTTGGGTATTGCTATAAATTTATAATTTAATTTGGATTTGTAAGTGGGGAGACATGTCTTTGTTCACCAAATTAAGAAAACCTAGGTATTACTTTGGAACAACTTGCCTCATTGTAAATTCATTGGTTATATGTAGTGATTAAGATATAGACACATTTTAGTTTACAATGGGAAGAAGGTTCAAGGTGAGCATGTTAGGTAAGGAGTTAGGGATGGAAGGAATCAATTTTATTTATAAATATAGCTACATATTGAACTTGAAAGCCTTAGCATATGCCAAATTTAAGGTTATTACCATAAGGTCTCACATCAAGAACATTATAGTCCATGGGTCTAATACATTTTAATACATCTCTAATTCTAGATGAACATATAAATTTTAAAGAGTGGTGACTTTAATATGATTTTTTTGTAAATGGGATTTGAAATCCTAATGGGATCATTAGGCTTGAGTTTAATGTAGGTAAACTATTGATATAGGATGCTTGGATTTATAACTTGCTTGAATTGGGCTAGGAAAGTTATACTAAACTAGTCCCAACTTGTAATAGAGTCTTAAATAACATTTAGGAAATAGTCATATGATGAGTCTATGAGTGTGAAGGGGAATATCATATAGGTCATATCTTCATGCTCAACATTGAGAACTCTCAGAGCAATTTTTTGTGATGTTATGTGTTCATTTGTATTCCTTCTTATACTAAGAGTTAATCTAGGTAAGTATCTCTCTAGGTTCATGGGTAGGTCATGTAAAACTTCATGTACATTTATTATATACCTAGAAATCCAGGACATATGGGATAATATGGGTATATGGTAGTTTTTGGAAATTTGAGATGAAGAGATAGTATACACTATGTTTATTATGGGTCTAAATCTCTTCCCACCAATTCATTACCTTTTATGAAATTTTAGTGGCAAGATAATCAATCTCCCATAAATATATTGGGATCATGTAATGTGCACACTAGGATCTAGCTTGATTTATAATGCATTATTTAGTCACAAATGCTCTTCTTGGGCCAACTATTACATGTGTTTAAGCTTATGACATGATGGGGAAACAAAAGTAGAAGTAAACATGCAAACATCAATGATTTCCAAATGAATACAATAATTATTAACCAATTATTAATAATTTTTATTAATTTATAATTTATTTGGTGTTCAATCAAAGATTAAAATACAACTATCTTCCCTCCTAATGCTATCTATTTTTTTACCCAAAATCCTTTGGTCTTAATGCACTCGAGAGTTTGAGTGATCTAGAAATAAAAGTGGGGGAAAATGCATGGGATAAATATATCCCCTCATTAATTATAGGGTTGATGTTGGTTTAATTCAATGACTGAGCAATTTAACCTTATTTTACTCAAAGAGAATTAATTATTACTAGGAGAGGCTCAATGTTTATTTCATGATAGTTGAAATTCATTGATTGTTCTAATATATGAGGTTGGACTGATATTGAGTACCACTTTACCAGTTTTTAAAATAAGAAAGAGTGTATTTTAGTTTAAAAACAAACATAAAAAAGAGGGGACAAGAAATGGAGAGAAAAAAAAGAGTTTCCAATTATGGGAATGTTACTGTTTCAATAACTGAAATTAGTCAAGTTAAAGTTATACCATGTTATACCTAATTTAGAAATTGCACAAACTTATAGGGACACAATGGGAAAGATTCCAAGGACTAAAATATGAATCCATAACTATAGAATTATTCACTAAATTTAAAAATATAAAATACATGTAGCTATGCATGAAGACCTTTTAGATTAGTTTATATCTATAAGCACATAAAGCAAAGAGTGTCCTAAAGGAAATAAAAATAATTCATAAGTAAATTTGACTAGTTTTATCACAATCTAATTATTGTATTTAATTATGTAACTAAGTATATTACCAACCCTTTAACACATGCATGGACTCAAAATAGGAAATAATAAACAATATTCAGTGAGCATAAGATAAATTTAAATAAGTAAAAATCTATTATAGTTTAGATGGAGTTTATTTACACCAAGTGTGTGTAAGGTTATTATGTTGGAATACCTTATTGAAAACATTGAGAGTAGTGTTATAATTCCCAATTTATGCCAATTTTCATAGAAAGACATAAGTGACTATTGGAGAGATGCTACCACCTTTGAAGAGCATTGATAGAAGACGTAAATCATCATAGGCCAAGTATGAACATCCTTATGCCAAAAAGTAAGAATAAAATTTGACAAATGAGGTAATAAATGTGTATTGTATTTATCTATATTTTGGGATCTTGCTTGTTATATTATGATCTCCCTAGTTCTTAGGTAAGAGTGTTTAGTCCTAATGTATTGTCATTTGGACTAATAAGGGACTAATCTACATATTGTTTATCTTCAAACACCTAAGGTACATATTGGCACATCTGGTGGGACCATGCATCCTACATGACCAAGGAGAATGATATGATAACATTAATTTTACTAAAAAATGCATTTAATTCTTCAAATTTAGAGTATTAGCCTTGAAATATATGTCATTCTATTTTTTTGAGTAAATGGAAACTTCACCCTATGTAACAGTGGCTTTGCCATTTCCATGATTTTTTGTGATCCTAATTTGTGTATAAATTATGGATTTGTAATGGTAAATTTGACCTACTAAATGATGGATTTGCTCTATAGAATCAATGGCTTTACCCTTGTTGAATGGTGACTTGGCAAGGTGAGCTTACTCTCTATTTCAATATTTTACAACTTGTTTAGTGGATTCATCAGACCTAATCAGTAGCTTCACCCTGATAAATGGAGGTTTCACCAAAGTTACTCTCTACATTTATGTTTACAATAAATAGTGGCTTTGACTTGTTAAATAGTGTCTTCAATCTATGTTTTTCCAAAATTTGAGAGCTTGAAATGGATTGTTGTTTACTCAATTTATTTTTATCTTCTAGGCAAGAAAACCCCATAACATTTTTAAGGACATAAGGTGGATAGAAAAAAGCTTAAGCATGGTTAAAATATCACATACATTTTTTTTTGTGCTTAAAATCCACTTGATCACACTTTCTTTCTATTTTTTAAATATTTTAAAAGTGCAAACAAGGTTAAGGGACCAAAATTTCAATCACACTTCAATTTATTGATATTAAAAGGAAAACACATTTTATTTATATCCCTTAAGATATTTTTCACTTTATGTTTGTTTTTTGTTATTATCTAAATTTCAAAGTTAGTTAAACTAGTTTTCTTATTTGTGGAAAATTAGAAACTATTGTGTGTATATTCTCCCCTTGCCCCATTTATGGAACTCGGGTGACCAAAATCACTTAGTTTATTTCCATTGTTTGTAAAGTTATATTAGAAAGAATTTCATGTATGATCTCCCCAAGTTTTGAGTGACTTGGGTGACCCATAAATGACCTCTAAAGTCTTTCTATTTTCATTTATTTCATTTTATAAATTTGGATTATGGGTGGGAGATCACTTCTCCCTCACAAATTTTATAGGGGAAAATTGATATGGGGTTTCATCTCCTAACATCATACCAATCCCACTCCATGATGGGGTATACAAATTGGGAAAATAATTGTATGGGATAGTGGTGAGTGGTTAGCCTAACCATCCCAATGGGTACCCAATCCATGCAGTAATCGAACATCAAAATTCACTAAGAAGTACATGGATGAATTATTTATGTAAATGATTAGAACATTACATAAAAAGATAGGTGGTTTGGACTCAATTGACATAATTTCAACCTTGTGTTAGCCACACTTAGGACCTTTTAGTGCATTCTATATTTATTAATTTTAGTCAAAACCCTACTTGCCAAAAAATTTCTTGTCAAATGCCAAGTGATCCTCACTCTAATTTTGTGTTATGTATCAATTATTGAGAGATAGAGGGGGGTGTAAAAACTCTACCTACACCTATAATTTAATTTTTGGATTAACACTTAATTCCTCAAAATTATTGGTATATCTATTAAAACTTTGGCAAAAGCTATGCACACTTGTGTCAGTTTTAGATATAGGACAAGACATTAGTGTTACTTTTATTTTATTTTATTTTATTTACATGTGTGTTTTAGACTAAAATTGTCTATTTGTATTATTGCATCAAAAATAAGTCCAAAACATCATGTTGTTTTCACACCTTTTCAGCCTAAGAGGTGTTACTCTATCTATTTTGTGTCACACTTTTTACCTTAGAGTGTTGTTATAAAAACTATTTTTGTGTCTCTTATTTAAATGGGGCATTATTATGCTATCCATTTTATCTCAAAAATTTACTTAGATTGTTGAGTCTAAAACTATTGTCACTACATTTGTTTGAAAGAGCATTGTTAAACTGCAAAAATTATTCCAATCTAATATCACCTTTGAAACCAAGTTCCAAAATATTGTTATACCTCTCTCATTTAAAATCCCAGTGGTTACATTTTACATTTTGGTCTAGCTCCTTTTCCTTCAAACATTTGAATCTTTTTTCATTAAATCTAAAATTCAACCTTTTGAAGTGTAAATCCTAAACTAATCAGGTTTATACCAAAGCCTCAACTAATTTGGGCTTAGGTTGTTTACCTTTTGTATTTGGATTGTGTTGGGTTGATTTAGTATTTAGTCTAAAAGACCCCTTTTCCTAGAACCTAGTAGTTATTGTTTATCATGTACCTTGTTTGAGACTCCTTTGATCCAAGTTGTTGTCGTGTGCCTTGTTTAAAGTTTGTTGTGCCAAATTCTAAATGTCCTAGTTCTATTATTCTAAAAATATCTTATGAATCAAATATCGAGTCTTAGTGAACCAATTATTGAGTGTCATCCAAGCCAACTACCTTAGTTTAGTTTATTTTTGAGTTTTTGTTTGATTTCTTTGTTTTTGACTCTAGCTTTGTTTTTTGTGATAAAAATTATAACTGCCTTTGAGCAAATCATTATTATCCTTTGATCCTATTTTTAAATTGTTCTAACTTTATCTAGAAACTTTTTTTTACTGATTATAACTGCCTTTGGGTAAATTAGTCTTTCATCCATAGATAAGTTTTTGAGTTTTTGTGTTACTTTTTCCATTGATTATAACCACTTTTGGGAAAATTACTAACATTTTTTAGACCAGTTTCATGTTTGTTTTAGTCTTAATTTTGCCTAATTTAGTTTTTTATCCCTTTGGTCCTCTTTTATAGAGCTAAAGGTTGCTATTTTCTAAACCTTGGTTATTTTTTACCTTTATACCCTTTATTTTTCACATGACCTATCCATGGATCTAAACATACATCGCTACACACATATGGGGACCATCTAGAATCTAGGATATGATAACTTTGTGACCAATGACACTTTTTTCAAGAGTTGTATGACAACATAGATTATGAGATAGATCCCTATCCATCTTATAATAATCCATATGTTGAACAAATTCATGGCCCTTTAACATAGTATTTGGTGACTGTACCTCCTTATCCAAGCCAATAACCAAAGAAAACAACACAATACCTTGCTCAAAAAATGTCTAACATTGAACAAAGCCAACAAAAAGACCACTACTATGTTACAATGCCAACACAAACAAGCTATGATCCATACTTATTTGAATGTCAATTGTTAGAAAATAAAGATGAATTTCTTATTATAGATATCAAAGTAGGATATAAGTTTCTTCCATACTTCCCACATGAAATTCTGAGTAGTTTGATTATAAATCCTATTAATCCACCTCAAATTTAACCATTCAAATAAGCAACAACTAGTTATAGTCAAGCTTTAGTCCAAATGCTACAACAATACCAAAGTATGATTAAAAAAAGGAAAATTATTATGGATGAATAAATGGAATAAGTACAATAAGTATACCAAAATTATCTCAACCTATCTCATAATATTAATGCAAGGGATATTTCTAACATGGCATTTATTAAGATATCTCCATTAATAAGGGAAAAAATAGATGCTTCAGGTTACACAAGCTAAAACCTAGACCCATTTAGCCAAATTAAGTTAGCTGGTGACATGTATAGTGTCCTTATTTTAATAGAAGATACTAACAATTAAATGGAATACCTCACTCAAAACATTTTACATCTCACATAAGTATATTCTAATATACAACAAATTCCTCCAAATAATATCATGAATGGATTGCAATAACAAGGGATAGGTACATCTATTTCCAAAAATTAGAAAATAACCTCCACTCCTTAATTAGTTTATTATTTGAGTGTGAAAGAAGGCAAAATGAGACAACAATAGACCAAATTACCATTATAATAAGTGTAGAACACTATGCCACCTCAACAAGTTATAAGAAATGTTTGGTCATAACAAACACAGACTAATACACCTTATCAATCATAAATGTTTCTTGATAAAAAACATGTTAATATTGGGTAGAAAGTGTCCGTTGGTCCAACAAAACAATTATCAAACCCCCAATAGTTTCCTAACCAAAAACAAGTGTCGATTCAACAACAAGTGTTCAACCAATAACAAGGTTCTTACATACAATAAGTACCAAGTGACTAGAAGCAATTTCTTTTCACCTAATAAGTATCACATGTGAAATAAAGATCTAACTATCAACACCTCTAATAATAAGGATATAGTAAATAATGGGTTCCCTATATACAATAGGGTTCAATAAGTAGGAAATAAGTTCCCTCCCAAACCCAATAATTCCAAAACATATTAAAAAGCTAAATTACATTACCATAGCCAATATTCACTATCCAAGGTTATGTAGCTAATCCAAATCAAAATGTGTTTCAACAAAAACATATTATGCATCCATAGTATTATCCTAATGCATGAATATGTATACCTAGTCATCTAGCTAATTTAATCAACATTCCACAATATGCCTACCTTGATCAAGGTAATCCACCTTTGACCATGCAACCTAAACAAAAATAGGCCAATCCCTATGATTTACTTACCCAAGAGTTAAAATATATGAAGGATGCAATTCAAAATATACAAATTGGAAAATAATCAAATAAATTCAAACTAGAAGAAATATGTTCTTGTCCATTCAACATAGAGTATCTCCAAATACCATTTTTTCCAAGTTATAATCTGCCTAAATTTGAAAAATGCAAAGGTAAAGGTTACCCTACAAAAAGTTTAAAAAAATTATTTGTTGCATGCCATAAAATAACCTATAGTGACATATATTTGATTCTTCTCTTTCCAAGAAATATAACTAGACAAGCCTTTGAATGGCTATTTAAATTACCAAAGAATTTTATACCTGAATTCAATGATCTTTCTGAGAAGTTTGTATAGGAATTTTCATATAATCTCAAGGATGATATCATAGTTGTGGATCTAGGCCAAGCTAAACATAAGATTGGTGAAAGTTTTACTACATACTTAAAACATTGGAGAGCACTAGCAAGCCAGTTTACACACAATATACAAGATAAATAGTTGGTCATGATATTTACTAGGATCTTACACAGAGAGATATCTTACCATCTAAAGCTGCAATGTGCTCATACATTTGAAGAGGTTATAGAGAAAGGAATGTATTTTGATAAATCCCTTGTCAAAAAATGGATAATTAAGCTATCCTTTTTTAATTAGGACCAAAACTAGAATCAAGGCCAAAGTCATAATCATAACCCAATTCAAATATTGGCTTTAAAACTACCTCAAGATAACAATAATGAGAGACCTAGACCCTATAATTAAAATAAGAATGTTGTTGGAAATGGTGTTATTGAATCATGGAATGTTAATATAGTGCAAAAATTATCTATCCATTTACCTCCACCCACTTAGCAACCACCTCCTCCATACATTCCACCAAGACCTTCACAAAACCAACTACCACATAACCAAAACCAAATGCAAGCCCCTCCTCTGAGGAGAAGACCATCCATTGCCCAAAAATTTAGTGACCTTAGTGAGCCTATTAAATTTATATTTTAAAGATTAGTTTAAGAAATTATGATCAATTGGCTGATACTGAAGCCATTTTTTGAAGGGATTCCTTTTCCTTATTAGTACAAAGAACATGAATTTTAAGTACCATCGTGTCAGAGGACTTTACATAATATGGTGTATCTAACTTAGGTATTTGATTAAGAATATAATGAAAAATAGATAGATAAAAAGAGACACACATGATCCTATGAACAATAGTAACTTGGGTATCTACAAGAACCCATTTCCCCAACATAATAACAATAATAATAACTAGTAGTAGTACTAAAAATAGAAATAATAATGGTAGTGAACTCCACCTTGAAATTAGTAACAATAATGCCATCCACAACAACAACAATCAAATAGTAAAAACTAAGGGAAAGGTGACCAAACAAACCAAGGAGGTCATCTTTTCATTGTGTATACCTATAACAATGTTGTAGGACACATTTTAGGCAATCATGTTTCCACCATCACTATCAACCCTAGACCAACTAAAAATGGACCCAAACCTTCACCTAATAATGTATATTTATCGATCAATGCTTACCAACCTCTATGTGTTGGTGATTTTTCTACAAGACATGTTGATAACTAGGCACCATAGCATTTAAGAATCATCATTCAAAGCCTCATTACCTACCCATCTAACTACCAAATCTAAGTTCTAGATCTAGATTGCAAAATCATAACTTGATGATCTAGAGCCACTATTAAAGGACCACATCTAAATACTATAAATGAGATTAATCAACCTTGCATTCCTATAAAAAATAAACCAACTAAAAAAAATGATGATAGGACTTATGATATTATGGAACAGCTAAAGAAGACACCTGCACACATATCCATCATGGATTTTTTGCTTACATTTACCAACCACAAAGATATCTTAAATGAATATTTGAACCAATCCCTCATGCCATATGACATCACTCCAAAAAAATTCAAAGCCATGATATAATACTTATCTCTTGTCCAATGTCTCACCTTTGACCAAAGTGATATGGATTCTTTAGGCCCTATACATAATAACCCACTTTATATTGAGGTTATTATAATGAACCATAGAGTTAAACGTATCCTTATAGATAATGGTTTAGGTCTTAACATTGTGTCTCTAAATTTGGTCAAACATCTTGGATATACAATAGACAACGTGTAACTAGATACTATCATTATCAAGGCATGTGATAATGAAGAGAGGGAATCTCAAGGTACTATTAGCTTACCATTGGTCATTAGGCCATTGACCTATGATACTTTATGCCATGTTTTAGACTTGGAACTATCTTAAAATATGATGTTAGGCTGACCATAGATACATGAAATTATGGATATACCTTCTACATTGTATTAATGCATAACACTTCCACATTCAAAAATGGAAGTGACTATACCAACTGATCTTCAACCATATTAGTGTTGTAAATCCCTTGATGCTGAGTATGAAATATACAACTACTAGTTTGGCATGATCCTATGCCTAAATCATATGGAAAAAAATCTAAAAATGGAAAATCCATTGAATTAGGCCTATAAGGTAATTATATTGACCCAAATAGCTTATCCTTTGCCTCAACCATGCCTCCACCAAAAATTTCTAACCACTTCTATATAACTGAGAAAGTTTTTAGAGAATATAGTACTTGTAATGTATTCCTTATTATCAAATTACCCAAAAATCCTAAATCTTATGGGATACCTATGGCAACAACTACTCATATGACATGGGAAATAAAAGGAAAATCTCAGTTGAACAAGACCTTATTTTTAAATAAACCTCTAACATAGAACAAGACCCCTTAGCTGAATATGATTCATGGTTATAAACTAATGAGTTACCAACTATTATCAAAGTACAAAGTATGCTATCCCCAATTAGATTATGGATCACTTAGATTATGAAGGTAGAGGCTTAGGGATACATCAACAAGGCATGATTGAACTAGTCTCAATGACCAAGTACAAGGAAACCCATGGTATTGGATTTAAAATACCTAAGGGTGACCCTATATGCCTTATTCACATTCCAACACCAATTACTAGTGATGATAATGTTGGTAATGATTTAGGGTCTAAATATAGCATCTAAAATGATCTTACTACTATAATTTTATTTAATCCCCATGTTATTTTCACTATTAACCCTATTTATCAACCTTTACATTTATCTCTTTATTATCCATAATTGATAGACTAGGACCAATAAGAGTCAATAATACCATTAGATAACTTTGAAAATGTTGAGGCCATATATGAATTTCTAGGATTGAGGAGTCACATTTATTATTGGATACCAAAAGAAGCGCTTTGATATTAGATTGGATCCTTATGCCTACTTTAGAGAGTGGGTGAAATTCCCTAGCCAAAAATAAAAATAAAATCAAACATTGAGGTCTAAAATTGAAAACCATTTTTGGGCACTTTCTAACCATGGAAAAAGAAAAGAGAGAGGCCAGTCTCTTGGTAAAAACCATTTTTGATGCCATTAGATGGGGATGTTCACCCCTACTCCTATGAATCATAGGAGACTTATAGCCCAAAATCTATTTATGAATCAAATATTAGTACTAAAGAGCAGAAAGCTTTTTGAATATATTGTTCAAGAGTGCCTTGAGGTATTTATATCATGGATAATGCTAGCATTAGGAAATTATAATTCATCATGCTTAGGATAATTAGATGACCCAGTCCATCTAGAAGACTTTTTCATTGCCAATTAGTTCAAATCCTTATTGACTATTCTAGATGATGTTTCAACACTTCTCATGGAGGACACTTTAGAGGTGAACATTGGGACTCTAAATGACCCAAAATGGATTAAACAAGGTGCATCCCCCACTAAGGATTAACACAAAGCTTTTAAAACCCTTTTGAGGGAATTTTTTGACATACTCAGATGGGCCTATTTAGACATGCTAGGTTTGGACCCCAACTTGGTTGTACACCATCTCATTATACATCTTTATGTCAATACTATTGAATATAAGTTACATAAGGTGCATCCTCATATTACTATTCTAGTCAAGAAAGAGTTGTAAAAAATCATACACACAAAATACATTAGGTCAATTGACTATTCAGAGTGGATTTCAAGCATTATGCTAGTGATCAAGAAACTATAAGGCATCAAGATCTGCATTGATTTCAAATATATCAATAAATCCTACCTAAAATATGACCTCTTATGCCTAATATTGACATGATATTTAACTCAATAAGTAGCTATGAAATGGTATCTCTAACAGATGTATTTTCAGGTTATAATCAAATCAAAATTACACTAGAAAACCAACATAAGAATGTGTTCACCACTTTATGGGGAATGCTTTATTATCAAGTGATGCTATTTAGATTTAATGATAGAGTTACTTACCAAAGAGATATGACAATGATTTTTCATGACATGATGCATGGAATTATTGAGGATTACATCAATGATATCTTGTGTAAATCAAAGACCCATACAAATCATCTAGTTATACTATAAAGAATCTTTGAAAGAATTGATGAAGTACAATGTTAGGCTTAATATAAATAAATGTGTATTTGGCATCACTTATAAAAAATTGTTAGGTTTATTATCTCTTATAGGAGCATTGAATTCAACCTAGATAAAGTTCATGTAATTATAGAAATGCCACCACCATCTACTTTGAAGCAAATTCATAGTTTGCATGGTAAAATTTAATCTATTAGATGCTTCACCTCATAATTAGTTGATAAATTCCATCCATTTATACACTTTTTTAATAAATGTGTTACATTGTCCTAGAATGAAGAGGTTCAAAAATCATTTGATCAACTTAAATAATATATTACCAACCCACCTATTTTGTGGCCACTAGTACCAAACAAGCCATTACCTATTTAACTATCAACAATTGAGAATGTTGTGGGGGCATTTTTAGTAAAACATGATGAATAGGGAAAGGAACATTCCATGTATTATCTAAATTGAACATTGGTCACATATAAACAAAATAAAATGTCGATTAAAAAGGCTTATTTATCAATGGTTTTTGTATCCCAAAATTTGCATCACTGTATATTGAATCATAAAACCATTGTTATTGCCAAAATAGATCCTCTCAAGTATATACTTTCTAAATAGGCTCTATAAGGCTTTAAATAAAAATGAAGCATGCTATTAATCAAGTTTGAAATTGAATTCGCCAACTAGAAGACCATTAAGGGGTAAGTACTCATATATCAGCTTGTGAAAACTCCTCTTCAAGATACTCAACCTCTTATATTTTGATTTCTAGATAAGGCCATTATGACCATTAAAGAAGCAAATACACTTCCTAAGGTTTAATGGTGGAATATGTACTTTGATAGATCCTTCATGACTCATATATCAGGGGCCAAAATATTATTTGTTACACCATAAGGGGATCCTATTCCCAAGTGCTTTTGTATTGGATTTATATATACCAATAACAAGGCTAAGTATGAAGCACTCATTATAGGGATTCATCAAGTAGTACATTAGAAAATTCAGCATTAATTGGTGTATGGTGATTCTTAGTTAATCATAAATTAGGTCATGGCCCAATAATAGATGAAGGATGAGAAATTGGTACCCTATAAATATATGGTCAATACTCTCAATCAATAGATTGCCAACATCTAATATGAAAGAATACCTTAGGATAATAGTAGGACAATTAATACCATGGCCACTATTAGTTCTATAATCCAAATTATAAACAAATCAATAGATTATTAATTTGTTATTAAACATCTCTTAGCTCCATCACACAAAAAATAAGTTGTCAAGATGGTTTATGACATTGTTAGTCCCACATCTCCATGGTACTCATACATATATGCCTATCTTCAAGACCAAACTGTGCCTCTTGATTTATCACATTAAAAAAATCCTTCACCCATAAATACTCTCTCTATACCCTACTTGGACCAACCTTGTATCATATGACTATGATGGAACTCTATTTTGTTGTTTATCTTCATTAGTTACCAGATTAGCAGTGAGGAAATTTCATGAAGTAGTGTGTGGAGCCCACACTAGTGGGCCAATCCTAGCCAAAAATTTACTACATACTAGTTATTACTACCCAATAATAGAAGTATATGTAGTTGCATATGTGAAGAGGTGTGTCAATTTTTAGAAGCATGCCAATATGATTCATGCTCTAGCCAAGAAACTCAAACCATTGACAACACCATAGCCTTTCTTAATGTGGGGACTCAACCTCATAAAAAATATCACTCCAACATCTTTAGATGGCCATAAACACATCCTAACTACTACTGAATACCTCACTAAGTGGGTGGAATCCATTCCCCTCACTTACATCAATAGTAATCAGATCTCTAAGTTCCTATCAAATAACCAATTCCTCCATTTATTCAACTATGACCTCCATAAAAATAAGACAAAATCAAAACCAATTACAAAACCCTCCTTTGAGGAGAAGAGCACCTCTTGCTCACAAATTTAATGACCTTCATGAGCCTATTGAGTTTGTGTTCTAAATATTTGTTTAATCTAATACGATTAGTTATCCTATACCAAATCCATTTCTTGATGATACTCCTTTTTTTATTAGTAGCATGAACATGAATTTTTTGAGCACCATCTTGTTAGGGGACATTCCATAAGATGGTGTATCCAAATCAAACATTTAATTAAGAACATGGTGGAAAATGAAGAGATAGAAAGACACATCCATGTTCATATGAATAATCATAACTTGGGTATCTATGAGAATCCATTTCCCTAACATGATAATAAAAATAACTAGTAGCAGTACCAACAACAACAATGGTAAATAACTCCACCAAAAAATTGGAAACAACAATGCCAGCCTCAACAATAATAGTAAAATGGTTTGAACTAAGTGTAAAATGATAAAACCAACCAAGGTGTTCATCATGCCATTGTGTATACTTATAATAATGTTTTAGGACATGTTTTAAGTGGTCATGTTTCCACCATCACTATCAACCTTATAATAATTACAAACTGACCTTGGCCTTTACCTAATAATGCCTATTTGTCAAATAATACCTACCAACCTCCTTATACTAGTGATTATTTTATTGGCCATGTTGATAATCAAGCACCAAACCATTTAAGAATCATCATTACAAGATTTATTACCTACCCAACCAACTACCAAATCTAAGTTATATATTGAGATTTCACAATCACAACTCATTGATCAAGAGTCACTATCAGAGGACCACAACCAAATACTAGAAATGAGCATAATCAACCTTCTATTTCTATCATAAATAAATCAACTAAAAAAACTAAGGGGAAGACCTATGATATTATGGAAAAACTAAATAATACACCTACACACATATCCATCATGGATTTTTTGCTACATCTATTATCCATAAAGACATCCCAAATAAGTATTTGAACCAATCCTTTGTGCCAAATGATATCACTCCATACAAATTCCAAGCCATGGTAGGATACTTGGCACCTAGCCAACATCTCACCTTTGACCAAAGTTATATGTCTTCTCTAGGCCCTCTACATAATAACCCATTGTACATTGAAGTTTGTATAATGAATCATTGAGTTAAATGTGTCTTTATAGACAATGGTTCAAGTCTCTACATTGTGTCTCTAAAGTTGGTCAAACATCTCAGATATACAACATATGACTTGTTTGATAGATTCCATTGTTATCAAGGCATATGATAATGAAGAATAGGAGTCTCAAGGTATCATTAGCCTTCTATTAATCATTGGGTCATTAACCCATGATACTCTATGCCATGTTTTAGATTTGTAACTATCTTATAATCTATTATTGAGCTGACCCTAGATCCATGAAATTAGGGCCACACCTTCTACATTACATTGGTGTATAAAATTTCCACACTGAGGAATGGAAGTGACTATACCTACTAATATTCAACCATACCAGTGTTGTAAATGCCTTGAAGCTAAGTATAAAAGCTAAAACTATCAGCTTGGCATGAATCCTATGCCTAAAGTAGATGGAGATAAAGTCGATAAAATAAAAGTCATGGAATCAAGCCCAGTAGTTAATTATATTGACCTAGACATCTTATCCTCCACCTCAGACATGCCTCTACCTTAAATTTATAACCATTTATATGTTGATGACAAAGGTATTGGAGAATACAATACCCATAATGCATAATGTATTGCCAAATTACCTAAAAATCCTAAAACTTATGAGAGACCTACAACCAAAAATACTTTTATGGTTTAGGAGACCAAAGGAAAATATTATCTAAATAATCACATTGTCTTTAAACTAGCCTTTATCTTAGAATATGACCCCTTAATAGGATATTATTCATAGATCTATAATTATGAGTTATTTAATTGTTACCAAAGTGAAAATTATCCTATTCCGAACTATATTATGGATCACCTAGCTTATGAAGATAGAGGCCTCAGGTTACATCAATAAGGCACCATCAAACTAGTCTAAATGACCAAGTATAAGGGAACTCATGGTATTAGATTTAAACCACCTGAGGGTGACCCCACATACTTTATTCACATTTTAACACCAATGATTAGTAATGATAATGTTGGAAGTGATGTAGAGTTTGATTATAACATCTACAATGACTTTATCACTATAAAATTTTTTAACCCCCACGTCATTTACACTATTAACTCTATTTATCAGCCTTCACCTTTAACCCTTTACCATCAATATTTGATAGACTGGGACAAGTAAGATTCAACAATGCCATTAGATGATTTTAAAGATGATGAGGCCATCTACGGCTTTCTAGGATTGAGGATTCACATACCTCTTGAAGACCAAAAGTAGGTCTTTATTATTAGACTAGATTTTGGTGCCTAGTTAAAAGAGTGGGTGAACTTCCCTAGCCAAAAATAAAATAAAATCAAGAATTGAGGTAAAGTGAAAATCTCTTTAGGGCACTTTCTAACCAATGTAAAAATTAAAGAGAAAGGAAAATATCTTGGTGAAAACTAATTTTTGGTACCATTAGATGAGGATGTTCACCCCTATCCCTATGAAGCACAATATACCAATAGCCCACAATCCATGTATGGATCATATATTAGTACTAAGGAGTAGAAATTTAAAAAAAAAACATATATTTTTCAAGAGTACCCTGAGGTATTTATAGTATGACCAATGTTAGCATTAAAATATCCTGATTCATCTTACTTAAGGGAATTAGACAAGTCAGTTCATCTGGAGGACTTTATCATTTCCATCAATTCAACTCCTTGACAAATACTCTAGATGATGGTTCTACACTTCTATTAGAGGACACTTCAGAGGTAAATATTGGGTCTCAAAAGTACCCAAAGTATCTTAAACTAGGCACATCCCTCACTAAAGAGGAATATGAAAATTTTATAGCCCTTTTGATGGAATTTATAAACATCTTTGCTTGGTCCTATTTAGACATGTCAAGTTTGGACCTTACCTTGGTTGTATACCATATCATTGTAAATCCTTATACCAAGCCTATTAAGTAAAAGTTACATAAGATGCATCCTTGTATTGTTGTGTTAGTAAAGAAAGAGTTTGAAAAACTACTAGACATGAAATGCATTAGGTTGATCAATTATTCAAAGTAGATTTCAAAAATTATGATGGTGAGTAAGAAGCTAGAAAGTATTTAGATCTATAATGATTTTAGAGACATCAGTAAAGTTTGATCAAAATATGAATTTACTCTACCTAATATTGACATGATAGTTGACTTAATAGCTAGTTATGAAATTCTTTATTTAATGGATGGATTTTTAGGTTATAATCATATCAGGATAACACCAAAAGACTAGCACAAGATAACATTCACCACTCCTTAGGGAACATTTTGTTATCAGGTGATGTCCTTTGGAATTAATAATTTTAGAGCCACTTACCAAAGAGCTATGATAGTGATTTTTCATGATATGATGTATGACATTATTGAGGACTATGTCGATGATGTTTGGGGTAAATCGAAGACGCATGCCAATCACCTAACCATGCTATAAATAATATTTAAAAGGCTTAACAAGTATAAGATCTAGCTTAATCTAAAGAAATGTGTATTTGGTGTCACTTTTGATAAACTATATTGTTTTATTATCTTTTATAGGGGCATTGAAGTTGACCCATCTAAAGTTTATGTAATTATAGAAATGCCACTATTGACTACCTTGAAGCATATTTGTGGTTTGTAGGGCAAGATTTAATCTATCTAATGCTTCATCTCATAATTAATCAATAAATTCCATGTATTTATTAAATTAATGAATAAAGGTGTTATATTTTCCTAGAATGAAGAGTGTCAGAAAACATTTGGCAAGATCAAAGAATATCTTGCCAACCTACCTATTTTGTTGCCACCAATGTCAAACAAGCCATTACTTATTTACCTATCAGTAACCAAGAATGCCCTAGGGGCAATTTTGTCATAACACAATTAATAGGGAAAGGATCATGCCATATATTATCTAATCCAAACCTTAGTTACATATGAACATAACTATACACCGATTAAAAAGGCCTACTTAGTAATGGTGTTTTTAGCCAAAAAATTATGTCATTATATGCTAAAAATAAGACCATTGCTATTGCCAAAGTAGATCCACTCAAGTATCTACTTTCCAAATCATCTCTATAGGGTCATATGGTAAAATGGATCATGTTATTGAGTGAGTTTGAAATTGAATATGCCAACTAAAAGGCTACTAAGGGGCAAGTACTTGTAGATTAGCTTACTGAAGCTCCTCTTAAAGACACTCAACCT
The DNA here is from genome assembly GCA_037957365.1 of Torreya grandis. NCBI lineage: Eukaryota > Viridiplantae > Streptophyta > Pinopsida > Cupressales > Taxaceae > Torreya > Torreya grandis. The sequence continues at coordinate 2,481,134 of JARHVA010001699.1, read as the reverse complement.
CTTAAATTTGGATTTATAGATGAGGGCATTATGACCATTAAATGAGTAGATATAGCTCTTGAAACTGAATAATGAAAGATGTAATTTGATGGATCATTCACAACTTGAGGATCAGGGGCCAGCATATTATTTGTTACACCATAAGGAGATCTCATTACCAAGTTGTTTCATATTATATTTCTCTATACCAATATCATGGTTGAGTATGAAGCACTCATTATTGGGATTCATCAATAAGTATAGTGGAAAATTCAACATTTACTAGTGTATGGTGATTCTTAGTTAATCATCAATCAGGCCATAGATCAATATTAGACCAAGGATGAGAACCTGGTACCCTATAAAGGTATGTTTGATACTCTCAAGTAATAGATTACAAACATCTAATTTGAAATAATACCTTGATACAATAAAATAATAGTTAATGCTAAAAATATTATTGGTTCCATGATCTAAATCATAGATAGTTCAAGGGATTATCAATTTCTTATTGAACATCTCTTAGCACCAATACATGAACAATAACCCATCGAGATGGTTTGTGACATTATTAGTCCCATATCTCCCTAGTACTTAGACATATATGCCTATCTTCAATACAAAACCATGCCTCTTGATTTATCATGTTAAAAACAAAAATTCTTCACCCAACCTATCGTTATACCCTACTTGGACCAACCCTATAGCATAGAAGCTATGATGTAAATATTCTTCATTATTTACCTTCAGTAGAATCTAAGTTAGCGTTGAGTAAAGTCCACAAAGGAGTGTTTGGATCCCACACTAGTAGGTCAATCTTATCCTAAAATTTATTATATCATGGTTATTATCAGCCAACAATAGAATTAGACTTAGATGCATATGTAAAGAGGTGTGTCAAGTATTAGAGGAATACTAATCTAATTCATGCTCTAACCAAGACACTCAAACCATTGACAACACCATGGCCATTTTCAATGTGGGGATTAAACCTTATCTGGAAGATCAATCCAATGTCTTTAGATGGCCATAAACATGTCCTAAATTCTACCAAATACTTCACTAAGTGGGTGGAATCTATTCCCCTCAATTACATCACTAATAAGAAGATATTCAAGTTCATATTTAATCATCTCATTTGCCATTATGGCACCCCCTTTGAAATTATATTTGATAATGGTGGATCATTCAATAATAAATATGTGAAATCAATTTATTCTCAATACCACATCAAAAAAAATCTCTACTACCTACTATCCATAAGGAAATGACCTAACTCAGGCTTTTAATATAATCATTGTCAACATTCTAAAGAAAATTGTCAATGATGTTGGTCATAATTGACACATTTAACTATTTAGTGTCCTCTAGGAATACCATACCATATTTCATAATCTAATAGGAGATACACCCTATTCACTTATTTATGTAATTGAATCCATTCTTCCTATTAAGGTCGAGGTGCCTTCTCTCTAAATTTCATTGTAGCACATCATCAATGACAAAGACTAAAGAGTATCTAACTTGTAATATCTGGACCTACTTGATGGTAAACATTTAAAAACCCTTAATAATATTTAGGATTATCAAAACCAATGTAAGGGTCAATACAATAACATGTTAAGCATTGTGAATTCAATCTTGGTGACCTAGTGCGAAAAGAGAATTAGAAAAATGTAAATGCTAAAACCAAGAAAAAAATAAATTTCTAACCAAACTAGTTAGTGTCCTATGTAGTTATTTCCAACTATGGTTTGAGAGAATATAGGATTATTACACCATAGGGAGATGAAATTGGAAAACCCATGAACATAATGTGCCTCAAAAAAAATTATGTGACTCAGATATTATCTACAAAGATCATCTAAGTTATGCCACATTATACTTATTCTTTTTACTATACCCCTTACTATTATACCATACCCTTAACCATTCACCATCTAGTTAATTTTACCTAACCATACCTATCATGTTTGTCTTTGGTTTCTATTCATTTTTACTTTATGTACATTCAATGGTTGATGACAATTTCAGTTCTAATAGTTGTTTTAGAGTCAAATGTTTGAATGGTAGTTTATGAAATTAGTATGACACTGGTCCCAGTAATTACTTATTTCATTTGTTGTTACATTCCCATCTCATTCTAATAATTATAAAAATCTATGGTAAAATTAATAACACTAACCATTTACCATTATTTCCTAATTATAACCACTTATGGGAAAATTAGGAGCAATACCTTTACCATGCATTACCACATCATCTTAGCATTATTATTACCATTTACCTTTATCTAAAAATTTATGGTACTTAATTTACCAACTTCATCATTGAAGGTAGAACTAAAATGACTTCAAGTCTTGTAGAACTATGTATCTAGGGCTCGATTCATGTTGAGGTTAGCTCAATTACCCTTAAGCCATATGATTTATCCATTTTGTGAGCTTGGATTGTGTCATATCTCATAATTATCTATTGAGTTGAGATACTAAAAATCATGAAAAAATTGGAAGTAATTTACCACCTTCATCATTGGAGGAAAAACTATAGTGACTTGAGGTCTTATGGGAATATGTAGGCAGCACTTGATTCATGTTGAGGTTAGCTCAATCACCCCTTTACTATGATCTCACCATTTTGAGATCATTTTAATTTACATTCTTACCATTTTTTGATTTGGTATATGTTGTATCTCATGATTCTCTATTGATTTGAGATACCAAAAATTCTAAAAACATTTGTAATAGTTTTGAAAACCCCTAAACATTCATGAAAGATATAGAAAATCCTAAAATTTGAAAAATCATGAAAATTTTCTTAGAATTTATATGTGATATATAAATCCATCAATTTTTGGGGGGATGGATAACCTTATTTATTCAATTTATTTATATACCACCTTGGTCTTTTTCCTCCCATTTCTAGGGGAACTACATCAACCTAAGGTCTATGTAGACTATGTAGGCATCTCTTGAATACATGGGGTATCTTAGGTTAGATTGGTCATACCTTCCTTTATTTTTTAACCACTTATTTACCTTAAGGATTATAGGATTTTAACCATTTCATGAGTAACCACTTGTTATTTAGTTTCACCATCCTTATTGGTGTTAACTATATGATTTCATTATGAGTTGATGTTGTGAGCATTATGTATTTGACTTTGATGCACTAATGACCACTTAGATTTTCTTAAACTCTCCTTATTTTATGATATTTATTTCTATTTTGAATGCTCTCACCTTTTTAAAAAAAAATCATCTTATGCTCTCACCATTTTGTGAGCTCATTCTCATTACATTCCTTAGATTTAGTAGACACTATGAATTATTAATTCAATTCATTTGTGGATACTCGTCTCTTGACTTTTAGTATGGTTTTCACCTAATCCATTTTCTTGCACTTGTAAAAAAAATTGTGTTGAAATTTTTGTAATTTTTAAATGTCATCCCCTTTTTTCTCATGCACTCAATATTTTGTGAGACCATTCCCATTTTTCTCTACATGTTAATTAGATTTTCCTATCATCCATTTTCTTCTATCCCTTATCCTGGGAGAACTAAATTTGGCCCAAAGTTCATGTTAGACCTTGTGTCCATGGAACTATGTAGGTAGTGTCCACTTGCCTAGTGCATCTAGAATCAACTCAGCTACCCCTTAATTTTATTTTATTCTCCTTATTTTGTTTGTTTTATGTCATAGTCTCTTATATACTAGGGGTGATGTTTGTTGTTTTGTTTGTGTTGTTATCTCCTATAGCCTAGGGGAAATGTTTGTCATATTTTTTGTGTCATTATTTCCCTATAGCTTAGAAGCAACTTTGTGCCTTTTGTTCTTGTGTTGTTTTACTTGTAACATTGCTACCTAGCTTAGGGGTCACCCTGTCACCAAAAGTAACACATCTATTACACATACACAAACAATTTATTTTATTTTTCACTAACATTGTGATTAACTATTATTTATATATTGTTATTTTTAGCTTAGTTTATTTGTCTTTGAGTGTTTATTTTAGCTCTTTTCTTTAGATTGTTTAGTTGTTTTGAATGTTTTTTTCACTTTGTTTGTTGCATTGTTTAATTTTTTTTAATTTGTTCATTTTCTTATTTAATTTGTATTTATTTATATAGTGTTTCTTTGTTTATTTATTTTTGTTTATTGGTGTTTTATTTGTGTCTTTTATTGTTTTATTTGTTTTTTCATCATTATTTGTTTTATTTTGTTAATATGTTTGTTTGTGTCATGTTTGTTTATTTATTTATTTATTTTTGTTTATTGGTTTTTTGTTATTTATTTTTATTGGTGTTTTATTGTTTATTTATTGGTGTTTTGTTGTTTTATTTATTGGTGTTTTGTGGTATTTTGTTTATTTGTGTTTGTTATTATTTTGTGCTTTTTTTGTTTTTATTTTGATTTGTTTTATTTTATTAGTGTTTATTTGTTTATTTGTATAGTCTATTTATTTTATTCATTTTGTTTGTTTATCAATTTGTTTATTTATTTGAATAGTTTGTTATTTTTTTTGTTTACTCATTTTTTTTGTTGTATAGCCTTGTTTATTTATATTTTATTGCTTGTTTTGTTTTGTTTGTTTTATTTTATCTATTCATTTGTTTTTTTAATGTTTATCCTTTATGTTTGTTTTACCATTTGTTTATATTATTATTTTGCCTTTTGTTTCTCAATTGTCGTAAGATTATTACATTTTGTTTACACTTAAGTATTGATTATCCATATCATGTACTTAAGTTGTGAATTTTAGTATTTAGTCTTACACTTAATTTATTTGTTATATTCACACTTTGGATTTGATTATTCATATCTTATTCCTAGGTTGTTTATATTTACATTCAAATTAAGTTTTCCATGCTTAGGGTATAATTTTTCATTTTAGTTATCCATAATTATCATGCATAACATCACATGCTAAAGCAAAAATGTACACAATGAGTCTATTCTAACAATGCAATGGTAATACTCTAATATATTAAAACTAGACAACTACCCTAACACATGCCTAAATCCATGAATATTAAATAAGATCAATAAATTATTTATTATGTGTTTATATAGATGAGCATCTCTGAATAAACATCCATGTGAATCATATAACATAATCAGATGAATAACCAAAAAAACATCTCATAAACAAGGAATACACAATGAATTAATAGAGCATATATAAGCATGGACATTAACAATGTCAAACATCCATAATGATAAAACAATGATAATTAATGTTAAACATGAGATAATACATATAAAAAACATGACATCATATATATATAATGTATGTGTGTGTGTGTGTGTGTAAATATATATATATATATATATATATATATATACATATATATACATATATATATGTATATATATATATATATATGTATATATATATATATATGTATATATATATGTATATATATATGTATATATATATGTATATATATATATATATATATGTATATATATATATATATATATATATATATATTTATATATATATATATATATGTATATATATATATATATATATGTATGTATATATATATGTATATATATATATATATATATATGTATATATATATATGTATATATATATATATATGTATATATATATATATACATATATATATATATAGTATCACATATATGTACATCCACTTCATAGGACCCAATAATGAATGACAATGTATCTAAAATGTCACATACATAAAGGATATATACATATCATGATGGTGTCTCAAAAATACATAAGTATGCCAATATAATAGGCATAATTATATATTTCAAAACAAAGGATAAATTATGCCAAAATGCCAAGGTCTTTGTGATCAAATCTATATCTATATATCCATGAGACCTATAACTATAGGTGGACCTGATGGTCATAGTGGTGGTGGTCACAATTGATGAACAAACTAGACCAAGCCACCTGAAACATGGGTCTTGGTCCAAGAGTAACTAAATTTGTTCCCTACCCTTTATACATCTCATATCTCAAAATTAACAACATACTTATCCCTAGGTATGGTATATTCATAGGATTACCTATATTGGGATGCATCATCCTTAGGTCAAAGTCTCTCTAGAACCATCTATGATAATATGTATTGTATACTAGCTCCTCAAGCCACACCCTACTCTCATCTCAACCTATCTATAGTGTCCAATGCCTGATCTCACTCACTAATATCCTAGTCTCTCTTAGAAGTGAGATGGCCCTATATATGTACCATCTTAGCCACATCATATTTCAATTGAGTAATCTCAATCTTTATCCAAGTCATATCATCATCCCTCATGTCTAGGGTTCCCTACAACTCTGATAGTGGGTGTCGTAACCCTACAATCTACCATATCTAAGTAATAATCTCCTAATCTATCATTCCATTATCCCTACTTATTATTCTCATTCCAAAAGGCCCTACCTAGCCTAGATCCACTTGTGTGCTTAAAATCCCTACCTAGCTTAAGCCAACCTATACCACTTCCACCACTACCAAGTTAGGATCCAATATCATCACATATAACCACATATTGTTATCATTTCCTCCATTAATACCACTATCATCATCATCATCATCATCATCATCATCATCATCATCATCATCATCCTCAACATCACACTATCAAGTACCACTATTACCAATTGAGGTATCAACCTCCATATCCTTGATATCCATAGGTACTTAACCCCTAATTGATGTTAGATATATCATCCTTAAAGGGCAAACATGTACCCACCAATGCATAAACATTAGAGTGACCCCTACATCCACATCTCCTCTTGCATAGGCCTAGATAACATGTGGTATGCTAATATATCTCATTATGGCCTCACTTCTTGAGATCATAGGAGTATCCTAGATAATATCTCATGTCACTTGTGCAAACCACCATGGCCCCTTATGTACATCTTGTATATAACTAAGCTACTTGAGTACCCAATCTAGGTAGTACTCTTATATAATGTGGGACTATCTCCTAATAAGAGAACATATGGTCATAATAAATCCCATGTGCCATCCATACCTAAACCATTGTAGCTGATAAGAGAGGTAAAACCTCTAAATAAATAACCATGGTGTTATATCATCAAAATTTTGATGATATAACAAAATGTCTCCTCTACACCCACACCTATCAGCTTCTATCTAAGCCTAACCATAATCTAATGGCTCCTTAGGATCTTACACCCTACACATCCCAACTGGTCACTCAATCATAATTTTATCCTAACCCCATACCAAGAGAAGTGTGTAGGCTCTAATACTATGCCCACCCTAGTATGCTATCAGGTGCAAATCTCTATATAATTGTGCTAGAAGAGTGGGTCCCTAGGAAAAGCATGTAGAGTCCTCAAACACTCCTAAAAAAGCTACCCATGCCCATATATAAGTATCAACCACTCTTTTTATGAATAAATATAATATTGACAATGGTTATGAACATAACAACCTTTTTATCAATCAAGGTTAGTGGTGAAGGATCCCCAATATGTAGATCATCTAGTTGACTATTGGTGTAGGTATCAATTAGGTCTATGTCAACCTTCCCCTTAACCATGGGGATACCCTGATAGTTACATATTTCATTAATCATTTCTTGCTATTGTGCCATGGTGTATAAAACAAGTATATCCTATGTATTGATAACATGAAGATATGCTAAGTATCCTCAAGTGTGACAATGGCCTCCCCCATTGACAAGTAAAAAGTGGATGTCTCACTATGTTAGTGATCTACTAGCACACTTAAATAACTTGATCAACCTAGATAGCTAGAATCCATGTCATGTTGTTCTATCATCTTTAGGAAGCCCACCATTTTGTCAATCTAGATTTATGAGGTCCATAGATAATGGGACCATCTGTCAGGACAGGTAAGCACAACCAATCACTTCTGCATTCAAAAAAATTAGTGTTAGCCTAACTACATACCATTACCTAGTGCCTAACCATAACTTACTTAATCTAATTTACCCTATTCCAAATGTTGGACCCCTTTTAGGTCCTTAAAATTAGTTATTTTTGGCTCCCAGAGCAAAGCCATCATTTTCTTAAATGACAAAGCCAATGTTTCTATGATTTTTCACATTTTATGATGAAAATGTTATTTACATTCTCACGAAAATAGTGACTTCACCTAAAAATGGGTGAAATCACCATTTTAGTGATTTTCACCCTTTTCTAGCATTATCACCATTTTTGGAAATGGTGAATTCACATGAACTCAACAATTGCCTTGGTAAAGTCATTGTTTACCCTACCATGCAAACAGCAATTTCACCATTTCTTGACATACAAATTAAAATTAATGTTAATAAATGCAAATTAATGACCAAGTTAGGTTTACTTACTAATGCCCCATTGTGTGGTATCCACATGTGCTCCCTCATTCACTCTGATACATGAAACCAAGCTCTTCCATGATCTATTTTCTCCCAATAATTTATGTAGAAAACTAGAGCTCCAATTCTTTAAAGGCTAGGGTGAAAATGTGTTTTTTACCCCAAGGGTGAATATATAGCCAATAATTTGAATTTGTACCCCCAAGGCATATAGTTCATCTTGTGCACTCTAGGAAGTGTATTTTTCACATCTATGGACTATTTTATGCATTGTTTGACCCTATACAGTTTATTTTTTGGCCATATTATAGCCAGATGATATTTATAGGCCTCTCGTATGGCTAGTTTAACAACATAATTTATCAACCTACATTTTATGTTTGTTCAAACATGCATCTTCAAACTACAGTTAGTCTATAAATGTGTTATTATCCTTTTCTAGCTCATTAGAAATCTATTTTGCATATTTTTGCATAAGCCACCCTTGCCAATTTACCCCATTATAGTAAATCTTATTTTCAACCAATTTAATGATTATAACTTCCTATAGGAAAATCCTTATTTTTACATCCTATGCTAATGATTTTAATCACCTATAGGCAAATCATTATTTTTACCCACTCCACCTGCCTTTCTAGTGAAAATGCATGTGTCACTACTTATAACTACCTTTGGAAAAATTATTCTTTGCCATTTTATTCTTGATTATAACTACCTTTGGGTAAATTAGTGTTTCCCATTATGTTCTTGATTATAAATGCCTTTGGGTAAATCTATGTTCCCCATTTTCCATTCTTGATTATAACTACCTTTGATAAAATTAGTGTTTTCCCTAATTTTCATTATTGATTATAACCACCTTTGAGTAAATCAGTGCTTCCCATTATATTTTTGATTATTACCATCTTTGGTCAAATCAGTGTTCCCCATTTTCCATTCTTGATTATAACCAACTTTCAGTAAATTAGTGTTATCCTCACTTTAAATTACTGATTATAACCACCTTTGGGAAAAGTGTTTCCCATTTCATCACTAATTTTAACTATCTTTAGAAAAATTAGTACCCATTCCACCACCCTAGTGTGGCATCTAGTCATGAAACTGCTTATAACTACCTTTGGGAAAATTAATGTCACACACTTCATTACTAATTATAACTTCATTTGGGAAAATAAATGACTCAAAAAACATTACTATATATAACTACCTTTTGGTAATTTAATAATTTCACCCATGTTACAAATAGATTGTGTCATTTTATTCATTTCAAGGAAATGTTCGATGACTCTATTTTTCTACTTGCTCCTTTGAGGGGGAATCAAGGGCTTATCAATCACCCTTTGGGGAATAAACCATTTAGATAAATGACTTTTGCATTCTTTAAAAATAAGTTATTGTGTCTGTGTCTCACAGTGCCTTCTCAAATATGGGTAAACTATAGACACTTAGTTTTGGCCACTTTCATGCCTAAACCAAGATTCAATTCAATTTCTAAAAAATAACATAACTTAGGATTATAAATCACCTAAATTATCCAAATTCATCTTTTTAATGGATTTAATTTTCACTAAACATGATGAGGTTATCTTATTTAGTGTATTACCCTGTATGCAACAAAAACCTAGTTCAATTCTAACCCTAGTCAAATTATGACCTAGTAATTTGATACTTTTGGCATGTCAAGGTATTAATTTATAACATTTAAAAAAATTTAAAAAATCCAAAAAATCACTAATCAAGATTAATTAAATTACAAGTATTAATTAATTTTCCTAAACAAAAATTCCAAATCAAATTAGTGAATTTTATTTAACAAAAAAATAATTTTTAGCCAAATATGAAGTCAAAAGGTCAAAGGATCTAATAAAGTGATTTATTATTCCCTAAATATTTCAAAAACATGAGTCACACCTTAAAAATATCTAAATTGAGTTGTCATGCCTCACAAATATTTGAAACTGAGGTGTCAATATTTCATGAGTGCTTTGATCCAACCTAGGGTTAAACTAACTCAACCTAGGTTAATTTAGACTCAACCCAAGTTAGAATTTAACCTAACCTCCCTAAGGTTAGGGTTAGCTCTTAGAGATATAAATACAAGTTCCCACACCATATGCTAATAATATTTTGTGTGTAAGGTTATTTTTCTAGAATACCTTCTTAAAGCATTTGAGAATAGTGTTATAACACCCAATTTATGCCAAGATTCACACCAAGCCACAAGTGACTATTGGAGAGATGATACCACCATGGAATATCATTTTTAGAAGACTCAAATCATCAAAGGCTGATCATGAACATCATTATGCCAACAAGTAAGCATCAAATTTGACAAGGGAGGTAAGAAATGTGCATTGTTTTTATCTCTATTTTATGATCTTGTTTATTATATTATGTTCTCCCTAGTTCTTAGGTAAGAGTGTTTAGTCTTGGTGTATTGTTATGCTTGATGTTTTGTCATTTATACTAACAAGGGACTAATCTAAATATTGTTTACTCTTCTAACACCTAAGGTACACAAATAAAAAAGAGCAATAAAAATCAATATTATTATTTCTTCAAGTTAAATTCCACATGATAAGCTCAAATATGATTATGGCTGGAATGGATTCCCTAATCAAGGATACATGCAATGGGAACAAGTGGGAATATAATAACCTAAAATAAGTTGTATGCTTAAACTTTCCCTAAATAGAGTGAAAGTAGTGAGCTTGAATTGGAGAGATTTGATTTGAATTTTCCCAAAATACAATAGATTTGGGAAAGACACATCTAATGGTAGTTGATTTAATTTAATATTGATCAAGGATTATTGACTAGACTTAAGACAAGACAAATGTTTTTAGATTTTATGGTTGTATATCTTTTTAGAGATTTTTGCCTTTTCTAATTTTTAATATATTTTAATTTTACAAATGTTTAGGATTTTATAAATTTTTGAATGTTATTGGGTTTTTGGAATATTTGAATTTTTTAAATCAATAAATAGTGAGATCATCATTTAAGGATGGCCAAGTTTACAAAATTGATTGTTGCCTACATAGTCCAAATGAACTTCAAGCCATATGTATCCAAAATATTGTTCACAAGTATTAATTTCATAATGTCATCTAAATAAATCAAATGAAACATAAAAAATTGAGCTTATGACCTTGACGAGCATAAAGCAAAGCTAAACAAAACTAGAATCAAGGAAAGATACAAACTATCATTACCTTCCATTCAAAATTATTCACCTTGTGTAAGTGGACGTGGCTCAGATGTAGACTAATAATTTTTTGTCAATGCCATTTCATGATGAAACATCTCCATTGAAACTTTGAGTAGTTGAATTTATTAACAGTGGAATGTGATGCATAAGATAATTAAATAATCTGACAACACTTCATTATCAAAATTTAGCATGGCAAATTGCAAAGAAAAGGGGTCTATTTATAAATTTTTTGAATAAACTAAGACCCTTCATCTTACTTCCAAGATGGATGGTTTTAAATGCATCCTTAACAAAGCACATGGATCAACACATATATTGATAACATCAGACCTTCATCTTTTCTAAGATGAAGGGTGGAGAATTATCCTCAAACTATCTTTGTAAGAGTCAATTTGGGCCCTTCATTTTGTTTTTAAGATGAAGGGTGGGAAAATATTCTCAATAAATCACATGGATAACCATATGGATCATCAACATGGGTCCTTCATCTTGTTTCCAAGATGAAGGGTTGAGAATGCTCCCTAGAATATCTTATTAGTCTTATCTCTAAGATGAAGGGTGGAGAATAATCCTTTATATTAATTAATTTAGTAATTGGTGGGCTCACAAAAGGATATTCCCTAGGATCTTGAGATTATTTATTAAATGAAGATGCCCTTTGGAAGGAGAAGGAAAAGACAGAATTAATAATTGAAAGGAAATTATAATTTCATTTACATAGATTTATAATTAGAATACTAATTAATTTAATTATTCAAAGATCAATTTAATTAATAAAATGTGGGAAATTTGATTAGAAGAATTATTTAGAGAAGGGGAATTAATGAATTGATTAAAGAAGAATAATTGATCAGATAAAATTATTAGAATGATAATTGAATAGATTTAATACATTAAATTTTCCCACCTAGAGATGACTCAAGGTGAATTCAAACTCATACATTAGATGAATAGATGATTTTAGACAAGTTTGAGTGAAATTGTGAGAAGTCATTCGATTTTGAAATTTTGACATAGAAGTGATAAAATGGAGTGTATATACATGGAGTATTTTTCATGACACTCCCTAAGAGGAAATTATATGGGATGGATCCATGTAGACCTTATCTATTCACTGATAAAATTAAATATCATCTGAGACACTTATTCAAAGATAATGAACTATCTAGGTTTCATGATGCAAGGATAACACAAGTCAAACATAAAATCCAACCACTTAATGAATTAAGAAATAAACTTCAAAATTAATAATAAAATATGACACTTATTTATATAAACATTTCCCCTTTTCCCCCATAATTTTAACCTTTGAATTATAAATTAATATAATAAAATGGTATAAAAAATTTGGAAAATGAATGAAAATTGGATTGTAAAACTTCTCAAAATATTTATTTGAAAGATGAAGTGATGGTTAAATTCCATATTTAGTTTTTTTTTTTTTTGGTTTCTCAAAATTACTAGCCCCAAGATTTTATAAAAATTGGGTTAATTGATGACAACATAATCAAATATCAAACTCCACAAATGGCCTCATGATAGATCCAAGTTATATTTGGGTGTGGTAGGATAATAGACAAAGGTAAGAGGTCTCATACTTATCTATTTTACATTTTGGTTCTACCTACTTTCTCACATATCTACCTAATGTTCACAGTAGATTGATAACTCTATAAGGGATTCTTAGGAGTGGGGAATATGTTGTGGTAAGGTAGGATCTCTTTTATTTTTTTCACATCTAACCTTCATGGGATTATCTTTATAGTTAACCTTTCAACTCAATTTTACACTTGATATGTGGGGATTTCTAGGTCCTTAATGTTGAAAAATCATATCTTTACCCAATTGATTAGGCTATCTCATCCCCTCTAATAATTTATACATCACACTTGTGGTAACTTGATTCAATATATCTCTATTTTTTAATTCCTAATATCCCATTTGTGGATTTTTTTTGGCTTATCACATCACACTTATTTATGCTCCCATTTTTAATCTATTTTCTTCAAATTTTACTTTCATATTTCATTTATGATGCCTCTTGGATTTTCATTTTATGGGTTACATTGTAAGACCTTGGGGAATACAATTAGGCCTTCCTCACAAATTCCAATCACTCTTTATATTTTTACCTTTGTCATCATCATAGTTATGTCTCTAGATGGTCATGTTTTCCTAAAAAAAAAATTAACACAATCACTGATTTTGAGATTTATCTCAATATAATTTTTACATTCTTTTGTCACACCCCATTTTTTTATTTAAGTTTTAAATTACCTTACATTAGATGTTACTACAATCATATTAAAATCTTTTGATCCCATTTTTAACTTGAGTTTCACTTGTCTTACATCAAATGGCTTTATAATCATTTCCTACACAACTTTTGTTTGTTTATGTTTTTATCTACTTAAGATTTCATTTTTTTAAACTTATTTTTTGTTTTTTTTTACCATGCATATGCTCACATTTTTTGAAAAGTAAAAAAACATACATCATCACATTATAGTGATGCAAATTTAAAAATTTACAATTTATTTTTTTATTGTCTTCTACATTTTGAAGGTCCATATAAAAAAATGAAAGAAGCCCTAATATCCTAGAAAAGTAATGAATTTCATGGTATTAATGGATAATTTTTGTATAAATTTGAATTTTTGGCTCATTTTTTATTTCTACCCATCCAACTTTCAGATTAACACCTTTCATTAGTGGCATCAAATGCATTGCCATCTCTAAAAACGGTGAGGTAAGTGAAGTTATGTATTTTTTTTTAATTTATTTACATTTATGTTACTTTCCATTATTTTAATATATCTTATTATTCTCTCTTATGTTTCTATGGATCTATCCCAAAATACCTTCCCATGTTACACTATTATGACATGTGATGAGATTTAAGTGGAGCATGTTTCTACACATGATATTTTTCACTTTTTCACTTTACTGATGGTTTCTCTTGTAAGGGATTTTGATACATCAATATCCTTGAGTGCACATCTGAAGTGCACTAGGAATGCATAGATTTATTCTTTATACTTTATGATATGTTTTCATATTATTCTATCATACCTTCATTACTATTATTCTAACCTCATCCAAGTCTTTTTACGTATTACCTCTTTATCTAATTTATGTTCAGTCTTGCTTGCCATCATATATTCCTACTATATCAATGAGGTTGATATAATCTATTGCATACTTATCTTTCTTTTTAATTTATTTACCTCATTGATACAATTCTAATTCATGTCTCTGTCTTTTATACTATATCATTTAGTTAATGAAGTTTTGTTTTAGTTAACATTTTTATGAGTATATCAGCCTAGTTGATATCATTGTCTTATATTTCATGGTTAATTTTATATATGGGTCATATTATCATTCCCAAACATATAACACAATCATATTCTCTACTTTCAGTCACATTTTTGCTTTTAATAGTAAAAAGATGAGTCAGTGTTTAAAGTATTATCTTGGAGGTCTAATCTTGCTTAAAGGTCTTTGAATATCAATAAGAGGAGTCATTCTGAGGAGGTTTATTAGTGTTTGGAATCCCTAACTAAGGATATCTAGGTTTTATTCTTTCCATTTGAGGTATTCAACCTATAACATGTATTGAAAAGTGCACTTTCACCAAAGTGGGATATTGATGCATCGATCAGTCCACCCAAAGGTAAGGATATCTATCCCTATTATGTTAGATTTATTTACTTATAAAATATACTTATTTGTTAATTTTTATAGTGGATGTATATTTTATATCCTTTTTTTTTCTTTATTTTATATTAAATAAGTTGGTATAGTTATAGGGTTGCTTAAGATTACCTTTTATTAGTTTAGGTTACATGCATCACCCATTGGTTGAACATTAAACCGCTTACATTTTTACTATTTAAGTATTTTTAGCTATATTTGATCTAGGTTAACCTTTTTTATCAATTCCTTCAATGTTTTATCCTTATTATATCATTGATACACTTGTTTGTTACCATTGTTACATAATTTTATCTATCTTGAGACTTAGTGAGGGTCATACCCCATATCTTATAGGTAGGATTTGGAATATATCCTCTTGATATTTTAGGGTGGATTATCTTCTCTTATGTATATGGTTACTCTAGGTCCTTACCCATGTTTCCAAGTATATGCAAAATCTATTGTTATGACCTTGATTTTATCCTAGTCTTTTGAGAGAAAGAGGATTGTTAGAGGTCATCTTAACCCATGCATATAGACTATAGCTGACCCTAAGAATATATATATATATATATAATCCATTATCTATTAAATATGATGGTTTTAAATGTGACCATTATTTTACAAACCATAAGTAGTGTTAAATGTGTTAGTGGTCTACATTAGGGTTGGAAAATTTAGAGGCCCATTTTCAAAGAGAGTGGCAAAGGTGGCATGAATATAGTAAAACTATGGCATATGAATCCAATATCTATGATAAATAAATATAGGACTTGGAAGTTCCAAGCCCATATTATGAAAGTTTCCATATAGCTAAAGAGGCAATACCTTAGAGGTGTCATCCTTTGGGAGATCTGACATATTTTGATGGTAGTGTTGCCATTAGAAATGAGTTTGGATTGTAGTACCACCTTAAGTGGTAGACTAATTATAGATATGTGAATGTTAGAAATGGATTACTAAAAGTGCCATCATGACCATAAAATTTCATAGTCCTCCCTATGTTTAACCTTAGTTGTTTGATGGTGGCAATGGTTTTATGTGGTGGTGTTAAGGTGGCCACACAGGTGGTAGTGGAAAGTTAAGTGGTGAAACCATGATGGAGGTTTTATGATGTGTGTCTCAACCAATGCCAAGACACAATGTGGTTCTAATGTATAAAGAGTTGTAAATGATTTTAATCTAGCTAGTTTTTTATTTTTTAATATTTATTTCTAATATAAAGCATGATTTTAGAATATAGCTTCAACTATGTTTTATTTAATATGGTAATAGACTTTTAAATTTATTGTAAAACCATTTTATTAAAATAGGATTCCTAGAGGTGGGGTGACCCAAAATGGAACTCCCATTAAAAAAATTTCCTCTTTGTCATAGAAGAAAATTTGAAGACTAAAAACCCAAAAATAGACTAATTATGATAGGTTTATTAAAGAAAGGATATTTAGGCATTAGTAATGTTTGAATTACCTAGTGGCCCTAAGATAGGTTGACCCAAAAAGAAACCCCATTAATTTTTAACCCTCTATTATGTAAAATGAATTTTGAGACATGAAACTAAAAATAAAGATCACTTCTTAATAAACCTGGTCATAGGTGGCCATTAATGACCAGGAAGAGCTTGAAGATCCCAAATATTATTTTGAATGTTATAGGAATTATAAGAATCATAGTACTTTCAAAACCTTCCAAACCAACTTTGCATTGAGTCAAAAAGTTAAAATGAAATAAAATGAATTAAGATAACAATCTTGGAGACCCCATTAATTGTAGTAATCCAAGGGAAAGGAAGGTGGAGAGGGATGACTATGTAAAATTAATACTCCAAATTTGACTTCCACTTTACCTGATCTAAATTTTAAAAAATTAATATAGAAGACATAATACTTATAGGATCCCTCGGGTTTCCTCAAAATGTTTTGATCTAACAATCAGGATTGAATAGATATAATGGTTGAGATGTAATGCTTAATCCTCAAGGAGTTGGGAAAGATTTTAGACCCTTTTTGATTTCATATGAAGACTAGGTGATATTTTATTAATCCCTTTCCATAAAATTACTCAAATATAAAAAACAATTAAATTAATTCTTAAGGTGAATATTGGGCCATGTGATTGGTCAAAAGCATTTGAAGACCCATTTAAACCCTATTAAGAATTAGGATGAATCATTCAAGATAATAGTTTCTATAACCCACCTTGTTTTATTTGAGTTTTAAGATCAAAACCTTGGGGTCATTGGACCCACCAAGTCTATGTAAGTAGTTTTAGGCTATTTGATGGTCTTTAGGCTCATTATAGAAAGTATGGTCAACCACTTGTGCATTACAATTCATGTATGTTTAGGCATGTGAGTTTGATTCAACATTATGTGCATATTGTTCCATGAATTTTGATAGATTTTTGGTAATTTGAGTGTTTAGAATGTGCATTGTTAATTATCAAAAAAATTGGTGTGTTTTGTTTTCAAGCATTTTTTATGTATGACACCAAGTGGTATACAAACTGCACTACCATTTTTATAAAATATGAAAAATATTTTGTGATTGCCTCCAAATAGGATAAAGTATCTATAGTGGTCTAGTGATCACCTCTGAGGAAAATATTTTTATCATGCATGTTGATTACCTCTATAGAAATAGTTGTAGTATACATGTGGACTTTCTCCATATATGCAGAGGCAAACATATATAATGTTCCTTCTATGTATCATCATGTAAATGAATATATAATAAGAAATTATTATAAACCCATTTTGAGGTGTGGGATGTACTTTCATATCAATCATCTCCAAATAAAATGATTACACATAACATGTGTAACATATGAAACCATAAAAGTGTTTATGCATTATAAAATAATGGCATCATTATTAAAGCACATTCATAGCATATTTTAGTATATTCATAAAAATATGGTTTCATTAAAACTCATTTTTATATAAAACTATTAAAATGTGATATTTATCATTGAAACCACATATATGTAATAAGAAAGTTTAACCTATGGAGGTCTGATTATTTTAAGTAAGATATAATTGTGAAAGGGCATGTATAACAAATAAGCTCAACCTATGGATTTCTAAGAAATATATAATCATAAATCACTTCTATATTAAATCATAGAACTCATATCTAATAGAGTGGAGGCAATGGAAGAAACATTTTATTTAACATGTATGGAGGATGTATATCAAATATATGTTTATGAGATAGGAATGGCCTCTATGTAAGTAATGGTGATCAATATAAGCATAAGAGTAGTGGATTTCCCTTGAATTTTAACACAATTAATGGCTTGCCCTATTGTATACCAAATATCAGTAATGAAGCATGGAAAGGGCTTGCCTAAATATAATCAATGCATTATCCATGTAGGCATAAATAACAGTATGGTCTAATGTGAATAAGATGTAGGTAAGGACACATGGAAAGGTCCAATCCTAATATAATTAATTTATAATCTATAGACATGTGGGTACTGTTGTCCCCAAAAATAAACTTCTCATTTTTGGGACAACATGTGAACTATTTTGGTTCGACAGACCAAAATAATCTCTTCCCTTCTCAAAATTTGTTCTGAGCTTTCAAATTCCTCATTTTTTTAGATTTTTCAGTAAAGGGACTAGCAGGTTCAACAGGTTCAAAGGCTTCTATAGGCAAGTTCAATCAAAAGAACAAGTTTCCAACACTTGGTCATTTTCAGGATTGATTCAATGATCAACCAAAAATGTCCATCGGCAAGCACCTAAGCAAGGATTGAACCATTAAATCATTGAACCGTTGAACCTTAAACCATTTTGGTTCAATGGGTTCAATGGGATCAAAGGTTCAATGTCATTGGCAAGAGTTAAGCTCTTTGTCTAAAGTTCATCAAGTTCAACCGCTTCACAGTTCAACAGCTTTAAAACACTTAGAGAAAAATTAAGGCTTGAACAATTAAACTATTGAACCTTTGAACCTTTTTGGTTCAAAGGTTCAATGGGTTCAAAGGTTCAAAGGTTCAACACAAAATTGGTTCAAGTGGACAAAGAACTTAGCCAAATAAATAGATTGAACTGATTGAACCATTGAATTGTTGAACCAAGGTTGGTTCAATCAGTGGGTTCAATTGGTAGGTTCAAGAGGTTGCCCCAAAGCCAAAGGAACAATTGCCCTTGTAGAGGGAAGTGAATTAGAGGCAATTTCCCTTGCGTAGGGTAGGAAACATTGGTTCAAGGGTCAAAGAGAAGACAGAAAAGATAGAATTCCTTCAGATTTGTTCAAAGGCCGATAGGGAACATTTCCTTCAGACTTTTTATCTGAAGGAAATTATTAAGTGAAAGAGCTATTATAATTCTTTCTAAAGTATTTTCTATGGGAAAATGACTAAGTCAAAACCTAAAGGAAATAAGCTCAACCAAAGGAATGCCCGAAAGGAAAAATCTTGAGAGCAGAGTGCTCTAAGTGTCATCATCCGTGTGATTTCTAGATTACATGAAACATGCCACATGTCCCTTGAAAAGCTCGACAAAAGCCACCAAGTGTCAAAATCAGTGGTCTCTCCCTTTCATTTCATAAAGACTATGGTGGGCCCCAAGTGAGTTGATAAAGTAAACAGATGCTGCCATGTGTCCTCACCTATTTCACAGTAGAACACGCCATGTGTCACTTGTTGAGATCAGTGGAAAGTGGCCAAAGCAAGTGGGAAAGACATGAAATAATTGTTGAGGATGATGGACTCGAATGCATTTAAAGGCCAAAACACCAAAGAGAAGAACCGCTGATGGAAGAGTGCAAAGAGCCAGCAAGGTTGAGGATATACCCTTAAAATCTTAAATGCCAGGAAAAGACAAAACTAGAAAGGGGAAAATGTTAAGGTGTGGAGCCTAAAAGCTTCACCAAGGAGCAGATTTGGCAGTTCATAGGTTTACACAGTCACTAGCATCGGTCAGGAGTGACTGACATCGGTCAGGAGCAGTTCAAGAGATGCCAGCGTCGGCAGGGATCGGCCAACATTGGTCATAGGAAAGTAGGCACGAACTGGCGTCGGTTACCTATGCGTCCAGAAAGCTATTTCCATGGACAAAATTGAGTGTTTGCATGTTAGGATTAAGTCATAGTCTTAAGTCCACATCTCTATTATTAGTAAGACTATTTTAGAGCCTTTCTTTAAGTGGCATAACTGTTGGTTGTAAATGCATGCTCAAGTTTCCTAACTCTATATGTAGGATTAGATCTTCTTAGCTTATTTTAATGTATGAGTATGGTATGTTGAAAGAACAGTACAGAATTGAATCAATCCAGGTTGTTAGAGTTGATTGTACTTGAGAGAGAGAGCTCTTGAGGGAAAGAGATCTAGAGAGAGATCTGTACATCTGAGAGAGGTGTGGAAGAAAGAAGTTTCTTCAATTGTATTCCTTCTGTAAAGAGTTTAATACAAGTTTTCAGGGTGGTTTCTTGTATCTCTTGTTCTTTGCTATTATCTGATTCTAGTTACTTATCATTCTGATTTAATTCCACATTTATTGCTTTCATAAGTGTAATCAAATTGTTGGTTGATCCCCAACAAGTGGTATCAGAGCAAGGTTGTTGGCTCATAGCTTGATACCAACAAGTAGGTATCAGAGCCTTGGTTGTAGGTTCAAAGCTTGATATCCAACAAGTGGTATCAGAGCTCAGGTTCACTAACAGGTGGTTCAGATCTGTGTAGTGTGTATTGATTATAGGTTACTCATAAGGGTTTCTGCAAGGATTTCTATTTGAGTGGGAGAAGCAATGGCAGAAGAAAGTAAATTGAGAATGGAGAAGTTTAATGGAAAAAATTATCAACATTGGAGAATGTAGATAGAGGATTATCTGTATCAAAAAGATCTATACTTACTGTTAGGTGGGATTCCAAAGAAGCCCACAGACATGGATGATGAAGAATAGGAAGTTCTTGATAGAAAGGCTCTGGGGTCTATAAGATTGAGTCTAGCATCTACTATGATATCTAATTTATCACAGGCAAAGACAACGGTAGAGTTGATGACTACTTTAACAAATTTGTATGAAAAACCCTCAGCTTCTAATAAGGTATATCTTATGAAGCAGTTATTTAATTTGCGTATGCAGGAAGGTGGATCTGTATCTAATCACCTGAATGATTTCCATGGAATTGTAAATCAATTAAGTTTAGTCAATATAGTGTTTGATGATGAAATTAAAGCTCTTTTAATATTATGTTCTTTGCCTGAAAGATGGCATAGCTTAGTAATGGTAGTTAGTAATACTGCATCTACCTCAAATATTTTAAAAGTAGAGGATGTTGTTAGTGTAATCTTGAATGAGGAAATTTGTAGGAAAAGCACAGAAGAAACATCAGGGAATGCTTTAAGTTTTGAGAGTAGGGGAAGGCAAAAAGAGAAGAGTAAGAAAGGGAGATCAAGGTCTAAGTCAAAGGTGAGAGGTAGATCCAAATCCAAAAATGGCAGGAAGCCACAATGCTGGAATTGTGGAAAGATGGGGCACATAAGCAGAGATTGCTGGTTAAAGTCTAAGGAGGACAATCAGCACGAAGGAAAAGAAGAAGCAAAGGTTGTAGGTATTGCATAAGATGCTTTAATATTCTCTTTGAATAATAATATAGAATCTTGGGTTTTAGATTCTGGTGCATCTTTTCATGCTACCCCTAATAGAGAATATTTTAGTGACTATATCCATGGAGATTTTGGAATAGTGTATTTGGGGGATGATGAGCCTTGTAAAATTATTGGCAAAGGTAAAGTGCATATGAAAATGTAGAATGGCAACACATGGGTGTTGAGAGATGTTATGCATGCTCCCAGCTTGAGGGATTTGATTTCTACAAGAAATTTAGGGGATGAGGGTTATACAGTAACTCTCACAGCTGAATCTTGGAAGGTGACCAAGGGTGCACTTGTAATGGCCAGAGGTAAGAGAGTATGTACTCTCTATTTATGTAATTGTGTTACTAACAATTCTCCTTCTGTATTATCTACTTCAGATGTAGATGCAAAATTGTGGAACTCAAGGCTTGGCCACATGAGTGAGAAGGGAATGTCAATTCTTAAGTCAAAAGGTAAGCTTTCATATTTGAAAAGCATAGATCTGGATTTTTGTGAGCACTGTGTTTTTGTAAAATAGAAGAGAGTGAGTTTTCTCAAGATTGGGTCAACAAAGAAGCATAAGTTGTAGCTTGTTCACACAAATGTGTGGGGACCGGCTCAAGTTGCTTCTATTAGAGGATCACAGTACTATGTTTCGTTCATAGATGATGCTACAAGAAAGGTATGGGTCTATTGTATTAAGAAGAAATCTAATGTATTTGAGAATTTTAAGATTTGAAAAGCTATGGTTGAGAATGAAATAGGTAGAAGATTGAAGTGCCTGAGATCTGATAATGGTGGTGAGTTCTATAGCTATAAGTTCAACTGGTATTGTTATATGCATGGAATCTACAGGCAAAGGATGGTTCTAAGGACACCTCAGCAAAATGGAGTTGTTGGAAGGATGAATAGAATAATCATGGAGCATGTAAGGTGTATGAGATTGCATGCTAGTTTGCCCTTAGAGTTTTGGGCAAAAGCTGTTGATACTACAGTGTACCTAATTAACAGAGGACCCTCTACAGCTCTGGATGGTGGAATTCCAGAAGAGGCATGGATAGGTAAAGAGGTAGATCTCTCATTTCTCAAAGTTTTTGGTTGTGAATCCTTTGTGCACGTTGATAAGGAAAATAGAAAGAAGCTGGATGCTAAGTCTATGAAGTGCACATTTACTGGCTATGGCTCTGATGATTTTGGATTCAAGTTTTGGAATCTAGGAACTAACAAGGTAATTAGGAGCTGTGATGTTGTTTTCAATGAAAAAGTGATGTATAGTGATTAGCTAAAGAAGCTGAATCAATCTGGGCATAACAATAGAGAATTAGACGAGGTGACGGTCCAAAATGAGTTCACAGGAAAAATTAATCACAGAAAGGAAAACACAGAGACCGACGTCGGCCAAGCAGGAATCAACATTGGCAGAACAAAAACTGATGTTGGTCATACAGAGACCGATGTCGATAGGACAGGAACCAATGTCGATTAGACAAAACTAATGTCAGCCAGTTACAAGCCTAGAAGTGACCGAGGTTGGTCACTGTCAGAGAATTTGGGTGGACAGCGTGTTGTGGATGAGTCTTAGACGCCCATCAAGAGGTCAAAAAGGGTAAGTAAACCTCCAATTCAATATTCTCCTTCATTATTCTATTTATTGCTAACTGATGGTGGAGAACCAAAGAGTTTTCAAGAAGTAATACAGGTGGAGTCCAAGAATCAGTGGGAGCGTGGCATGGTTGAGGAAATGGAGTCCTTGAAAGAGAACCAAACATGGGATTTGGTTGAGTTGTCAGCTGGTAAGAGGAAAATGAAGAACAGATGGACCTATAGATTGAAGGAAGGTGAGAACAGACAGATGAGATATAAGGCCAGGTTGGTAGTGAAAGGATTTGCACAAAAGCTAGGTATTGATTTTGGTGAGATTTTTTCTCCTGTTGTTAAAATGACTTCTATACGGACTGTACTGTCTTTAGTTGTTATTGAGGATTTGCATCTTGAGCAGCTTGATGTTAAGACAACATTTCTTCATGGAGATTTGGATGAAGAAATATATATGGAATAGCCAGGAGGATTTAAGGTCAAAGGTAAGGAGAAGTTAGTGTGCAGATTGAAGAAAAGCTTGTATGGCCTCAAGCAAGCTCCTAGACAGTGGTATTTGAGATTTGACAAGTTTATGATTGAGCATGGCTACAGTAGGTGTCAATCTGACCATTGTGTGTATTTTAAGAGATTGAATAATGGTAGATATATTATTATGTTGTTTTATGTAGATGATATGCTTGTTGCAGGATCACACATGCAGGATATCTCTGAGCTTAAGTTGAAATTAGCTCAAACATTTTCCATGAAGGATTTGGGAGAAGCAAAGAAAATCCTTGGCATGAGCATTAAGAGAGACAAGAAAAATCATAGGTTGATTTTGTCTCAAGAGGATTATGTGAACAAGGTGTTGAAATGGTTCCATATGTAGGATGCAAAAATGGTAAGCACACCTTTGGCTGGACATTTTAAATTGAGTAAAGAACAATGTCCCAATTCACATGATGAGGTAGAGTACATGAGTAGAGTTCCATATTCTTCTGCAGTAGGGAGTTTAATGTATGCAATGGTTTTTACTAGACTGGATATTGCCCAAGTAGTGGGGGTTGTAAGTAAGTATATGGCCAATCCAGGGAAGGAACACTGGAAAGCAGTTCAGTGGATCCTTAGATATTTGAGAGGAACCAACAGTAGGCATTTGTGCTATGGAGGTTTAGATACTTCTCTACATGGTTATGTAGATTCAGATCTAGCAGGTGATTTGGATGGCAGGAGGAGCACCATAGGTTATGTTTTCACTATTGGTGGAACGGCGGTTAGCTAGATATCAAAGTAGCAGAAGGTTGTTGCCTTGTCAACTACAGAAGTAGAGTATATTGTAGTCACAGAGGCTAGCAAGGAGATGATATGGATGACACAATTTATGGAAGAGCTTGGAAAGGAGTAAGAGAGTTGTAGATTATATAGTGATAGTCAGAGTGTAATTCATTTGGCTAAGAATTTAGCCTTTCACTCAAGAATAAAGCATATACAGCTTAGGTACCACTTCATAAGATAGGTATTGGAGGATGGTGAGTTGAAGCTAGAGAAGATCCATATAGATAAGAATCTTGCTGATATGTTAACCAAGCCAGTTACAAAGGAGAAGTTGAATCTTCATTCAACTTCTGTTGTCTTCATGATTGAGTTAAATATGGAGGAGCTAGAAGATGTTGTTGTACAGGTACTGGTGTAGCTGTTTATCTCCAAGTGGGAGATTGTTAAGGTGTGGATCCTAAAAGCTTCACCAAGGAGCAAATTTGGTAGTTCACAGGTTTACACAGTCACCAGCGTCAGTCAAGAGTGACCGACATCAGTCAGGAGCGACCGACGTTAGTCAGGAGCAGTTCAAGAGACTTCAGTGTTAGCAGGGATCGACCGACGTCGGTCACAGGAAAGTAGGCACGAACTGGCGTTGGTTACCTATGCGTCCAGAAAGCTATTTCCGTGGATAGAACCAAGTGTTTACATGTTAGGATTAAGTCATAGTCTTAAGTCCATGTCTCTATTATTAGTAAGACTATTTTAGAGCCCTTGTTTAAGTGGCATAACTGTTGGTTGTAAATGCATGCTCAAGTTTCCTAATTCTATATGTAGGATTAGATCTTCTTAGCTTATTGTAATGTATGAGTACGGTATGTTGAAAGAATAGTACATAATTGAATCAATCCAGGTTGTTGGAGTTGATTGTACTTGAGAGAGAGATCTCTTGAGGGAAAGAGATCTAGAGAGAGATCTGTACATCTGAGAGAGGTGTGGAAGAAAGAAGTTTCTTCAATTGTATTCCTTCTATAAAGAGTTTAATACAAGTTTTTAAGGTGTTTTCTTGTATCTCTTGTTCTTTGCTATTATCTGATTCTAGTTACTTATCATTCTAATTTAATTCTGCGTTTATTGCTTTCATAAGTGTAATCAAATTATTGGTTGATCCCCAATAGAAAAGATAGTCTGAGGGCTCAAATCATAGCAAAAAGAGGGAAAGGCCAAAATATCTTCAAGAGAGTTATTTATAGTAGGTGAAATAGTGGATCAATTAGATTTCTAAAGCACACCAAATTAAGGACATGGCCTATTTTTCTTCTTTGAAGTAAAGACAAATTAGACAGCTGTGTAGACATCAGGGAAAGGACCAGATAGTCCATACCAAGGAAGAGACATATTAGAGGAATGGACACGCCATAGTTATGGCAATGCACTATTCCCAACATGGTCCCTCTAGATAGAACTAAAGGTGCATTAAAGGCATTCAATTCAGCATGGGCCTTTTTCATGAAAACAAGCACCTAAGTCTTTCTTGGAGTGCTATATATTTTAATCTCTTTTATTGTTTTAAGGGGATCTTTTTGACCACAGAAGCAAAACTTTGCCCAAATTGAAAGGTGAATACTGAGACTTTAAGCTTAGATTTTATTTTATTTTATTTTATCTAAATGAGAAAGCAAGTTACTTGTAGACTTTGTGTTGTTATAGCTTGTGCCATTTTAGGAGATTGTTCTCATGTCTATCTTCTAGATGCATTCTTGTTTATTTAATCTAACAAGAAAAATTAGTGGAAGTGATAAGGAAGATGTCCTAAAGTCAACTACTTTCAGACTTTGTGTTGTCATAGTTGTCTTTAGTGTGTGTTTATTTTCTATTCCTGTGTAAAGTATCTTGGGATGACTTTGTGCCCTCATTATCCTTCATATTATGCTATAGTGTAAAGGACATTGGGACAAATTTGTGCCCTCATTGTCCTTTGTATCTCACTCTTGGGCAGTTGAGGTGGAGACTTTGTGCTACATCTCAGTCTATTGGTTACTACGCCCTTGGTTACTAGTTACTTTTACTACCTAAAAGAACTGCTATTTACTAAAAGAACACTTCTGAAAGAAGAGAAGTTCCTTCAGTCTTTTCACTAAGATTTTCTCCTCTGTTTGTTAACATCATCTCTAAAAAAAGAGAGATGGATGGCTTATCCTACCCCTAAGTGTTATTTTTTGCATATATATATATATATATATATATATATAGCCCCCTCATATTTATAGGGAACCTCCCCTTGATGAGAGGAGAGATTTGTCCCCTGGTGATGTAGTAAACCTATAAATCTAGCTGACCAATCTCCCTATGTTGTGGTTGAAGAGACCTATTTTGCTCACTAGTTAGCTGGTTGACAAAATATTCACCCAACAGTTTTTGGTGACTCTGCTAGGGA
The DNA here is from genome assembly GCA_037957365.1 of Torreya grandis. Taxonomy (NCBI): domain Eukaryota; kingdom Viridiplantae; phylum Streptophyta; class Pinopsida; order Cupressales; family Taxaceae; genus Torreya; species Torreya grandis. The sequence goes on along the minus strand of JARHVA010001699.1, from coordinate 2,454,029 downwards.
TGAGCATGCAGTCTAAAACCTCAAGTTTTAGATTTAATTAGTCCTTACCCTTATCCATTATAGACTCTGGTGACTCTATTCTTTGTCTTACCCATTATCATTATAGCCTTACCATCATCCTCCATCTCCATTATATTATCTAGTCTATAAAACCATAGCCACTGGGATAGAACACATAGTTTGAAGCCTCAAGCCTTTAAGCTGAAGTAGGGCCAGTTCTTTCCCATTTTTGTTTTATAATCTAGTAACTCCATGCTATATAAGAAGCTAGAGAGCCTAAGGTAGAACTACTTTTTTTACTATTATCAGAGCTTTGCCTATCCACATGCCACCCAAATTTGTTATCCCTCTTTTTCATAATCACATCATGGCAATTCAAGGCCCCTGGGGTAACTCTTTTGGCCCACTCAATCTAACTCCACCCCTACATGAGCTACCACGTAGTTCAAGGAAGAATTTCTCTAAATTCTTTAATGATGGGAGAGTTCACCCTGATGAACACATTGCAACCTTCAGCATAGCCTACAGTGTGATAGGTGTGGAGTATGAAGACATAGCAGGTAGGCTTTTCATGGAAACCCTACAAGGTGCTACTATAGATTGGTTCTACCATCTGTAGGCTAGGTTAGTGACTGACTGGGATACTCTTAAAGCTAAATTTGAAGCCAAGTTCAAGCCTACAAATAATGCACATGCTTTACTGGTCTAGCTCACATAGATGAATAAGGAACCTTATGAACCTATGAGGGATTTCATAGCAAAGTTTGACAAGCTAAGGAACAGGATTCTTGTTATTGCACAACTAACACCTAAAAACCTCAAGTGCTTCTTCATCAACTCACAGCTACTTGAAGTGAGTTTTTTGCTGAGACAAGCTAGACACATACACCTTGAGGTTACTCAAGACTTGGCTACTGAGCTAGAAGATGACCTTATCTTGGTAGGAAAGATAAGGAGAGATCCTAATAGAGGTAAATCCTCTTTATCTTCTAAGTATCCACCTTCAGCCACCACTAATCAAATGGTGCAAAATCTGGCAAATGAACTGCTAGCATTGAAAAAGCAAGTGGCCCAAGGTATGTCTACTCCTCCTTATCAGGATATACCAAGGAGGACATTTTAGAATTAGGCATACCAAGGCAACACTACCAAGAATCAAGGGTAGCCAAATCATCTTCCTCCCCCATAGAGGAACCTTCCCCTTGAAGTGCCTCCAACCAACTCAGCAATTGGATATCTAGAAATTGAACATGATTTCTCTTTCCAACCTGAGTTTGAGCAAGAAAATGATGCTAATCTCTTCACTAAGGAAGAATAATAATTAGTTGGTGACTCCAACATTATTTTCCTGAATTATCAGGATGAACCTAGAAGTGAAGGAAAATCAAATGAGGGATCATATGCAGTGTTCACTTAGTCCAAAAACTAGTCAGCCTAACAAGCTGATAAAGAGAAGATAGAGCAGTGACCTCAACTAGTAATTTTAATTGATAAGTGGAGAACCACTCTACCTTTCTAGCCAAAGGACCCGGTGATTTCTAGAAAGGTAAGTACATCAAACATTTTTGCACCTTCAACTTCAAACTCGCAGGCTAGTCTTCCCCCTCCCAAAAACCAAAAGGATGAACTCCCATCCTCTCTTCCTAGTCCATTTTAGTCATTTAACATAATTGACCATGTCAATAAAACTAAAATTCAAATGACTAAATTTGAATTCTTACAAGCCAAACCTGAGCATTTGGACAGGTTGGTGGAGTGTGTGAAGAATAAGGCCTTCCCTATAAGACAAGAGATTATAAAGGTAACTCATGATCCCCCAAGGAACATTCCCATCTTAGTCACTCAGAAATCAACATCTAAAGCTTAGATTCTATTTGAGTCTTCAAGTAGGGGCAATTATTTTTTGTCCATAGAGGATGTTCATGTTTCTACAGATGAAAGTCCTATAGCTGGCAATATAGGAATTGATTCAAATAAGACATCAGAAGAATTGGTAGGGTGTAGTATAAATGAAAAAGGATATTCCATCTCTAATAAAGATAAATTTGATAGAAGATCAATTTTTGATGATGTTTGGATCTAAGAATTTGATGGCAGCAATTACTCTACTGGTGTTGGAGCTAGGATGGTGTTGATATCTCCTCAAGGAGATATTCTCCCTCCTTCACACAAGTTACAGTTTAGCAACACCAACAACACTACCAAGTATGAATCTCTATTATTCAGATTGAAGGTTGCTCAGGATGAAGATGTCAAACTCCTTCACACCAAAGGAGATGCTGAGTTAATAGTTTGTTAGGAGTTTGATGCTGACAATCAAAACATGTGCTAGACTAAACCAATAAAAAAACAAGCTATGTTAGTGGACCATACTACTATACTCCAAAGTTATCAAAATTAACTCTTCATAAAGAGAGCAAGGAGTTATGGTTTTTATATTTAAGACCATGTCTTGTCATGGGGTAAGAAGAGATAACCAAAAGGAGTGCATAGAAAGTGTGATTCATGGTGGAGAGTTGCATTTGCTCGTCACCAATTTTGGGGACAAAATGGTTTATTGTTGGTTTATCAATATAGAACACCATTTTCATTGTCTCATAATGGGTAGCATTTGAATCACTTTAATTCTTGAAGTATCAGAGAAGTTCACATGTACATATGTATATTTGTATAGCCTTTATTTCTATTATGTGTTTTTTATTTTCATTTTTTGGAGCCTTTCTTTTTGGGTAGCATGACTCCATAGCCCAATGGCATACTTCAAAGGCACTAGAGATTCTAGTTTTTACTCCCCTCAGCTATGTTCCAAGTTTTCATCTGAAGGAAGTTCCCCAACTGGAGCCAGGTGTTGTCCCCAAAAATAGACATCTCATTTTTGGGACATGTGAAATATTTTGGTTTGACAGACCAAAATAATCTCTTCTCTTCTCAAAATTTGTTCTAAGCTTTCAAATTCCTCATTTTTCAAGCTTTTTCAGTAAAGGGACTAGCAATTTCAACATGTTCAAAGGCTTCTGCAGGCAAGTTCAATCAAAAGAACAAGTTTCCAACACTTGGCCTTTTTCAGGATTGATTCAATGACTTGGTTCAATCAAAAATGTCCATCAACAATAATCTAAGCAATGATTGAACCATTAAACCATTGAACCATTGAACTTTGAACCATTTTGGTTCAATAGGTTCAATGGGTTCAAAGGTTCAACGTCATCGGCAAGAGTTAAGCGCTTTGTCAAAAGTTCATCAAGTTTAACCACTTCACGGTTCAATAGCTTTAAAACACTTAGAGAAAAACAAAGGCTTGAATCATTGAACCGTTGAACCTTTGAACTATTTTGGTTCAAAGATTCAATGGGTTCAAAGGTTCAACACGCAGTTGGTTCAAGCAGACAAAGAACTTAGCCAAATAAAGAGATTGAATTGATTGAACCATTGAACCATTAAACTAAGGTTAGTTCAATCAGTGGGTTTAATTAGTAGGTTCAAGGGGCTACCCCAAAGCCAAAGTAACAAATACCCTTGTGGAGGGTAGTGAACTAGAGGCAAGTGCCCTTGTAGAGGGAAAGCAACATTGGTTCGAGGGTCAAAGAGAAGATAGAAAAGATAGAATTCCTTCAGATTTGTTCAAAGGCTGATAGGGAACATTTCCTTCAGACTTTTTGTCTGAAGGAAATTATTAAGTGAATGAGCCATTATAATTATTTTATAATTATTTTTTGTGGGAAAATGACTAAGGCAAATCCTAAAGGAAATAAGCCCGACCAAAGGAACACCTGAAAGGAAAAAGTGTGAGAGCAGAGTGCTCCAAGTGTCATCATTTATGTGATTGATAGATTACATGAAACATGCCATGTGTCCCTTGAAAAGCTTGATATAAGATGCCAAGTGTCAACATCCATAGTCTCTCCCATTCATTTCATAAAGACTGTGGTGGGCCCCAAGTGAGTTGATAAAGTAAGCAGATGCTGCCATGTGTCCTTGCTTGTTTCATAGTGGAAGATGCCATGTGTCACTTATTGAGATCAATGGAAAGTGGCCAAAGCAAGTAGGAAAGACATGAGGGAATTTCTAAGGAGGATGATGGACTCGAATTCATTTAAAGGCCAAAATGCCAAAGGGAAGAACTGCTGATGGAAGAGTGTAAAGAGCTAGCAAGGCTGAGGATATAGCCTTGAGAGCTCAAATGCTAAGAAAATACAAAACCAAAAAGGGGAAAGATATCTCAAGGGCTTAAATAATATTATAAAGAGGGAAAGGCCAAAATATCTTCAAGGGAGTTATTTCTAGTAGGTGAAATAGTGGATCAATTAGATTTCTGAAGCACACCAAATCAAGGACGTAGCTTGTTTTTCTTCTTAGAAGTAAAGATAATTTAGACAACTATGTAGACATTAGGGAAAGGACCAAACAGTCCATACTAAGGAAGAGACATATTAAAGGAATGGACATGCCATAGTTATGGCAATGCACTATTCCTAGCATGGTCCCTTTAGATAGAACTAAAGGTGCATTGAAGGCATTCAATTCAGCGTGGGCCTTTTTCATGAAAACAAGTGCCCAAGTCTTTCTTAGAGCATTGTATATTGTAATCTCTTTTATTGTTTTAAGGACATTTTTTTGACCACAGTAGCAAAACTCTACCCAAATTGAAAGGCGAATACTGAGACTTTGAGCTCAGATTGTATTTCATTTTATTTTATCTGAATGAGAAAGCAAGTTACTTGCAGACTTTGTGTTGTTATAGCTTGTGCCATTTTAGGAGATTGTTGTTATGTCTATCTTCTAAATGCATTCTTGTTTATTTAATCTAACAAGAAGAATTAATGGAAGTGATAAAGAAGATGTCTTGAAGTTAGTTCCTTTCAGACTTTGTGTTGTCATAGTTGTCTTTAGTGTGTGTATATTTTCTATTCCTATGTAAAGGATCTTGGGATGACTTTGTGCCCTCATTATCCTTCATATTCTATTTTGGTGTAAAGGACATTGGGACAAATTTGCGCCCTCATTTTCATTCGTATCTCACTCTTGGGTAGTTGAGGTGGAGACTTTGTGCTACATCTCAGTCTGCTGGTTACTACACCCTTGGTTACTAGTTACTTTTACTACCTAAAAGAACTCCTATTGTTTCCTACAAGAACACTTCTAAAAGAAGAGAAGTGCCTTCAGTTTTTTCACTAGAATTTTCTTCTTTTTTTTTAACATCATCTCTGAAAAAAGAGAGATGGATGGCTTATCCTACCCCTGAGTGTTATTTTCTACACACACACACACACACACACACACACACACATATAGCCCCCTCATATTTATAGGGAACCTCCCCTTGATGAGAGGAGAGATTTGTCCCCTGGTGATGTAGTAAACCTACACATCTAGCTGACCAATCTCCCTATGCTATGGTTGAAGAGACCTATTTTGCTCACCAGTTAGCTAGTCGACAAAATATTCACCCAACAGGTACATTATGACCTAATGAGAAATATATAAGTAATGAAGATCCAAAATAGTATGTCTCTATATAGATGATATATAATCAATTGAATTATATTGATAGGTCTTCGCCTATATGATCAATTTATATTCAATTAATCACAATCAATGGTATGCCCAAACGTGGACAATATATAAGAAATTATGCATAGTAAGGGAGTGCTTTAATAATCACAAGATATAATAAATGAAGCATAAAAAGGGCCTATCCAAATGTAAATAGTGTATAATCCATGTACACATGATCATGTCATTCATGATAAATGTATTATTATCAATGAATCATAACAATAGTATGTCCAAATAGGTTCATGGTAAAAAATAGGGCAATGTAGATAAGCACCCATATAGGAAATAAATAAATAAAATGGAATGTCCAAATGTAATCCAAATATTATCAATGTAATCATGTGAGTAGTGTGTAAGTTAAATTCCCCTTGGTGAGAAAATATGATCAATCTAGGAACAATAATGGCATGCCCCATTATGGTAAGTGCATATTTAATGCATGGGAACACATAAGGATGTCTTCCCCTAAGTAAATGTATGATACAAATAAAGGAAATTTAATTATGGAAAATAATGGATCCATGGACATGTAGACAAAAAATAAAATTAAAATGTAATAAGGAAATCAAGTGTACATACATAAAAAAAATTGTGAGTGAAATGTAAAGAAAGTGTAGACACCTAATTTGTGTACATGATTTACAATTTTAATGTCATTATAATGAATTTATACATATGGATATGTTGTTTAGATTTTGTTCTTATTAGAAAATATTATTATTTTTTTGTCTCTATTATTTTTTCTGCTCTCCTGTGGTTTTTGTATCTTGGGATCCTTGTGCTTCATTTATCCTATGATTTGTCTTTTTATAATATCAGAATAGTTTTGATACTTGTCTAAAATATATCAGAATGTATTGACACTGGTCAGTGTTATTTTGGTCCTCTTTGTCCCTTGGGTCTAAATTATTATTGTTGGTGTGTGCCATGTTCACACTTGGTGTGAAGTCCATCTTAGGTAGTGTTGTTACCAAGGTGAAATTTAATATGTACATAACATTATTTAATGCACATTTAATTTTGGTATCTATTCTCACATGTGTGATAAGGTTTGGTTTTAAATTTAGGAATGATCCCACCTTTCACTCCACCAATAATAATCTCCCACTTACCTATTTTTGTTATTATATAAATAATTATTGTGCCCTTGTGTAAAATGGATCTTAGAAATAGGTATACATGGCTAGTGGAGATGTAATCTCTAAGGATGGGGTAACCATTGATAGTTACACATATACATTCTATATTACATTTAGTTAAAAAAATTTATTTTATTGGTTAATCTCTCTTTCTATTGTTTGAATACTTTATGTGGATGGTCTCTATGCTTAAATTTATAGGATATCTTTCTTGACATAGTTCTAGTGATAAGAGTTATTTTTAAAAATATGGCATCAAGTTATGTTGTTATAATATGGTATCAAATCTAATAACATTCTTCATAAATAGTTGTTTTGAATTTTTATAATATTCTATAAGTTTTTCACATGTACCATATTTTATTTGTTAGAATCCAATTTCTTCCTTCAGTTGGATTCTTGTACTTATTTAAAATATAAACATGGTTTTTTAAAAATGTATTTATAACATTTTTCAATTTTGAGTGTTTTTGGTGTGTATCATACATTCCCATTGCATTCAATGTGCCAGAGAAAGTAAGTGTTTAAATTTTTTACTTGAATCTAACACTGTGAGCTCATTTTTCAAGTTGTGTAGATCATGGTTTATATAGATATAGAGATTTCATAGGGGAGAATGATCCAATGAGAAGTAAAATGTCCTTTTTAGCTCATCTGGAATTTTTCAAAATTGGATTTCACATTTCTTAAGTAAGTCATGATGATTTGTTAGCTTTTATATTTGGCTATAGATTGGATTTTGGTTCATTCAAATGGTAAATGTTTTTCACCTTGTCCTATTTATTTGTGATATACATAGTGGTGGAGTAAATTTTTAATTTTTATGAAACATTTTTTTATAATTTTTAATTTATTACTTATTTTACTAACCAATTATTGTTTTTAAACCTTCTAGAGACCATAACTTTTGATTGGTATCTCAGATTTACATGTTATGTTTTAAGATCATGTTTTTTCACACTCTTCATAGTTGAAACATATATTTCTTTTGATGTTGAATCAAATGTGTATTTTTCATATTAGTTTATTCTTTGTAATTATTAAATCATATTGATTTGTAGTGAGTATAGGTGCCACCTCATTTTTAGAGGGGATCACTCTTCAATGCTTTATACAGCTTCTACATGGCTTATTTAGATGTATTTTGTACTCACATTGATGTATAAAGTGCTAATGAGGTTTTCATATACGTTTCTAACTTCATGTGTGTGTTATTTATCATACTCCCTTCTCACTTTCAATTATTGAGTATATCATATGTCATATTAGGCACTCTCACTTGAGGATTCTTATTATGCATATTTTCACACTTACCACATTGACACACTTTTTGAGGTCTTGAATATTGGATCTTGATAGATAATTTATCTTCATTACCTAATGATTATTTCAAGTGGATGATGTGTACTACTAATTATTCCTTGGTTATTCAATTATGTTATGTACCATGAGTTTATTTTTGTATACTATATGGATGTAGAGGCTAGTTTCAAAATTCAAAATTATTTTTTAACCATCTCCTCTAGTATCAAAATTTAGAACAACATTTCTAATCCAACAATATTTTTTGGTATTAAAATGTATAAAATCATCTATAATCCAACCTTATTTGGTGTTATCAAAATTTAGAACATTTTATGAGACAACCGTCATTGGTGTGTTTTACCCATGCATTCTAGTCATATGGAGAACATATTTATAAGCACTCTTATTTAAACATAAAAATTCATGAAATCTATTTTTGATTCATTATTTTGAAAGCTTCATTAGGTTCATTGGTCATCTACTACAATAAATTCATTTTTTATTTTTGATCTATCATTATGCATGGGTACCATATCAGACCTAGTTATCAGGACCCATAATTATCAGCTTAAAAAAATTTATCTTTAACCACATCACCAAAGTTGATCTTCAGGGGGTGTTGGTGTGTTCCATTTTCACACTTTTTATAAAATATACCTTAGGTATTGTTGTTACCAAGGTGAGATTTAGTATGTGCATAATATTTTTTAATGCATGTTAAATAATAGTATATATACTCACATGTGTGAGAAGGGTTAGTTATAACTAGGGGAATGATCCCATATTTAACTCCAACAAAAAATCTAATAATCTCCCACTCAACTATTTATTTTATTAAATAAGGAACCTTTGTGTCCTTGTTTTAAATGGAGATTAGATATACTAATCCATAACTAGTGGAGATGTAGTCTCTAATGAGATCATGTTTTGGTGTAACCATTATTAGTTTTACATATACATTGATTATGTTTAATTAATAAATTGTCTTTTATTATTGTATCTTTGTTTCTATTTTTTTAATACTTTATA